>CM053337.1:15997663-16597663 GCA_028583605.1 Dastarcus helophoroides | reverse complement strand
CCTAGGGAAGGTTTTTTCAAATCTAGGGAGAACTTTTCTAAATCCAAGGATACAGGGGAGGAAATCAGAGCGCCGGCGAGGAAAAAATGGCGCAAAGCCGAGAGCGTGACTGAGCAGCTAAAGCAGTATATCGACGAAGTCGACGAGGAGTTATACAGGGAAACGGGCATCAGAATCGGGGAGCCCAAAGACGCCGTTAAAGAGACGGAAGTGGTCATCATCGACTTGGATAAAGCGGAGAAAATCTCGAAGAAGAAAGGAGGCGTTTGGAGTAAGACGTTGAAATCGTTGACCCGTAGAAAGAACGATGCTAAGGCTAAGGTCGCGAATGTAACGCCGCCGCCGCCGCCGCCTCGAGATAGAGAAACTAAAGAAAAGTCAGAAGATATGATACACAGCAGTCAGAAACCGGCGGAGAAGCCGCCGCTGACCAAAGGAAGGACCGTGGATAGCATGGTGAAGCGATTGAGTCACGATTCGGCGTCGCCGCCGCCCAAGACTAACATCTTGGTGACTCCGACGATTTCGGTGGCGCACAACAACAATCAGCCGTTTTCGTACACCCGCGGGCTGAGTCCCGATTCGAACGAGGCGTCGCCCACGAATCCCGGAAGCCCGGTGATTTACGCGCAGGTCGTCTGCGGCAACGGCGCCGCCGGCCCCCAGAAACAAACCGTGCACACGGCCTACAGGAAGCAGCAGCATTCCGACTCGGACGAGGGGTTGGGCTTCGAGGGTAAGCTCGCCACCGACGATTATAACGACGAGGAGAAATTCGGGGGCGAGAGTCCTATAATGCCTAAGTTTAGGCCGTTGGGGGCGTATGTTAACGATTTTTCTTCGTATAGTAATAAATTCGAGAAGAGCGTGTATGTGGATTCGTCGTCGCGCGGTAGAGGTGACGGGATGGATGCGAAACGTCGGGAAAGTCTGACGGAGGCGATGGAGAGTGCGCCTAAGGTGATCAACGGTCGAAGCGATTTGAGCGCTCGGCGCGATTTGCTCGAGTCGCGGATCAACAGGAGGATAAACGATCAAGCGTTGAAAGCTTCCTCGCCTTCGAACAACGTTTACGTCTCTGAAACTGGCACCAAGTATCACAGAGGCGGCTCATCTAGTCCATTAGGTTACAAGGAAAGCAAACGCGGGGGCGAGCGCTATACCGCGCGGGACGTCAGGAAAAACTACGACGCGGAGCCGAGAAGTTTCGACAGCGATTACAGATCGTCGCCGGAGAACCAGACTCGCTACTACGAAACTAGTCAGGGGAAGCCCAACGAACGCTACCATCGTAGAGAGGAAAAACAAAAAATTTTCAAAGACAGAGTTATGTATCAGTCGAATCCGGAGATAACGCGAAAGCTCTTGGAGGAGCGAAGGTACGATGAATCGTACCATGACTCGCTGGGGCGGGTCCAAGATCGATCTTCGGCGTATAAATCCGAGCGATACCTCGATCAGGTTGACGATCGCAAAGATAAGTTTGGCGACTCGGGGATCGAGAACGATTTTAAGAGGGATTCGGGGGAGCGTTACCGGGTTACTAGACCGCCGAGGAAAAAGGATTACGTTAACGATAGCGAGGACGAGGGTTTCGCCAGCTCGCTACTGATCGCCAGCGAGAGGCAACACACCGAAGAAAACGCGAGAAAATCGAGGCGGGACTACGACTCTGATAGGGCGTATTCCAGGGAAGAAGAATACAGACATGTAGAGAGCGTGGAATACAGAACTCGGAAGGTTAAGGACGAGTATGTTCCGAGGGAGCGGAGTATAGACGACGGTTCGCATTACGATCCTCGGATCGATAAGGATTTCGAAGTCGAAAGAAGCACGTTGAAGAGGATAGAGAAGAAGCCACCCAAGCCGGAAAAAAAGAGTGGATTGGAGAAGGTAACGAGTCGAAACCCCCCCAAAAAACAGTAATTTTACTCGTAATGTTACAGGTAAAGCAACTGTTTAGTAGAGAGAGCAAAAAGAAGAATAAGGCGCCCATGGTGAGAGAGGACAGCTTACGGGCCAGATACACGGAATACAAAGGGAGCAGAGAACATTTGGAACCGCAAACGAAGAAAAAAGAAGTATCTGGATTGAACTCGGTAAGTCTGTAACATATTTTTCAGTTTTTTCCTAAGTTACTCGCTTAAACTTCCGTTGATATCTCCGAGGTATACGTCAATTTGTTTGAATTTCTTCAATTATACAGTCGTTAATGCTCTTAACATCGAATAATAGAACGTCCAAGTTGACAATTCAAAAATTGTTATCAGGTCCAACGTCAAAATCCTCGAATTCGTCGGCATCGTTCAGCAGGTTGATGCACCTTAAATTCGTTTTCGTGGCGAGAGTGCAAGTGAAAGTGTACGGTTCGATGTCGGATCGCGGCGTCGGTTATCGGTTACGTCATTTTGCGGCCTAGGTCTCTCTCGTCGTTCCTTATAAGGCCGGACAAGTCCAAGCAACTCGGTCATCGAGGAGCGAGAAGAAGCCATCGCGAACGTCGTCGTTGTCGTCGTCTCGGTCGAGTTGCCTTCTTAGCCGCTGTCGATGATGATGATGATGACTCATGCGAAACTGCACACCGTACACCTTCGTCGATCGTGGCTTTTTGCCCTTACATAGAGTGGCGCCACTGACGCGTGGAGCTGAAACATTATTTATAGATTATGTCGAGGCAAAAATTATGAAATCTCGACGTGTACATGTTTAATTCATACTTTCATTAGCATCGTCTTCGAATGGTCGTATTTTTCCCCCTTATACTGAAAAAGTTGGACGCTCGAGAGTGGTACCGTTACGTTTATGCTAGAAATTCGATTTTCGCGGCGGCGCAAGGCCGGATAAATTCGCTAACAAAACGTATTAAATCAAATAGAACCTTGACGCGGTGTAAGTGCATATTTCAGTTCGGTTGAACGAGTTACCCACCGTCATAAAAGATTCATTATTGTCCGTTGGTAAATGTAGCGGATAGAAATGCGCGATAGAGAAGAAAATAATGTCGGCCTTCCAGTGGAGCTAGACAGCATAGAATCGGACCCCACACGCTCACATCGACATATTTATAACAGTCATTTAACTATTCTACTCTATTTGTTCATTTCCATTACAGAACTGAAAGGATTAAGGTACGTTGCGATCGACGGATAACCGACCGAGCGTACGTATGACGCGACCATATAAAATATATACCTGTTAAACGGTCACGGCGCAAATTAGTAGCGCGAACCCAAAAAAAGTCGACCAGAATGAGTTTGGAACGTTACAACTTTTTTCTTTCTCATTTTATCGAAAAACGTATTATTTCATTAGGTTTCCTACAATATTTAATATAACAATATCAATAATAAAGATATCTATCAAAATATACATGTAACGTGACCTTGAAAATCTCGTCTTCTTTTTTATCGAAAAAAAATTATTTAACTTTTATTTGGACCATTAAATAACTCTTCATAACAAAATTTTACTATATACCAGTTATAACAACCTTATAAGGCACAAAATGTTTATATCAGCATCAATTTTCTATGGAAACATCAATATTTTGCTTGGTTTCGCCCTTAGTCGCGCGTTGAAGTCTCCCGGTTACTCGCAAGTTGAGGTCTCTCGCTTACTCGCACGTTGAAGTCTCCCGGTTACTCGCGCCTTGAAGTCTCTCGCTTACTCGCACGTTGAAGCCTCTCGCTTACTCGCGCGTTGAAGTCTCTCGCTTAATCGCGCGTTGAAGTCTCTCGCTTACTCGCGCGTTGAAGTCTCAGGCTTACTCGCGCGTTGAAGTCTCCCGGTTACTCGCGCGTTGAAGTCTCTCGCTTACTCGCGCATTGAAGTCCCTCGCTTACTCGCGCGTTGAAGTCTCCCGGTTACTAGCGCGTTGAAGTCTCTCGCTTACTCGCGCGTTGAAGTCTCTCGCTTACTCGCGCGTTAAAGTCTCCCGGTTACTCGCCTACGCCAGCATCGATATCTCTTCTCCTTTTTTGCTCACATTAACTATAAAATCTTCGCTTGAATGAACGTTGTCGCCTACATCAATCGACATGTAAAAGAAAAAATTCCCACGATAATAATAAGATTGATTTACGTGTTATACACTATAGAATTCGACGATTTTTCCCTCAGAAATAACCCGAGCCGATTTCGCTCTTTTTCGCAAGAGATACCTTCATCGCTTTAATTGTCGTTTCTTCGATCTGCCGTCCTCGTTAGCGTACCGAGAAAACTGGAGGAGTTACGATCAATTTTTGGAATAGTTGCGATGGTTTCCCACGATGTGTGTGTGTGTATATACGACGAGACGGTAGCGCGTGTAAAACGACCGCAGAAGGCCGCGACCGAACCGACATCTTCACAATACAATTTTTCTTCTAATGATAATTTTATAACCGCTCTTATTGGAATCTCGGCTTTAACCATACTTGGTCGTAAACAGAAGCGCTACTTATCCCATTACACCGGACAATTACCATTGTTCTCTACCCTCGGAGTTTATCATTAACTCGTTTTACTCGCAAAAGCGACACTCGTCCGTCGATTTACTCCGATTAATTAGTCAGCCCGGTACATCTACATAAGTCGGCGAAAGGAGCGCCCATATTTGTTAACAAATCGATGATATATTCCGCCGTATAAGCGCATAATTATATGCAAATTATATTGACTGAATCGACGAATCGATTGAATACGTTCACAATAAAAATACTGAATCATTCATTACGCATCGGAGCAGTTTCCCTGACACCAAATTCCATATCGAGCGAAACAAACGAACGAAATTCAACGACAGGTTTTTTTCCAGATGTTTATGCCGTAACTTTATGTCTTTTGTTGCACAATGAAGTTATGAGATTACCTCCTGTCCGTGCTTTAAAATCCCCAGAACCTTTCCTAAACTATCGTTAAAGTCTCCAACTTATCTCTTATGCATGCGTTGAAATCTCCAACTTATATCTTATGCGGGCGTTGAAGTCTCCAACTTATATCTTATACATGCGTTGAAGTCTCCAACTTATATCTTATACAAGCGTTGAAGTCTCCAACTTATCTGCTATACAAGCGTTGAAGTCTCCAACTTGTCGCTTATGCATGCGTTGAAGTCTCCAACGTATATCTTATACAAGCGTTCAAGTCTCCAACTTGTCCCTTATGCATGCGTTGAAGTCTCCAACTTATCTCTTATACACGCATTGAAGTCTCCAACTTATATCTTATACAAGCGTTGAAGTCTCCAACTTATCTCCTATACATGCGTTGAAGTCTCTAACTTATCTGCTATACAAGCGTTGAAGTCTCCAACTTGTCCCTTATGCATGCGTTGAAGTCTCCAACTTATCTCTTATACATGCGTTAAAATCTCCGACCTATCTCCTATACCTGCATTGAAGTCTCCAACTTATATCTTATACAAGCGTTGAAGTCTCCAACTTATATCTTATACAAGCGTTGAAGTCTCCAACTTATATCTTATACAAGCGTTGAAGTCTCCAACTTACATCTTATACAAGCGTTGAAGTCTCCAACTTATGTTCTATACAAGCGTTGAAATCTACAACTTATCTGCTATACAGGCGTTGAAGTCTCCCACTTATCTCTTGTACATGCGTTGAAATCTCCGACTTATCTCCTATACATGCGTTGAAGTCTCCAACTTATATCTTATACAAGCGTTGAAGTCTCCAACTTATCTGCTATACAAGCGTTGAAATCTCCAACTTGTCCCCTATGCATGCGTTGAAGTCTCCAACTTATCTCCTATACATGCCTTGAAGTCGCCAGCTCATGGCACCGTTTTGTTTGTCCTTCAGGTTAGACTCAATTGTGCCAACAATTTTACTTTTAATCTGTCTCTCCGTTTGTTTGTCTCGGATTAACTCCCGAACGACTGAACCGATTTCGCTGAAACTTTCACTAACATGTAAGGCATATTTCTGGGCGAACTATAGGTTATTTATCTAATTAAACTTAATTGTATTGTTTATGATTAAATGTCATAATAACTGTTTGATCGTTTTTTATATGTTATGGAAACCTTTTTGAAAACTTTTGATTTGTTTGTACGTTTGTTTGTCTGCGATAAACTGGAAAACTGCTAAACCGGTTCTGATGAAACTTTCACTAAAATATGTAAATATGTATATGTAAATAAAGTATACTCGTAAGGAATTACAAAACGAGGCGCTAAAAACTTCGATCGTTGGAGATTTCAATGCACGCGCAGGAAACAAATTGGAGACTTTAACGATAGTTCAAGCGACAAGCTTCAAACTAGAGATTTTAATGCGTATACACAAAGACCCGAGTTGCTAAATATTTCTTGTCCAAAATTGCTTCTTCAGACGTAGAATTGTCATTTTAAACATATTTATTATTTATTTATTTATTTACTATTCATTTAGTTGAACTCAAATATGCTAACAATTTTATCTGAGGTTAAATGTCATAAGATCAATTTTTATTAACTCTGTTTTTTTACGTCAGAAACCACTGATGCAGATATTTTCAGAATTTTTGATGCGTCCGTCAGTTTGTTTGTCCGGAATAAGCTCGGAAACGACTAAACCGATTTTGATGAAACTTTCACTAAAATGTGAAGTATACTCATGGGCAAAGTATAGACTATTTTAGTTGAACCCAATTGTACCAACAATTTTATGTGAAGTTAAATATCATAAAAACTATTTTTTTTTACTCTGGTCCGTCTGGTTTTTTACATGTTACAAGACATAGATATTTCTAGAATTTTTGATATGTCTGTCCGTTTATTTGAAATAAACTTGGAAACGGTTGAACCGATTTTGATGAAACTTTCACTAGAATGTAAAATATTCTCTTTTTTACAAAAAAGTTTTTTGCGATTTTTTTTATACGGGTGGCATTTCGTGATATAACAGAAAAAGACTCATTATGCTCGATATTGGCATAAGAAAAATCGAAATTTTAAATTTAATTCATTACTTTTTTCTGATTTGTCGACTTCAAAAATTATATATTAAAAATAACTAGTTAAATCGAAAATTAAAATCGAAGATGTGAGTATTTTACCAAAAAATGTGCCCCAACAATTAAATTTTTAAAATGACAATTCTACGTCTGAAGAAGCAATTTTGGACAAGAAATATTTAGCAACTCGGGTCTTTGCGTATACGCATTAAAATCTCTAGTTTGAAGCTTGTCGCTTGAACTATCGTTAAAGTCTCCAATTTGTTTCCTGCGCGTGCATTGAAATCTCCAACGATCGAAGTTTTTAGCGCCTCGTTTTGTAATTCCTAGCGACCGATGAACAAAAAATGATGTATTTACTCTAGAAAATTTCCTAATTTACAATTACAATTCGAAAAACATTAATCTATTAATAAAGAAGCGAGAAAATTCGCCTAAAAGGGACATTGCGACACGCAAATCGATTGTTGTGTTGTTTAAACAATATACGCCTTTAATAGGTATGTAGAATCAAGTACGACGAGGGAGAGAACTGAGACAAGGACACGTCTCGTTCAACCTACACACCATATGGTTAAAGGACGACTAACAGGTCCACAACACAATCGTCCGCAATACGAGCGAATGCGATCTGACATTCAACTGATCCACTAAAACATCACATCAGCCCGACCGGAAACGCTTGCGGTCAAAACAGAATTTTTATCACGTTTTGATTTAAAACGTCGCTCGAATCGAGTTATTTGTCGGCAAACGTTGTATTCACTCGAATTATTTTAAGAATAATACAACTGAAATTAAAAAAAACTACTGAAATAACAATTACGAGACAACAAATCCAAGAATCAAAGCTTCTATTGGGCTATAAGTTCGAATAAGCTAGAGATCTCAATGCATGTATAAGAAATAAATTGGAGACTTCAACGATAGTTCGAGCGACGAACTGCAAACTGGAGATGTTCCCAACTCTACGAAAAAGGTTGCATTTTTGCGGCATTTCGACCACCTAAATTCGCTTCGGCGTCGGCGTCGGCAACCCAAGTTGAATCGAGCCGTTGGCCGCGTCCATTATAAGCCGCGCGCGGGGCAATAAGATCGAAAAGAACGCCGATACACCGACGGGACAATCTAACGCATGAGATCATAATTCTTTGAATAATTGCCGTCTATTGTAATTTCGCTTTCAATGAGAAATGATAATTTTCAGTATGCCAACAACAATGAGGCTGTAAATTGTCTGGGTAAACTGATTAAAAGATCGCAAAAGAAAATACTGAAAAGCCAACAAACGATTCCTTTGTCTTTTGAGGCGCTGGCAAAAAGACGAACGCTGTGGGCTTTTCAGCGTTGCGCATTAAAGTCTCCCGATCGTAGTTCGTTGCGCGCCCCAACTAATGAAATATCTAACTTTTACCAACGCAGAATTCCCCAGTCTGGACGCGAAATTCATTTTAAATGAAATATTTTTAAGTTTAAACTCGAAATTTCGAAATAAACTGGATATTTTGGGACGAAAATTCGAAAAAATAATCGAAAATTTTAGAAAATCCTGAAATGTATTTAAAGTCTAAAATTTGGACGAAATTTTTATGTAAAAATCGAACCTTCAAAATTTGTTTGATTGCAAAATTTTTCTAAAAAGTTTTTTTTCGAAAATGAAAATATTTGAAAGCAACCCCAAATTTTTGAATTAAATTTACTATTATTATTGGCAATTAAAGGTGTTGAAAATATGGAAACATGTTTAAAATAGTTTAAATTTTGAATGAAAATGGAAAATTTCAAAACCAAATTCAAATTTTCAAAAAGATTAAAATTTCGAAAAACGGTCAACATTTCGAAAAAATTTAAAGTTGTCAAAAAAAGTCAATAATTTCAAAAAGGTTGAAATTTTCAATATTTGTAAAAATGAAAAATGTCGAAAAATAGTCAAAATTCTGAACAAAAGTCAAAATAGTCAAAAAAAATCGAAGTTTTAAAAAAGCCGAATATTTTAATGAGTTGAAATTTTTAAAACAAACTTACAATTTTTTTAAAAACTTGAAATTTTGAACAAGTCTCAAAATTGTCAAAAGAGTCAAAATTGTCAAAAAAGTCAAAATTGTCAAAAAAGATAAAATTGTCAAAAAAGTCAAAATTTCCAATGAAAGTTAAAATTTCCAAAACAAAGTCGATATTTTTCAAAAAAGTGTTAAAATTTCAAAAAAAAAGTCAAAATCTGAGAAAAAGTCAATAGTGTCAAAATTTTAAAAAAGCCAACATTTTCAATAGAAGTGGAAATTTCCAAAACAAATTTTTCAATAATAATTTAAATCAAAAAACATTCCAAATCTGAAAAGTCAAATTTATCAAAATATTTAAAATTTTGAGAAAGGTAATTTTTCAAAAAGTAAATTTTTCAATGAAAAGAAAAATTTTCAAAACAAAATCGATATTTTAAAAAAAAGTCGAATCAAAAAACAGTCGAAATCTGCGAAAAAATCAAAACTGTCAAAAGAAGTCAAAATTTTGAAAAAAGTAAAAGTTTTTAACAGTGGAAATTTTCAAAAGTCGATATTTTCCAAAAATAGAAATGGAAACTTCAAAAACAGTCGAAATCTGAGAAAAAGTCAAAATTGTCAAAAAAGTCAAAATTGTCAAAAATGTCAAAATGTTGAAAAAAGTCACAATTTTTAACAAAAGTGGGAATTTCCAAAACAAATTTTTCAAAAATAATTCAAATCAAAAAACATTCCAAATCTGAAAAGTCAAATTTGTCAAAATATTTAAAATTTTGAGAATGGTAAATTTTTCAAAAAGTAAATTTTTCAATGAAAATAATTTTCAAAACAAAATCGATATTTTAAAAAAAAGTCGAATCAAAAAACAGTCGAAATTAGCGAAAAAATCTAAACTGTCAAAAGAAGTCAAAATTTTAAAAAAGTAAAGGTTTTTAACAGTGGAAGTCGATACTTTCCAAAAATAGAAATGAAAACTTCAAAAAACAGTCGAAATCTGAGAAAAAGTCAAAATTGTCAAAAAAGTCAAAATTGTCCGAAATGTCAAAATGTTGAAAAAAGTCACAATTTTTAACAAAAGTAGGAATTTTCAAAACTAAGTCGATATTCTTCAAAAAAAAATATGTCAAAATTGTTAAAAAAAAGTCAAAATTCTAAAAAAGGTCAAAATTTTCAATGAAAATGTAAATTTTTAAACCAAAGACGACATTTTTCAAAAAATAAGTCGAAATTTCAAAAAAACGTCTAAGAAAGTCAAAATTGTCAAAATGTCAAAATTTTGAAAAAATAAAAATTTTCAATGAAAATGAAACTTTTTAAAACAAAGTCGATACTTTTTAAAGAAAAGTCAAATCAAAAGACATTCGAAATGTGAGAAAAAGTCAAATTTGTCAAAAAAATGAATTTTGTCAAAAAAATCAAATTTGTCAAAAATGTCAAAATGTTGAAAAAGGTCAATTCGAAATTTTCAGCAGCAGTGGAAATTTTCAAAACAGAATCGATATTCTTCAAAAAAATAGTCAAAATTGTCAAAATTTTGAAAGAAGTCAAAATGTTCAATGAAAATGTAAATTTTTAAACCAAAGTCGACATTTTTCAAAAAATAAGTCGAAATTTCAAAAAAAAAACATCTGAAAAAGTCAAAATTGTCAAAATATCAAAATTTTGAAAAAATAGAAATTTTTAATGGAAGTGGAAATTTTTAAAACAAAGTCGATACTTTTCAAAGAAAAGTCAAATCAAAAAACATTCGAAATCTGAAAAAAAGTCAAATTTGTCAAAAAAATCAAATTTGTCAAAAATGTCGAATTTGTCAAAAATGTCAAAATGTTGAAAAAAGTCAAAAATTCGAAATTTTCAGCAGCAGTGGAAATTTTCAAAACAAAGTCGATATTTTTCAAAAAAAAGTCAAAATTGTCAAAAAAATGTCAAAATTTTGAAAAAAGTCAAAATGTTTAATGAAAATGTAGATTCTTAAACCAAAGTCGACATTTTTCAAAAAATAAGTCGAAATTTCAAAAAAACATCTGACAAAGTCAAAATTGTCAAAATGTCAAAATATTGAAAAAATAAAAATTTTCAATGAAAGTAGACATTTTTAAAACAAAGTCGATACTTTTCAAAGAAAAGTCAAATCAAAAAATATTCGAAATCTGAAAAAAAGGCAAATTTGTCAAAAAAATCAAATTTGTCAAAAAAATCAAATTTGACAAAAATGTCAAAATTTTGAAAAAAGCCGAAAATTCAAAATTTGCAGCAGAAGAGAAAATTTCCAAAACAAAGTCGATATTCTCCAAAAAAAAAATCTGATTTGTCAAAAAAAGTCGAAATTTTAAAAAAGTAAAAATTTTCAATGAAGGTTGAAATTTTCAAAACAAAGTCGATATTTTCCAAAATATGAAAAGTCAAATTTCAAAAAGTATTCAAAATTTGAGAAAAAGTCAAAAAGGTCAAAATTTAAAAAAAAATCAAAATGTTCAACAAAAGTTAAGATTACCCCACATTTTCAAAAAAAAAAGTCAAAATTGTCAAAAAAAAATCAAAATTGTCAAAAAAAATCAAATTTGTCAAAACAAATAAAAATTGTCAGAAAAGGCAACGTTTTGAGAAAATAAAAAATTTTCAAAAAAAATGTAAATTTTTAAAATAAAGTCAATATTTTTTTTAAAAAAGTTGACACTTCAAAAAACCGTCGAAATTTGAGAAAAAAATCAAAATGGTCAAAAAAGTCAAAATTTTAAAAAAAGTAAAAAGTTTCAATGAAAGTGGAAATTTTCAAAACAAATTCGATTAAAAAAAAAGATTAAATTTGGAAAAGTAGTGAAAATTCTGAAAAAAAAGTCTAAAGTCCCAAAAAGTCGAAATTTTCAGAAAACAGGAGCTTTTCAGAGCAAAGTTGCGATTTTCAGAGCAAAGTTGCGATTTTCAGAGCAAAGTTGCTATTTTCAAAAAATGTCGAAATTTCGAAAAACAATAAAAATTCTGAAAAGGGACAAAACTTTCAAGAAAAAGTCTAAGTTTCGAAAAATAGTCGAAATTTCGAAAAACAGTCGAAATGTCGAAAAACAGTCGAAATTTCGAAAAAGTCAAAATTTCGAAAAACAGCGAAATTCAGGAGAAAAACGATGAAATTTTCAAAAAAATTTGAGATTTTAAAAAATCATAAATTTTCCAAACGAAAGAGTCGAAGTGAATTCTAATTATTTGAAAAACAAATTCCATTTCCCTATTACGGATTGAAATTAAAATTCTTGAAAAAAAGGCTAAACAAATTTTTGAAATTAAAAAAAAATTGTTCTCGAAAATTGAAGCTTAAAGTCAAAAAGTGTTAAAATTTAATGTTGAAACAGGAACTTTTTAAAAAACTGTTTCTCGTTGAGGCGCTAGAAACTAAGTTGGTATTGGCGAGTAACCGGGAGACTCCAACGGTGGCATAAGCGGGAAGCCTTGTGGCGGTTGCCTTCCCACAGTACGGGTAATTGTTGGCCAAATTACCCCTTTTTTTCATCGACGAGCGTTATTGAGGGTTTGATTAACACGTTAAGCGAATGAACATTGATGGCGCGACGTGCAGGTGTAAAAGAGAAGAGTCGATCTGGGTGGTTTTTTTGCCCGATGCCGCCGCACCGTGTGAATATCCATCCGAGCGGCATCCACTCGTACCGCGTACATGCGATGATTGATTTCATTGTTGGACTGGCGGGTCGTTTTGCGCTTATTGGCCGAACGATAATAATACAGATAATGAACGAAAGCACTTCGGGTCCTCGACGCGTTAGCACGTCGTCTGCGAGGTATCTATCATATCACTTAACGTTTCTATCTGGTTCTCTGGTATTCCATTGAAATTAATAATGTTGTTTGCTGGCGGCCTGTTTTTGCGTCGGCAACCGTCTTTTATTTGTTATTACGGATGATTAATTTCAGATTGTCGTATATGTGCCCAGCATGCGTTCTTCTTCTCGAAACGTTCGCTTCGGAAAATAAGACGATTGCCCGGCGAGTTTCTGAGAAATAGAATTACTTGCATCACCTCGCGTACACTTCGACCGCGGCGATTACGACGCTAAACGAACCCGCCACCTTCGTTTTGTTCGCTACGAAGCGTTGCCGGCGAATCAATTTGGAGATAGAGACGCTGGTGTAGGCGAGTAACCCAGAGATTTTAACGCTTGGATTGACGACTAACCCGAAACATTTAACGAAGTGAACAAGTGAAAAACGTTGATAATCAAGTTTTTTACTACAAGAATTTCATTTTTCTTATTATTTATGTGAAATATGAAATTTTTTTAGAAAATTTACTTTTTTATCAACATTTTTAATAATCCCGTTGTTTCGTTTTTTTTTCTTTCTTCTGACATTTAAACTCGGAAATTATTTTTGACACTTTCGAATTTTTTTAAAAATTATTATCAAAAATCTCTACCATTTTTAAACGTTCAACTTTTTAATTTAATTTAATTTAATTTAAAAACTTCGAATTTTTTAACTCTTTTAAATTCCCGTTTTCGACTCTTTTTAAAAATGTTCGACGCGAAAAACAACTCTTCTATGAAATAATGTTGATTTTTCTACTGAAAATTCCAGTATCAATAGAATCTAATGAAATAACTTGGAGATATCAACGCATGTATAAGAAAGTAACCCGGAGACTTTTTCGATGATTTCGTCTGTTTGAAAATTTCCACAATTTTTATTTTGACGTTTTTGTGAACATTTCGACTTCAGAGCTGCAGACTTTTTTTACTTTATCGTCAATTGCGTTTTTTTCCACAAAATTTAAAAATTTCGAATATTTTACCTCTTAAATTCCCGTTTTCGACTCTTTTTAAAAATTTTCGACGTGAAAAACAACTCTTCTATGAAATAATGTTGATTTTTCTACTGAAAATTCCAGTATCAATAGAATCTAATGCAATAACTTGGAGATATCAACGCATGTATAAGAAAGTAACCCGGAGACTTTTTCGATGATTTCGTCTGTTTGAAAATTTCCACAATTTTTAATTTTGACGTTTTTATGAACATTTCGACTTCAGAGCTGCAGACTTCTTTTTACTTTATCGTCAGTTGCGTTTTTTCCACAAAATTTAAAAATTTCGAATTTTTTACCTCTTTTAAATTCTCGTTTTCGACTCTTTTTAAAAATTTTCGACGCGAAAAACAACTCTTCTATGAAATAATGTTGATTTTTCTACTGAAAATTACAGTATCAATAGAATCTAATGAAATAACTTGGAGATATCAACGCATGTATAAGAAAGTAACCCGGAGACTTTTTCGATGATTTCGTCTGTTTGAAAATTTCCACAATTTTTAATTTTGACGTTTTTGTGAACATTTCGACTTCAGAGCTGCAGACTTTTTTTACTTTATCGTAAATTGCGTTTTTTCCACAAAATTTAAAAATTTCGAATTTTTTACCTCTTTATAAATTCCCGTTTTCGACTCTTTTTAAAAATTTCGACGCGAAAAACAACTCTTCTATGAAATAATGTTGATTTTTCTACTGAAAATTCCAGTATCAATAGAATCTAATGCAATAACTTGGAGATATCAACGCATGTATAAGAAAGTAACCCGGAGACTTTTTCGATGATTTCGTCTGTTTGAAAATTTCCACAATTTTTAATTTTGACGTTTTGTGAACATTTCGACTTCAGCGCTGCAGACTTTTTTTACTTTATCGTCAATTGCGTTTTTTCCACAAAATTTAAAAATTCCGAATTTTTTACCTCTTTTAAATTCCCGTTTTCGACTCTTTTTAAAAATTTTTGACGCGAAAAACAACTCTTCTATGAAATAATGTTGATTTTTCTACTGAAGATTCCAGTATCAATAGAATCTAATGAAATAACTTGGAGATATCAACGCATGTATAAGAAAGTAACCCGGAGACTTTTTCGATGTTTTCGTCTGTTTGAAAATTTCCACATTTTTTAATTTTGAAGTTTTTGTGAACATTTCGACTTCAGAGCTGCAGACTTTTTTTTACTATATAGTCAATTGCGTTTTTTCCACAAAATTTAAAAATTTCGAATTTTTTACCTCCTTTAAATTCCCGTTTTCGACTCTTTTTAAAAATTTTCGACGCGAAAAACAACTCTTCTATAAAATAATGTTGATTTTTCTACTGAAAATTCCAGTATCAATAGAATCTAATGAAATAACTTGGAGATATCAACGCATGTATAAGAAAGTAACCCGGAGACTTTTTCGATGATTTCGTCTGTTTGAAAATTTCCACAACTTTTAATTTTGACGTTTTTGTGAATACTTCGACTTCAGAGCTGCAGACTTTTTTTTACTTTATCGTCAATTGCGTTTTTTCCACAAAATTTAAAAATTTCGAATTTTTTACCTCTTTTAAATTCCCGTTTTCGACTCTTTTTGAAAATTTTCGACGCGAAAAACAACTCTTCTATGAAATAATGTTGATTTTTCTACTGAAAATTCCAGTATCAATAGAATCTAATGCAATAACTTGGAGATATCAATGCATGTATAACAAAGTAACCCGGAGACTTTTTCGATGATTTCGTCTGTTTGAAAATTTCCACAATTTTTAATTTTGACGTTTTTGTGAATATTTCGACTTCAGAGCTGCAGACTTTTTTTACTTTATCGTAAATTGCGTTTTTTCCACAAAATTTAAAAATTTCGAATTTTTTACCTCTTTTAAATTCCCGTTTTCGACTCTTTTTAAAAATGTTCGACGCGAAAAACAACTCTTCTATGAAATAATGTTGATTTTTCTACTGAAAATTCCAGTATCAATAGAATCTAATGCAATAACTTGGAGATATCAATGCATGTATAAGAAAGTAACCCGGAGACTTTTTCGATGATTTCGTCTGTTTGGAAATTTCCACAATTTTTAATTTTGACATTTTTGTGAACATTTCGACTTCAGAGCTGCAAACTTTTTTGTACTTTATCGTAAATTGCGTTTTTTCCACAAAATTTAAAAATTTCGAATTTTTTACCTCCTTTAAATTCCCGTTTTCGACTCTTTTTAAAAATTTCGACGCGAAAAACAACTCTTTTATGAAATAATGTTGATTTTTCTACTGAAAATTCCAGTATCAATAGAATCTAATGAAATAACTTGGTGATATCAACGCATGTATAAGAAAGTAACCCGGAGACTTTAATACTCGCATAAGAGCGATGCCTCCTTAAGCAGTCTCTTTATTGTGGAATTCGCGTCCTTAAGTTTTACAAAATCGAAATCCCGTCATAAACAAACAATTTGCTATGTCCGTATCCGTTAAATTTACGGCTTCCGATGACACGCCGTCATATATTCCCGTGGCATTAGCGTCGCGCCAAGTGTTTATGTGATTGTTTTCGCGGCATATAGAGCGAGAACACGTCGCGGAGCAAATAACGAACTCCGGCCGTTTAGACGGAGAGTCGTTTAATTTCTCACGGGCGATGTTGACGATCTCGTCTCGGTCTCGACGGTCGTCTTCGCTCCTCTTCCCATGGCTGGTAGCGATGCGATAAAGCGGCGGCATTCGCGACTCTGTATGCATTTCTCATTAAGCCCAAGGTCCCCGCTGTTACACCCAATGATAACTGCAGATTATACCGTCGCAGGCTCAAAACATTATTAATTTTCCACTTTGCCAGCGACTACGTAACACTCATAACTTTGCTTTATTTGCGCGATGCCACCTTTGTGTTCGACTTTTTTGCAGACTCTATTGTCGAACGTCTTTACAATCTAGATAATCGCGCCCGATAGAGTCGTCGTCGCCGCTTTGATTCGTCCGTTGGCGTGACTCATTAGATGCTTTTTTTTTTAGACCGTCGACTACTCGAATCGAAGGAGATTGTCCACGCCCAGCCCTAGTCCTACGAGAGATATTAGACAGAATAAAAAGACGGAAAGCAGCCACGGCAGCTGGTTCAAATCGCTAGATAGACTGTCCCGAAAGAAAACCAAAAAAGTAAGTGATTTTTATTCAAATTTTCAACTGGGAAATTCTTTCAAATGTAGACTTTTTTCTGAAACTGTTCAGGAAAATTACTAATCTTTAAAATGTCACGCTTAAATTTTATTAAATTTCAAATTCATAACCTAGAATTTATTCAAAAATTTAAAAACTCGATATTTTCAGAAAAAAGCGATTTTTTTAAAAAGTGAAATTTACAAAAGATTAAAGTGAATATGAATTACGATTCGAAGCGTCGAGTTTCTCCTCAGTTTCTCCTCAGAAGTTTTTAATTTTTCGAGATAAAATTCGAAATTTGGACTTTGTTTATAAATTTTGTCTTACAATTTCCCAAAATTTTGACTTTGATTCCAAAATTTCGATTTGATTCTACCAAATTTCTAATTTAAACTCAAAATTTTAAACATTTTTCTAGAAATTCCATATTACGACTCAGCTTCCTTCAAATTTCGATTTTTTTTTCTCGACGTTTCACATTTTTATTTCAAATTCGCAAATTTTACATTTGTTTTAAGTTTTTTTAAGCAAATTTCTACTTTTTGTAAAAAATATTGCTTCATGTCCGTTTTTAGGCCGAAAAAGACGGAAATTTCACCAGCACCGAAGAGGAAATTGTGACGAAACCGCCGCCTACCAAAAACCTTCGATTTTTCGGCGATACCGACATCGAATCGAATGACAGCGTCAGACACAAATACAAGGCTCGACCCAATTTAACCAACAGCCGCACTAGAAGCCAATCGACCAGAGACTTGCACAACATCAGCGAGGAAATACGGCCTCTGGATCCAACCGGAAGAAAATCCAGCCATAAGTCGTTGCTCAACATCGTCGAATCCGAACGTGAATCGAAACCATCAAAATTAAGCATGAAACCGCCGATTTCGCCCAACCGCCGAGTAACTCGAGAAACACCTCGAGCTAAAGAGGAATGGGGTAGGAGGAGAAAAAACGAAATTAGCTCCGTGGAGAGCTCCACCGAAGGCGACAGCAGCCAACAGTCTCAGAGAAGCATAGTCTACTTGCACGCCGCCACAGGTAATTACCCTCTTTCTCTCCCCCCCTTTCTCTCATTAAGTCAGTCATCACATTTACTATCCTCCCCAGTTGGAGATATCCCCGGCCCTGGGTATCTCCGAGGCGGAAGACGCGCCGCCTCAAGAGAAGAACTAGCCTCCAACACCTCGAGCAGGATCCAACCGCAAGTCAAAACCTTGAGTCGCTCCTTCTCCGTCCTGGCGCCGTGGAAGCCGAAAAATTACCGCGAATCCATGGACATAGACTACAGCCAGTACCCCAAGCCGACCAAAAACGGGAAGTACGAGAAACGAAACGGAAGCAGCCGCAAGGAGACGTCTTCGACGTTGAAGAAGAAAGCGCACGAAACGAGGCGATCCAACCAGAACATGTCGACGCTCAATCATCGGTCCAGGAGCAAGGAGAGCGTGGCGTCTCAGACGTTGAAAAGGTCCAAGGAGGAGGGTAAAGGCAGCAGCTCGACTCTGTACAAGAAGAAGGAGAAGTTGCCGCGGGAGAACTCTCGGTATAACAACAGGGAACCCGAGGGGAGGAGGATGGCCGCTAAAAGTATCTCCGTCGAGTCATTGGGGGCCAACGGGAAATACGGTAGGAGGTCTAGGGAGGATCCTAGGGACATCTCGCGGTCAGTTTCCATGCCGAGGGATCCCGATAAATCAGCTGGTTGGTTCAAAATGAGTAAAAAATCGAAGAAATTATCAGGGAGTGCGCAACGACTGTAATCCTAATGGCAATAACGAGAGATTCTACGTAATGATGACAAAGGAGACCACGAGTCGCCAAGTTCTCTCACGTTTAACAGCGTTTAAATTGTATTAGAGATGAACCTTTTTCCCCTCGTAACACTTTAATTTGTAAATGTGCCTTATTTCAAATTGAAAATTTAACTTCTTTTTCATTACGCTGATAACCTAGTGAAAGAGAATTTGAATTTTCGCGGAACGTTTCCGCATTTTAGTATTAATTCGAGTATTTTTAACTATTGTAACATTAACGAATAATGTGCTATATTAGTTATGTAATCACTTGTAAAACTTGTAAATAACAGTAGAGTTACGGCTAAGGTAATTAATAACATAGAATTTTTCTGACCGATTGTTACCAAACAATATTTCACTCGGACGTTGTAAAAATTATACGTTTACGGTTTTGTAAGATTTAGATTTTTACATATATCATAGTCACTAAAATATTTGTATAATTTTGTGCTATATTAAACTAAATAAATCTTTTAATATCTCTTTGCTTTTTAGCTTACATAATAAAGCAGAATTCATACAATTACTTTGCTCGATTAGACTCGATTAGGTTTTCGAATCAGGAATTTATATTTGGAAACTAGAATGAACGCATTTCTATAAAATATTGCACCTAATCAAGGGCGTGTGCGTCCCGGGACTAAATTCTGAATCTAAATTCCTTGTTCGAAAACGTGGATGACATACACATTAGATTTAAGTATCTCGAAGTCATCTTTGACCAAAATTTTTGGTTCGATTTGAACAAATCGTAATTCAGACTAAAATATCTTGTATATTTTGCTCCCTTTTTGCTTTTTAACCTATAATAAAGCAATCTCGAAGTGGTCTTTAATCAGAATTGTTGGTTCGATTTGAACAAATCGTAATTCAGACTAGAATATCTTGTATATTTTGCCCCCTTTTTGCTTTTTAACCTATAATAAAGCAAAATGTAAACTATTACTGTTCCAAGTCGAGCGCAGATTCACGATTTTCGTTATTTTAAGACCAAAGTTCTCTAATTTATTCGTAGTAACCAATTTGAGTAGCAAAAATGCGTTATCAACGATGAAACATTGTCCGATTATCGTTAAGTATCTGTTTCATCCTAAACAAGTTGTTTAACATCAATTAGCGATTATTCCGCGCTAAAAAAAAGAATTAAAACGTTGAATTAGGTCATCACAATCTAAAATCAAAATGGGCGACAAACCTGCCTTATTTAACCTTTACAAGTCTCGTATCTATCAATTTTAAAATCTATGACAGAACCATAGAGTTTAATTTTGACAATCAGCCGTAGTTCATATGTTTGTACATTTTGACTCTGACTGTACTAAAATCTGTGACTCGACACGGCGGCAAAATTAATTTTCTAAAAACTAAATTATTTTCTACCACGCAGAATAAATTACTTTCAGCAAGTTAATATTTCAAAATTTAACTTATTTAGCGAGTTTTATTGGTGTATTGATATTTAGGCACGAACGCGTCGCCTGCATTAAATCTACAATCACGTAATTTTATAACCTCACTAATGTAACTTGCAGGTAAATATAATTTTTCTTCGACAATTTTCAGTTGTTAGATAATATGTAGTCAGTTTGCTTTTCTTCATCATCGCATGAATCATTTTTATCTGGTCGAAGTGTGATAAACCTATAGAGTCCTATAAGGAGATTCATCGGTAATGTAAGTTGTCGAATGAAAATGGAACCGGTTTCCACCCACTGACATCAGCGGTCTCTGTTGTGTATTACTCGCAAGTGTTGTGCGAAAACTATAAAATGAGGGCTCAAATGAACCTACAATCACCCTAACAACACGAGCGCGATCGACGGCATGCGCTAAAGAAGGTGGACCGAGTAGCCTTCTTTAGAGTGACTGCTATCGATCACGGACGCCTGCCATCGGAGGTGAATTGAGTAGCTTTCGATCGGCGGTCTCCGCAGCTCACAAAATTATCAACACAGTAATGTTCACTAAAAGACGGCGGTCAAAGGAACGAAAGTTTCGGAACCGCGTTAAACTACCAAAGAACCATGATAACCTACAATCACATCACTGTCGTGTTAACCTTTTTTGGGCTTTTCCTAGGAAAGCGTGTCGAAAACATCCTTTATTCATCTTTTAGTCAGAGAGGAGCATCCTCCGCTGAAGTTAAAACTAATTCAAATAGAATTCTGTGATGCATGCGTTTGAGGATCAATAGAAGACGATGCAGGCGGTGGGTTTTCAATCCCATTTTAAACGTACGGCGTTACACAACCTTCCTTCTAGATAACCATAGGTAAACCGTTAAAGTTTTTGAATCCAGATTGTGGTATCAAGCGATCATTTTGATCGCTCATTTGCGACCTTGCATTCAAATATAATTTAACATCATTGTCGTAGCAAATTGATTAAAATATCATTCGTAAGTTATTAAATTTCAATTTAATCGCCAACAAAAACAAACTCGAAAAAAGCCCCTATCTGGCAACTCTGCAAATAATAATGAAAAATCTGTGATTGAAACACGACATTCAAATATGGGATCGAAAGAACTACCACTACTCTATGTTCTACGTCATCTGGTTGTCAATCATAGAAAAACTATAGTCTCTATTGTCAATATTTACCGCCGTTTCGTGTTGATTCCGCATTTCGGGTAAATATTTGGAATTTGGAGTTATTAAACGAAATCGGCGTTGTCATCGTTCGTCAGCTACCCAGATCGTTAAACTGTACCACCGAGCTGCAAAATTTTCAAATACTTTAAATCGAAATGGCATCAAAAGTCCCCAAAGGTACATCCTTATTAATTAATACCTTATTACCACTCAGTTTTCCTCTGTTAACCCCCATTATTGTTTGTTTTGTTACATTTCGATGTACAAATAAATACGGTTTTAGAGGAGGATCTAACTATAAATTCTAAGCCACCGGAAGATGGAAGCGAGAGCAGCGACGCCGGGAGTTCGGGTGGAAGTATAATAGACTTAAATCTAGAATCAGTGAGGGCGTTAATCGCCCGCAAATTAGGGTTAACGGACGAAGACGATGAGGAAGCGGAAGATGCCATCAAAGTACGATATTCCTTAAACGATTTCCTTCTCGTTTCTGTAATATAAATCCTAACAAACATATTTCTTTTCAGGTTCTTGACGAATTTACCGTTGATGGTATAGTGAAATATATCGAAGAGAAAAAATGTAAAAACATAATCACTATGGCGGGCGCTGGCATTTCAACGTGTAAGGATTTCTTTAAAGTGTTTTAAGCTCCACCCTCTCGCTAAGATATCTCTGGGAGATGCTCCCTCTATTAATTTGATTTGTTGCACAAAAATCTACACCCGAGCAGGAGAATTCTATATTTAAGCTCAGACCACAAAATAAATAACCAGGAGAAGGTTAACTCTCGCTTTATCTCTTTACAGTTGATGCTGACAGTCAATGGCCTCGAATTATTATAAATTGCTTTTTTACATGGGCGCACCGCATATTATTTCAATCATGTTATGATATTATTCGAATAATTGTTTGAATTACTTTAAAGAATTTAATACTACAAAAATTGAAATACAGAACTTGTCCCCTGAAACCAAGAAAGATTAAATAACACAACAAAGGTTACTGGCTAACGCGTTTCGACAGAAGCCAAGCTATCGTTTCAGAGAGATACTGTGCAGTATCGCGTTAGAGCATCCTCTGTTTTTTTTTAAATCTTTCTTGGTTTCAGGGAATGAGATTTGTATTTTAATTTTTGAAGATAATCTGGCCGTCGAAACGTCTTAGAGTAATCTAAGGCGTTTCGACGGCCAAGTTGTCATCTTCAGAAAGAAACTCCTTAATCGTACAATAAAATTGATAGAATTAAATATGATAACTTCAATCCTAAAGAAAAAGAGCCATAGAACAGGCAACTGATTCTGGATTCGTTGTGGATCGCCTAAAATTTAGGCCACCCTTTCCGGGCCCATTGTGCTATCCCTGTGATTGAGGTGTCTTTGGTCATTCATTCGGCCACCCAACCTTGTTGAGAAACTGAAGAACGTCCCTTGGATGCGCCTCTCTCAAACTGGCCACACTAGGCGCCAGAAGTCCCCCAGCGTGGATCCTCTGATTGATGCTAGTGCCGGGCAGTGACACATCACGTGCTCGACACTCATCTTCTAAGCACCCTCTGCAACTCGGGTCGTTTATGATTCCCTTTCTGGGAGGTGTTTGTTTAATCGACAGTGACCTTGTCCATCTGGTAACTGATAACTTCAATCCTAAAGAAAAAGAGCCATAGAACTGGATATATAGCCGGATCTGATATCTTCAAAATCTCGAACCATTCCATCTCTACTGCACTGAGCAATTTCATACTAGGTTTTCAACATAGATGGGCTCGAAAGTCATGGGACTCAAATGATCGGTGGAGGAGAGTTAACCTTCTGATTATTTATTTTGTGCTCGGACTAGAAAAATTACTCTTTAATGTGTATTTAAATAATTCCTACAAAAATGTAGATATGTTATCCCATTGCGATTTGTCTTGTTGGAAAGAACCTTTTATTTGTATTTAAGAGATAAAACAATACATCAATGATTTGAAATCATTATTGTATTGTTTGTAAACATAGAAGTTGTAATAACGAACCTGCATTTTTTTGCTCAGTAAACATAGATGATGTAACAACGAACCTGCATTTTTTTACTCAGTAAACATAGATGATGTAACAACGAACCTGCATTTTTTTACTCAGTAAACATAGATGATGTAACAATGAACCTGCATTTTTTTGCTTAGTAAACATAGATGATGTAACAATGAACCTACATTTTTTTGCTCAGTAAACATAGATGATGTAAAAACGAACCTGCATTTTTTTGCTCAAAGTTAAAATTCTAAATTTCCTAGATAAAGCTAAAAATTTTTGTGCACTTGCTCGAATAGTCCCTCGGCGAGACGGTGGAGGTGGTATAAATTCGATATACGATTTTAATACGTAATTTTCAGCCGCCGGCATACCGGATTTTCGTTCGCCCGGCTCCGGTTTGTATCACAACCTGCAAAAGTACAATCTGCCCCATCCGCAAGCCATCTTCGAATTAGATTTTTTCCACAGCAACCCTAAGCCGTTCTTCGTTTTGGCTAAAGAATTGTATCCGGGGAAATTTAAACCTACAGTGTGCCATTATTTCATTAGAATGTTGCTGGAGAAAGGCCTGCTTTTGCGACACTACACCCAAAATATTGACACTTTGGAACGAGTGGCCGGTATACCTGAAAATAAACTTGTAGAGGCACATGGAACTTTCCACACGGGGCACTGTTTGAAGTGCAAGAGGGAGTACTCGCTGGAATGGATGAAAGGTGTGTTCGTTCGTGATGACTGATTTTTATTAAAGCTGATATTCTTGTTTTTTACGTTTTGTTGGGGCATTATTGACCCTGTTGCTTAGATTTGAAATACTTTGATAGTTCTGTGAGTTTGAGTATCAGTCAGGATTATGTATCCCGGTCTTTACAACTAGATGCTTATGGTGCGTTTACATTAAAACATTATTCCGTACATTCCTCTGCGATATAAAATATATTTTCTCTCTAATGTGTCGAGTAACCTAAGAGAAGCTATCTCCTCCCAGCTGTTTAGATAGGTCTCGGATAGCTTCTCCTAGGACAGATGACACTTATGTTGGAGAGAAATTTACGGAATAAAGTGTCTAATCTAAATCTACCCTTAAAGTGTCCAACTATTCTGAGAAAAGCTATCTAAGTTGTGTAAATAAGCGTCAGATAGCTTCTCTCGGGATAGTTGACACTTAACTCTGAGAGAAATGTACGAAATAAAGTATCTAATCTAAATTTACCCTTAAAGTGTCCAACTATTCTGAGAAAAGCTATCTAAGCTGTGCAAATAAGCGTCAGGTAGCTTCTCTCAGGATAGTTGACTCTTAACTTTGAGAGAAATTACGAAATAAAGTATCTAATCTAAATCTACCCTTAAAGTGTCCAACTATTCTGAGAAAAGCTATCTAAGTTGTGTAAATAAGCGTCAGATAGCTTCTCTCGGGATAGTTGACACTTAACTCTGAGAGAAATGTACGAAATAAAGTATCTCATCTAAATCTAGCCTTAAAGCTTCCAACTATTCTGAGAAAAGCTATCTAAGCTGTGTAAATAAGCATCAGATAGCTTCTCTCAGGATAGTTGACACTTAACTCAGAGAGAAGTGTACAAAATAAAATGTCTAATCTAAATGCACCCTTTCTTTTTGAAATTCTACAATTTTGGTGGAACGGACTGATCCTTAGTTATCTTCAAAAATTGAAATACAAATCTTGTCCCCTGAAACCAAGAAAGATTAAAAAACACAACAGAAGTTGCTGTAACGCGTTTCGATGGCCAAGCTGTCATCTTCAGAAAGATACTGAAGTATCTCTGTTGTGTTTTTAATCTTTCTTGGTTTCAGAGGATAAGATTTGTATTTCAAATTCTCATAAAATATATTAGCAACAACAAAACAATAACAAAATTTTTATATTTATTGCTACTTCATTTTGAATACATACATAGATTGAATATATGAATTCTAATCAAATTGTATTTTTAGAAATTATATTTAAGGATGAGGTTCCGAAATGCGAGAAGTGTCAAGGTGTTGTCAAACCGGATATCGTCTTTTTTGGAGAGAATTTACCACATCGCTTTCATACATTGATTGAAAAGGACTTCCCAAAGTGCGACCTTTTAATTATCTTGGGATCCTCGCTGGTTGTGCAGCCATTTGCCTCTTTAATAGATAAGTAAGTTCTTAAAAGCTAGTACACATTCGATCGAGGACAGAATCGCAGCACTGTCTAGAAGCAAATCAAGAATTTTGTTGGGAGGGACGAATGAAGGATTTTCTGTCTAGAGAGACAAATCAAGGATTTTGTTCCCAAAGAGACAAATCGAGGATTTTGTCCTTAAAGAGACAAATCAAGGATTTTGTCCTCAAAGAGACAAATCAAGGATTTTGTCCCCAAAGAGACAAATCAAGGATTTTGTCCCCAAAGAGACAAATCAAGGATTTTGTCCCCAAAGAGACAAATCAAGTTTTTGTCTTGTAGACAGTCCTAAACGAACCGCAAGATAGTCTACAGACTTTATCATGCGTTCGTATTTGCCCAATTCAGTTAAAATAATTTTTGAAAGACCATAAGTGAAAAAATCACCTTTGGAATTGTTTCCGGTCCCAGAGGGGTCTTAGAATAAATAATTCGTTGCTCGTTTATCTAAATAATTGCAAAACTTTGTCTACAAGTACAAATTCCTCGGTTTTGTCTACGAATGTGTATTAATCCTAATTGGTATGACATACTCTCATCTGTTGTTATTCAGGGTACCAAATAACTGTCCGAGGATTCTAATTAATCGAGAAAAAGCCGGCGAAAGAACTGGAATTATGGCCATGCTCGGTATCACCGGTGGTTTAAAATATGACAGCTCTAAGAATAAACGGGATGTACTATGGTTGGGTGATTGCGACGAAGGTTGCCAGCTTTTTGCTGATAAACTAGGCTGGGGGGTATTTACTTTGAAACTTAATTTAATTCGTACTAATACTTCGATTTTAGGAGGAGTTAAAAAAGCTGGTTAATGCTGAACATATGAAAATAGAAAAAAAATCTGAGGAGACATCACATGGAGAAGCTTCGAAATCGAAAAGTGCCAAAGTTGTCTCGAAAAATGAACATCTTGGGACCGCAGAAGAATAATTTGAGTATCTCAAATTTGGTGGTAATGTTGCTGTTTGTTTTATTTTGTTCTTTTCCTACAATAGACTTAGCACCTTGTCACTTTATATAAGCAGTTAACAATAAAAATGTTAAGACAAATAAGGAAAAATTGTTTTTCTCTACTGTTGCACAAAATGTTTCCCATGTAGATGTAGAAACCGGTATTTTATTACTTTGTCAATAATAATTTTTTTAATATTTCATCTACAGTTTTACTGAAATACCCTGAAACCAAGAAAGATTAAAAAACACTGCAGATGTTGCTCTAATAATGGTAGCTTGGCTATTGAAACACGTTAGAGCAATTTTTGTTATATTTTTTAATCTTTCTTGGTTTCAGGGAACAAGATTTGTATTTTAATTTTTGAAGATAACCAAAGACCAGTCCGTTCCACCAAAAACAAAAATAGTTTTTATTATAGTAAAGTTTTATACTAAATAATTTTCTATTATTGATGAGGAAACATTTTGAAGCAATATAGTAATCGACACGGTTGTAAAAAAAGATTTTTTAATTTTCAGTTTATCGAACATTAAAAACAACTTTAGGCTCATCCGCAGTAAACGTGTATGAGATAAAAATTTGCGAGTCACTGCTGTTGAGCAATTTCGCATTAAATGGAATAAGCACGGAATTATTAACAATCAAAGGCAAAATCCGGGTCCGTTTGGCGGTTGAGCCGCTATTCCCCTTCTGTTCATCCTGCACGCGTGTTCCTCCAATCTAATAGCGGCATTATACAGCTGTTGGATGCTAGGGTTCGTATCTGTTCTATTCGTAATAGAAGACCACAATTTTTCGGCCGCTGCAGACGCCCTCGGCCAAACCCTCGAAATGACGTTATTCTCGTTCACGGATTCGGCCCACATGCACGCCTCTCCACCTAAAATGAGATCCTTTTGCGTATCGTCGCCACTAAAGTCGTACGGATCGCACTCGTAGAATTTCCTCCAGTCGCCCCCAGTGGCCAAGTGATCGAGGTACCAACAGGACGATAGTAGGGCGGGTTTTCCCGCCCCGGTCACCTGAAATTAAATGTTATGTTTATTATTAACATTTATTTTTTGGTACACAAGATGAATTCTTCATGGTAGACCCTTATTGACCGGAAATAAAACTGGGCCGAAGAAATGTTAAATAAATTGAAAAAAACACACAAGATGAAGTCTGAATAGTGTTCTCATGTTTGGAGTTCTACCCCAAAGCACGCTTTAGCTCTTGGATTCAATTCAAAGAAGAGCGATAATAAGTTTGACCAATTCTCTTGAAACATTAGAGCTCAAGTGGTGATGATTTGTCTTTTTGTAGAAGATGCTCGCAGGAACTAATAGGATTGATCCCCTCAAGGGCCAGTTTAAGGGGATCAAGCTGCAAGAGGCTTGAGGCATACAAGACAGTCGGAGACAGCAAATTCCTGTGCGGTCCAGCTTGACACAGTGAGGACTTCTCGGAGACTTTTCTATAGAATTTCCAAACTGTGGAAAGCGTAACCGAAAAGAATTTTCTAGTGTTGGGCTATTCGAATACAAGTTGTGAGATGTATTCGATTTTACCAAGATCTCGAATACATCCGATTCTCAACTGAAGTATTCGAATACTCCCAGATGCCGTGAGTTGTGAGAATATGAATAGAATCGGGCTCGCCTCGCGCATGCAACTTCTCATCATCGCATGATTCATAAGTTCTCGGGTAACTTGCTTACATTCGAATACAAAATATGTATTTGATTCTCAACTGAAGTATTCGAATACTCCCAGACGCCGTGAGTTGAAGTGAAAATATGAATAGAATGGTCTCGCCTCGCGCATGCAACTTCTCATCATCGCATGATTCATAAGTTCTCGGGATACATGCTTACATTCGAATACAAAATATGTATTTGAATACGAAATATGTATTCGACTACAAAATATGTATTCGAGATTGTGGTAGTCCGATACAACAAAACATTGGAATGCTGAGTAGTGGAATAGAATCGGTCTCCTAACTACGGCTACATCTCCGATTCTTACCTTCTTCGATGTTGAATACTGTACCCGATTCTTGTATTCGAGATCTTACGACATGCATTATTGAATGCGTATTGCATTCGAGATCATTTTTATTCAGGGATGGTTGGTTACGCATTATGCTCGCACACTCCTGCATTCGAATATTCATCTAATTTTTAATTTATTGCTTCATCCTTCTCATAAAATTATTAAATAACCAAATAGTTAAATACTTTTTAAAACCTGGCTCTCAATTTTAATAATGAAATTTAAGAATATCAGGAAATACGTTTTTTTCAATTTATTTAACATTTCTTCGGCCCAGTTTGGAAATATTTAAATTTTTTTATGGTTAAATATTTCCAAACTGGGCCGAAGAAATGTTAAATAAATTGAAAAAAACATAATATTTCCGGTCAATAAGGGTCTACCATGAAGAATCAGGAAATACAGTGCCAATATGCGAATCCAATCAAAGTTAAAGATCTGTATGTGAATTCTAAAGCTTAAAGATTTATTTATATTAAGAAATTTATGTATATTCAATTAGGGAATTACCAATTACGGGCATAGGTACAGAAGTACTGAAAAAAAAAAAAAAAAAAATTGGGCCGAAAAAATGTTAAATAAATTGAAAAAAACAGAAGTACTGAAATCGAAAGTCATATCTTGCCACCACATATCTTGAATAGGCCGCCGAGACAATTTTTCTAGTAGGTATTTTATTATCCCATAATTCGATTCTTTGTATTCGAATACTTATTCGATTCTCAAAAGTATTCGATTCTGAAAATCGTTCGATTATTCCAACACTAGAATTTTCTTCATGGTAGTCGCATTTCAATAAACTGTTTAGAAAATTGTCAACAAACCATAAAAATTTAAATATTTCCAAACTGGGCCGAAGAAATGTTAAATAAATTGAAAAAACTAGAATTTTCCCCAAAAATTACAAGCTATACAAGGCGATTTATCGCCATCTAGCCTTGTTTCCGCATCCTACTCGCGGCGCTTTCAAGGTATAATGAGGTTACCCTTTGCGAGTGGATTAAACTTTAAAAAATTCTGTACATAAATGAATCTGGTGCATAAGGCGAATCTTACAGCAGCTAGAGTGGACTGCGGATTATCCTTCCAAACGTGGACGATGGTTCTATTAGGCAATTGAACCCCGTTATTGAAAACTTCCTCCCAAACAATCGAATTCATTTTTAATTTGTCTACCATATTGATCAACCTCTGGATGTAGTAGCTTTCCAACTGGGAATAATTACCGGTTATATTTAATTTATCCATGAAAGTCGTAATGTTCGGATTGCTTTGCCTACAAGTGATTAGGACGTAAATAGTGGATTAGTACAAAAGCGAAGGCGGTTTACCAACAATCGAAATCTACTTCAGTCGCCCCCCAAATGTAAATATTGATCTGGAAACACATTAACGATTTCTTCGAAGAAATCCTCCAGGAAATCATAGGTGGAATTGTTCGATGGGTCAATCGGTCCGAATTTGCCATTTGGTTCGCTACCGTTGTAACAAGCAGTCAAGAGATTTTTAACACCTTCCCCCCAACTCCTAGTGTGACCTATTAACAAAAACTAATCTGAAAACTGCTCGAATCACTAGAGACTAATCTTAAAACTACTGAAATTAACCAAAACTAATTTTAAAACTACACAAATTAACAGAAGCTAATCTTAAAACTGCTCGAATCACTAAAAACTAATCTTAAAACTACTAAAATTAACCAAAACTAATTTTAAAACTACTCAAATTAACAGAAACTAATCTTAAAATTACTCAAATTAGCATAAACTAATTTCAAAACTATTCAAATTAACAGACACTATCCTAAAACGACTCAAATTAACAGAAACTAATTTTAAAATTACTCAAATTAATAAAAACTAATCTTAAAACAACTCAAATTAACATAAACTAATCTTAAAGCTACTCAAATTAACAGAAACTTAAAACTACTCGAATTACTAGAAACTAATCTTGAAACTACTGAAATTAACCAAAACTAATTTTAAAACTACTCGAATTAACAGAAACTAATCTTAAAATTACTCAAATTAGCAGAAACTAATTTTAAAAGTATTCAAATTAACAGACACTATCCTAAAACTATTCAAATTAACAGAAACTAATTTTAAAACCACTCAAATTAATAGAAACTAATCTTAAAACTACTCGAATTAACATAAACTAATCTTAAAGCTTCTCAAATTAACAGAAACTTAAAACTACTCGAATTACTAGAAACTAATCTTAAAACTACTGAAATTAACCAAAACTATTTTTAAAACTACTCAAATTAACAGAAACTAATCTTAAAGTTACTTAAATTAGCAGAAACTAATTTCAAAACTATTCAAATTAACAGACACTATCCTAAAACTATTCAAATTAACAGAAACTAATTTTAAAACCACTCAAATTAATAGAAACTAATCTTAAAACTACTCGAATTAATATAAACTAATCTGAAAGCTACTCAAATTAACAAAAACTTAAAACTACTCGAATTACTTGAAAATAATCTTAAAACTACTCAAATTAACTATTATTACTATTATAAAACTATTCAAAATGAGTTTCAATATTTTTAAAAGTTTTCTTGTTCAACGTTTGGGTTTTGGAAATTAAATTTTACCTGGAGTGTCGAATTCAACCAGAACTCTGATGCCACGATCTCGTGCGTATTTAATCACTCTTTGGATGTCTGTCTGCTCGTAAACTTTCAAGCGAGAATGATAGGCTCCTTTTTCGCTAAAATTGATCAAAATGAAATTCCTTTTTACAATTCCTAAGCCATAGAAGCTTTCTTATTCAAATACAACAGCTGATACAGACAATATCTAACATGTAATGGCCAAGAGGCCTACAAAAGTGTATGAGCTTTGGTCAGCTCATAGCTACGATCAGGGCTTCGAACCGTTATTAATTTTGTTCCGGTTTTCGCTTTTCGTTCCGGAAAATTCAGGTTCAGGTTTTCGTTCCGACAAAAATAACGATTTTTTCCGATTTTCGGTTTTTGGTTCAGCTCCGAATGACTCATTTTTGATTTTTTACTTAAAATAAAAAGAAAATATTTCGGGTAATCTCGAAATAGAAATACAAATTTTAAAAAAGGAAATTTAGGGAAAAAAATTCAAATTAAAATTTCGATTTAGGTTGAAATTTACAGTTCTATCATTTTCTAAAAAAGTTGACTTTGTACAACTTTTTTAGAAAATGATAGAACTGTAAAGTTATAATCTAACTTTTGGAATAAATAGAATTTAAAATTCAAAATTTTAGATTCAAAATTTTGAGTTAAACTATTTAGAAATAATGTTAACACTTTTCAAGTTTAAACACAAAATGTTTAGAAAAGTAATATATAATATTACTAAAAAAAAAGTCTACATCTGAAATTGAAGTAAAATTTTTTAGGAAAACAAAAAATCAATTTCAAAATTTTGCAAAGAATTCAAAATTTAAAAAAAAAAGTATAAAATTGCAAAATTTTGACTTATACTAAGGATTTTAAGTTTCGAGAAGATATTCGAACAATTGAGTTGACAGTCAAATTGTTATGATTAAAATGAAACCTTTAGAATTTTGTTTACATAAATTTAGAGTTTTTTTTTTTAATTTTGACTACTTGTGTGGGTTAAAACTTGACAATTTTGTATGTCGTGTTTCGATTCATTATTTCGAGGAAATCATTCAAATTTAGAGGAAACAATTGCACTGTTGTAGGAACTAAAATTTTGATTTAATCAACGATCAAAGTTCGAAAAAACAATTCTTTCATCAATAAAAATTTCTCAAGATTCTATTTCTTGTGATTATGAGTCTTTTAAACATTTGAATGTAGAGATTACTGCGTAAATATCAAACAAGTCATAATTTGAAACACAGAACTTGTCCCCTGAAACCAAGAAAAATTAAAAAACACAACAAAGCGTTTCGACAGCCAAGCTGTCATCTTCAGAGAGAAACGCGTTAGAGCAACCTTTGTTGTGTTTTTTAATTTTTCTTGGTTTCAGGGGACAAGTTCTGTGTTTCAATTTTTAAAGATAACCAAGGACCAGTCCGTTCCATCAAAGTCATAATTTAAAAAAAAAGACTACATTTCATGTTTAAGTCGAAATTTAAAAGAATATTGCAATTCAAATATAAAATTTTAAGAAAAATGTAAACATTTCGAAAAAAAGTTAAATCTTTTACTACCTTTCATCAAAACTTGGAATTTTTTTTAGACATTTTCAAGAAATTTGGAGCAAACATTTCGAAATTATTTTCGAAATTTTTTGTTCTGAATAATCCAATTTGAAATTTTATGTTTTTTAAGATAAAAATAGCCTTAATTTAAAGAGAAAACTATCATCGTTATTTGAAACAGTCAAATTTTGATTAAAAGTGAAAAACGTTTGTCAAAGATTGAAATTTAATAACTAATGAAATTTCCATTTTTCTGGAAACTTTGAATTTTTAAGCAAATGTTGAGGATTCCAAAGCGAATGTTGAGGATTCCAAAGCAAATGTTGAGGATTCCAAAGCAAATGTTGAGGATTCCAAAGCAAATGTTGAGGATTCCAAAGCAAATGTTGAGGATTCCAAAGCAAATGTTGGGGATTCCAAAGCAGATGAGGATTCCAAATGTTATCAACATTTCGAGTTAAGATTTTTAAATTCGGAAATTGATAAAAAAGTTTCATAAACTTTTAAGTTTTTTTTTCCAAACGTTGTCAAATCTTGTAAGTAATGAAGGGCGAAATTTACCAATTAAAGTTTAAATTTTCTAACCAAGGTGAAATTTTGTTTTCTTTTTTTTTCAAGGTTTTAACCTTAGCACTCACAATTTCTAAAAATCTCAACAGTTTGCAATTAAAGTCGAAATGAAGTCATATTCTGATTCTAAAGTTGGAAATTTAGCAAAAAAGTAAAAATTTCAATTTCAAATTAAACATTTTGACAGAAAACTCGAAGTATGAAGAAAAACCAAAGATTTTAAGAAACTTTTGCTATTTTAGATTTTAAAAATTTAAAGCTGGTACGTGGGTAATATTCCAAATTATAAAAAAAATTAGTTTTAACCTAAAACTTTGAATAAATTCAGGTTTCTTAGAAAGTTTATATCAAAATAAAGTTTCTCTCTGAAGATGACAGCTTGGCTGTCGAAACGCGTTAGCCAGTAACCTTTGTTGGGTTTTTTAATTTTTCTTGGTTTCAGGGGACAAGTTCTGTGTTTCAATTTTCAAAATAAAAACATTATTTATTTTAAAAAATTCAATATTTTGAGTTTAATCTCGAAATTTTTGAAAACTTATCGAAATTTCTTGTTTAAACTTTACATTTATAAACTACAAACTATATACAGGGTGTTACAAAAGTCCGGGCCGCTACTTCAGGAGCATATTCTACACATTAAAATATGAAAAATGTTGAAATACATTTTTTTCTTTAAATCGCCTCCTAACGGAGATATGACCATTTAAAGATGGCGCCCCTAAAGTGGTTTTTTTACTACAAAAAGTTAACGGTTAGTAGCAAAGTCATGAAATTGGGCAAGCAGTTAAAGAATTGGATTAGGCATATTCTCATGTAACATATTTTTTAAATAAGCAGTAGCGTGGTGTGTAGGGGGTTGCCCGCGATTATTTTTTGCCGTAACTTTTTTGTATTGCAATATTTCGACACAAAAGTGCCATAATCGTAAAAAGCGACATTTTTTATACAAAAAAGGTACTCTTTCTCAAAGTCGCTAAAAGTAACCGTTTCCGAGAAAAAAGCGTTTAAACAAAATTGTTGCATTTATTAGAATTCGTTTTGCAAATTTCTAATTTATCCACTACTAACTGCATTGATATAAAAATAGTACAAAATTAAGAAAAAAAAAATCAAAGCAAGTGTTCGAAATTACTGCCCCCTGCAGCAATACATTGCTCGGCTCGTCTTCCTAAGGGAACTCCTTACTCTTTCGCAAATGCCTGCCTGGTGTATTGTGAATCTGGTTGAACCCATTTTCAATTCGTTCACGAAGATCATTGATATTGTCAACTGGTGTGGAGTAGACGATCTGCTTTAGATGTCCCCATAAGTAGAAATCGAGTGGGTTGAGGTCAGGAGACCTAGCTGGCCATGGTATCGGACCTCCTCGACCTATCCATCGTTGATGATAGTTGTTATTCAAAAATTCCCTAACAACTGCACTAAAATGGGCAGGTGCCCCATCGTGCATTATCCACATTCGCTGTCTTGTTATGAGTGGAACATTTTCAAGTAACACGGGTAACTCTGTTTGCAAAAAATGTCTATATGATGCACCTGTTAACCTATGAGGTAAAAAAAACGGTCCAATTATAGAGTCCCCTATTATTCCTCCCCAAATGTTAAGTGAAAAATGTTGCTGATGTCTCGACTGAATAACTGCATTGGGATTTTCAACTTGCCACTGATGCATGTTGTGAAAGTTAAGTATCCCGTTTCTGGTAAAACCCGCTTCGTCCGTAAATAATATGAGCGATGGAAAGTTCTCATTTTCAGCGATCTTATGCAATAGCCAGTTGCAAAATTCTATTCTTGGAGGATAATCGGCAGCAAGTAACCCTTGCACTCTTTGAAAATGATAGGGGTAAAATTGGTAACATTTCAAAATTCGCCAGATAGTTACGTGATTTACTCCTTCGGCTAAAGCAAGTTGTCTAGTGCTGACACATGGATCTTCTTCAACTCGCTGAAGCACACGCTCCTCTAAATTAGCAACTTCTGCGTTTGGCCTTCCAACACGTTCGCCTTTGAAAACAAAATTTCCTGTTTCACATAAACGAGCATGAATTTTCTGGAACAATTTTTCTCCTGGTAGGTGTCTATTAGGAAAACGTTCAGCATAAAGCCGTCTTGCTTCAGCACGATTACAATTTGCAAGCCCGTACATTAAATGCATATCGGCCATTTCTTGATTTGAATAGTCCATTTTATCAAAATAATGAAAAGTTAAAAAACTACTACACTTACTATTGACAACAAAAACTGCTAAAGTTTACAGCTTACGACCAAATTTTATCAGTGACACAACGTCAATCTCTGGCAGATATTGTCGAGTACAATTGTTTTCTTTACGATCAGTTTGCATGACCAACTTATTTTTTCTTATACAAATTAGTTAAAATTTCGAAGACGGGATAGGATTATTTAAACGCCTTTTTCTCGGAAACGGTTACTTTTAGCGACTTTGAGAAAGAGTACCTTTTTTGTATAAAAAATGTTGTTTTTTACGATTATGGCACTTTTGTGTCGAAATATTGCAATACAAAAAAGTTACGGCAAAAAATAATCGCGGGCAACCCCCTACACACCACGCTACTGCTTAATTAAAAAATATGTTACATGAGAATATGCCTAATCCAATTCTTTAACTGCTTGCCCATTTTTATGACTTTGCTACTAACCGTTAACTTTTTGTAGTATAAAAACCATTTTAGGGGCGCCATCTTTAAATGGTCATATCTCCGTTAGGAGGCAATTTAAAGAAAAAAATGTATTTCAACATTTTTCATATTTTAATGTGTAGAATATGCTCCTGAAGTAGCGGCCCGGACTTTTGTAACACTCTGTATATAAACTACAAATGTCCAATATTGACATAAATATTGACATTTTGAGAAGAGTTGAGATTTTGAGAAAATTGGATTTAAAAAATCTCAAAAACTTTGAAATTTCCAAACAACAAATTTGATAGGTTCTTTATCTTTTTATATAGATTTGGCAATTCCAGAAAATTTGTTCAACATTTTTTTATAGTAAAATAAAATTATAAATTTCTAGTTTCTCTTAAAATGTTCGAATTTTTCTCATAATTTCTCGTTAACTTGAAATTTGTTTTTATCAATTTTGAGCTTCTCTAGACATTTAAACTTTTTTCTCAAAATGTAGTACATTTTAAGATTAAAGTGGTTCAAGAAAAAAGTGGAAATTTCGAGAAAAAGTCAACATTTCCAAAAAAGTGCTATTTATTAAAGTAAAACCTTTCACAAAAATTTTAATTTAACATTTTAATCATCGAATTTTTTACTTTTTTCTCAAAATTCGATAATAAAGATTTTCTTGGAGAGTTTCTTCTGAAAATTCTGAGGTCAAATTTGAACCGAGATTTTCTTTTCGGTTCAGTTTCGGTTTTCGTTCCTACAGAAATAACGGTTTTTTTCGGTTCAGTTCCGGTTCGAAGCCTTGGCTACGATGCTGCTCGTTGATATTTACTAAATTCATGTCTTTATCGGTCAAATTTTAACAGAGATGAGCAAATAATACAAATAATGCAATAATACAAATATATATTGTCCATATTTAATAAAAATTACTTTAGATATTCTCTGTATACTCTTTCGAAATAGGGCTATTTTCATTAATGTTTTTTTAGTTTTTTTTTTTTCGCTAGTTACTCCTTTCACAATCTAATGTTTTAATAGAAATTGAAATACAAATCTTGCCCCTTGAAATCAAGAAAAATTAAAAAACACAACAAAGGTTACTGGCTAACGCGTTTCGATAGCCAAACTATCATCTTCGGAAAGATACAGAACTGAAAATCTAGAATTGTTGAAGGAGTAACTGGCGAAGAAAAAGCCAGTAAAACATGAATGAAAAAAAAAAAGATTACCTTAACTGAGGAAACTTGACGCTTCTGTAGGGGAAACTTTGGTCGTCCGTAATATGCCAATGAAAGACGTTCAGCTTATTGTACGACATGGCATCCAAAGTTTGAAAAATTACATACAACGGCATAAAATGCCTCGATGTGTCCAAAAGTAAACCTCTGTGATTAAATCTAGGATAATCGTGAATAGTGGTGGCATTTATGGCGAGCTAAAAACCAAATTTATAGTAAGCTAAGAACCAAATTTATAGCGAGCTAAAAACCAAATTTATAGTGAACTAAAAACCAAATTTATAGTGAGCTAAAAACCAAATTTATAGCGAGCTAAAAACCAAATTTATAGTGAACTAAAAACCAAATTTATAACGAGATATAAACCAAATTTCGCCTAAATATTCTGATAGTTATCTAAGATAATTAATGTAAGAAATGGTCAGATCGCCACTTGACCACCGGAAGCATGTGGACTGACCAGCGACCCTATTAGAACAATAGAACACATGTGGGGTAAAACTTGGTGTTTTGAAGTAGTCTGTAGGTTTTGTACAAAAGAATTGCATCCCAGATCTCGGCGATGTCAGTTCACTTAATAAACGTCGTTAAGTTTACATAAAACGCGTTTCATTTATCGGAGCTATCAAGACCTGATAGTGATCCCGAACATATTCTACTTTTTTTAAAATGTGTATTCAATTCGAGTTTTCTCGCTTCTACTGAGTTTCGCTCAAAATTTCTTAAAATCACATTTTTTACCCTTACCGAATACAAGTCTTCGGACATGTGCACCAGTTGAGAAAAAGTTTCAAGTCCACGTAAAATTCCCCAGTAGGAGTTAGCTGTTAACAATTTGGAAGTGCTGGTGACGTTTAATATATCTAAAAAATGATGTTATTAGAAAAAAGAATTGGGTAGTTTCGTGACCAAAACCATTGGTACCAAAATAGAGCGCGACAGATATCTTGCAATTATGATAACGAAGGCTTCCATGGCCAGAGCCAATATAGGATATACTTCTTCCGGGATTGGACAGTGTTTATTTTTTTCTTTGTTCCTGAAGAAGCCCCCTACGATGGTGGGCGAAACGTCGAACACTTTTAGTAGTTCTTTGACACGGTCCAATCCCGGAAGCAGTATATCCTGCATCTTGCAATTATCTTTATTGCACTCTTATTGATCGGAAACGTTATTTGTCAACTTTCATTATGAAAAATTAAATATTCCCAAACTGGGTCCCAGAAATGTTAAATAAATTTAAGTAAGGTAACTTATGGGTATGAAAATAACGTGTCCTCTAAGATTGTCTAGGATCAAGTCTTAGCTACGATACTACCTTATAGACTTACATTCTTCGTCCATATCAAAATATGGATTCTCGGTATCATTGCATATTCCATTCAACTGAACATTCAGAGTATCTAAGTAACCGATATAATTATCAGTAAATTTCCATGGTTTGTGTGTTTTATACGGTTTTGCATCATCACTTCCTAAAATCTCGAACAAATGCGTCGATTCCTTATCGATTATCTTCCAGTATCTCGAAAGAGCTTTTTCAAGAGCATCACAGTTAGTTCCAGTTACCTACAAGAGTAAAAACTAGAGAAGCAGCTGACACATAAACTGACATTGAACCAAATACGCCTTCCCTATATGAATACTGCTGGTCTAAGAGATAGAGTGTTAAAAGTTAGAATCTAATTTTAAAATTGTTGTCATTTATTTTTTAATGAACTGTAGTTGATCGATTTGATTTTCTCGAAAACTTCGAGGAAGCTTTACCCTTTTATTACTTCCCTAATTAATCAGTAATTATTTGATAGTATTTCGCCAACAGAACGGGCATTATCAAGCGTAGTAATCGATTAGCAAAAATATGGACACAATCCTAGCTCAGGCAACACACATTATACATTAAACGCTGACCTTATAAATTATTTTCCTAATTAAATAATTATCTCAATCAACTTTAAAAGCTTTGCCTCATTTACGTAGTATTTATAGTTTAATCGCGCCTTATAACGCCCATTCGTTTAAATAACTACGACCGCGAGTGCAATAAAATGATACTTACATTAAATTTAAAAACATTGGGCCTCAGCACAAAGTAAGAAGTTTGTTTTTCTTGAATTTGGGGCTTAGGCCAAACTTCCCCTTTAGTGGCGATAAACAATGGCCCCGGTTCAATATCGTACGCCCACTTTCCTGTTAATAGAGTTAACAGAACTAAAACGGTTGATGCCATTTCTTTCGTTACGGCGCAGCATCTAGCGGCTCAATTGATATCAATTTATATTTGAAATGTTGAAGTTTATCTCGTTAAATGTTATCTTTGTGTAATTACAATGGATTCCCCTTGATTTTGAAGAGGTTTATTCATAAATATTGATTATATGTGTAAACAAATCTGTTTTGAAAATTAAGTTCTTTTTCAGTAATAAAATTATCTTTTATGTAATGACATGATCAGTTATCTGTTAATATTCGATTTTAAAACTTATGTTTGTAAAAAAAGAATATGTTTACAGATAAATATGATATATAAAATGTATTTACAATGCTTATCTGACAAACGAAACATATTTATGAAATTACTGACTCGCTAATGACCTTTCTACATCAATTTGAGGAAAGTGGGGAATGTTGCCCTAAAATTAGGAACAAAATACAAAAATTATGTTTTCTTAAAGATACACAAATTACATTTGTAATTCTTAAAGAAATAATGAATTAATTTAAGTAAACATTATCGATTCATAACTATTAAATTTTGTTAACGATAAAAACACAACAAAATTTTAAAATTCCACAAGGTTTTTGTTAATAAAGTTTAATAGTTATGAATATTGAACAATTCCACAAAGTAAGGGTTGCAAATATCAATATTATCAATGTTAAACAAATAATTCAAGTGCTTATATTAAAAAAAAAGCTGATCATAAAATAATGGCCACATTTTCTTATTAATTTTCAAGTCAACGAGAGATAAAAATGAAAACGAAACTAAGTAAACATGTTATTTCTATCCTAAAGATTAAATCGTCACAAAATATTAAATTTATAAAATAGCACACATTTAAAACTGTTTAACTAGTTCTAAAGAACGATATATTAAAAGTCAATTTCCAGGACAATGTTGACAAACAAAAAAAAGTAACTAATCAAAGTAATGCCCAAACTACAAAATAACGCTTCCTAACTGTAGATAAAATCTCAGACCTGGCAATATTAACACCGATAGCCCAAGTAAAACAAAAATTAGCAAATGCACCTTTTAACAATGTTTTTTTTAAACAGAAAGGAATAATTTTCAGTTTTTAATAACAAAATAAATTTAAGCCTTTTTCCATACATTCAAAGGTGAACGTTAAGAAGTCACAGTTATTCTCTAAAAGTATTTATTTTATATTACATTTAACACTTCCACTTATTTAAATCGTAAATTAAATAGAAAAGTTCCACGCCACGAAACAAAGTAATTAAAATTTGAACTCTTTGTATTTCTTTGTTTGTTTGGTGTCCTGCTGCTGTCGCTTGCGTTTGTTCTGAAATCAAATCAAAATTAGCCACTCAGATCAAAACCGACACCAAATTACCTTCTGCTTAGCAACGTGTTCAGCTAACATATCACTAAGATCTTCCTTTTGAAGCTGTGACTGATTTTCCCTCATCTGCTGTTCATATCGAACGGCCATAGCATCACTATCCATATCCAACTCGGAGGGATCCAACGCTAATTCGACCATTCCTTCTTTATCGGCACTTCTCCTCGGCGCACTCGTAGTTTGAGCTACGCCGCTCATATCATACACATGACTACTCGCCATCATCGCATTCCCTATTCTGTCGTTACGCTTCTCTGGAATAATATGATAAAGTACAGGAGTTTCGGCACCTTCCATTTCGCTTTCAATCTTCTTCTTCCTCAACTCGATAGCTTCCGGTGTTTCCATCCCAGCAGGAATACTTGTCAAACCACTCGGTGTCACCAATCCTTCAGCTGGCGTAACCAAACCAGTCTCGTCAGTAGCAGTCTGGTTATCTTTCTCTTCATCTTCCTCCTCCTCCTCGCTTTCTTCCTCCGACTCGGACTCCAACTCACCCCACAACGTTCTATCAATTGAAGGATCCTCGCCTATATCCTAAAATATCTTGATTACATAACGTTACTAGCGGAAGGGAAACTCACATCTATATTACTGATGTTTGTACCGAAAACGTCACCGTACAGCGGCTTGCCGTTTTCATCGACTGGAGGTTTACCCCAACCACCGGCGTGATAACCGAAGGAACAACCATCGGGAATCGGGGCATTTAAACCTGGAATTTTCAAATTGGGGTAGCTAGGGGGCGGCCCGTAACGCTGCATGGCGATGAGCCACGGCGGTGGCACCTTATTAGCATTCGGACCCACCGGCATCCCCAATGCTGTCCTAAGCTCCTCGGATAAATCCCCAGGCTTCTTCTCCTTCAGCCGAGTCTCAAACTCTTTCCCTTCATAATACAAATCACCGTGGATAGTCATCTTCGGCTTAGTTTGCCACCTGCGACACATCACATTATCAACGCTTTAATAAATTCAACAACTCACTTGAAAAATGCATCGTGCAGCTTTTGATAATCGATATCAATCTTGCCAAGCTTAGGTCGAACCCTCTCCCTCATTTTCGCCTTCAAAGTCTTCGACTCGTCCTTATCTTGGAGAGACGCCCTCATTTCCATAATGCCGGTACGCTTAATAAAATCGGGCAGATTAAAAGGCGGTTTCTCGATACCTCTCTTACCTTGAAGATATTTACGTTTGAAGCACCAATGCCTCGGAACCTGAAAACCAAAATCAAATTGCAACGATAAGAAATCTAATCCGTAACAAATATTGACCAACCTGCACTGTATTTCTATGCGCTTTTAACTGCACCAATAATTTGGGATCTCGAGCGGTTACATCGTGCATTTCCACCACGTCAGGTCTATTGACGAGTTGCTTAAGCTCCGCCACGCTCAATCTAGTCAATTTTTTTAACTTTCTTTTCGACATTTTTGACTTGTCATCGATCTTTTTCTACAAACAAATACGAAATAAATTATGTATGCCATTAATTTTGGCAAATTATATTAATTTAAATTAAATAATATATAAGTTTTAGATTTAGTAAATCGTAGATTAAGGGTAACCAGAACTACGTACAGGTAACCTTGTGTACTTCTGTAGACAGAGTATTTTCTGGTAAATAAGTAAATAAAAATAAATATGATTAATAAGGCGGTTCATCGCCATCTATCCGTTTCCGCATCCTCGCACTCGCAATGCTTTAAAGGCATAATGGGGTTGCCCTGTGCGAGTGAATTAACTGAAAAAAAAACAGAGAAACTTGCAATGAAACGTTACCTCATCTCCTTCCTCCATATCATCTTGAAATTGGTCCCCGGCGGCACTCGCCATGGATTTACTGGATAAAGTGGTCGGCATGGCCAAAACCGGTGGAGGTATATCTGACTTTTGATCCGATATCTTAAACGACTCGAAAATGTGATAAAACTGTCTATATTGGGGTGCCAGCTCGTGCAATCCTATAGTTTCTTGAACATACTCGATTTCAACGGCTTCTTTAGATTCGTCATTCTCTTCGACATCCCCGTTTTCTTTCCCATGACCCTCCTTATCTTTCGCTTCGTGTTGCTGTTTTTTAGTCTTCTTCCGTTTCTTCTTTTTCTTATTTTTGCTAACCTTGGCGCCATCTTTGGATTTTGACGCCTCATTCTCTAGTTGAGTCTCCTAAAAAACAATTTGCAACGAATTGCGATAAATTAAAATAAACTTACAACGTTATCATCTTTTTCCCAAAGAGGTTCCCTATCTTGAATCACTTGTTCTTTTTGTGGTTGTTCAACGTTCGTATTGTCAACATCTGGGTCGGTTCCGAGCTCGAGAGCCCGCTGATTCTTTAGCGCGAGTACATCTTCCAAAACTTGCGGCAATACCACTTCGCTATTTTCAACGAGCTGTTCGGGTGGATCGACTTTTAAGGACAGCAGAGAGGGTAATTGCTTCTCGTTAATTGGGGGAGGCTGCATCAGATTTGGACCAGTCTCTACGATGCAAATCAGTCAAATTATTGAGCAAAACATCTGGTGTTTAGTCACAGAATTTAAAACAAGATGTTAATAGTAATAGTAAAAAATAATAACAGACGAGCGTCTGTTAAAATAGAAAACTTCGTAAGTACCACTAACCATATTCGTTTCCAGTCCACCCCTGGGTGCCGGGCGGGCCGAAGCCTGGCGGAGGGCCAATAGTATCCGGTCCTTGCATCATCATTCCGGGGTTATCCTGACCCATATTCATTATTTCCTGATTTATCACCATTTGAGGACCAGTCTATGAATCAAAAATTAGACCGCTCAATACAACATAACCTCTACAACTTACGTTTCCTTGATCGTCCATTTTAAAGCGGCTTAAATGGAACTGTAATCACTCTAGTATTGCGGTTCCCATCAAGTCCAGATAAACACTTATATACGTATAAGGGACTTAGTAAAGTAGATTTCAGGAAATGTTGCCTAAATGAAAATCCAAACAATTTCCCTTTTTCCCTATATTTTTCTTTTTATGAAGTTGCTTGCACTGGTAAAGTTTGTTGGTGAAGTTGGCATTGCTGTCTGTCATACGTCAAACTATCCGGATTTAGCATTGCCGCGTTGCCAAATCAACAGTGTTTGCGGTAAGTCCTAGATAATAGTCATAGATTATCGTTTTGTTTATACTAGAATCATCAATTTCAGTGGCGTGCTGACGATGAATACATCGTATCTTTAAAAATGTTAAAACAAGAGTATTTGTCATATTTATATTGGAATGTTTAGATTTATTTTATTATTACGTTATTACTTTATTATTAGATTGCTGTACAATCATTTAAATATTTTAAATGTTTGCATAAAAATTTCTCCGCGGGATTGCGAAAGATGGCGTATGAAATGAAAGTTAAACACACTGCCTTGTGGATTCGGTCTAAAACAAATATATGTGGATTTATAAAATTTTAAATCAAGAAAAACGAATGTTAAATTCGAAAATAATGGGAAATTACATTATCCGATTATAAATGAATGTTATAAAAGGTGAGAAATAAAATGAAATTTTCTATGGTTAGTTTTTTTAACAGCATTCCCCTACTAAAAAATCACCGTTGGCGTTGATTGAAATATGTATTCAATCAACGCCGTTGGCAATGGTCATTACTCAATTTCTATTTCTGGGAGATATCTATGGTTCACAGCTTTCCTGGCATTCGATCTGGCAACACGGATTATACAATACATAACCTCTCTCATTTTTAACTGTATTAAAATAATGTTTAAAATAATTAAACATTTGTCCGATTTATCCCTCAAGAACACAACTAAAGCATTTTCAATTTATACACCTTTGTGTGTCAAGCAAAGTAAGCCAAATCGATGTAAAAAAATATTAAATTCATGAGTTTTATAATTTTCAGTTCATGAGGTCCAGGAAGGTAAAAATTTAACGATAAGGGGGGAGATTTTGCCCTCTGAACGGGAACCCTATTTGTTCCAATCGAAAAATACAAACGCCTGCCCGGTGTGCGCGTCTGGTTTAGATATAAAACATACTGACATTTTAATAGTGAGTCAGTTTGTTCGTTCAGATGGGTGCATGTTACCAAGGAGAATAACCGGATTATGTAGAAAGCAACAAAAGCGAATGTCAGCTTTGGTTACGATGGCCCAAAAAGCCGGTATATTTACATCTTTTTCTTCATAGATATTTTTAACCTGTTGTCGAATTCTTCAATATTCATAACTCGTAAAAAATATTCTAAATTCCACTACGTTTGAACAAATATTAGATATTATTAAACCACGTTTTGCTTTTTAGCATTGCTGGCAATTATATCAATAATTTGTTTAATAATATTTAATGGAACATCATGGAATTTTTATTAATATATTTTAAGAATTATGAACAATTTTACTTTGTTATTTTTATGCAAAACTTTCTTTCAGGATTAATGCCCAATCTAAACCCAGCAAATAGCAAGAAGGATCCCAAAACAAGATACTCGTGGAAGAAATTTAATAAATATTTTGATGAATCAACGATTAAAATCAGATAAAAAACTATTTTATTGAAATGTTATAATAAATTATTAGTCAGTTAACTTGATTTCTATGTCGTCAATGATATTTTTCTCCACATCACCAATTGTGTCATTACACCCAGTTTCAATGGTTTCGTTTTTGATCAAATTAGCTTCCACCATCGCCATAAACGGGCTCTCTTTATAAGCAGGATAGTTTACCATTTCTCTAAAAAATGAAACAAATAGAATAATGTCTGCTTTTAAGAAAACTGCTTAATACAAACTTTTACAAATTAAAGTATTATTGTACCTGAGTTAATTAACATTTATTATTTATTACGAATTTTGCTTGTAAAGAATTGAAAAAATCTGTTCTTTATAATGAACAAGTTTCTTTAGTTCTTTGAGGTTCGTTATAAGCGCAGATAACTATATACAGAAAGTTAATAGTTTAGGAGCCAAATATAAAATAATTATGAAATAAAGTACTTAAAAAATTGTTAACATTACCGGAAGACCCCTAAAAGTTCAAGTGGGGACAATTCCCCAAATGAAGTGAAAATTCCTAAATCTTTAAAGTAATGCTCATGCGTCATATTTGGAACGATGATATTTTGACCACAACCAGGCATCCATTTTCTGCAATAAATGGTAAATCATGAGCTACAGACGTGAACAGTGGAAGTCATTAAATTTATCTTTATTGATTTTATTTAACATTTTTATGAGGCAGTTTGGAAATATTTAAATTTTTATTGTTTATTGATGATATTCTAAAACAGTTTTTGAAAAATGACTATGTGATATCTAAATTTATTCGGCTTGCATTGCCTCATTCAAGTTAACGTACTCTATCGTAGGAATAATATTCTTAGTTCCTCTACCAAACAATTGCTTTATAAAATAACAAAGTGGTAATAAATTGTCCATTGTTGTTGGCAGCTCTCTTTTAAAGTCTATCTGTACTAAATACATATAATTCCGGTCAATTTTACTTGGCTAAAACACATAATTTCAAGCTCGAGTGGTAAATTATGAAATAAATATACATATTGCAGCCTCTCCAGTGATTTGGGCTCAGCTTCCCATGGTAGGAAGTACTCTCTTGGTATCTTTTCGAGTAATTTGTAATCAAAAAATAGATTAAAGAACACACTCCAGGTTTTATATGTGTGTAAATTATCCTTCGAACTAGCCGTAAATATCTGAAACAGCAAGATCAAACTTTAATGAATAAATAATGAAAAATTTACCACAAAATCTTTGGGCCTCATTATCGCAAATAACTGTATCCTGCCATACGTCCCTATATCCGTTTGTAGAGTAAACACATTGATTAAATGTTTGATAAAATGCGGCTTAGACATAGTACCGATTATAGTCATTGAAGGATCTTAAAACTAGTTTATTAAACATAAATATTGCAGCAACGAAGAACCTACCATCATCCCAACTTTTCTTTGGAACGTTTCTCAGCATTTGTTCCACTCTATTACCGCGATCGTTCTTATCCATGAAAGCGTACCGGTGTAATAGAAAAATATCTTTGGTGAATAACTCGACTCGACTCTTGTAAACATTATCAAAATCTTTCAAGGCACTTCTAAATTCGGGACAAGGTTCGTATAACCGCACCAGTTTGAGTCCTCTTTTCAACAATTCCAAACTGATTAGCCCCAACCCTGGGTTGGTCTCGCATACTACTCTATTTTCCGCGTTTTCAACGACGGGGTAGACATAATCGGCGATTTTGCTAGCGTACACTGGATCAATTAAGTATAAGTGGTCGGGACTGGTTTTTCTCTTTAGATTGAGGTATTTGTCTGGTATACATGGTTTCAGGGCTCCGATGCTTTCATTCTGCTTGAAGAAGCGCGCTAATTTATATGAGTGCGATCTACTTTGCTTTACCGTGGAAAGAGCTTCACTAGTGGCGACTTTTTCCACCTTTTTTGTCTTGTACCGTACCGGCTGGTATCGAATGCTGTCACTACAGCTTTTTATTAACTGTTTCGAGAGCGTCCTCATAGTTCTTATTCATATCTTTGTGAGAGTTATCTTCCCATTTTGGATTTTATGGCTGTATAAAAATTCTAAAAGCTTTGCCAGGATTTTATTCACTTAAGCTTTATGAGATTTCGGTCAAGATTAATCCTTTTCAGTTCAATAAGTTTATCAATCGTTTCTAAGATACTTAGTTTTGGTATTTGAGTCTATTTGAATGGGAGCAAAAGATATATTTTGACACGGTTATCATTTGAAGGTTAGTTTCAAAGACAAAATGGGTAGCAGGGACTACAGTTTCTCTATGATGATTATAGTATGTACTCTATACACTTTCTTTATGATAATTATAGTATGTACTCTCTACAGTTTCTCTATGATGATTTGATTTCATTTATAATTTATGACTACACGAAAAAGCACACTTGTCGTCACCCTATGGAATTCCAATTTTGTAGTGGCAACAACAAATACTAGAAATATTTAGGCATGGTCGTGTGGCAACACTGTGACATTTCTTAGTGATGTTCTGTGTTCTTAAAATTCTAACCTAAAAATTAAGAAATATTTTGACTTGTTGTCGGTTGTTCTAGGAGTAATTCCTCTATATTTGATGTTAATTTCCGCTGAAAATTATTAAATTGTAAATAATAGTAATAGAAATAATATGGAAAACATTTATTCCGATTATTTGTTCCAAACTACCCCTGAAATATAGGCAACACACTAATCATCAAAATGTTTTCGCGTGAAGCCAGCTTTGGTTCTGGTGATTTTTTTAGTTACTTTTCTAAGGGTTAATTTAATACTTCATGCTTATGCACATTTATCTGAAATTATAGTCTGTGGCGTGGTCACTGTGGTTCTTTATTTTTTTTATGCACTGTTGCAAACACTGTCAGAGATAAAAACTGCATGTGATCAAAAAAAAGTTACAGAAAACTGTAAATATTGAAAACAAAAATAGTTTCTATTTATATAATTTAAGTAACTTTTCGCGACGAAATAAATTAATAATGAATTAAAAAATGTTATTTTCTAAACGATTATAAAACGAGACTGTTTTTGTCCAACAGATGATAGGTCGAGAAGTTTTGCCAAGGACACAACAGGTATAATAAAAAAATCTTTAAAATCTCATCAAGTCATAATTCCTTATGTCCCGACTTGAAGCATTTTGGCCAAGTGATTTTTTAATACAATTTAAATGCCTTAAGGCATCGTTTTGCTATCGCGACTCACTAAAGAGTAAGTTTTTTGGGGTCCCGACCCCCTAAATAAATCAATCATTCCAAAGATCTGGTAATTTAACGACGTAACGCCTGATAATAATTATTTATAACAATTTGAGGGACGATGCTTTGACATATAATTTGATATCATGATGAGTTATGAATCCCCATAATCCGAGACTCGAAGAGTTTTTTTTAGTCATTGCAAATATTGTAGACACAACGAGAGAGCGTTATAAAACTATGTTGGGCATAACGCCCTATATTTATTGAAGCTGCAGCCTTTTTCTTTTATAATTAGGTAAATTTAAAATAAGAGAAGAAATGGAAGTCATAATTTTATTACACAAACTGTCTTAATAATTAAAACTATAAATTGATACTTCTTATACATAAGAATCTGTTTCAAAATAAATATACAATAACGTTATATCGGAAAATTAACAATTAAATTAAGTCAGCGACATTCATTGGCATTTCATCGATTTGTGTCGAATAATATTGTTCGATATCTCTAAGGATTCTGATATCGTCTGACTTTACAAAATTGATTGCGACACCTTTACGTCCAAATCGACCGGATCTACCAATTCGGTGGATGTACAATTCACGATTATTGGGTAAATCGTAATTGATGACCAAACTGACTTGCTGAACATCGATTCCTCTGGCCCAGACGTCCGTCGTTATAAGAACTCTGCTTTGTCCTGAGCGGAATTCCTTCATTATACCATCACGTTCTTTTTGAGGCATATCGCCATGCATTGAACTGACAGTAAAGTTATTCTCCCGCATCTTTTCGGTTAACCAATCTACTTTACGCTTGGTATTGCAGAAAATTACAGCTTGCGTGATAGTTAAAGTGTCGTAGAGATCACACAGGGTGTCGAATTTCCATTCTTCGCGTTCCACAGCTACGAAGAATTGTTTGATGCCTTCGAGTGTCAATTCATCACTGAAATTAAAAGAAATAGGTTAATAATGTAATAATTAGATTAATAATAACAACGTAAATAATTTATATGCTTTAAGTTAATAATAATAATAAATATCATAAAATGGGATGGAACTTACCGCTTTACCAAAATACGTATGGGATCCGTCATGAATTTTGAAGTAATTTCCAGGATTTCGTGGGGCAATGTGGCTGAGATCAATACAACTTGTGTAGACGGAGGAAGGAATCGGTAGACGTCGTATATTTGCTCCTTGAAACCTTTATTTAACATCTCGTCTGCTTCGTCCAAAACCAACATTTTCACCGATCTTGTTCTCAACGCGCGTCTTCTGATCATATCTGCATAAGAAGGAATTGGTTAGTTTCATTTAGTAACTAGCACAATTAACTGAACAAAACATTAGAACGGAGTTGATCACTATCTACTCGTATTTGATTGTAAGCTTCACTAGAGTAAAAGATACATTTTGTGTTATCAGAGCATGTCAGAGAACTATTTGATATATCATCCATCATTGTAGGGGACTTCGTTCAAAAACAAAATGCAAAAAAACGAAAAAACTAGAAAAAATAAATTAAGAGTAGAGCGAAAAAACTAGAAACAATAAATTAAGAGTAAAGCGAAAAAACTAGAAAAAAGGAATGAAGAGTATGATAAAAAATTAACTAAATTCAACACATTAGAACACAATAACTCAGTATATCGACCACAAACACTTTCAGCAGTTCTTCGACAGTGTATTCTAATCTTTTACAGCCATGGAAGCCTTTGTACCACATTCAAGCAGTATCGTTCAAACAAAACAAGTTACGAAGTAACAAAACTTACCATATACTCTTCCGGGGGTACCGCTGACAACATGTTGTCCGTAATCCAGCTTTCTTATATCCTCCCCAAGATTCGTGCCGCCGATGCAAGCGTGACATTGCACGTTCATGAAGTCACCAAGGGCCAAAATTACCTTCTGAATTTGAACAGCCAACTCTCTAGTGGGGGACAAACACAGTACTTGGGTTTCTCGCATAGTCAGGTCCAAGGATTGCAGAATTGCGATCGAAAAGGTAGCAGTTTTACCAGTACCGGACTGAGCTTGAGCAATGACGTCTCTCCCCTTCATTATCGGCTTAATAGCTCTTTGTTGAATAGCCGAAGGCTTCTCAAAACCTGAAATAAAAGACTGAGGTTAGATTGTTTTTATAAAAATAATAATAGTTTGTTGTTTCTACAGGATTTAAACCCCAATTACAGAAACAAAAATAGGTGCAAGTAGATGCACTACATTGTAAAAAACAACTTTTCAATAACACAAAATAATTACAGAGAGAAAGAAGGAGAAAACACTTATTATTACATTAATTAAACTGATCATAAGGAAATGAGAAATGTCTCTGCAGTTTTTCTCAACCTGGCCCCACTATCTCAACGGAAACTGTCCGCAATACCTTTAGTATATTTACTAAGAATCACCAACGGGGATCTTTTTAGACTCTTATTGGTCGGAAATTATTAATTTCATTTTAACATGTCTTGGAAGGAATATTAAAATTGATTTAATAGCAAGAAATGTTATTCAAATTGATAAGCGAGGTTAGATGTCTACGACCCAATTTCGAAGCAAAAAAACTTACCATAAGCGAATATGCCCCTGATGAGCTCTTCTTTTAAATTCATGTTATTAAATTTGTCGATAACATCCACATCTTCGCTGGTTTCGAATTCCACATTTGATAAATCCTCGAAGGCGGCATTACGATTACCCGTTTTAGCGGCCATTTTATTCGAAGAATTTATACGTTGTTTTTCAACGAGACACTAAACTAGCAACGCAGTTGTGTAAACGTTAAAATTTGGTTATGTTCAAAGACAATGAACACAGAATACAACAGCACAGGATACCACTAATATGCGATAACAAGATTGACTGATCAAGTACAACTGAACTACTCAACTCGTTAACTGAAGTGTACAACAGGTGTCAGTGGTTTACATAGATAGACTTTTTATGGCAGCGCCCTCTAACAATTCCCTGTTGCCAGCTCTACAGTTTTAACTGTGTATTTACCGCTTTTTCAAAGTCGTCCCAGTCTTTAATTTACTTTCTAAAGTCTACTGTTTACTGTTCGTTTATTTGCTAAGAGTTTAAAGGATATATTATTGTCTTCCAAAATATTATATTTAAAAGAAGTAAAAACGTCGAAAAAATTAATATTAGAAACCCCAACTTTTCGAAATTTAAAAATTGTGTTAAAATTTAAATAAAACGTTAAAATTTCGGGACAAATAATTTATCTAATTTTTCATACAATTTAAGTTTATTTTTTGGAAATTTCTGCTTAATTAGTCTAATGAAAATCGCGCCATTTAACATAATCGGTTGCTTGGTAGAATCAAATACTTTGGGGCGAAAGCAAATAATTTAAAAATTATCAGTTACAGGAATTATATTTTCGTTTAATGGGATTAAAACCTTTGAAGTTAATAATTAATGACAACGCAATAATATCCTCTTTGGTTCAATTACCTTGTAATTTACGTTAAACTTCTAATCCCTTTAATTTCTATTTTTAATGTAAATTCAGTTGACTGGAGATAATTAGACACCCAAAGATAATTGTAGACAACCCTTATCGAGCCGGACCGCAATATCCCCCGCTGAGAAGATCACATTAGACAAAACCAAACAATAATTATGAATTTCTTCCAACTAATGTTTAAACTAGTGCTGAATATTAACGAATTCCACGAAGTAACAATTAAAAATATGAATTTGGATATAATTTTACTGTGCTGTCGGTTGTTTTACATTATATATTACGCCATTATATTTTATATTTTATTATATTTTACGCCAACTTCTGCTGAAAATCATTAAGTTGTTAATAAATGGTACTAAAATAATATGGAAAACATTTAATTATATTTCCACCACCCCTGAAATATAGGCAACACATCAATCATCAAAGTGTTTACGCGTGAAGCCAGCTTTAGTTCTGGCGTTGATTGCATAATCAATCAACGGTTCTGATGAATTTTTAGTAACTTATCTCAGCGTTATTCAAAGTGTGCTCCGCGGAGCCCAGGTGCTCCGCAAAACCTCCGGCAGGGCTTCCTCCAGCTGTCATTAATAAAATCAATACATGTATTAAAGAGGAACCTGTTATCGAAAAACAATACACACATAACTGGTTTTAGTTTTAATTTAGGGTTCCGTTAAAAATTTAATTTTTTCAAAGAGTTTCGTCACCGAAAAAGTTTGAGAACCTTTAGATAAGTTACTAAAAAACAAACGCTGAACACTTTGTCAAAGGAAAGGTTTGCAAACCTACAAATGACGAAATATTTCTAAATTATAGTAATTTTTAGTTCATATAACAGGGTGTGGCATGACCTGAACTTTTCAAAAATATTGTGTTATTACATACATAGCAAGTAAATCAACAGCAGTAAAAGACATGATTCGTTGATTAAATTGTATTCAATCAACGCATGATTGTAACAGTTACAGTTTTTAATGTAAAAATTATGTAAATATTAAAATGACTAGTAAGTATGTTGGTACCCTGCGACTTGACAAAAGTTGTCATGGTGAGGCTAAAAGGTGTCCAACTTCTGCTAAAAACAATCACCAGAAATAAAGCTGCTTTCATACGCAATCATTTTGATAATTAATGTGTTGTCTAAATTTCAGGGGTTGTTTGGCAGAAATAATCGCACTGAATGTTTTCCATACTGTTTTTATTAGCATTAACAACAATGTAGCAATTTTCAGCAGCAACTGACACAAATTATATAAGATACACTCTTAAAACAACCGACACTAAATCAAAATATTTAGGTTAGAACTTTGAGAACACAGAACACCATTATGAAAAGTCACAGAGTAGCCACACGACCATGTATAAATATTCCTAGATCTTGTTGCCACTACAAAATTAGAAGTGTCTTATGCAGATTTATCTGAAATGCACTTTATATGATGATAATAATACAGAAGCGTTGATTGAATACATATATACTATACTATATTCAATTAACGACAGAAGTAACATAATGGAAGTAATAACTGAAGCACGAACAAATTTAAGTCTTTCACTTATCCACTCTCCGCTTGACATATGTCAATTCCAGAACACAGAACAGCACTAATTATAGATTTGACAGTTCTGTTTTACCGACCAATGGTGGGGGCGCCCGATTCGAATTTTATTTATTTATAGGTTTTTTTTAGTTCAGAGGGATATCTAATTGCGAAAAATGTTAATTTTCCGGGCGAATGACATTAAATAGCTGACTCCGCGTGTTGCGGCGAATGTCGAATCGAATAGGAACTCGCTTTAAAAGTTGGGGAAAAGTTAGGGCGGATTGGTCGAATTAACCGACTGAGAAATCGGCTACTACATCATCAAATTTTTGAGCTCGTTTCTGTCGGATGCCAGTCTGGTTACGTTTGTTCGTCGGTAGTCCGTTAAGAAAGATAAACAATCGCGCGACGAACGACGGTGCACCGGAATAATGTGTGAATTATGCGGAGGACATATTTAATAAGATGTGTTTTCGACCGTTTAACGTGCGGCGTTAGCGAGGTGAAATTTCATCGACGGTTTACGGTAGTGTCAGCAGGTGGAATGAAATCGTCGAAGAATCGGGCGATTTAAAGATGGTAACTCGCACGGCACGGGCCTCTGCCCTCGGGGTACCGATATGAGATGCATATTTCCGAATTGTTACCGCCTTCGAACACCATCTTGACAAAATGTTCCAAAATGAACGAGGACGGCCACAAAAGACATGGGATGAATGGGAATGTTGATGTGACGATCAAAGAGGAGTGCCCCAAGAGCAATTACGGCGCCGGGGGCAGGTTGAAATTTTTCAAAGGTAACGCTTCGGGTTTTTTGGTGGGTTAAACGGCTGATTGCAGCGCGGATTTTACAGATGGGAAGTTTATTTTGGAGCTAGAAAGGGCCAGGGAGGGGGAGAGGGTGTCCTGGGTGTCCGTGCCTAGGAAGACCTTTTGGCCCCCGCAGGGGACGGCGGCCTCCACGCCGAGCTACAGGCAAGAGAGCAGTACTTCGCTCAGCGGTGAGTTTTGTTGTTTTTCAGGCATTTTTCATCTGATCAAGAGATGAAAATATAAGGTAACCTTTAATGATATATTTTTTTAATAGAGTATAAACGAATTTTAACGTTGCCTTTATTTTAAAAGTTTGGTAAACAAGTTTGGTTTAAATTTAATGGTAGCAAATGTTCTTGGTTTGTTGTGGGCAAACAAACTGCAGAATTGACAGATTTATATTTTTTTCGTTATTTTTAATTCGTACTCGAACAGATTTTTTTTCTGAAGTACAATCCACTCGTAATATTCTTTTTTACTTTGAGATCCTTACTGACTCGTTTTTAATTACACAGAAATTTTTATTTTAGCTCGCTAAGCTAAAATAAAAAATTTTGTACCACTCGTAATAGGTACGTTTTAAAATAGAATTTTTCAATTTAAAAATCAAGGTTTCGACTTTGTTAGCCAAATTTTGAATATAATGTGGAATTCTCTGATTAAAGTCAAAATTTTTATTACAAAAATCCTTAAAATCAATGTTTGTATGACGATACTCTAAATTTTTTACAAAATCTGATGGTAAATTGGACATTTTTAACCAAATTTGTAACAATAAGGAATTCCAAGTTTAAACATTAATTATTTATTAATCACATGGTATTAGAAAAGCTGAGTTCTTTCTCAATTTCCTCTTTAAATTTTCAGTTTTAAATGTTTAATTTTTATCTAAAATTACTATTAGCAAGAATTTCGAAAGAAAAAACTGTTGAAATATAAATCTCAAGAGTTAAAGTGAAAATTTGAGAAAAAACTCGAACTTTGTAGAAAAAATTGAAACTTTGGAAAAATGATGACTTATTTTTTAAATTAAAATAGATTTTTTTTTGAAAAATTGCTGGTTCTTTCAAAAATTCGATGTTCGATTCGATGTTAACGAATCTTTGTGGTTAAATTGAAATTTTGAAATGAAAATTGTAGTTTCAAATTTGAAAGCAAAATCCTTATAAATTTCAGGAAAAGTTCAACATTTTGTGAAAAATTCAGTATTTTGGGAAAAGTTGGGATTTTTTAAACAGAATTTCGAAAAATTAGAAATTTTAGTTTAAGCTTGAAATTTTACGAGGTGTGAAAATTGCAAAAAAAAACCATTAAAATCGCAAAAAAACATCTTTTTCAAAAATTTTTGATTTTTTTTGGAACATTGGAACATTGATTTTTTTATATTTTTAGTTTTCTTAGAAATTGCCAGTTTTCAAATCTTTATTTGTTATTTCTTCCTTATTTTTTGAAAACTTTGACTTTCAAGTATTCCCCTTTTTCAAAATATTCGCCTTTTTTGGGGTTTTCTGAAATTTTGGCTTTTGATAAATTCTTCTCATTTTTTTTTTTGGAAAATTTTGACTTTGAAAATATTTCCCTATTTCAAAATTTTGGCCTTTTTTGGGGTTTTCTGAAATTTTGACTTTTGAGAAATTCTTTCCTTTTTTTTAAATTTTGAGTTTTGGAAAATTCTTTTTTTTTTTCGAAAGTTTTGGCTTTTTCAAAATATTTCCCATTTTCAAAATTTTGGCCTTATTTGGGCTTTTTCTCAAATTTTGATTTTTGGAAAATTTTGATTTTTTGAGTATTTCAAGTGTTTTAAATCTCGACATTTTAAAAATATTTTGATCTTTTTTTTTTTGAACATGTCAACATTTTTGAACTATTTTGACTTTTCAAAATGTCAACATTTTGGTAATATTTCGATATTTTTTCAAAATTCTAGTTTTTTTTGGTTTTTTTCAAAATATTTCCCCTTTTCAAAATTTTTATAAATTTAGAATTTTTTCTTGAATTTTCGACTTTTTTCTCAAAATTTCGACTTTCTTCTCGAAACTTCGACTTTAATCTTGAAATTTCGACTTTTTCCTCCTGATTTCGAGATTAAAATCGAAATTTCAACTTTTATCTCGAAAGTTCGAAAGAAAAGTCGACTTTAAACTCGAAATTTCGACTTTTTCCTCAAAATCTGGACTATAAACCAAAAATTTGGCCTTTTTTTTCTCGAAATTTCAACTTTAATCTTGGAATTTCGACTTCTTACTCGAAATTTTGACTTTTTTCTTTAAATTTCGACTATAATCTCAAAATTTCGACTTTTTTTTCAAAATTTTGACTTTAATCCTGAAATCTTGTGTTTTTTCTAGAAATTTCGACTTTTTGCTCGAAATTTCAACTTTAATTTTGAAATCTCGAGTTTTTTTTAGAAATTTCATTTTTTTTTTTCGAAATTTTGACATTTTTCTCAAAATTTCGACTTTCTTCTCGAAGCTTTGACTTTAATCTTGAAATTCCAAGTTTTTTCTAAAAATTTCTACTTTTTTTTCTCGAAATTTCAATTTTAATTTTGAAATTACGAGTTTTTTCTAGAAATTTCATTTTTTTCTCTCGAAATATTGACTTTTTTCTCAAAATTTCGGCTATAACCTCAAAATTTCGACTTTTTTTAAAATTTTAACTTTAATCTTGGAATTTAGACTTTTTTCTCAAAGTTTCGACGTTTTTCTCAAAATTTCGACTTTTTTCTCAAAATTTAGACTTTCTTCTCGAAACTTCGACTTTAATCCTGAAATCTCAAGTTTTTTCTAGAAATTTCAACGTTTTTTCTCGAAATTTCGACTTTTTTTTTCGAAACTTCGACTTTTTTTTTGAAATTTCGACTTTTTTCTTAAAATTTCGACTTTCTTCTCGAAACTTCGACTTTAATCTTGAAATTTCGACGTTTTTCTCGCAATTTCAACTGTAATCTTGAAATCTCGAGCTTTTTCTAACAATTTCAACATTTCGACATTTTTTCTCGAAATTTCAACTTTAATTTTGAAATCTCAAGTTGTTTCTAGAAATTTCAACGTTTTTTCTCGAAATTTCGACTTTTTTCTTAAAATTTCGACTTTCTTCTCGAAACTTCGACTTCAATCGTGAAATTTCGACGTTTTTCTCGCAATTTCAACTGTAATCTTGAAATCTCGACCTTTTTCTAACAATTTCAACATTTCGACATTTTTTTCTCGAAATTTCAACTTTAATTTTGAAATCTCAAGTTTTTTCTAGAAATTTCAACGTTTTTCTCGAAATTTCGACTTTTTTTTTTCGAAACTTCGACTTTTTTCTTGAAATGTCGACTTTTTTCTTAAAATTTCGACTTTCTTCTCGAAACTTCGACTTCAATCGTGAAATTTCGACGTTTTTCTCGCAATTTCAACTGTAATCTTGAAATCTCGAGCTTTTTCTAACAGTTTCAACATTTCGACATTTTTTCTCGAAATTTCAACTTTAATTTTGAAATCTCAAGTTTTTTCTAGAAATTTCAACGTTTTTTCTCGAAATTTCGACTTTTTTCTTAAAATTTCGACTTTCTTCTCGAAACTTCGACTTTAATCTTGAAATTTCGACGTTTTTCTCGCAATTTCAACTGTAATCTTGAAATCTCGAGCTTTTTCTAACAATTTCAACATTTCGACATTTTTTCACGAAATTTCAACTTTAATTTTGAAATCTCAAGTTTTTTCTAGAAATTTCAACGTTTTTTCTCGAAATTTCGACTTTTTTCTGAAAATTTCGACTTTCTTCTCGAAACTTCGACTTGAATCTTGAAATTTCGACGTTTTTCTCGCAATTTCAACTGTAATCTTGAAATCTCGAGCTTTTTCTAACAGTTTCAACATTTCGACATTTTTTCTCGAAATTTCAACTTTAATTTTGAAATCTCAAGTTTTTTCTAGAAATTTCAACCTTTTTTCTCGAAATTTCGCCTTTTTTCCCGAAACTTCGACTATTTTCTCGAAATTTTGACTTTTTTCTCAAAGTTTTGACTTTCTTCTCGAAACTTCGACTTTTTTCTTGAAACTTCGACTTTAATCTTGAAATTTCGACTTTTTCTCGCAATTTAGAGGTTAAAGCTGAAATTCCAACTTTTATCTCGAAATTTCGAAAAGAAAGTCGACTTTAAGCTCGAAATTTCTACCTTTTTCTTAAAATTTGGCCTTTAAACCGAAAATTTCGACTTTTTTTTTCAAAATTTCCACTTTAATCTTGAAATGTCGACTTTTTTCTCGAAATTTCGACTTTTTTCTTAAAATTTGGACTTTTTTTTCAAAATTTTCACTTTAATCTTGAAATGTCGACTTTTTTCTCGAAATTTCGACTTTTTTCTTCAATTTTTGGCTATAACCTCAAAATTTCGACTTTTTTTTCAAAATTTTCACTTTAATCTTGAAATGTCGACTTTTTTCTCGAAATTTCGACTTTTTTCTTCAATTTTTGGCTATAACCTCAAAATTTCGACTTTTTTTCGAAATTTTAACTTAAATCTTGAAATTTCGACTTTTTTCTTAAAATTTCGACCTTTTTGTCGAAATTTCAACTTTAATCCTGAAATCTCGAGTATTTTCTAAAAATTTCGACTTTTTCTCTCGAAATTTCGTTTTTTTTCTCAAAATTTCGACTTTTTTCTCGAAACTTCGACTTTAATCTTGAAATTTCGACTTTTTTTTCTCAGTTTCAATTTTAAGTTTTTTTTCTCGAAACTTCGACTTTTTTCCCAAAACTTCGACTTTTTTCTCGAAATTTCGATTTTTTTCTCAAAATGTCGACTTTCTTTTTTCAAAATTCTAGTTTTTTTTGGCTTTTTCAATATATTTTCCTTTTCCAAAATTTTGGACATTTTGGGGTTTTCTGAAATTTTGACTTTTGGAAAATTCTTCCTTTTTTTGTTGAAAATTTTAGCTTTTTCAAAATATTTCCCATTTTCAAAATGTTGGCCTTATTGGGGCTTTTTCTGAATTTTTTTTTGAACATGTCAATATTTTTGAATTATTTTGATTTTTCAAAATGTCAACATGTTGCAAATATTTCGATTTTTTTTTCAAAATTTTAGTTTTTTTTGCTCTTTCAAAATATTTCTCTTTTTCAAAATTTTGGCCTTTTTTGGGGTTTTCTGAAATTTTTGTTTTTGATAAATTGTTCCCTTTTTTTTTGGAAAATGTTTACTTTGAAAATATTTCAACAAATTTTTGACTTTTTTTTTGAACATGTCAACATTTTTGAACTATTTTGACTTTTCAAAATGTCAATGTTTTGGTAATATTTCGATTTTTTTTTTCAAAATTCTGGTTTTTTTGGTTTTTTCAAAATGTTTCCCCTTGGGTTTTCTGAAATTTTGACTTTTGGAAAATTCTTTCTTTTTTTTTTTGAAAATTTTGGCTTTTTCAAAATATTTCCCATTTTCAAAATTTTGGCCTTATTGGGGCTTTTTCTGAAATTTTGATTTTTGGAAAATTTTGATTTCTTGAATATTTCAACTTTTTTCTAAATCTCGACATTTTAAAAATATTTTGACTTTTTTTTTGAACATGTCAACATTTTTGAACTATTTTGACTTTTCAAAATGTCAACATTTTGGTAATATTTCAATTTTTTCAAAATTCTAGTTTTTTTTGGGTTTTTCAAAATATTTCCCTTTTTCAAAATTTTGGCCTTTTTAGGGTTTTCTGAAATTTTGACTTTTGGAAAATTCTTTCTTTTTTTTTGTTGAAAATTTTGGCTTTTTCAAAATATTTCCCTTTTTCAAAATGTTGGCCTTTTTGGGGTTTTCTGAAATTTTGACTTTTGGAAAATTCTTCCTTTTTTTTGAAAATTTTGGCTTTTTCTAAATATTTCAACTTTTTTTTTTGAATCTCGACATTTTAAAAATATTTTGATCTTTTTTTTTGAACATGTCAACATTTTTGAGCTATTTTGACTTTTCAAAATGTCAACATTTTAGTAATATTTCGATTTTTTTTTCAAAATTCTAGTTTTTTTAAAAGTAAATTTTTTTTGAAAGTCCAACTTTGTTAAAAATCCCACTTTTCTAAAAATCCCACTTCAAATTTGGAATTTTTTCGAAAAATTTTGACCTTTGGATTGTAAAAGGATCTTTTTTATATTCAGTTTTGTCCTCAGGAGTTGAATTGGCAAAATAAGTGTTTAGACAAATTTTAAAAATGAATACGAAACTTTGAAAAAATGGTGGAACTTGAAAAAGAGAGAAATTTCCTAGGGAGTCAACTTTTAACAGAAAACGTTAATTTTCCAGAAAAAATGAAACTTAAAGTAACATTTCGACAAAGAAACCGAAATTTCGCCAAATATGGAGAAACTTGAAAAAATTGAATACAAAAAAGTGGAAATTGCCAAAAAAAGATAGAATTAAAGAAAAAAGTCGAAATAAAGTTAAATCTTTATAAAAAAATGTTGAACATTGACGATAAATTAAAATCAAGAGAATTAGGGTAGATTCAGAAACCCAAAATTTAAAAAAAAACTCGAAATTTCAGAAAAATGTTAGAACTTTAAAACAGATGGAACGGACTGGTCCTTGGTTATCTTCAAAAATTGAAAAATAATTCTCTCTGAAGATGATAGCTTGGCTATTGAAACGCGTTAGAGCAACCTCTCAGTTTGGTGGTCCTTGGTTATCTTCAAAAATTGAAATACAGAACTTGTTCCCTGAAACCAAGAAAGATTAAAAAAACATCTTTTTTAAAAACGATCTTTCTTGGTTTCAGGGGACAAGTTCTGTATTTCGATTTTTAACATTTTGAAACCCAAAACAAATTTAAAAACCTGAAATTTTTAACAATTTTGAATCTTTTGAAAAATTGTAAAGTTTCGTAAAGAGAAATTGTGAGAATAAACCCGAAGCTTAGAAAAAATTGTTGAAATTTAAAAAAGTCGAAGTGTTTCAGAGAAGGAGAAAAAAGTGAAATTTTAGGAAAAATTTCAAGAAAAAATGTCAAAATATTAAGAAAAGATCGAAATTTCGACAAAAAATTTACATATTTCCAGAGAACGTTAAATTTTAAGAATAAATTTGAAATTTCGAAAACAAAACGATTTAAAAAATCCAAATTTTTAGATAGATTCGAGTTTTGAGAAAATGGGTAAAATAATTTCGAAAGAAAGTTGCCAGAAAATTTCGAGAAGTGTTCAACTTTAAAAAAATGTTAACGTTCCCCAAAAAACGCCGAATTTTGAAAAAAAGGAAGAGGTTTCGAAAGAAATTGAGAAGAATGAAGAGATTTAAAAAAAACGACGAATTCATTTTTTTTTAATGAATTCGTCTAATTCGAAAAATGGGAGAAAGTTCTAAAAATAAGAATTCATCGAAAGTTTTCAAAAAAGGCGAAATTTTAGAAAAAAAAACCTCGAATTTCGACAATAGTTTGAAATTTGGTGGAACGGACTGATCCTTGGTTATCTTCAAACATTGAAATACAGAACTTGTCCTCTAAAACCAAGAAAGATTAAAAAAACATCTTTTTTAAAAACAATTTTTCTTGGTTTCAGAGGGACAAGTTCTGTATTTCGATTTTTAACATTTTGAAACCCAAAAACAAATTTAAAAACATGAAATTTTAAAACAATTTTGAATCTTTTGAAAAATTGTAAAGTTTCGTGAAGAGAAATTGTGAGAATAAACCGGAAGCTTAGAAAAAATTGTTGAAATTTAAAAAAGTCGAAGTGTTTCAGAGAAGGAGAAAAACGTGAAATTTTAGGAAAAATTTCAAGAAAAAAGTCAACATTTCAAGAAAAGATCGAAATTTCGACAAAAAATGTACATATTTCCAGAGAAAGTTAAATTTTAAGAATAAATTTGAAATTTCGAAAACAAAACGATTTAAAAAATCCAAATTTTTAGATAGATTCGAGTTTTGAGAAAATGGGTAAAATAATTTCGAAAGAAAGTTGCCAAGAAAATTTCGAGAAGTGTTCAACTTTAAAAACATGTTAACGTTCCCCAAAAAACGCCGAATTTTGAAAAAGAGGAAGAGATTTCGAAAGAAATTGGGAAGAATGAAGAGATTTAAAAAAAACGACGAATTCATTTTTTTTTAAATGAATTCGTCTAATTCGAAAAATGGGAGAAAGTTCGAAAAATAAGAATTTATCGAAAGTTCTCAAAAAAGGCGAAATTTAAAAAAAAAAAACATCGAATTTCGACAATAGTTTGAAATTTGGTGGAACCGACTGATCCTTGGTTATCTTCAAATATAGAAATACAGAACTTGTTCCCTGAAACCAAGAAAGATTAAAAAACACAACAAACGTTGCTCTCAGTATCTCTCTGAAGATGAGAGCTTGGCTATCGAAACGCGTTAGAGCAACCTCTTAAGTATCTCTCTGAAGGTGATAGCAGATCATAGCTTGGTTATCGAAACACGTTAGAGCAACCTCTGTTGTGTTTTGTAATCTTTTTTGGTTTCAGAAGACAAGATTTGTATTTCAACTTTAAAACAACGAATTTCAATAATAAGCGCGAAACTGAGAAGATTTCCGGATTTTAAAAAGGTCGAAATTTCTCGGATGAAATCAGATTTTACGAAAAATTAACTTCTCATATAAAATGAAACTAAAAAAAGGTTGAATTTAGACAATAACTCAAAAATTTGAGAAAAAGAGTCGAAATTTCGAGGTCGAATCCCCCATTTTGATAAAACAAAGTCCAATCCTGGGAATATATTGAACGGGAACTGGATAAATTTAAAAAAGAATCAAAATGTTCGAAGAAGTCCAATTTTCGGAAAAATACTACTTGGAAAGAAAAAACGAATTTTGACAATAAATTAGAAATGTTGTTAAATTTTGAAAAACTGAAAATTTTCCAGAGTGCGAATTTTAAGCAAAACTTTGAGAATAACGTCAGTATTCAAAAGACTAGGACAGTAACTAACTAACTGGGATAGTAAATCTCTACATTTTTGTCAAAATTTGAAATCGTTTTCCTCAAAATTGTCTTATTAGAAAGAAGATGATATTTTGAGGAAAATGATCTCAAATTTTGACAAGAATGTAGAGGATTACTATCCTAGTTTGCAATGTTTGTTGGTGATCTGTGATCTTGAATTTTGACAAAAATGATCTTGAATATTGAAACACAGAACTTGTCCCCTGAAACCAAGAAAAATTTATTATTTATTATTTTTCTTGGTTTCAGGGGACAAGTTCTGTTTCAATTTTTGAAGATAACCAAGGACCAGTCCGTTCCATCAAATCTTGAATATTGAGAAAAATGTAGAAATTTTAAAAAGTTCGTAATTTTGAGAACAAGACCGATTAAAATAAAAGTTTTCGGGATAATTCGAATTTAGGAAAAATCGAAAATTTCTTTAAAATGAAAAAATAAAAGTTTTCGGGATAATTCGAATTTAGGAAAAAACGAAAATTTCTTTAAAATGAAAACTTCTTTAAAATGAAAATTTTTTTTTAGCGCAGACGGAGGTCGCGATCGGGCGCTAGTCGTAAATAAAGCCAGAGATTGCGCGCCGCTGTCGTAATTTATTTAAAAAAAAAGAGATCTCATTAGTGCTATTACGACACCTTAATTCAGGGCCGTCACGAGTCGGAAGCAGATGTTTTATCATCGTCGTGTCCAGGAGCAGAAGCGGTCGGCGCGGTGAATAAAAACGTACACACGATTTTTAATGGCACAAGCGTACAATTACTCTTCGATGGTACGTCAAGCGTGATGTCTTGCATTAGAAAAGTGGAAGATGTTTCCGCTCTTGGATATACTAAAAACCTTAGCCTCGTTCTGTTTGTATTGTTCGATGTTACGGTAATGTAATTGCGCTTTTTTCAGATCGAAGATTGAACGCACCGAAAATCGGGCCGTCCACACTCCAATAATTACGTTCTTAGGTTGTCGGTTTCTAAAACGGGCTACGAGTGCGGCACGAGAATTTTTTTTCAGCCAGATCACGCCTTGTTTCTCATCCCGTTGATCGCGTTTGATTTTTAGCCCGAAGGGGCGATTTGGCCACGTCCGTCAATCCATGTTTGTACCCCGGAAGCAAACTAGTTTATGGTGAACAAAATTAAAACCTCTAAAAGTAGTTGGGGTTTGGAACAAGCCTGAACTTGACATTTTTCAAAAAGGATTAAATTTGCTGCTTATTTAGATACTTTGCTGTTTAGGCTAGTAAATTAAAGATGGTTCTTTTCGGATAGACGTAACATCGTTAAATCATTTTAAGAAAAAATTGACTTAGCATAGTTTGCTTCTAAGGTACAAATGTAGAACTTTGTTGGGGGTAAAAAAAGGACAAATCGTTCGAAGTTGATAGATTTTTTATTTGGTACATTCTTTTTGAACATTTAAATTCGAAAACTGGTACTTCAAATTGAAAAACAGGATATTGGATATTGAAATCTTATTTTCGAAAATTTTGAACATTGACACTTTAAAAAAAAAAAATTAATTAATAAAACGTTTTCCAAAGTTTCTAGTTTTTTAATGTTTCGAATGAAATTTAAAGAAAGAAGTCGTATATTCAAATTTAAGGTCAGTATTTTCTGATTGAATTAAACATTTTTGGAATTTGTTTACTAAATATTTACTTTTATCAAAATTTTTAATTAATTTCGTTTTAATTTTGATTTTTTAATGTTCCAGTAGTGTTTTTTCTTTCATTTGTCACAATAACCTTTTCAACGCTTTGGACGTTTTCGTAATTTTTTTAAAATTGTTTTTATACACTTCAACTTTTTTTTTAGTCTCTAATGACGATGAAAGCAGTTTTCTTCGGATTTTATTTTTTATTTGCTTAATTATTGGATAAATCGAAAAAAAATCAAGTTTTGACCAACTAACAGTAATGGATTCTTCTTCGTGGCGATATGTGATCGAAAATTTTGTAATTTTTCGACATTAGGAGACCAAATGCGACTTTGATAAAGTGAACTCCGAAATAATAATTGCTTCAGTTTCAGATTCGAATTATCTCAGTTTCAGTTTGAAATTATCTCAGTTTCAGTTTCGAATTATCCCAGTTTCAGTTTCGAATTATCTCAGTTTCAGATGACAATAGTTCGATTCAGTCCTCCCCGTGGCAGCGGGACCACTCCTGGAAGCAGACGACGCCGCGTCGCAACCTCTCCAAAGGCATGTCCTTCTGCTATCGTCGCCCCAAATCCCGAAGGGTCGCCCCCAGGAGCAAAAAACGTCGCCGGCCCTACTCGACCGCTCCCGAACCCGAAGAGAAACCCCACGTCAAATCGGAAACATCTTTCAGCAACGGCGACAGTGTGTGCAATAACAATAACGGCAAAGTGTCACGCGGACGTCCGTCTCTCTTATCGATCGTGCAAAATTTGGTCGAAAAGTGCGCCAATTCGGCCAGGACTCCACCTCGCTCGGTCGATGCCGTCGTATCCCCGCGGAAGAGATTCCTACGCGAGATGGAAAAGGACAAATTACAAGTGGACGACGGATGCCAGAAGAGAAGTAGAAGTAAGACTTTACCAGTTCAGCAAGCCGCCACTTCTTCTGTCATCAAAGTACGCATCGATATCGCGTTCGAATCTCGATTTTAATTGACGATATTTTTAGGTCGGTAGCCCGGTGAGGATAAACGGCACCACGGAGGAAGCGAAATCGGTGAGGAGTAGCAGCTACAGCATCAACTCTTTGTTGGCGGACGATCGCGTCAAATCGGAGGAGAGAAGTCTCAAACAGGAACCCGGGAATTCCCCCAATCATTTCCCTTCGATTGCGCAGCCGCACTACTGTTCCCCCACGACGGAAGATCGCTGGTACTCGGAAAGTGTCGACAGGCTGCGCTCCATCGAACTCTCGGTAAATCCACCCGCTGTGTGGCTATCCGCTAGGCTAAAACTATCCACTATGCTTAGACTATTCACTATTTAAATTTTAGAAAAAAAACGTCGATTGAAATTTGGTGGAACGGACTGATCCTTGGTTATCTTCAAATATTGAAATATAGAACTTGTCCCCTGAAACCAAGAAAGCTTAAAAAACACTACAAACGTTGCTCTTAGTATCTCTCTGAAGATGGTAGCTTGGCTATTGAAACGCGTTAGAGCAACCTCTCAGTTTGGTGGAACGGACTGGTACTTTGTTATCTTTAAAAATCGAAATACAAATCCCGTCCTCCTGAAACCAAGAAAGATTAAAAAAAACATCTTTTTTAAAAACAATCTTTCTTGTTTTCAGGGGACAGTTCTGTATTTCGATTTTTAACATTTTGAAACCCAAAACAAATTTAAAAACCTGAAATTTTTAAACAATTTTGAATCTTTTGAAAAATTGTGAAATTTCGAAAAGAGAAATTGTAAGAATAAACCAGAAGCTTAGAAAAAATTGTTGAAATTTAAAAAAGTCGAAGTGTTTCAGAGAAGAAGAAAAAAGTGAAATTTTAGTAAACATTTCAAGAAAAAAGTCAAAATTTTAAGAAAAGATCGAAATTTCGACAAAAAATTTACAATTTTCCAGAGAAAGTTAAATTTTAAGGATAAATTTGAAATTTCGAAAACAAAACAATTTAAAAAATCCAAATTTTTAGATAGATTCGAGTTTTGAGAAAATGGGTAAAATAATTTCGAAAGAAAGTTGCAAGAAAATTTCGAGAAGTGTTCAACTTTAAAAAAATGTTAACGTTCCCCAAAAAACGCCGAATTTTGAAAAAAAGGAAGAGATTTCGAAAGAAATTGGGAAGAATGGAGAGATTTAAAAAAAACGACGAATTCATTTTTTTTTTAAATGAATTCGTCTAATTCGAAAAATGGAAGAAAATTCGAAAAATAAGAATTTATCGAAAGTTCTCAAAAAAAAACAAAATTTTAGAAAAAAAACATTGAATTTCGACAATAGTTTGAAATTTGGTGGAACGGACTGTTCCTTGGTTATCTTCAAACATTGAAATACAGAACTTGTCCCCTGAAACCAAGAAAGATTAAAAAAACATCTTTTTTAAAAACGATCCTTCTTGGTTTCAGGAGGCAAGTTCTGTATTTCGATTTTTAACATTTTGAAACCCAAAACAAATTTAAAAACCTGAAATTTTTAAACAATTTTGAATCTTTTGACAAATTGTAAAATTTCGAAAAGAGAAATTGTAAGAATAAACCAGAAGCTTAGAAAAAATTGTTGAAATTTAAAAAAGTCGAAGTGTTTCAGAGAAAAAAAAAAAGTGAAATTTTAGGAAAAATTTCAAGAAAAAAGTCAACATTTTAAGAAAAGATCGAAATTTCGACAAAAAAATTACAATTTTCCAGAGAAAGTTAAATTTTAAGAATAAATTTGAAATTTCGAAAACAAAACGATTTAAAAAATTCAAATTTTTAGATAGATTCGAGTTTTGAGAAAATGGGTAAAATAATTTCGAAAGAAAGTTGCAAGAAAATTTCGAGAAGTGTTCAACTTTAAAAAAATGTTAACGTTCCCCAAAAAACGCCGAATTTTGAAAAAAAGGAAGAGATTTCGAAAGAAATTGGGAAGAATGAAGAGATTTAAAAAAAACGACGAATTCATTTTTTTTTAATGAATTCGTCTAATTCGAAAAATGGGAGACAGTTCGAAAAATAAGAATTTATCGAAAGTTTTCAAAAAAGACAAAATTTTAGAAAAAAAAACATTGAATTTCGACAATAGTTTGAAATTTGGTGGAACGGGCTGTTCCTTGGTTATCTTCAAATATTGAAATACAGAACTTGTCCCCTGAAACCAAGAAAGCTTAAAAAACACTACAAACGTTGCTCTTAGTATCTCTCTGAAGATGATAGCTTAGCTATTGAAACGCGTTAGAGCAACTTCTCTTCAGTTTGGTGGAACGGACTGGTCCTTGGTTATCTTCAAAAATTGAAATACAGAACTCTTGTCCCCTGAAACCAAGAAAGATACTGCGCGATACTGCACAGCATCTCTGAAGATGATAGCTTGGATATCGAAGCTCGTTAGAGCAACCTTTGTTGTGTTTTGTAAAAGTGTTTTGTTATATCCAGTTTTGTCGTCAAGAGTTGAATTGTTAAAATTGGCAAAATAAGTGTTCGGACAAATTTTGAAAATGAATACGAAACTTTGAAAAAATTGTGAAACTTGAAAAAGGGAGAAATCTCCCAGGGAGTCAACTTTTAAGAAAAAACGTTAATTTTACAGAAAAAATGAAACTTAAAAAAGTAACATTTCGACAAAGAAAGCAAGATCTCGCGAAATATGAAGAAACTTCAAAAAATTGGTTACAAAAAGTCGAAATTCTCAAGAAAAAAGAAGAATTAAGGAAATAGAGTTAAATCTTTATAAAAAAAATGTTGAACATTGACAATAAATTGAAAGCGAGACAATTAAGACCAATTTAGTAACTCAAAATTTAACAAAACTAATTTTCAGAAAAATGTTACAACTTTAAAACGATGAATTTTAATAATAAGCGCGAAACTAAGAAGATTGCTGAATTTTAAAAAGGTCGAAATTTTTTAGATGAATTTTTTTTGGTGGAACGGACTAGTCCTTGGTTATCTTCAAAAATTAAAATACAAATCTTATTCCCTGAAACCAAGAAAGATTAAAAAAACACAGAGGATGCTCTAACGCGATAATGTATCTCTCTGAAACGATAGCTTGGCTTCTGTCGAAACGCGTTAGCCAGTAACCTTTGTTGTGTTTTTTAATTTGTCTCAGTTTCAGGGGACAAGATTTGTATTTCAACTATTCACTACGTTAAGTCCATTCACTACGTTAAAACTGTCCACTATGCTAAGACTATATCCAATGATCTTTCTTGTTGTAGCAAGCCGAAAAGAGGGGTTTTCAGCCGTTCCCGCCGCCCCATTCGTATCTTCCGCCCTACATATACCCGTACCCGCTCACTTCCTACTACAGTTCGGCCATGTACAGCAGAAATTACATGGTGCCACCCGTGTACCCGACGCCTTCGGTGCCTATGACGCCTCCGAGGCACGAATCTCCGGCGTGCTCGTGGAACTCAAATACTCAAAGGGGGTTGGACCCGAGAGACGATAACGTCGCAGGTAGATTTGATTGAAACTGGAGAATGAGTCGAGCGCTGGGGGATTTTTTTCAGAAAAACAAAGTTGTCCCAAATCAATTGCAGTGCTTTGAAGGCATAATGGGGTTACCCTGTGCAAGTGGATTAAACTTAAAAAAAAATAACAAAAACTTTTAATACTGTAACGCAATGTAAATAGATGAAATAGGATTTAGAATAGAATTGTAGAATTTAGTAAATAAAAAAAGTTTCTAGAAGGATCTAATCCTTATCAGATCCTTCTAGAAACTTGGGAAAGCGGCCGCGATAACGAAACAAATGGCAGATAAGCATTCCAGAAATTTCAGCAAACGATAAGCCTTATCTGCCGAAAAGTTCTAGAAGCTGGGGGCCAAAACTATAAAAAGGCGGTCAGCTTTCCCTCAAGTCAGTCAGTTAGTAGTAAGTGAGTTAGTAGAAGTGAGTTAATTGTCAATTGTGGTGATCAAGTTGAGTTCAGTAATAAAGTGGGTCTTATTCGATAAGTGTAATCAATCGAACCGATAAGCCCGTAACAATACTGTCTTTGCAAAGTCATGTTAAATGCCCAAAGAAGGTTTCACCCCTTTACCACATATAACATAATTACGCTTCATAATTGTTTAATTGCCGATGTGGTAAAGGGGTAAAGCTTTCTTTGGACTAAATCACAAGCCACAGTGTAGTTCAGTGCTTTAGTAATGTTACATAGTTTAAATCTTAAGATAGTTTCAAGGGTTGAGTCACAAATAGCAACAAAGATCGAACTCGATCGCTGCTTGAGACAATTTTAAACCTTAACAGAAGGTTACTGAAAATCTAGAATTCGTTTCGTTTCGTTTTTCTCTTTATGGCTTATGGCTTTAGGGCCAGCACATTCTAATAAAAATAGTCGGGACGCTTAGCAAAAAGCATCTGAGCTTAAACCCATATCCCTTCAATATAAACAATCAAATATATAAGTACATAAACATCATTCACTTACTACCTGTATCAAATATTTAATAAAAATTCAAAAGTGGCTAAAATATTAAGCGATTCAACACAGGAACGCAAGTTTGCGTCCGACTATCGCTGTGACCGGTACGCGAATCTCAAAATCTAGAATTATGGAAGGAGTAATTGGCAAAGAAGCCAATAAAACATAAATGAAAAAAAACTGTTAATCTTTTAAAATAACTATATTTTCCCAAACTAATTTTAGAAATTGGGAATTTGGTCATTAAAATAATCAGACGTTTATAATTTCTAAAATAGTTTTGTAATGTTCCATCTTTTTTTTTTAATTGGAATCAATTTCGTAAGTTTTTCTTAAAATTTGGACCCCCAAGATTTGATTTTAAAATTCAATAAAGTTCAAACGTCTAAACGAACATTACCAGAAAAACTGTCGCATCTTCTAAAATATTTAGTGTTTTTAACTGTCGTAAGTTTGGAATTCGATCTCAAAATTGTCAAAATGAAAATCGATTTTCTTGTCAAGTTGAATCAAAGTCCCCAGCGCCGTTTCTTCTCCGGTTTAGCTGTAAATCGTGTTTATATAAAATGTTTTTTTTTTTTTTCAGATATGCCGTTGAATTTGTCCAAACATGCCGGATGATGCGACGAGGGCCTTACAACTATACATTTTTATTTTTCAGTGTATAGATGCTAAATGCTTTATTATTTTGTAAAATATATTATTTATTTGTATTTAGTACTTGGGCGAATTTAAAAAAGCTTTATGAAGCTGTTTTTTTTTTGAGAGGATTAGTGCAATCAACAACTGCCAAACTAAATTCTACACGAGATCATATTTGATTAATTTGTAACTCGACTAAAATTTAGATAAATTAACACTTCAATCACTTCAAAAAGTAAATAATCTTATTAACTTTGAAATTATATTACTGTGAGCTTCAGCTGAAGTCAGATGCTGTTGCAATTTATCAACGTTTTTATTTCAAATTCAGTTAATTACGAGATTGTAGTTCAAATTTACCAGTTTAAGACTCGCTAGTTATATTGACTCACCAGTTATATTAGACTCACCCGTTATATTAGAGTCATCAGTTATATTAGACTCACCAGTTATATTAGACTCCCCAGTTAGACTTGCTAGTCTAACTCAATAAATTTGCGTTTGAGCGCGTTGAACTTTGCTAAATTTAATAAATTCTGATCTCATTCATATAAATTGACGATTTTTTTGAAGTGGTCCCCGTCAGTAAGGAAACACTCCTGTGATTTTTCTTTCAGTTTTTCAAAACCAAATGTATATAACCAGTCATGTTTGCTTGTACATAACTACTCGACTAATAAGTAAATGAACAGAAACAGTATCTGTGGTTCCTTTATTATCGTCGGCGAAAGAATCAAATTTTTTTAAAATTGTATATATTTTCGAATTGTACTGCTAGTAGATAAAAAATGTAAAAATTATATTTTCTTATATACATTCTTTATGAAACAAAGAATTGTATAATAATGTGTAAAAGACAATAGATAAGAGTGAATGTAAAAATATTTTTCATATTTAAGAATTTATAAAATAGAAATGGTAGACCCCCCCGCCCCGCCCCGCCCTATTTATAGCATTATTTTTAATTTCTTAACTTTTCCTTAAGTGTAGAGTATATTGTGCCATTTAATTCCACTTATTTAAAGAAAGAAACGAAGCAAGTTTATCAGCGAAAATATACTCTTCAGTTCCACTCTGTTTTCCCCTAATTTTTAATTATCGTTTGGGTCCATTAATCTTCCGTTAATTTTCATATTCACTTTAAATTGGCACCCTCCTATTGTGATACAACTATAATAACTTAAATCATAAGAAAACTTTTGAACTGAGTATTTATATACCCCTTAATTATAAGCTCTACAAATGTATTGTACAGTCAAATGCATAGAAATAAAATATTTAATATTTTCCTGTTGTTTTATGTTGAGTACCTGCAGCTTTACTTACTTACTTCTATTTTGTTTTAGTAATTAGTTTACGTTAGCAACTGTAATTGAAGTTATTTGGGGATGAACATTCTTTGCGAAGTTTCATCAATTCTATTTCGTTTTAGTAATTAGTTTACGTTAGCAACCGTACTTGAAGTTATTTGGGGATGAACTTTCTTTTTGATGATCAAATGTTTGCAAACGAAATTCTTTTTTTTTTGACAATCTGTAAAATCCCTTTTTTATATATGCCCGTCTCCTGTCTTCTTACTACTTTCGTCAAGCTTGAAGATCTATTAAACTGTGAAACTAAAATATGTATTATTTTGAACATTTCTATTTTTGCTTACCCACTCCAGTAATAAAATATTTAATATTTTCCTGTTGTTATTTAATATATTCTTGTTATTTTATGTCAAGTACATGCAGCTTTACGAAAGTGGCAAAAAGACAGGAGACTGACATATAAAAAAAGGATTTTACAGGAGATTGTCAAAAAAAAAAGAATTTCGTTTGCAAACATTTGATCATCAAAAAGAAAGTTCTTCATCCTCAAATAACTTCAACTACAGTTGCTAACGTAAACTAATTACTAAAGCGAAATAGAATTAACGAAACTTTGCAAAGAATATACAGAGAATATCTAAAAAGGTTTTCAAAATACAGCTTTCCTCTCAAATACGGGTTTACCGAAAACTGCATTTTTTCATCAAGGGTAAAACCCTTGGAATATATGGCAACCTTACACATAAGAGACTCCATCGACACACTTTCGTGTAGCCACATCTGTTACAAAACACTGACCTGGATTATATTTCATCAAGAAAAAAGAAATTGCAATCAATTTATTCTTCATGGAAGACTCATTGGTCGAAAACATGTTTATTAACTTAATTTAACATTTCTACGACCCAATTTGGAAATATTTAAATTGTTAGTAATAAAAGTTTCAGAGTAATGTCAACTTTCATTACTAAAAATGTAAATATTTCCAAACTGTGTCGCCGAAATGTTAAATTATTGTAACGCAATGTAAATAGATGAAATAGGATTCAGAATAGAATTACAGAATTTAGTAAATAAAAAAAAAGTTTCTAGAAGGTTCTGATAAGGGGAAAGCGGCCGCGATAACGAAACAAACGCCAGATAAGCGTTCCAGAAATTTCGGCATTCGATAAGCCTTATCTGCCGAAAATTCTGGAAGCCAGCGGCCAAAACTATAAAAAGGCGGTCAGCTTTCCCTCGTCAGTCAGTTAGAATCAGTGCAATTAGTGAGTTAGTAGAAGTGAGTTAATTGTAAATTGTTGAGTTCAGTAATAAAGTGGGTCTTATTCGATAAGTGTAATCAATCAAACCGATAAGCCCGTAACATTATTAATTAATCAATTAATTATTAAACTTAAAAAAAGGCATTTTTAACCCTTACTTCGTGAAATTCTTTAATATTCATAATTAATAAATTGCGGAATTTTTAAATTTTGTTGCATTTTTATCGTTTTGACAAATGACCAACTAAATTAAGTTTTATCGTCAATAAAGTTTATTGGTTATGACTTTAAAAAAGGATCAATTTTCATTAAAAGCTTTCAAAAAAATCATTATAGAGTTACTAACCGAGATTTGAGACCCCTTAAACAAATTAGATTATAATTGTATTTAACCCTAGAATAGGCGCGCCATATTTTGTAACACGATGGGGATCGCGCGGTCTCAGGGACCGCATCCAAAAATAATGCTAATTTTTAACTTTTTTTTGGTTCTATGATGAAATATGTTAACTTGGTATATTTGTTTATAAAATTAAATTACAAATCATGCACAGCTTAAACCTATAAACAAAAAATTTAGTCAAATTCAAAGTCGCCAACTATCAAGCTGGCGGGAACTAATCGATGCGCCGCCAATGCCCATATCAAGTTGCGCTTCCGCGCCCCGCGCGATTCTATGGCCGTGCACGTGTTCCGCGGGCATGCGCCGTTTTGTCATTTTCGCATGTCACAAGCAGAAATTGTTGTGTACTAAATTCAAAACTCACAAACAGACTTTAATTCCAACACGAAACCTATTTTAATTCAAATGTTCGTTTCTGTCTCGCTTAAAATGTATTCGTAAAGTGTCTACGGGGTGATCGTTTAGTGAAAAAGATACGACGTGATTTTGTGTTAGGTTTTTTGTGCGAACGATCGAATAATTTTAATACAGAGAATACAGAGAATATCTTGAAAATATGGATGAGAATGTCGGGGCGTCCGCGCAAAATTTGGGTGAGTTTGGGGAAGATTCGGCGAATTGTTTGGTATCACTTTCGACGTGTCCAGTAGATATTGTCATGGAGGAGATTTATAAATCGTGCGATGTCGAGAAGAGCGATAAGGTGGCCGCCACAACTTTGATAAATTATATCAAACCCTATATGAAAAATTGCATGTAAGTTTCATTCATTGATAAAATTGGTGAATGTAGGCGTTTTTGTAAGTTGGAAAAATTTATTTATTTACATTTTTAACTCTTACTGCGTGAAATTTTTCAATGTTTTTTTCAATTTATTTAACATTTCTTCGGCCCAGTTTGGAAATATTGTCAACAAACCATAAAAATTTAAATATTTCCAAACTGGGCCGAAGAAATGTTAAATAAATTGAAAAAAACATATTTCCGGTCAATAAGGGTCTACCATGAAGAATAAATTTTTCAATGATTGTTGTATTTATAATAAAGTTAATAGTAATAATATTAACTTTATTATAAATACAACAATCAATCTCTTTAGCATACCTGGGAATGAATACCTAGGAAGTTAATTTTTCCGACTTAATTATACAAAATATAAATCCACGGGCATTGTTTTAGCGCATGTATGTAATTTACTTATTCGATTTGTAGTAAATTTGAGATAAATGCGTTTGGTCATATACTTATTAATAAGTATATGCGTCCGGTGAATTAACCTTTAGATAAGTTATTAAAAAAATCATCAGAATGAAGTTGGCTTTACGCGTAAACATTTTGACGATTAATGTGTTGCCTACATTTCAGGGGTTGTTTAACAGAAATATCGCACTAAATGTTTTCCATATGATTTTTGTCACTGTTATTGACAATTTAATAAATTTTCAACAGCAATTAACATGAAATATAAAATCACCCAAAACAACTGACAATAAAGCAAAATATTTAATGACATTTAGGTTAGGATCTTAAGAACATAGAACATCTTAAGAAATGTCACAGTGTTGCCACATGACTATGTCTAAATGTTACTAGTTCTTATTGTTGCCACTACAAAGAAGTTAGTATCTATTCTAAAGGTGCGTTTAGAGTAGAGAGACGTTATCCGAGACTTATTCACGTAGCTGAGAGTCTCGGATAGCTTCTCTAGGAAGATTGACACTTAATATATTTTATTATTATATCAGAGTGTTTAATCTTCTATTAAACAGATTTTAAATCATTTGTATCTTTATTTGTAAGGTATCATTCAACCTGACACTATAAATAAATATAATGTTTAATATAAACGCTCTGTAATGCACATTTTTTTTAAATAGACTAAAATATATAACATCTTAATTTATGTATAAGTTTGTTTTTTCATATTTTTTGATTTTGGCAACATTTTTAAAATTACAGATGCGAGTTGTTTAACTTTTTTTTGTAATTTTTTTGAAAGGGCACTTATAAAACGAAAACAAATACAATACGAAAGTATATCTTTTATTATAAGTTATTTAACTTTTTTTTGTAATTTTTTTGAATGGGCATTTACAAAACGAAAACAAAAAACAAATACAATACGAAAGTATATCTTTTATCATACAACAAACAAGGAGCGAGTTTCTAAATTTTTTTGCCCTAGACCCAAGTTGACAGCTGGGAAAAATTGTTCTATTTTAAGTTACACGTTTACGCTTCCAATTATTTTTTTTTTAAATTTCGAGCTACTTTTTAAAAAATTTTGATTTTAGAAATTTGAACTTTAATCTCGGAAGTATAGTTTCAATGAAATGTTAGGTCGAAACTCCAAAAAATTAAAAAATTTCGTAAAGAAAGGCGAGTTGTCCAAATCAAAAATTTTGATAAGCGAGTGGTCGAAAAAAAATTGAAATTTAAAACCCAATTTCGAAAAAAAAAGTTGAAATTCCCGAAGGTGAATTCCGGAATTTAAACTTTTTTTTTTCGAAATTTCACTTTAAATTTAAATTTTTTTTCGACCACTCGCTTATCAAAAAGTTTGAATTTTAGGAGGTATTTTGGTAACTTCGTGTGTAATAAAATCGTAACGATTTTCATAGGAAGGAGTTTCAAAACGAATTTGTTGACGAAGCTGTAAAGCAAATTTGTTAACGAAGCTGAAAAACGAATTTGTTAATGAAGCTGAAAGGCGAATTTATTAACGAAACTGAAAAGTGAATTTGTTAACGAAGCTGAAAAGCGAATTTGTTACTTCACAAGGAAATGTCGCATTGGTAGTCACAGTTTCAAAATACTAATTTTTAGGAAGCAATTTCGCGAGCTAGAAGTGGCTCTGGATCCGAATTGCGACAATCCGGCGATCAGTAGCGCGTCATTTTACCAAATAATGAAAGAGTGGGCCCACAGGATAAACCCTGAAGGCGACGCCGAAGCGACCAACGACGTGACGCCAAAGTTCGTTCCGTTTTTGGCGAATCGTGGTGCGTCACTAACAATTTTTTTTTTACAGGAATGCCACCGAGATTAAGACAGAGTTGCATCCGCCGACTTCGACACCTAGAGAGAGCTTCGGTCGTCGCTTGGGGGAGAATCTCGATTTGAATATTTCGAACGTGTCCAGCTACAGCTTTAATATCGCTAACGTTAGTGATGGTGAGGTTTTTGAAAACGTACGATTTTTTTTTAGAGGACTGAAGCGTTTTTTTCATTTATGTTTTTCGGCTTTTTTTTTCGCCAGATACAGAGAATTACCACTGAAGCGTTGATTGATTATTCCCAATCAACACTGTGGTTTACGATTAAGGTCAAAGAAGGTTTTACCACTTTACCACATCAGCAATTAATTTGTCGATGTGGTTAAATGGGAAAGTCTTCTTTGGACATAATTTTTTTGTTAACGTTGTAAGGCGGATTGGACAAGACGCAGCTTGAAGAGCAGATTAAATTTTACGAAGAGAAGTATTTAAGCGCCACCCACGAGTTGGCTTCGGTTAAACTTCAGTTGGCTTTAGCGGAGGAACAAAATCAGGAATTACAGGGTGATTTGGACAGAATCAGCCGCAGGTTGCAATCGTGAGTATTGTTCACCAAAAGGATATATTTGGTTAAATTAGGAGTCATTTTGTTTAAGTGGAAATTGGAGAATTTGATGTTTTTTTTTGTAAGCGCCTCTTCCTTTTAGACTATTTAAGGGTTGAATTAAATAATAATGACGAAATGTCTCTAATTTTGGTGGAAAAATGTTGGAAATGTTCAATATAAAAATTAGTCAGTTAAATTTGTATTTCAATTTTTGAAGGTAACCAAGGACTAAACCGTTCCACCAAAAAACAAGATTTAATTTGAAAAAAAAATAGATGATTGATGTGTTTAAACTTCAAGTAAATATCTGGAAAGAAGTTTAATTTTTGTATTCCAAATTTAGATTTTTCTAGATATCACGATTTTTTTCCAAATTTTGAAACTAAAGACGAAATTTTGAATTTAAAGTCAAATTTGGAGGGAACAATCAAGATTTACAGATTATAAAAGTCGAAATTTTGGGATTGAAGGACAAAATTTCAGGATTGAAGTCGAAAATTTGGGATTGAAGTCGAAATTTTGGGATTGAAGTCGAAAATTCGGAATTGAGGTCGAATTTTCCGAATTAAAGTCGAAATTTCGAGTTTAATTGTGATATTGGCGATTCTTTTAATCGGTATCTGTTCACGTTTAATTTAAAAAATAGACGAGTAACCAAGTATTGTGACTGTGACTATATAGTTTGACTAATTTGACCCAAAAAAATGAATTTAGGGAGCAACAAGTTAACGAGCATCTGCTGAAACATAAAAAGGAACAGGAAGATTTTCGAGAGGAAGTCGCCTACACCAAGAAGGAAATCGAGAATCTCCAGAATATGCTATCAGATACGAAGAAGGAAAACGCAAATTTGAACAACGTAATTCGTCAGCTGCAAACTGAGGTAAAAATCCTTAATATTTTTCTTTATATTTTGTAATTGTGTGTCCAAGTCGATTAATCGATATTGATTTCAGAAGGAAGATTTGGAGCAAAAGGTTGAGGATTATCGTAAAAAAGAACAAGAAGCAAAAAAGCTCCTACTTGAGTTGAACGAGCTAAAATCCGAGGTGGATATAAAAGAGTTAGAAATCCTTAAGTTAGTGAACGCGAACGAGCTACTCAATCTTAGAATTAAAGAGCAGAGCGGCCTCATTGAAGACTACACTAATCGAAATGAAGTAACTGAAGTTAATTTTATCAGTTTTCAGTTTTACCACGAATTCTTTTTAGTTACTCAAGCAAGAGAACTCAAATTTGGAAAAAGCTCTCTGGGAAATTAAAAAAAACGAATACATGATGCAAAATAGCGCCACAAATACGTCTGCTTCGCCGCAAGGGGGCGTCCTAGGTATTCTTAATTTTAACAGATACACAAACACACGCCGTTCATCGTTCAACACGCCCACACTTTTAAAACAACTTGGTAACCCCGTCAGCCCCACTTTGGGTAGCCCGCTGTATCTGTCGCCGGATTTGGCGAAAAATCCGCGCCAGGGCAACTTCACCAGCACCCCGATCACTATACCCGAGGAGGAGGTACCGCTAAACGAGTCGTCGATATCGAGCGTCGTTTCGCCCATCTCGAGCGTCGTTTCGCCCGACGCCCGAGCAACGTCTCGATCCGACGCTTTTATCACTTGCTTTTCAACTAATTCGGATAATCAGAGTCGAAATGTGGTTTTAGATGCTAACGGCAGCGGCGAGTTCAGCAGCGACGACGACGTCTGCTGGAGGAAGCAGTCGTGCAGCGGCTCCGTCTCTGGGAATTACGAGTCGCTACACTCGGAAATATCCCAGGTGAGTTAGAGAATTTCTGCGGAGAGACAAACGGAAAACGGTCATTTTTTTGGTCAATTTTGAGCGTGGCCTCTTTTTTTGGTGCTTTGACGCATGCGTATTGGGCAGAAAATCTAACTTTTACAACGTTTTTATACGATTTATGTAATTTTTCATTAATTTAGTGTCACCAACCTAAAATAAATTTAATTTAATTCAAGACGAGTCAGTGGATTCAAAATGAAACCTATTTAGGAGATTTGGGGCATATTTATTAGATAGAATGATGTCTAGTAGCCACAAGGTCCATTTATTGGTATCCCGACGTTAGAACGTCGATCTAAATGCTCGAGGATAGAAATTGTTACTCGCCTGATGCAAGCGCAGAGGATAGAACCGCTTAAACAGTCCGCATGCGTTAGATACCAAAACTCGACCTGAAATGTCTCGTTTTCTCTGCCACGAATCCTAGCATAATTTCATCCGAAAATTCAGTGTTTTTCGCAGGCGACCGGCATCGGTGACAACGAGCAGTCGCAGCCGCCCCAAGGTTGCAACTGCGCCACGAAAGTCATCTACCTCCTGGAAGAAAACACCAACTACAGGAACTCCGTCGAAGAACTCAAGTGCGAGATCGAGTTGATTAAGAAAGAAAAAGAGGAAAGCGTTCGTCTACAACGCGAGCTGAAGGCCGAAAAATCCGATTTGGTCACCAGATTAAAAAACGCCGAAGATTCGCGCGCCGAACTCGAATCGAAACTCGCCGAAATTAACCTCGAACGCGACAGAACGACCGCCATCAACAACAAACTATCCGACGACAATCAATCCCTCAACACGGTTTTAGCCTCGAAGAGTCAAGAGTTACTCCAAGTTGAGAACCGTCTTACGAAACTCGCCGAGCTCGAAAGCGAAATACTCGATTACAAATGCAAACTGGAGAGCAACAATCAAGAAATCAAGGATCTCACTCAAAAGCTTCAACTGGATAACCGCTTCCAGAAGGTACTGCGGGATAAAATTCAAACCGAGTTGATTCAGAAGAGTATGAAATTGGAGGACTTGCGGGTGGCCAATATACAACTCCAGCAGAACGTCGACGCTCTCAAAGCCGAATTAGAGATGACACGTGGCGAAGTCGAAAGTTTAAAGAGCAAGTGCCAAACTAAAACTTCAATCGAAGAACTCCTCCAGCAGGACATCGAGTTGTTAAAAAATAAAATCGACGAGTTGAAGATCGAAAATGAAAAATTAACAAAACTGAATAACGCCAAAGAAGAAGATCTGAACGCAATGCGTCAAATAATCCAAGCCAAACAAGACGTAATCGACAGCTTGGAAAAACAACTCCTAATCAAAGACAACAAATACAAAGACTTGGAAACTCTAGTCGAAGATATAAATGATGAAAGAGAAACCTTAAGAAAAAAGAGTTTGGATCAAATCAACATTTTTCATACAAGTCAAAATAATTTGAAAACCGAACTCGAGAAACTCAAACAAGAATTTGATAAACTCTCCTTTAAAAACCAGAATCTCACCGAGTTATTAAAAAATAAAGAAAAAACTATCGAAATCGCGGAACAAAAAACCCTACAAACCGAACAAGAATTCAAGGAGGTGGTAGAACAACTGAGCATCCTCCACTCGACTATGTCCCTCCCCGAGATGAACGCCGCCGGCGATATCAAGAGTTTCGTCGATGTCATCGTCAAACGCACCAAGAGCGAACTCTCAAAGCTAGAACTCCTCCAAAACGACTACCAAACCTTCCAAAGCCGCATCGATCTCCTACAAAAAGAAAACGAAATCCTCATGACGGAAACCAAACAAACGCGCATCAGTTGTTCCTGCGGTAACGTCAAACAATACGAACCGGATCCCAGAAAGAGCACCTACGACAAGCAACAAACGAAAATCGATAAACTCCAAGAACAAGTCGATGACCTCAAGTTGCAACTGCAGGCGCAAAACGCCAAACACCAGGACGTGGCCACTTTCACCGAGAGGAGTTTGGCGATGGCCGTGCGAGAGAAAATCGAGATAGAGCGCGAGCGAGAGAAAATTTTCGAAAACGTTCGTTTGTTACAAATCGAGGTGGAGTCGTTGCGGGAAGCCAATGAGGAACTCCGGCGTAAATACGAGAACGATATCACCGATACGCAGATGATGCATCTGCAGGAGAAGCAGTCGCTTCAGGAGGAGATGATGCTGATGCAGAATAAATTCGACGAGGATTTCGGCAGATTAAAGCAACAGTTCAAAGCGGAAGAAGATCAACTGATCAAAGACAACATCGAATTAGAAACGAAGTATCACTCGTTGAATAAGGAACTAGCGCAGAAGAATTGCGTTGTAACGCACATGCAAGAAGAAGCGAGGAAGCTAAAACTGGAGAACTCCAAACTGCTGGAGAAGTTAGAGATCGAGATGGATAAGAACGCTACGTTGGGCAACTCGATTTCTAATCTATCGTTGAAATTCGAAGGTTTAAAAAGCAAAGAGGTGGATAACGCTGTCAAAAAGTACAAAATTGAGCTAGCCCAAGCTTTGGAAAAGGTCGCCTTCCAGGAAAAAACTTTGTCTTTGATGGAAGACGTTTTCGTTCAACGCACTATCGAATTATACAAGTACGTCTCCTCGGTAAAATTTTGGGTTTTCGCTGACTTTCTCGCGGTCGCATTCTGAATTGAATTTTGAAATTACAAAATTTTCAAAGAAAGTCGAATAACGAAATCAAACTTTCGAAAAAAAAAGGCGAAATTTTGATGAAAATGCAATTTTCGAAGATCAAAGTTTTTAAAATGAGTCGAAATTTAAAAAAAAATGGTCAAATTTAAAAATAGATTTTTTTAAAACGTGGAATTATCGAAAATGAAAATGGGATTTTCCAAAATAATTCAAAATTTAAAATAAAAGGAAGTCAAAACGTTGAAAAAGGGACAATTCTGAAAGAGTCTAATTTTCTAAAGGAAAGTCGAATTTCCGAAATGTTTACGATTTTTTTAAAAAAAGTCGAAAATTTTTAAACAAGGGAAATTTTTCTGAAAAGTCACACAAGAGCAGAAATTTCGAAAACAAGTTGAAATTTTGAGAAAAATGGAAAGTTCGAAAAAGTGGAAATTTAAAAAATTTAAATTTATCAAACAAAAATTTAAATTTATCAAACAAAAATTTAAATTTATTTAAAAAATCGAAATTTTCAGATCAAAATTTGAAACAAAATCGAAATTTGCAAAAAAGTGGAATTTTCTCAAAAAATTTCGATTTATCAAAAAAAGAAGTCAAAGAAGAAGTCAATCAAAACTGAAAAAGGAAAACTTTTTGAAAGAGTTTAACATTTCCAATAAAGTCGAATTTTCAATAAATCTGTTACTTTAAAAAAAGTCCAATTTTCAAAAAATCTGTACTTTAAAAAAGTCGAATTTTCAAAAAAGTTTGCGTTGTATTTAAGTCGACTTTTTAAAAAAGAAGTCTTTTTCGAAAAAAGTCTAATAATGAAATCAAAATTTCAAGAAAAAGGCGAAATTTTGGGAAAATGCAATTTTAAAAGATCAAAATTTTCAAAATGAATCGAAATGTTTAAAAAAAAAGGTCAAATTTAAAAATAGAAATTGTTTTAAAAACTGGAATTGCGAAAATGAAAATGGGATTTTCCGAAATGAATCAAAAATTTTCAAAAAAAGAAGTCAAAACGTTGAAAAATGGACAATTCTGAAAGAGTCTAATTTTCTAAAGGAAAGTCGAATTTCCGAAATGTTTACGTTTTTAAAAAAAGTCGAAATTTTTAACATGGAAATTTTTCTGAAAAGTCGCAAAGACGAAATTTCAAAAAAGTTGAAATTTGAAAAAGTCAGAATTTTTTTCGAACAAAAATTTAAATTTAAAAAATCGAATTTTAAAAATTGACTTTAAAAAAGTGAATTTTCAAAAATTTATTTCAAAAAAGTCGAAAATTTTAACTTTAAAATAGTCGAATTTTAAAAAATCTGTACTTTAAAAAGTCGAAATTTTCAAAAAACGTACTTTAAAAAAGTCGAATTTTCAAAAAATTGTGACTTTAAAAAAGCAATTTTCAAAAAAATCTGTACTTTAAAAAAGTCGAATTTTCAATAAATCTGTACTTTAAAAAAGTCGAATTTTCAAAAAATCTGTACTTTAAAAAAGTCGAATTTTCAAAAAATCTGTACTTTAGAAAACTCGAATTTTCAAAAAATCTGTACTTTAAAAAAGTCGAATTTTCAGTAAATCTGTAATTTAAAAAAGTCGAATTTTCAATAAATCTGTACTTTAAAATAGAGGAATTTTCAAAAAATCTGTACTTTAAAAAAGTCGAATTTTCAAAAAATCTGTACTTTAAAAAAGTCGAATTTTCAAAAAATCTGTAATTTAAAAAAGTCGAATTTTCAAAAAATCTGTACTTTAAAAAAGTCAAATTTTCAATAAATTTGTACTTTAAAAAAGTTGAATTTTAAAAAATCTGTACTTTAAAAAAGTCGAATTTTCAATAAATCTGTAATTTAAAAAAGTCGAATTTTCAATAAATTTGTACTTTAAAAAAGTCGAATTTTTAAAAAATCTGTAATTTAAAAAAGTCGAATTTTCAATAAATCTGTACTTTAAAAAAGTCGAATTTTTAAAAAATCTGGACTTTAGAAAAGTCGAATTTTTAAAAAATCTGTACTTTGAAAAAGTCGAATTTTCGAAAAAGTTTGCGTTGTATTTAAGTCGACTTTTTAAAAAAGAAGTCTTTTTTCGAAGAGAAGTCGAAGAAATAATAGAAATTTGAAAATAAAATCGAAATTTTGAGAAAATTTTAAATTTTGAAAGAGCATAAATTTTAAAAATTAAATTTTTTGAAGTAAGTCGAGGTTTTCAAAGATATTCAAAACTTTGGTCAAGCAGGAAATTTTCAAAAAAGCGAGATTTTTTAAATAATAATAAAAATGGTACATTGAGTTGTGTCAGTGACAGTAATAGACTTGAATTTCCATTTTAACAGTTTTGAGGGTTTTGGCTTTCACCAATTTCGGGGGCACTTATTTTTATTAATTGTTTGTCTGATATAGACTTTGTCCGATATAGATCTTCTGTTAGATTACCTGATTAGTAAAAATAAGTGTCCCCAAAATTCGTAAGCGTGCAACATCTAATAAATATGCTAATGGATTAAGTCATCGGTGATGCAATCGCGTTATTTACAAACTTTAAATTGGTTACAGCGCGACAGTATTAGCCTTCAGCAACTGGAAAATCGTGCTAACCAAGCTCGCCATGGAAAACGAAAGTGTTAAAAATCTTCTAGACAAATTAAAAACCCTGATACCGATCAAAGAGAAAAAGATAACACAAATGATCGAGGAAGAACTGTTAAACATCAACAGCCATTTGATCGCCTCGACGCACCTACTACAAATTCTGGTAATCTAACGCTTACGAAATTAAACAAAATAATCGCATTCGCTTTTAAGGCACAAGAACACCCCAAACCGGTCGATGAGATACCACAGCCGCCGCCGACGAAACCAGACCGCGGGTAAGTTTCCCCAAATCGAATTCGTCTATTACTGACCATCGGGCGATTTTCCAGCTTGGCGAAACGTTCATCGAAACGTTTTATTTCAAGGGTCGGGCGTTTTACGACTAGTCAACAAGTCAGTCCGGATAGCCCGTCGACGGACGTCGGAATTCATTTGGCCGCCAGATGCAACAAAAATCTGTTCCAGGAGGGCGATTCGCCTTCGGACGCGAACGTATACGAGGCGCCCGACAGCAGCAATCTGCCCAGCAAGGCGGAGTCGACGGAGGGGAATTTGCTTTTGCCGGACGCCGGGGACGCCAAAAAGACCGACGAACTATCGGTGAGTGGTTCTCGAAACCAGTATCAAAGACGAGACACCGGTATGACGCTTATTTGTGAATAAGTAACACGTAAATGTCAACGAAACCCTTCATATTTAAACTTGAAATTTCCATTAATTCAAATAACAGTGTCAACGCTTCTAGTTTAACCTCGATTTTTTAAAATTTTGACTAACGGCTGAAGATTGGGTTTATTTTTGAGAAAAATATTTTACAGTTAAAGTCGTAATTGTATGCAGTTTATTGGCTTTTTCTTCGCCGGTCAAAAAAAAAGCCAATAAACTGCATACAAATATGAATACTTCGCAAATAAATTACAGAGAATATCTAAAGTCGTAAGTTAAAATTTTAAATTAACTTAAAATTCAAAAACTAAGTTCAAAGCATCGAAGGTTCAAGTTTAAATTGCAGCAATTTCGGTTTTTTTTTAATTTCGAATTTAACAAAAATTGTAAAGCCGCAGTTACGCAAAGAGTCCACTTTTTTAGTTTCAAACGAGAATTTAGGGAAAAGGCGGATATTTCAAGTTTAAATTTGAAATCCATAAAATCGAAACGTTGGAAGGTTCGGTTTATTTGACTTTCTGATTTTTTAATTTTGATTTTAACGTCTGAAGACTGCAAAGACAACGTTTTTTTTGAAAAAAAGAGGCAACATTTTGAAGTTGAAGTTGAAATTTTTGAGAAAAAACAGTAAGCATTTCAAGTTTAACTTTGAACAGCTTTTTAATTTTGACGAAATTTCGAAAATTTTGGAAAAGGAAAAAGGGAGAGATTTATAGCTTCTTTGGGGCCAACATTTATTAGATTCCTGTCGCCTTCCTCCTGGATAACTTCTCAGTATGGATCTCTTCCTCTAAATCTCTCCATTTTCAATATTTGATCACAGATCATGAATTCCTTTACAAGAAGAATATACTTTTAATATGAACCAGATGTCTTATGCTACAGTTTTCCATGTTTTATACTGAAATTTTCGATATTAAAACTTTGGTGTTTGGTCTTCCTAAATTCTTTGATTTAATTCGAATTTCTTTTTAGGAGTTACTTGAAAATATTTCCAAAATCGAAGAGGCGATACCTTCGCAGGAAGTATTTCCTAACCAAACGGATTCTTTTTTGGAAAACTTGGGTCTTCATCCTGATAGTCCAAGGTAATAAACGCCTCCCCCGTCTTTTTTTTTTCCAAATTTGGTTTCTTCGCCTCTGTCTCCATTTGATGTGGTCCTCCTCCACCTACTTCTCTTCCACCGGTTCAAATTCATTCATTATTGTCATCAGGAAGAATCTGTCACCCAAAGAAACCGAAGAAAAATTCATCGCCCTGGCTTTGGCCTGGAACATCGACGCGGAATCCACCAAAGAGCGCTTCGAAAACCAGAGGGAGATTTGCAGCCAGCTCAAGGATCAGTATCTGAAGCATCTACTGGAGATCGTTCACTTTATCAAACAACATCGATGCGAGGAGACAAAGCAGCCGTTCATACAGCTCTTGAGGCAGGTGGACATGCTGAGGTCGTTCATAACGGAATTTTTCGTTTCGGCAGAGCAGTGCGGATCGTTGAAGTACGAAATGCGCACCATGAAGTGCTGGAATCTCGTCACCAATTATGTGGCCATTCTGCGCAAGGAGCAACACAGCTCGTACCGATCCACGTAATTACGTCTTTTAATTGAAATTAAGCGACTAATAGTTGATTTATAGTCGACTCAGTCGCTCAATAGTCGACTCAGCCGCTTAGTAGTTGACTCAGTCGCTTAATAGTCGACTCAGTCGCTTAATAATCGACTCAATCGCTTAATAGTCGACTCAGTCGCTTAATAATCGACTCAATCGCTTAATAGTCGACTCAGTCGCTTAATAATCGACTCGATCGCTTAATAGTCGACTCAGTCGCTTAATAGTTGACGCAGTCGCTTAATAGTCGACTAAATCGCTTAATAGTCAACTCAGTCGCTTAATAGTCGACTCACTCGCTTAATAATCGACTCAGTCGCTTAGTAGTCGACTCAGTCGCTTAATAGTCGACTCAGTCGCTTAATAGTCGACTCAGTCGCTTAATAATCGACTCAATCGCTTAATAGTCGACTCAGTCGCTTAATAGTTGACTCAGTCACTTAATAGTCGACTAAATCGCTTAATAGTCAACTCAGTCGCTTAATAGTCGACTCAGTCGCTTAATAATCGACTCAATCGCTTAATAGTCGACTCAATCGCCTAATAGTCGACTCAGTCGCTTAATAGTCGACTCAGTCGCTTAATAATCGACTCAATCGCTTAATAGCCGACTCAATCGCCTAATAGTCGACTCAGTCGCTTAATAATGGACTCGTCGCTTAATAGTCGACTCAGTCGCTTAATAGTCGATTCAGTCGCTTAATAGTCGACTCAGTCGCTTAGTAGTCGACTCAGTCGCTTAATAGTCGACTCAGTCGCTTAATAGTCGACTCAGTCGCTTAATAATCGACTCAATCGCTTAATAGCCGACTCAATCGCCTAATAGTCGACTCAGTCGCTTAATAATGGACTCGTCGCTTAATAGTCGACTCAGTCGCTTAATAGTCGATTCAGTCGCTTAATAGTCGACTCAGTCGCTTAATAGTCGACTCAGTCGCTTAGTAGTCGACTCAGTCGCTTAATAGTCGACTCAGTCGCTTAATAGTCGACTCAATAGTCGCCTCAGTACTCGTTTAATAGTTGACTCAGTCGCACCTAATACTTTTGTGGGAAAAAATATCTAAATTTACTAAAACAGCAAAAATCAAAGTTTGAAGTAAAAAGTGAATTTTCCAGAAAAAGTCGAATTTTAAAAAAAAGTAAGAGATTTCGAAAAAATTGAGAAACAAAAAGAATTCGAAAAAATTGAGAAACAAAAAGAGACTTCGAAAAAATTGAGAAAAAGGAAGAGATTTCGAAAAAATTGAAAAAAAGGAAGAGATTTCAAAAATTTATCAAAAGTTCTCAAAAAAAGGTAAAATTTTAGAGAAAAAAAAACGTCGAAATTCGACAATAGATTGAAATCCAGAACAAATTAAAAACTTGGAATTTTTAGACAAATTTGAATTGTTTGAAAAATTGTAAAATATTAAAAAGAGAAAGTGCAAAAATAAACTGGAAGCTTGAAAAAAATTGTCGAACTTTAAAAAAGTCGAAGTTTTTAAAGAAGAAGAAAAAAGTCAAATTTTAGAAAAAAATACAAGGAAAAAGTCAAAATTTTAAGGAAAGCTCGAAATTTCGACAAAAAATTTTAAAAATAAATTAAAATTTTGAGAATAAATTTGAAATTTTGATAACAAGACGATTTAAAAAATCCAAATTTTGCTAATAAATTAGAATTTTAAGAAAGTCGACTCAATCGCTTAATAATCGACTCGTCCCTTAAGAGTCGACTCAGTCGCTCAATAGTCGACTCAGTCGCTTAATAGTCGACTCGGTCGCTTAATAGTCGACTCGGTCGCTTAATAGTCGACTCAGTCGCTTAATAGTCGACTCAGTCGCTTAATAGTCGACTCAATAGTCGCCTCAGTACTCGTTTAATAGTTGACTCAGTCGCACCTAATACTTTTGTGGGAAAAAACATCTAAATTTACTAAAATAGCAAAAATCAAAGTTCGAAGTAAAAAGTGAATTTTCCAGAAAAAGTCGAATTTTGAGAAAAAGTAAGAGATTTCGAAAAAATTGAGAAACCAAAAGAATTCGAAAAAATTGAGAAACAAAATGAGACTTCGAAAAAATTGAGAAAAAGGAAGAGATTTCAAAAATTTATCAAAAGTTCTCAAAAAAAGGTAAAATTTTAGAAAAAAAAAACGTCGAAATTCGACAATAGATTGAAATCCAGAACAAATTAAAAACTTGGAATTTTTAGACAAATTTGAATTGTTTGAAAAATTGTAAAATATTAAAAAGAGAAAGTGCAAAAATAAACTGGAAGCTTGAAAAAAATTGTCGAACTTAAAAAAAGTCGAAGTTTTTTAAAGAAGAAGAAAAAAGTCAAATTTTAGAAAAAAATACAAGGAAAAAGTCAAAATTTTAAGGAAAGCTCGAAATTTCGACAAAAAATTTTAAAAATAAATTAAAATTTTGAGAAGAAGTTTGAAATTTCGATAACAAGACGATTTAAAAAATCCAAATTTTGCTAATAAATTAGAATTTTAAGAAAGTTGGTAAAATAATTTCGTTAGAAAAGAGAATGTCGTTTCGAGTTTCGAGAAAAGTATTGAATTTTCTCGAAACTCGAAACGACATTCTCTTTTCTAACGAAATTATTATTATTATGAAGAATAAAAGTATTGAATTTCAAAAAAAAATCCCAGAGAAAGTCAAATTTAAAGAAAAAAATCAAATTTTGAGATTTGAAAATAGATGAATTTCGTTCGAAATAAAAGTTGAAAATTTCCAGAAAAAGCTTAATTTTGAAAAAAAGAGACATCGCAAAAAATGAATTTGTTACAATTCTCAAAAAAGCAAAATTTTAGAAAAAGACTTCGAATTTTGACAATATATTGAATTCGCAGAACAAATTTAAAAACCTGAAATGTTTAGACCAATTTAAATTTTGTGCAAAATTGTATAATTTCGAAAAAAGAAATTGTAAAATAATTTAAAGCTTAAAAAAAATTGTCTAACCTCTTTTCAGAAATCTGAAGTTTTCCAGAGAAGAAACAAATAAAAAATTTGCAATTTTCCAGAGAAAGTTAACTTTTGAATATAAATTGATATTTCGACAAGACTAATTAAAAAAAAAACGCCAAATTTTTAGATAAATCGAATTTTGAGAAAATTGGTAAAATAATTTCGAAAGAAAAGAAAATGTCAATAAAAATTCCAGTCTCGAGAGAAAAGAAGAGAGAAAAAGTCAAAATTTTAAGGAAAGCTCGAAATTTCGACAAAAAATTTTAAAAATAAATTAAAATTTTGAGAAGAAATTTGAAATTTCGATAACAAAACAATTTAAAAAATCCAAATTTTGCTAATAAATTAGAATTTTAAGAAAGTTGGTAAAATAATTTCGTTAGAAAAGAGAATGTCGTTTCGAGTTTCGAGAAAAGTATTGAATTTCAAAAAAAAAATCCCAGAGAAAGTCAAATTTAAAGAAAAAAATCAAATTTTGAGATTTGAAAATAGATGAATTTCGTTCGAAATAAAAGTTGAAATTTCCAGAAAAAGCTTAATTTTGAAAAAAAGGGACATCGCAAAAAAATGAATTTGTTACAATTCTCAAAAAAGCAAAATTTTAGAAAAAGACTTCGAATTTTGACAATATATCGAATTCGCAGAACAAATTTAAACACCTGAAATGTTTAGACCAATTTAAATTTTGTGCAAAATTGTATAATTTCGAAAAAAGAAATTGTAAAAAATTTAAAGCTTAAAAAAAAATTTTCTAACCTCTTTTCAGAAATCTGAAGTTTTCCAGAGAAGAAACAAATAAAAAATTTGCAATTTTCCAGAGAAAGTTAACTTTTGAATATAAATTGATATTTCGACAAGACTAATTAAAAAAAACGCCAAATTTTTAGATAAATCGAATTTTGAGAAAATTGGTAAAATAATTTCGAATGAAAAGAAAATGTCAATAAAATTTCCAGTCTCGAGAGAAAAGAAGAGAGAAAAAGTCAAAATTTCCCAGAGAAAGTCAAATTTTACGAAAAAAAATCAAATTTTGGGATTTGAAAATAGATGAATTTAGTTCGAAAAAAAAATTTTCAAAAAAAAACCGAATTTTGAAAGAGATTTCCAAAAAAAATCAATTTGTCAAAACTTCTTAAAAAAGATAAAATTAAAAAAAAAACGTTTTGACAATTAGATTGAAACCCAGAACTAATTTAAAACCTGAAATTTTTAGACAAATTTAAATTTTGTGAAAAATTGTAAAATTTCGAAAAGAGAAATTATAAAAAAATTGAAAGTTTGGAAAAAATCCTCGAAATTTTAAAAAGTCGAAGTTTTCCAGAGAATAAAAAAATTGCATTTTTTCAAAGCAAGTTAAATTTTGAGAATAAATTCGAATTTTGAGAGTAAATTCGAATTTTGAGAATAAATTCGAATTTCAATAGAATTGGTAAATAATTTCGAAAGAAAAGACAATGTTGACACAATTTCTAGTTTCGAGAAAAATGTTGAACTTTAAAGAAAGGTCAAATTTTGAGAATAAATTCGAATTTTAATAGAATTGGTAAATAATTTCGAAAGAAAAGACAATGTTGACACAACTTCCAGTTTCGAGAAAAATGTTGAACTTTAAAGAAAGGTCAAATTTTAAGAAAAAAAATCAAATTTTGAGATTAATTTAAACATTTTGAAAATTGTCCAATTTCGTCGAAAAAATCGCAGCTTGCATAAACAATAAAATGTCGAATTTTAAGTCAAAATTTCGAAAAAAAACCGCATTTTGCGAAACAAGTCAAAATTTGTAGAAAATAAATAAAAGTTTAAATGTTTAGTAAACGTCAATTTTGAGGAAAATGCCGAAATTCGGTAAAAGCACGAATTTTAAAAGAATGTAGATAGTTCGAGAAAGAGCCGCAATTTAGAACAAAGTCGAAAAAATATAATTTTGCAAAAAAAGTGAAATTTAAGAATAGATTTAAATTTCAAAAAAAAAGAAAACTTTGAAAAAAGATCGAGATCTTCAAGAACTATTTTATTTAACATCTCCAATTATTTCAAATTTTTACTTTTTTATTAGAAAGTCGACAAAAGATGAATTTTTGAGAAATAAGTCGAATCTTCCAGTAAGTCGAATTAGAAAAAAATAAACATTTTTACAAATTATCGAGTTTTGAGAAGAAAGGAAGGACTCAATAGTCGCTTAATATTCGACTCAATTCTATTGATAACTATGTAGTAGTCGATTAATAGTTTACTCAGTCGCCTAATAGTCGACTCAATAGTCGCCTAATATTCGACTGAATAGTCGCCTAATATTCGACTCAGTCGCTTAATAGTCGGCTCAGTACTATGGATAGCTGTGGTTACAAATTGAGATTTCAGAGACGAAAAAACCAGGACGAAACCGTGTAATTTACTCGAGGAGAAACTGGAAGTGGTTCCCATTGCGACGTTGACGGTCGCCGAAGAGGTAGCGCCGCCGATTGATGCCGTGGTGGCGCCTCCTGTTGCCGCGAATACAAGGTTTGTCTTTTTTATGTTCCCCCAAGTTGATTTTGTTACTGTTTTAGTTACCAGTGTGGTTTGCAGCTTGGTACACTTTGCGATTTTAAAAGTGAGGAAGTTGATTCCGTTTGTGCTGAGCGGTCTGGCGATCGTCTTTTTAGGAGTGCTTTACATCCACTGGGAGTGCATCAGGAATGGGGCCACCGCGATTTGCCCTCTCGATTCCGTTTTTAGTTTTTTCATCAAGGAGACCACTTCGGGCCTTAGACCTTTATGAAGCTGAAAGTAATTTGAGACAATTCCGAACAGTATTAGAGTTTTTCCGTTTTTTTGGATTAATTTAATCTCAGAATATGTATATTTTTAAAATATAGCAAAATTTGGAAAAATGTATTTTTTTGTATTAGAAATTATAGTTTTCAAGTTTATTGTGTTTTTAATTATTTGGTTTTATAATCTGGAGCCACCCGTGGTTCATAACTCATAAACTAGTTTGTCAGTAAATCGCATGCCGCAGCATCTTGCTTGATTTGTTTTTCTTTTATTCCCAAAATTTAACTTTTTTTCTTTCAGAAATTTATTTCTATTTTACTCAAAATTCGATTTTTTTCTGTAAATTTCAATTTTGACACTGCTTTTATGATTTGTTTATTTTCTTAAACTCAATTTAAAATTGTAATAAAAAATGGTGGTAGTAAAACATTTCAAAGATATGTCAAAATTTAAATAATAAAGTAAAAAAGGCGAGAAAAATAGTTATAGTAAGTTTGATTATTCCCTAAATTGATCCTTCTCTAGAAATTTCGTCTTTTATTTCTCATTGAAGTCGAAATTGTAATTGCTTTGGAAATGTTAAGCATTTTTCGAGATATTTCAAAGTTATGTCAGAATTTAGAAATGAAATACTAAAGAACACGAGAAAAATAATTTTATAAAGTCTAATTATTCCCCAAATTGGTCTTTTTCTAGAAGTTTCGTCTTTTTTTTCCCTCAGTTTCACGATTACATAGTATTTTGATCTTGATAAAAAAACGAAATTTTGAGGGTTGAAATTTTAAAAAGCGAAATTTTGGATAAAGTTGAAATTTTGTAAAAATGTCGAACATTTAAAAAGGAGGAAAATTTTCAAATAAGTTTTTACCTTTTTCACGGTCAAATAGTATTTTGATCTTGATAAATAAATCGAAATTTAAAATACAATCGAAATTTTGAGAAAAATTCAACCATTAAAAACTCGACATTTTCAAAAAAATCGAAATTTCAAGGAATTTCAACTTTAAAACAAAAATCCAAATTTCAGAGTCGAATTTTCTAGAGGAGGGTTTGTAGATAAGGTCGAAATTTGGAAATACGGTCGAAATTTTGAAATACAATCGAAATTTTGAGAAAAATTCAACCATTTAAAAACTCGACATTTTCAAGAAAATCGAAATTTCAAGGAATTTCAACTTTAAAACAAAAATCCAAATTTTCAAAGTCGAATTTCTTAAAGAGGAGGGTTTGTAGATGAGGTCGAAATTTTGAGAAAAATTCAACCATTTAAAAACGCGACATTTTCAAAAAAAATCGAAATTTCAAAGAATTTCAACTTTAAAATAAAAATCCAAATTTTCAGAGTCAAATTTTCTAGAGGAGGGTTTGTAGATGAGGTCGAAATTTTGAAATACGGTCGAAATTTTGAAATACGATCGAAATTTTGAGAAAAATTCAACCATTTAAAAACTCGACATTTTCAAAAAAATCGAAATTTCAAAGAATTTCAACTTTAAAACAGAAATCCAAATTTTCAAAGAAGAATTTCTTAAAGAGGAGGGTTTGTAGATAAGGTCGAAATTTTGAGAAAAATTCAACCATTTAAAAACGCGACATTTTCAAAAAAAATCGAAATTTCTAAGAATTTCAACTTTAAAACAAAAATCCAAATTTTCAAAGTCAAATTTCTTAAAGAGGAGGGTTTGTAGATAAGGTCGAAATTTTGAGAAAAATTCAACCATTTAAAAACAACATTTTTACCAAAATTTGAAATATTATAGAATTTCTACTTTGAAACAAAAATCGAAATTTTCAAAATCCAATTTTCTAAAGGGAACGGTTTGTAAATAAGGACGAAATTTTGGAAAAAAGCGAAATTGTGGAAAAAAGCGAAATTTTGGAAAAAGCGAAATTTTGGAAAAAAGCGAAATTTTGGAAAAAAGCGAAATTTTGGAAAATAGCGAAATTTTGGAAAAAAGAAAGGTTAAAATTGCACAAATTAAAAAAAAATCGAAATTGTTGGGGAATGTCGATATTAGGAAAAAATCTATACACGATAAAGAAATGGGATCGAGTTACATAAGCCAGTAATGAGATAAAATTTGTAAAAATAATGAAAAGTTGCGCTATTTGTTGTTCGTTTTAATATTTTTTTATTCGTATTCAATTGTGTACCGTGCAAAGCTACAAAAAATTAGAAGAAGAGAATAAAATTTTCGAAAGTCCACTCTTAATATGATAATTTCGAGTGTATACTTTCTAAACTTGAAATTTCGATTTTTTTGTTGAAAATTTCGCTATTTCCCGCAAAATATCTTTCCAAAAAAACGTTTTCAATAAATTTAAATATCACGTAGTCGCATTTCAAAAACTGTTTAGAAAATTGTCAACAAACCATAAAAATTTAAATATTCCCAAACTGGGCCGAAGAAATGTTAAATAAATTGAAAAAAACAATATTTCCGGTCAATAAGGGTCTACCATGAAAAAAAAAACTTTTCTTAATATATGTATGTAGTCTCTAATAATTAGAGACAAATGGCCAAATGCAATAAATTGAATATCTCAATTATCGTACATATTTATAAAAAATCCCGAGACAGGTCAACTTTAGAAAACAAAGTCGTTTATAACTCAAGAACGGCTAAACGGATTTTTATGATCTTGGCTTTGTTGGATTTGTTTCGGCCTCAGATATTAGAATAAAGACTAAAATATTGAAAAAATTCACGAAAAAATGTTTTATAAAGAATTCGTGTACAACGCCATCTCTGATTCATGAAAGGAACATGACAGAAAGTAATGCAATCTATAGTAAACTGTAATGTGTATAATAGGTAACTGTAATGTGTATAATAGGTAACTGTAATGTGTATAATAGGTAACTGTAATGTGTTGCGATTAGTTTCCACTGGATGGCGCTGTATCTCTTTTCCTTATGGCCCGTTTTTAGCGGTTTTTTGGGTAAGGTTCACCTAATAATGGGTACGATACGCGACAAAGCCTATATGTGAGCGTATTGAATATGTCAGTTAAAAATGTAATTTAGCCAATAAGTTAACACAATAATTATTAATTCTGAGGCGGTACGAAATTCACCGAGCCCCAGCTAGTTGAGGAATGGATTAGAGTCTAACCTAACCTTTCTCTATGGTCTAATACCCCTTTACCACATCGACAATTAAACAAATAATTACACGATACGTATTTCGCCAGCAGAATTGATATTTTCAAGCGTACTAATGCCAATTCTGCTGGTGAAATACGTATTACGTAATTATTTGTGTAAACTACCGATGTAGTAAATAGTTCTATATATGTTTTGTGTAGTTCTATGGACCTAATCATAAGCCAGTGTTCAGTTCAGTGCTCTAGCATAAATATTCAAATAAATTGTGGTGCAAAAGCCTCTGCGCCAGTCGAGGATTCGATTTTATTTTACACTTCTAGCTTCGAATTCAGTTAATAAACGACTGCAATTACGTCCAAGAAGGTTTCACCCCTTTACCACATCGGCAATTAAATAAATAATTACGCGATACGTATCTCGCCAGCAGAACTGGCATTTTCAAGCGTACTAATCTAAGATTAGCAAAAGATGCATCGACGTCATCTGCATTGAGATTCAAATCGATAGTTCAGTACTTTAGAGACTGCAATTACATTATTATTATGGATTATTAATGCAGTTAATGCTTTTGCATGCAAGTCTGTTCCATAAAAAAGTCTGTTTTCTACCTGCGAAATAGTATTCGTTAACCCAGAGACATCTTTGTCGCACACCGGTAAGTGAGGTTATGTGTGTTGCCTAATTTTTCCCTTTTTTCGCCATTTTTCTACGCTCCGAGAAAACGACGCGCCGCGAAGTTCGGCTATTCGCCGCTGCGAGTTCTTTCGGCGCTGGCTGCTCGAATTCTTTATGGCTCAGACGCCAACAGGGAGTTTGATTTGAGATTTGAGAAAATGGCGTCCGTTAGCTTGGCGGTGATAAGTGCGGTGACAAAACATCAATGAAATTACCGAATCGTTCGAAAATGTGCGTCGAGTCGGTGTGAAATTGTCGCTGGATTGGTATAGTTTTAACGTGAAAATGACGGCGAACATGTACAGGGTCGGGGGTAAGTGGATTTTTCGTTTTAACCGGCATCGTCCAAGAGGAAGTCTTCCTGTGCGATTGTCGTAAAGTCGAAGCGAGTAATTAATGTTCGAGTGGTTGTTTTATTTTGGGGATTTAGTCGGGATAGTATTTTAGGGTTACCACGTTGTAACTGTTGATATTTGCTTAATTATTCACGCATCTCGGTTAATTCTATAAATAAATGTCACATTCAATTAAATGTTAATTATTCCAGTACTCTCATATTGACACCAGGTGCTGGTCTTGAAACTGGGAGTCTTATCTCCGATATTGTTATTGTACGAATCCGCTTTGCTCCGGTGTTAATTTTTAGATCTGTTCTTTTGAAATTGTTAATTGTTTACTAAATTCTCGAACGTTAATGGGTGTATTTTTTTTAAAAATAAATTTGACCATGGATGAACGTTTGTCAAGTGCGATAACAGGTTAGATAAGGTAGCTAATTAAATAAAACTGTATAGATTTGTTATCTATTTTAAATATATCCGAAAGTGTTATAACTTGTCATGGAGCGAAATTTCTTGTTTTGTTTGTTTGTATTATGTAATAAAAGCGATGTTTATATAATGTCGCTGGTTGCCTAAAGGTACCCCGTTTTCTAACGTATATATTTTTGTGGGATTAGATTATGTTTACTTCGAGACGTCTTCGACATCTCCCTATCAAATTCGGAGGATAGAGGAGCTGAATAAGACGACGTCGGGGAACGTGGAGGCCAAAGTGATGTGTTTTTACAGAAGAAGAGATTTACCCAGCCAGCTGATCCAGCTGGCCGACAAACACCAATGTAAGTCTTTACCTATTGTAGAAATTTCCCACAGGTATACAAGGGGGATGGGGCCGTTACCGGCGCGCGGTCGAGGGTTACTTTTAATTGATATTCGGGGTCGACATTTCTAGCTTTTCACGCATTCTAAATGAGTGGTGGGGTAAAAGTCTTGATTAGGCGATCGATATTCGCTGACTGTACCTGTCTTGTCACCGAGCCGTGGTTGTATACGTTGTTTCGCGAAATCCTGCCGCAACTGTACTCGATCAGACCGCGTCGCTATGACAACTGGGAGATGCTTGTTCTTTCCCCGGGACTGTACTTTTATAATTACCGGCAAAAAGTGGACTACTCCGATCCGAAGCCGATCCGCCACTATTGTTCCCGTCGCCCGCCAAATAACCGAAATTTCGCCCCGAAGAGGTTAACAAACCTAACAACCCACTTCCCGATTTTGGAGATGTTTCTTCCCGTTTTGGCGGTTTCGCCCCAAGTTTTAACTAAAATAACACTTGATTGACATTGGTAGAGAAAACTGACATTTTTCTATGTTTAATAGAACATAGATAACTAAAATAACACTTGATTGACAATGGTAGAGAAAACTGACATTTTTCTATGTTTAATAGAACATAGATCGATAGCTTGGGAAGGTAATCAGAATTTGGGGAATAAATTATTGGGATTTCGATCTTATTTAGATTTCTTTTCAGTTTAGGGTATCCAAATTCAATGAATACAGCGTCACAAGCATAAGTTTAGAGCGCTTGTAGCGTACGACAACAAATATAGTACTTGTTTATGCGATAGTTCGAACGAGTAACCCCTATCAGCGCCATCTCTTGTGTCGTTGCGGATCTACGAATGACTTTTCAATATTAGTCGCATTTTGGTGCAGAATGTACCTGACGTATTGTCAAAGCACGGTTTTTTAAAAGTTGTAAACGGGATCAGGCAATTAAACCTCTTTTTTTGTATTATTTTCGTATTAAAAACGAAGCATGAAACAGTGTTTTTCGCGGTCGCAGTATCTCAAAGCAGTTTAACGTTTCCACATGGTGTATTCGGTAGAATTTTACGCGGCGCGGAAGTAGTGTCGGATTGGTTTTTTTTAACAGCGGAAGCTGTCGTTGTTAATAAATGCGTTATGCGGTAACGCTTCGCACTGGATGGTGTAAGTACGCACGAGGAAGGAATCTGGGACAATAACCCGAATTTTTAAACGGCGATAACCTTTAATTCGTGTGGACAATGCTCTCGGTCGAAACTGTTGCATAAATTCAGATAAAACTCTGCATAGATGAAGCGAAGATTCAAACCGAAGTCTGTTTGTTCGCAATCGTCGATATTTAATCGCAGGTTTGTACAATGTTTAGTTTTTTTTATAAATCTGTGGAAATTTAAACACAGATATTCGGTAGTTCAATCGAACGTCTTCCATAGAAGTTGGCGCAAGGCCACCGATTCGGTGAAACTAGTCTGTGAACTGTAAATGTTTCAAAGAACCATGAACGAAAGCACTGTGATCGGTTCACAGTTTTAAGCGGCGGAACCGACGGATTAATTGTTGGGATATCATTTATTTGACTTACCGATAAAACTACTCAAATAATGGTCGTTATTTTTCATTTATTTTGCAAGGTTTGTAAATATGTCGATCGTAAATTTCAACGATAAGCGTACAATAGTATCAAATCGTGCATTTTACAGAGCACATCCTTCAATCACTTCGGTAACTCAAAAATCGCGTGAAATTCAACTTTCAAATTTGTTTATTTTTCGCACATTTTGTATCTCGAAATGGCGACTTTTAAAAAAAATCTATTTTTTTATTTCGTTATTATTTTAAATTTCGATTTTTTTGAAAATTTCCATTTTTTAAATTTCGATTTTTTTCACAATTTATGCTTTTTGGGAAATCTTGCTTCGATTTTTTTTTAAATTAGTAACTCGGAACGATTTTTGAAATTTTCGATATTTTAAATTTCGATTTTTTTTTTGAATTTCGGTATTTTTCAAAATGTAAACATTTTTGAAAATATTGCTTCAGTTTTTTCGAAAATTATTTTATTTCGTTACTATTTTAAATTTCGATTTTTTTCACAATTTATGCTTTTTGGGAAATCTTGCTTCGATTTTTTTTTAAATCAGTAACTCAGAACGATTTTTGAAATTTTCGATATTTTAAATTTCGATTTTTTTTTTGAATTTCGGTATTTTTCAAAATGTAAACATTTTTGAAAATATTGCTTCAGTTTTTTCGAAAATTATTTTATTTCGTTATTAATTTAAATTTCGATTTTTTTCACAATTTATGCTTTTTGGGAAATTTTGCTTCGATTTTTTTTTAAATTATTAACAGAATGATTATTAAAATTTTCGAAATTTTAAATTTCGATTTTTTTTTTGTTTTGATATTTTTCAAAATGTAAAAATTTTTGAAAATAGTTTTTTCGAAATTCGTTATTATTTTGAATTTCGATTTTTTGGAAAATTTCCATTTTTTTAAATTTCGATTTTTTTCACAATTTATGCTTTTTGGGAAATTTTGCTTCGATTTTTAGTAACTCGGAACGATTTTTAAAATTTTCGACATTTTAATTTTCGATTTTTTTTTTTTTTGAACTTCGATATTTTTCAAAATGTAGACATTTTTGATAATATTGGTTCAGTTTTTTTCAATTAGTTTTTAAGATGTTTGACATTGCTTTAGGTTTGGATTTATTTTAGAAATTTTCGATTTTTCAAAATTTAGACTGATCTTGCTTCAATTTCTTTTGAAAATCAATAACCACAACTTTTCAATATTTTCTACTTTCTTTGGAAATTTAGATTTTTATTAAAAGAAGAAGAAAAAAAGAAAAACTTTGGAAATTGGAAAAACTTATAATTAAAAAAAAACTGAATTTTCGAAAATCAAGCCAAGATTTTTAGAAAAAATCGAAATTATGTGCCTATAATTATTGAATAGCAACGAAAAAATTAAAAAATTGAAATCGAACTTGAAAATAAAAGTCGGAATTCACATTTTTTCTGAAAATGTAAAAAAAGTGGTAATTTAAATTTACATTTTTTGAGAACAGTTTCGAAATAATACTCAAATTTAAAAAATTAAAATCAAAAATTTCTATTTTTAAAATTGTGCAACGTTTAGAAACAAATTTCCAAAAAAATCTTGCATTTTATGCAGAAATAAATTGCCAATATTTGAATTTTAATTACGAAAAATTGGCTTCAAGCTGGAATATTTGAATTTTGAAATGTCTCCGGAACTTCAAAATTACTAAAAAAAAAATTAAATTGGAGCAGTAAATTGTTAATGAATTTTTTTTCAACATTTTGATTCATTTTGATTTCAAAATTTTAAGACTTCTAGAAATGTTGACTCTTTTTCTCAAAAATTTTAATAATGTCCACTTTAAAAGTCGAAATTATAAGAATATTTTTGACAATTAATTTATTTCGAACAAAATTTTATTTTCTTTAATGCCGAAAATGTTATTTTTTTTTTTTTTTGAAAAATGTTTACGAATGAGAAATTTCAACTTTTTCTAAAAATATGATCTGCTTTCTCTTGAAATTTTGAGTTTAATCTTTAAATTTAGATCTTTTTTTTTATCGAAATTTAAATTTTAAATTGAGCTTGAGAATTTCGAGAATAAATTTATCATTTCTAGAAAAATTAGAAATTCCGATTCAAAATTTCCTTTGGTCCTACAGTAGCAGTAATTTTTTAGGGAAATATTAAATCGTAAAAAAGGATGAAATTTACAAGGTTCATTTTTTCTTGAAATTTCAATATTTTTCCCAAAGTTTTCTTATTTTTATGCAGATTTCAAGTTTATTTTCCCTTAATTTCAACTTAATAATTTTCAGTTTTTTATCAAAATTATAAAATAAAATGAATTTTAAAGTAGCAAAATTTTGTTAAACAATTTTTCAATTTCCAAAACAAATTAGGGAGAAATCACAATTCCTACAAGAAAAAATATTTTAGAGAGAAAATCTCCTAGAAAAGTTGAAATTTCAAAAAAAAATTCTTTGTATAAAATGTTTAGAGAAAAACACAAAAAAAGCAAAATTTTGCAGAGAAAAAATCGAAATTTGAAAAAATAATTTGAAATATCTTTGCAAAGGAGACGAAATTTTTTGTTTTTTACAAAATGTTGACATTTTTATAGAGCTTTCAGGGTTTTTTCGAGACATTTAAATGTTAAATAAAATTAAAAAACAGACATTTGTTGTCAAAACTACAAAATGAAATGGACTTGAAATTGTTAAAGTGTCGTGAAGAAACTTGACATTTTTGAAGCCAATTAGAGGAACACAAAGAAAAATCGGGAGAAGTTATAATTTCTAGAAGAAATTTTAAAGAATGACACTTTCAGGAGAAATGGAAATTTGGAGAAAATTTCTTTTTATAAAATTTTTAGGAAAAATGAAAACTTTACCGAAAAAAGTACATTTTTTCTTGAAATTTCAATATTTTTCCTAAAGTTTTCTTATTTTTATGCAAATTTGAAGTTTATTTTCTCTTAATTTCAACCTAATAATTTTCAGTTTTTTATCAAAATTATAAAATAAAATGAATTTTAAAGTAGCGAAATTTTGTTAAACAATTTTTCAATTTCCAAAACAAATTAGAGAGAAATCAAAATTTCTACAAGAAAAAATATTTTAGAGAGAAAATCTCCAGAAAAAGTTGAAATTTCAAAAAAAAATTCTTTGTATAAAATGTTTAGAGAAAAACGCAAAAAAAAGCAAAATTTTGCAGAGAAAAAATCGAAATTTGAAAAGAAATTTAAAATATCTTTGCAAAGGAGACGAAATTTTTTGTTTTTTACAAAATGTTGACATTTTTATAGAACTTTCAGGGTTTTTTCCAGACATTTAAATGTTAAATAAAATTAAAAAACAGACATTTGTTGTCAAAACTACAAAATGAAATGGACTTGAAATTGTTAAAGTGTCGTGAAGAAACTTGACATTTTTGAAGCCAATTAGAGGAACACAAAGAAAAATCGGGAGAAGTTATAATTTCTAAAAGAAATTTTAAAGAACGACACTTTCAGGAAAAATGAAAATTTGGAGAACATTTCTTTTTATAAAATTTTTAGGAAAAATGAAAACTTTACCGAAAAAAGTACATTTTTTCTTGAAATTTCAATATTTTTCCCAAAGTTTTCTTATTTTTATGCAGATTTGAAGTTTATTTTTCCTAAATTTATACTTAATAAATTTCAGTTTCTTATCAAAATTACAAAATAAAATGAACTTTAAAATATTAAAATTTCGCTAAAAAACTTTTCAAGTTCTCAAATCAAATTAGAGGGAAATGAAAATTTCTACAAGAAAAAATATTTTAAATACAAAATCTTCAGAAGAGGTCAAAATTTCTAACAAAATTCTTTATATAAAAAGTTTAGAGAAAAACAAAAATTTCATGGAAAAAGAAGCAAAATTTCTTAGAGAAAATAATCGATCGAAATTTGAAAAAAAAGTGGATATATCTTTACAAAAAAGTCGAAATTTTTGGCTTTTCCAAAAATGTTGAAATTGTTATGGAGCTTTCAGGGTTTTTTCCAAACATTTTATTTTTACAAAATAAAATAAACTTGAAATTGTCGTCAAAATACTTGACATTTTCAAAGCAAATTAGAGGAATATAAAGAAAAATCTGGAGAAGTTGGAATTTCTAGAAGAAATTTTAAGAACAAGACTTTTAAGAAAAATGGAAATTTCGAGAAAATTTCTTTTATAACATATTTAGGAAAAATGGAAATTTTACAAGAAAAATTAAAATGTTTGTAAAAAAATCGAAAAATCTGCAAAAAACTCAAAATTTTTATACAAAATGAGATTTGAGGTAAAAATTCGAAGATGCCGTATTAACTTATTTTTTTAGAGAAATAGTAAAATACGAGATGAGTTGGATTTAGATTTTTTCTTGAAATTGTAATTATTTTCTCAAAATGTTGACATTTTCTAAAAAAATTGAGTTTTTTTCTTAATTCTTGCTCGAAATATTGTGATTTCTTCTTGAATGCTTTTATAAAAATTAGAGTTTTTTTCTTAATTCTTAATTTTTGCTCGAAATATTGTGATTTCTTCTTGAATGCTTTTATAAAAATTAGAGTTTTTTTCTTAATTCTTAATTCTTGCTCGAAATATTGATTTCTTCTTGAATACTTTTATAAAAATTAGTTTTTAAAAATGTGATTTTGAAATTAAAAATAAAATAGGTTTTTAAATGTCGTAACTTCGTGAAAGAAGCCTAAAATTTCTATAAAAAGAAATCATAGAAAATTTACAATTTCTACAAAAAATTGTGTAATGAAAAGTGTTCAGAAAATTTTGAGAACGAAACTCGTAAGCGAAATTGGGGGTGCTGCAGTTCCACAGTGCCTATACGCCAGCCGTCACCGTGTTCCATCTGTCACGATTAGAATGTCGAAAGTAACACGCCAAAAATATCGACCTAGTTATTAGCAAACTATGAAAATTGCATGCGTGTGTCTGTATGTAAACAGCGAAATGTCAGTTAAACTGAATAAATTAATTGGTCGAAGATTAATTATTTCATTATAATGAACGTTGACTACTTTCGTGCTATTTGAAAGTTTTCGTCGCTCGAAACCGGAGAACTATTCAAGAAATGTACACGCTTTCAATCGGTAATAATTTGTTATGCGTAATTTTTCCGATTTTGGCGAACTTCTAAATATATTGATAGTTTTAAGCATTATTTTGTGGAATGTTTCAGTTTGCATCAGAGACTAATTTGTATAATTCGTAAATTAAAATAATTCGTAAACAAAAATTGCAAGTTACTGAAATACGTTGAACTTGGAATACGCTGTATATTATTTTAAGAGTTGTCTTCTAAGTTGTCATTGGATGAAATTAATAAAAAAAGTTATCTTATTTCAAATTATGCATTTTTCAGTCGCAGAAGAAGTGATAACTGAACAATTACGTTTACTCGAACCTGACTATTAATAAACCGATTCCCGCGTTGTTTATTTTAGTTCTAACAGCAGATGTTACCATCGAACGATTTAATCACAATTATGGCCCAATTCGCTTCTCGGAAAAATGAATCTAGTCGCCGGGGTTAGCTCCACTGATCATTGGTCTCGAAATATCACAATCTGTCAAATGTATCATAAGTGATAAGAAAAAAATAAAAAAATTGAGACTGACGAAACAAGTCAGTCAATATTGGAAATATTTGAAAATAAATTTTGTCAAATTGACCCATTTTTTTATATTGTGTGTCTTGTATCGTGTGGGAACGAATTTAATATTTATTGATAATGAAGCGGTAATAAAATTTATTGATAATAAAATTAAAATGCTCTATTGTTAACAATAGAACATATTTTTAACAATAGGGTATGTTGGTAACGTGTAATGGTGATGTACGATGTTTACGCGTGATGGTGACGTGGGATGTTTACGCGTGATGGTCACGCTGATGGTTATACGTGATGGTCGCGCGAAACCCCCTATTCAAAAGTGCTCAACGCGCCTAAAGGAGTTTTCATTCAATAGTTTCGGGTTTTCTGAAGGAGCAACAGAAGCCGAACAGGAGGTCGAAAGGTGAGACGTGAGGATCATTCAATTTTATAACAATCGACATGACGAAGGCATGCGGCTGTGGCGGCGACTTTGGTTCCCTCTGGAGCATCCAGCATCTCGCATATGTATGTACACTTATCGATCGTCGACTGGCTTCCGCTAATTCGCCCACACAAAAGTCCCGTCACCTTATTCTCGAACGACGAGATCGCAACAGACGGACACTTTTTCGATGCCCTCAGATTAAAAGATTACAAATTTTAGAATGATGAAATTAAATTTGTTTATATCATTACGTATACCTAATGTATACCATTACGTATCCCTAATGTGAACCATTACGTATCCCTAACGCTATACCATTACGTACCACTAATGTATATCAGTACGTACCCTTAATGCAATTTTAATAGAATGAGACGTGTCATTATTTTTTAAATTTTAAATTCATTGTTATACAAATCGATTTAAAGGTAGAAAAACCCCTTCAACGTTCAACAGAGAAGATAAACTCTCTTCTCGTATCGTATTAGTGAAATTAATCATACTGTAACGCAGAAATGTTGAACATTAAAATGGGTAACAATCTGTAAAAGCTGATTTCGTTTTAATGGATTGTTTGGGTCGCCTTCTTTGCGAAAGTATAAAATAAGACGATAACATGCTATTAGAATTAAAATGGCAATATAACGTATTCAAAAATCTGTTGTGCTTAAAACGAAATTTAGCCTGGATACAATATTGTAACGGATTATGAAATTAAAAATTGTTTACTAGACGATTACCAGTAATAGATTCGAGATTTTCATCGAATGTTTACCAGTAATTAGGCTTATTATAATTAGGAATAGGTCGCCACCACAGCCACATAAAATTGTTTATTAAATAAACACTTCTAAATATCAAATACTTTGTAACGTTCGCAAGACAAATATAAGTTCGAAGTTGTAAAATAAGTGTTAGTCGTTTACGAATACCTTGTTCAGTAAAAGTATACGAACATCCACAGTGTTAAATTGGTGCGGTAACGTATAACTATCATTGTTCATTTTGAGCCAGCTAACCTCGCCGAATTATAAAGTTACCATTTTGATAACGAGCGCGTCTAGTAATAAAAGTTAAATAGAAATTTAGCCTTCATAAAGGACTATCGGCGTGAATTAATTGACCGTGTCGTTGCCATCGTCCATCAGAGTTCAATGCATCTTCTTTGATTCTCGTTTGATGCGTCGTACCATAAAATAAAATACACATGTATATGTATAACGAGAACGCCGCCGTTATAACCCTGCTACCAGATAAAGTGCATGAAGGCAAGAACAATACGAATAAACGGGCACCTGCGCAGAAAGAAGACGAAGAGCACAATCTTAGCCGCCGACACCCGTGCCATCAATTAAACCGGCAACTACATACAGGTAAATGAGGATTAAAGATGAACTGGAACTAACGCCGCGAACGAGCTGATCGCAACCCGACATCGTACATCCATCGTATCGTTGCCTTCGTCTCCGGTTGTCTTAATTTTTCGAATTGACTCCTAAAATGTGATTTTGCAATTATCCCATATAACATGTTTCATTTAAGATGTCGTGATTGCGTTCCTTATCTTACAGTTGGGTTACTTTTAATTTTTTTTGTGTGATTGATATTTTGATAAAGTATGATGGATATTTTGATAGTGTGATGTAAATTTTGATAAAATGTGATCGAAATTTGACAATTTGGGATCTCAATGTTAACTTCATGTCAAAATTATTCACATTCCGCTAAAATCGATTTAGACCTTGTTCTTCTATTGGAGAATGTTTCTTGAAGTTTCCGAATCATTATTACATGCGTGGCTGACGACTGCTGTTGGATCGACCATTTCGGTTCCCCATTCGGTTCCGTAGTACTTGGAGATTCACTTTATACAATACAAAGCATATAATATTAACGTTATTCTACCGGAAGCGAAACATATAGACACAATTAAGCGCGCCTAGGTGCATGCATATCCGCCAGAAAGCTAATGGAGATGCAACAACTAATTTTTTTTATGAAAGATAAAATTGTTTACATCAGGATCCCCAAACGTAACTCGGGTAAAGCGTTAAATGGTCCAATTTTATAAATTTGGAGTCTTAGATGTTCTGAGTTCTTGACTAGTTATTTTTCTAAATTTAGTTTTGTTTTAATTTCGATTATTTTCGCAAAATAGTTTACAACACAAAGGAAGTTTTAGCGATAGGAAATCTGTTCCATTTTTGTTTGTTAAAAAAGAAAGAAGTTTTCATTGAAAATTAAACACCTGTTTGGGACAAATTATAAAATTCATCTCGTAATATTACTCTCATTGGGAAAATAATGCAAAGCTTTAAAATAAAAAAAATATCCTTTTGTAGCGACAACAAAAGGATATTTGTTTTATTAATTTTTTTTTGTCGTCGCTACTAGTCGGATTTAGAATTTGTTCGTTTTAGTTTTTAAATTCGCCTCTTTCGACAGGTGCCTTAGACGAGTCCAGCGGGAGTCCGGTTTCGGACTTGGGCATCCGGACCGATCTACTGAATCCCAAGCAGCGCCACCAAATGAAGCACAGGGAGTTGTTCCTCTCGCGTCAAGTGGAAACGCTGCCCGCCACCCACATCCGAGGTAAGTGCTCCGTGACCCTCTTCAACGAAACGGAAAGCCTCAACTCGTACCTCAACAAAGACGACATGTTCTTCTACTGCCTAGTGTTCGATCCGACCCAAAAGACCCTTTTGGCCGACAAAGGGGAGATCCGCGTCGGCAGTCGATACCAGTGCGACGTGCCGCCGATGTTAAAAGAAGGCGAAAGCGACGGTCGGGATTTGGGCGAGTTAGAAACGGTAGTGTGGACCCCCGAGCACCAGCTGACGGACAGACAGATAGATCAGTTTTTGGTAGTGTCGCGATCGGTTGGTACGTTTGCCCGCGCTTTGGACTGCAGTTCTAGTGTGAAGCAGCCGTCGCTGCACATGTCGGCGGCCGCCGCCAGTCGCGATATCACGCTGTTCCACGCCATGGACACGCTTCATCGGCATTCGTACGATTTGGCGGCGGCGTTGTGCTCGTTGGTGCCGTCGAGCGGGCCGGTGCTGTGCCGCGACGAAATGGAAGAGTGGAGCGCCTCCGAGGCGAATTTGTTCGAGGAAGCTTTGGACAAATACGGGAAGGATTTCAACGATATCAGACAGGACTTTTTGCCTTGGAAGACGCTCAAGAACATCATAGAGTATTACTACATGTGGAAGACGACCGATAGATACGTGCAGCAGAAGAGGGTGAAAGCTGTCGAAGCGGAGTCCAAACTCAAACAAGTCTACATTCCTAACTAGTGAGTTCGTATTAACTTTCGATTTCCCAGATTCGACGACATTTAACCCTCGATTTTTCTAGCAATAAGCCTAATCCGGCAGCTCTTAATAATAACAAAGGTGTCGTCAACGGCAGCAGCAACGGAGGACCCGAAGTTCCAGTTTCTTTAGGCGGCAAGGGTTGTGAATCCTGCAACGGTAAGTTAATTCGATATCACCTACTTAATTCGATTAAAACACTTTCCTATGACAAAAGATGGAACTATCTAGAATTTCGAACGACCCCCTAAACCACAGAGACGTTTCCGAGGTTCCAGCATCACATTCGCTTAAAACCGGAAAAGTTAAGATTAATCCTAAAACCCGAACATTAAAGGTCGAATACCCATCGAGTACGTTCGCGAATACGTTTCAAAATTAAATTCTCGTAGTGGGTATCCATCCTAAGCTACAATTCGCTTCAGACCGCTGAACTGAATTTTTTAATCTGGTTTCAGTGACGGTTTCCAGTCAGTGGTACGCTTGGGGGCCCTCGCACATGCAGTGCCGATTGTGCCAATCCTGTTGGCAGTACTGGAAGAAGTACGGCGGCCTCAAGGTGCCGACCACCCGTTTCGGCGACGGCGAATTCGATAACAACGGGAAGAAGAAGTCCAGCGGCGGCAGCGACCTAGAAGACGATCGGATCTCCGTCTTGTCCCATAGGCCGCATCGTTGCAACATCGGCGGCTGCGGTAAGGAGTTTAAATTGAAAACGCACCTAGGGCGCCATTACGCGACCGCTCACGGTATCGTATTGCGCGCCGGATCGCCCAGACCTATTATGAAGACGCGTACGGCGTTCTACCTGTACACGACGCCGCTGACGAGAATATCGCGTCGGTTGTGCCGACATATAATGAGGCCGAGGCACGCGGCTCGGGCGCCTTTCTTCGCTATCAACATACAGGCCGTCAAGCAGGAGTGCGGGGCGCAGATGATAGGAAAAACGCCCGAAGAGCTCAAGAGGTTACTGTTGTACAGGAAGAAGAATAGAGGGAGCGTTACTAATATAGCGACGAGGTTGGGGAATCCGGGCAGCGTCACGGCGCCTTGGTTGATACTCACCGATAGAGATAGACTTCCTAAACCCGAACGGGTGGCTTTCCCGAAGCCGCCGAAGGCGGCGGACGGCAGTTTGTTGTACGAACGTGTTCCTAATAAGCCAGAAGCTGAGAAGATACCTCTGAATAACATGTCACCTTCGTTGAAGAAGAGACCTTATGAAGAAATGAATGGAATAGATAGTAAGTTTTGCTGTTGGATGTTTTATCGTCATTTCTGTGTTACATACTTCCTTTTTTACTTCATCTTCTCTAAGTTTTAATTTTCTTTTTCTGTTTTTTGGTTTGCTTAGTATTTATTCTTTTTTCGTCTATTTTAACTCTTCTTGTGTGTTTACTTGCACCTCTTTTCATCTTTACTAATTTTCAACATTCTTGCTCTGTTTTTTGACTCTGTATTTATTCTTTTTTGATTTCTTCTGATTCTTATGTGTTTGCTTGCCTTTTCTCTCTTTATGTTAACATTTTTTTAAGTACAATCCACAACCCTATTAAGCTCCTCCACCCATTTACTTTTCTTAAAGTAGCTATAGTAAATTAAAACATTTGTATTTAAACATCCCATGAAACGTTCTACAGTTTGCTCACTATGTGACACTTATGTGCAACTTTTTGGGGCATTCTCTTTCGTTCAGTTATTAAAAGTTCATGATTCCCGATGCAGTGGAACCCCATTATAAAAAGAAACAAAGGGTCACCAAAAATACTCATTATAAGTTGACGACATAAAATATTTTTGTAAGGAAAACTAATTTAAAACACAAATTTAATGACAACTAGGTTGCCATGCAATTATAGTGAATGAATTGTAGAATTGATGATTTTGATCAATTTACCTAATTCTGATAATTTTTTCTGTTGGCTTTTATTCCGATTTGGATTGGGATGATGGTAAGTTATAATTTGTAATATACAGTGATGGAATAAATTCATTTTCAAGCCAAGGTCTTAAAAAACGTTAATTACACAAAATTTTCATCACTAATTTAAATACAACATTAAAAAAAATCTATATTTTAGTGTAAGTAAAATTACAAAAAAATAGTTTAAAAAATTCAAATTATTATGATAAATCTCGACTATTCCCTAAAATTAGTTGACATTTCAAGTTTATAAAATCAACTTTTGTGGTGCGCGCTTTTGATTTTACCAACGATTTTCCTGCTAATTTATCAAATATTTTGTTTCTCCGTGATGAAGAAAAAAAATGAACAAAATGATTTATTAAACCTCCATTGCAATAGGCATGTCCATGAACGTACCACCTACGAAGCGAATTACCAAGGACCCGGTTCAAATGGCGCGGCCGGATCAGTATCAGGCCATGATGGCCTCCACCATGATGCCGGGGCAAATGTTGCCGCGCCACATCTCCCAAATCAACGGTAAACCAAAAATCGCTCACATGACAAGAACCGGCTCTGGCAGGAAACAAGTGATAAGTTGGATGGACGCCCCGGATGACGTTTACTTCCGAGCGACGGAGGGCAGCAAGTAAGTTTTTCCTGGGGAGTCGGGATAGGTGACTTATTTTCGTTTTTGCAGGCGAATGCGGAGGCAAATTAGTCTCGCGGAACTGAGGAGAGCAGCTAGAAAGCCGTGGAGGGCGCTGAAATCGAAATTGGACGATCTACAAGTGGTTGTGTTGGAATGACCGCCGGTTTAGACGATTTAATCGCGGCGGGTGCGCGGTTATTTTAAAACTGAACACCTCTAGCAATACTATCGAGTATATGTCATCTACCTGTTGTGATTTTTCAGCACAAATTCTCCAATATTATTTTGGGGGCTTGTATCTACTCTTAGTCCTATATTTGTATAAATATTTAAATTTGTTATTAATAATTTATTTACATATGTACATAGCCATCTACAAGTTTTAAAGTACGCTCACATTGAAAAATTGTATTCGATGTATTTCTTTAATGTGTAAAATAAAACAATTTTTCAATATGGTTCCATTTTATTTGAAATTGTCGGAATAATATGATCGAGGGAATCGAAACTTTTGTCAATTGATGCCATACTCTATTCAGCTTCAAATCAAACTGCACATTTAAATAATTGCATTTCTGTGATATCGGCGTAAAGGCTGTATTATTGCGACAGTTTTGTACATTTTATGCACAAGATACATTGCTAGAAGGTGATCGACTGTATATTGTACAATTCGTTTACTGGCAATAACCCGACGAACTGAAGCACTCGGACTAGTCTCGAGGACGAAGTTTAAACGTTGGTAAACTGTGTAGATACCATTTACTACTATTATGTATCGTGTCTCTTTGATATTTAAGGGATGATCATAATTACAGTTATAATGAACGTAGAGTAATTTACATTTTTTTCAATAAATGAAAAAGCACCTAATTTGACTCTTATTTCACCTAAAATCCAATCGAATCTGTCAGGTTTTAATCTCAAAATAGCAAAACTTTGCTTTGATTACACTTTAAGAAACTGCGGAAATGTTTGTTTAGAATAAAGTCTCATTAAATTGTACTTGACTTGTTTGTCAAAAAAATTTTCAGAAAATGAAAACTTTCACCAAATTGGTACTAATCCAATCTGCTGACTTCAAACCCCATAATCTAAGAAGACTCAAACTTCAACTTGTGAAAACTTTTGTTTGATTTAAAGTAAAGAAAACATTTTTTTAAATAAATTGAAACTTTTTCTCAATCTCGATTTTTTGCTCAAATTTCACAGTTCACGCAAGTTATTGTTTCTTTCTAAAAATCTCAGGAAAAAAATTATTTTTCTGGATTAAAATTAAAACCTCTTATAATTTTTAGGGAATATCGATAGATATTTTAGGGAATTAATTGAAAAATGGAATTTTGAGACTATTGAATTTTAAGAATTTACTTAAATTTTGAAATTTTCAGAAATTTTAATTTTTTTCATGAATTACAGTATGAAAATTATGCTCCCTCAAAAATAAATATAAATATTTTGTAGAAATTAGTGTCACAAAATGCGTCCCCTCAGTATTTGCGCCGCTTCAAACTATGAAGTTGCTCTTAAACATTTTAATAAACGCACACAATTATAAAAAGAATTTATTACGTTTTTGAAAAATAAGTTACATATTACAATTAATCACTTACATATAAGTTCTATAAATGTGATCGTAACCCGTTTTAATTAAAAACAAAAAGTTCTTATTTTTAAGCAGTTCTGCCAAACTGGAGTCTTCGATAAGGAGGTCCAATTCTGGCAATAGATCCCATTGATTCCCTTCTGAAAGAAAACCACAAATTGTACAAAATAAAATATTAATGGGGGCGTAAACTAAATAATTAAAAGGGACTTATTTATTTTTTTATATCAAAATCATGAGAATTCAAATACAAAATTGAATAAATTTAAAAAAAGAGTCGACAATTAATTTTTACCTAAAGTGAAAGCGAAATCGACGATTTTGAAAAACAGCGTATTTTGTAGGATTTCCAACGGATAATCCACGTTTCTATAATTCCAGCTGTCCCTCAGCAAAGCCTGCCGCCAAATTTTCAATCGCATTTCCTCCCTCAACTCCTCATCGCTGATAAACTGGAGCAGGTCCAAAGCTTTTTTGAATTCCACCTCGGACGCTTCTTTGTATTCGGGGCAAATATAAAGATTAATTAGATCCTCGGCCGAAATCACTCTAGGTTTCACTGTATCGTAACCGAATTGTTGGAGAACGTAATCGGGAACGTCTTCCTGAAACGCGATCAAATCCAATTTCGTGTTAACTTCCTCGACGAAGGAATCGCAATCGGGTGCATTCGGCCCGGCTAATTTGCACAACTTCGCCAAGCTGTACATGGTTTTTTGCCTCGTAATGCAGTCTTTTTCGTAGTCGGCGAGATTTCTCAACGTACCAGCGGCAACAGAGTACCTTTTATCGAACACTTGTTGCATCCAGGACAAATTCGGGTGATTGGAGAGGAAATTCGTCAATTTTTGAATGTTTTTTCCGCGTCCGATCTTGCGGCATCTGTCGATAAGCTTCCCCTGCTTGTTTTCCTTCAGGTACCAATTGTAGACGTACTCGGAGAAACCTTCCTCGTCGAAGCGCTCCATGTACTCGTCCAGGCGCCCCTGGTTGTCCGTCCACTCGCACACTTGAACCAAAGCTTCGAAGTCTAGGTACTTTTCGGCCAGTTGGGCGGCTTTTTCGAACTCTTTCTCGTTAACTGGAAAGCAAAGATATTCTCTGTATCTTCTTTGCGAAGTAGTGTTAGTTTCATTTATGTTTTATTGGTTTTTTCTTCGCCAGTTACTCCCTAGAATTCAATACTTAACAGAAGGTTATTGAAAATCTAGAATTATGGAAGAAGTAACTGGCGAAGAAAAAGCCAATAAAAAATAAATGGAAATCGAAGGTTATAACGATAAGTATTACACTTACGCAATGGACGAATTAATTTGTATCGATCCAAGCAGTATTGTTTGTATATCACACTTTCTCTGGGGGTTCCCCTGATGCTATCGATGTGGCTCTTTCGCCCATCCAGGATCAAATCCGCTATGGCAACCAACTGCTCGCATAAAATATCCCTGGCTTGCAAATTCGTCGTAATCTTGATGCCATAATTATACGTTAGAGAGTGCTGTAAAAGAATTTTCATTTGAAATTAGATTTTCTGCAAATTTCGATTGTTTGCGAAAGTTCGACTTTTTGCCAAAATTTGTCTTTCTGTGAAAACTTCTGCTTTTACTCCAAAATTCGATCTTTTCTGTAGAGTTTACATAATGAAGCAAAAATGAATTTTTATTCGCGTACCTCTATTTTAGCCATAATCTATTACATTGTCAAATTTCATTAAAAAAATTAAACATTTCCTAACTGGGTCACAGAAATGTTAAATAAAAATATTATTTCCACTTAAAGCAAATCTACTTTTCTAGGGCAGCTTTCTCTCGTTACTCACCATTTCCCACAAAGAATCTGCGAGACCTTCGGCTCCACTGGCTGACGTCCACGGTAGGAAATCCGGTGCCAAACGCAGCGCCGCATCTGAGGGAGTGAAAGTTTCAGAATTCACCTTCCTGTACCGTATTACTTCATTGATAACATTCTAAAACAGAATTTCCACATGATATCGCGTTCACTCTGTTAACTAAGCACCTACCAACAGGATTTCGTTGACTTCTTGGACCGAATCGGCCACTTGGACGGGGTCCAAGTCGGAATGCGCTAAATCTTCGCAATAATTCACCAACTCACGCACTCCTCTCTCTATTTGGGCCACTTTGCAATAGAAAGCATCTTGCATGGTGAGGCCGTATTCCGTGTCGATTTTCTCATCTTCCACCGCTTTTTCGATAGCCTTTTCCAAAAGGGGCGATGACGAGCGATTTTTCAATTGTAAAGCGGCCGTAATTTTTTCGGAAAACTCGCCGAGCAGGTAGACGGTGGCGAAAGGGGTGCCGCGCACGGTGTACGCTCTCAGGCGTCCCCACAGTCCTGTCTCTTTCAGGAAACGGAGGAAGAGCGATTGCGCTTTTTGCTTGTCTTCCAGCTGGTGGACGATCTGCATGGAGTAGGAGCTGCCGATGCCTAAGGGGACGTCTCTTTTCCATCGGGGGTCGCTCGCCGGGATGTCGTTTAGGATCTCGAGGCACATCATCACCGTGACTTTGTCCAGAGTGGTGTCCGCTGCGGGCACGGCGACGTCGTGGGGGAACAATTCTTGCAAAATTTCCATGCAGTAGTTCTAAGTTTTTAAAAAATTGTTAAAATATGGGGAGGGTATTAAGTAGGGGTAGTAGGGCCAAAAAATCGAAGCTATTATTTTTTAATCCTTGATAAGTTGTGTTTATTTGAAAATTCCAATTTCCGAGATCTAACTACAAATTACATTAAAAAAAATAAGAAATTTGAAATAAAAATAGTTTAAAAAAATTGAAATTTTGATGAACGACAGTAGAACTGTCTATTAAAAAAAAAAGTAGAACTGTCTATTTTGTCATACTAGTTAATAGCATATATTTTGCAATGTAACATGAAAATACAAATTAAATTTACCTGCTGATGCTTAACATAAAAAATAAATGCGGCTTTCATTTGACTAATGCTGTCTTTATATGCATTTTGAAGTTCTACAGGATCCATGTTGTAAACAGACAAATTATTCATGGCCAAGGTTTCATTAAACGACTGATCCAAAGGTGTATTCATCCCGCTAATGCTCAAATTTAAATCTAACGACGTTTCGTTGCTACATATCGAAACTAAACCGTGAGTGCGCGAAAACAGTATTGGAGTGTTTACACAGAGATAACCGCCTGCAACAACAACAAGAGTAAAATCTTGACTAAATTAATACTAAATACCTACCAAGGATAACCTCTTGTGGTTTAAATTCTAAAATATCGGGCTCTTCCTGAGGTCCGAACACAGTGATACTGTGCGTATCATAGACATAAGCTTGACCGCCGCTTAAAAGAAAGCGAAAATTTAACAACTGGTGTTGATTTTGCTCCTCTAATCTCACAAATAGCAAGTGTGGCTTCAATTTAAGCAATTTGAATTCTTTGGCGACAGTTGGCGGTTGAACCGTGTTGGTTTTGATGCTGAGTAGAGCGTAATGAATTTGTGAAGCCAGCTGCATATTAGCGCCCGCAGCTAAGATGATCACGTAATCTTTATCTGCTTGAATATCCAACATCCATGTATTTATTTCAGATTGATCTCCAACGTGATTATCCCAAAGTGCCGAGTGAAAATGATCCCTTACTGTACGATTTAATTCGGTCACAAATATCAACTGTTCGGGCTCGAATGGACTCAGGTGCCACTTTTGCAACGTGTGGCCGGCTAGCACATACAATGTATATGAGCTATCACCATTGGGAACACTAAGAACGCGAACTAATTTCTAAAAAGCAAAAGATAAATCATTTAATGGAATATTATCAGTATTGAGTTTCCAAAGCTAATGATTAATTATATTTTGAAAACAATGAGATTTGGGTAAGTCATTTTGTCACTAATATTACTAAAAGTTAAGTCTAACAAATTTACAATATCCCAACAACAGTAGGAAGCTACAATTGCTTACAGTTTCAGCAGAGTGCTCGCTAATAGGGCCAAATATAAGTGATGACATTCTCCTGCTTATGCCCCCGAACCAACCAGTGGGCGCTTTAAGTGGACGCCACGTGAGCGAATGCCTTCCAATCACAAATTGTGGCTGCACCAGGACAACAGAGCAAGTCGTTGTAGCCAAAATGCATCCTAAACCCTCCAAATCGGTTAAACTATAGCATTCTTGTCCTTGCAGATCAATTGATTGCTCAACCGAAGTTCCTTCATTTGTAATCGCCGGCCAATAACGTACTACACCTACGAATACAAATTTACATTAATAAAAAATAAATAAAATATTGATAATAAACGTTTCGTGCTTGAAAAATCAGTTATCGAACTATTTTTTCAATTTGGTAAGTTTTTGTTAAACAGAATCCACTTGCAAAGTATATGCCTATATGCTTTTGAAGCACGAACAGGAAGACAGACATGCAAAAGAGAAACAGTCAACGTCTAAAAATTATCAGGGAAAACTCTGCTCTGTAACAAATTTCAGTTTCAAGTTTCTTAGAAAAGCGTGCAGTGTGCCCTGTTGCATGTTGGACTACACAAAAATTTGCTGACTCTTAACTGTTTTCTATGCCTTATACTTATATGTCTTACACTTATAAGCAAAACTTCCGCATAAAAGTCTAAAATGCAAAATAAATTAACACAGTAGTTACCTTCGGGAGAAACGGCAATACAAGCTGGGATATTTGATCCGCCTGTTAAAAACACAGCCACCAGTTCGGCCCTATGAGACAGGTCGCTCTGCGGCAGTTGCAGCTCGAAACACTGGTTGGATAACCCGTGCTTCTTCTGTGGCACCCCAGAGCTCGCTACGAGCTGTCTATATTGCCAAATCAGAAGTCGTCTGCCGCACACCACCCATGCATAACCGCAGTCGGCGATTCGCGCCGAAACCACCGTATTCCCTACAATTACATTTATAAATGTCGATAATTACACCTCGTCGCGAAACGTACTATCGACGAAGGTTAAAGCTTCCGTTATTAATATGGGCAAAGGCTGTCCGAAACGCTCGATGTAATGATAAGGGGATTTTATGATTATCTGTCCTGATTGAGCCGATTTCCCCGATACGCTAAAACGACTGTAAAACGGAATAAAAACCAGTTAAATTAAGAATTGTTGACTTTCGAGAGGTTAACACTTACGAAGACTTGCGAATTAACGGTGAAGCGAGGGATCTTTTCACGCTGATATTCTGACGACATCTCGGCGAAAACGGACTTTGAATAAGACTCGTGGCCCCTTGAAAGCTTCTATCCATTTTTTAAATATTTTTTTAAAGATTCTCGTTAGCCGGTGCCCATTCGAAATTTTAAAATATGCTACTTTGACAGACGTCAAATCCTTACTGTCAGATTTTGAGTGTTATTCTGTGTTTAGAAATTACATCGAATTATGTGCATTAGAATTAGAAGGTGGAATTATAATAAAAATAGAAATAATATGAGCCATATTCATAAATTAATAAAATGGTTTACATGTCTCAGTAACACATGCAAGTTAAGGATAACCCATTTTTCATAATTTAATATCAAAATTAATTTTTAATGATATTATCCATAGAAAAAAGTTTATTAGCTAGTAACTAGTGACATCTTAGGAGCAATAGCTAAACTACACTAATTCTGCAAACCAAGTATTAAGTTTTGCTTACAGATGTCACTAGTAGTAATAAAAAATTATTTGTTGATTTACTGCTTTTAACGTTGTTGTTAAGTTGCAATAAGTTTTTTAAACTGCATTTATATCAAGTGCAAGTTAATGTGTCACATAAAATAAATAATTTAATGTGAATGTTTTAATTTTCTTATTGGGTACAATTAGCGCCATCTCGCGTTTGGGACTAAAACCATTTTAAAGCCTAGTCATTTGACTAATAGGTGTCACTACCATAGAAAAGTAAATTTTTTAGTATTTATTACGTTTCACATTAATTTGCATTTTAAGGTTACTACAGTTTTGCATATTAAAAGTAATTTTATGTGTAGCATAAAGCTCAGTACTGGCTAATGGCTTTTTATTGCTTTTTAAATGATATAATTTAAGAGTCATCTTACGAGTGATAAACAAACGACTTTTAAATCTAAAGTCTCAGCTATTGCCTAATAGATGTCGCTAGTATATTAAAATTTTTAAATTTTAGATTAATAATGTTTACCATTAACTTTTAATTAGGAATCTTTTAAATTTATAAATATTATACACCAGTTTTAATGTGATAAAATTTTATTTTGAATCAATACCAAGTTTTTACTTTTATAGCCTAATTTAAATTTAGTTATCTTACGTCCAATAAACGAACGATTGGCAAACCTCAGCTGCTAACTTATAGATGTCGCTAGTATATTAAAATTTTAAAATTTTAGATTAATAATGTTTATCATCAACTTTTACGCAGAAATCTTTTAAATTTATTAATAATATACACCAGTTTTATCAAGATAAAATTTTATTTCGAATCAATACTAAGTTTTCACTTTTATAGCCTAATTTAAATTTAGTTATCTTACGTCCAATAAACGAACGATTGGCAAACCTCAGCTTCTAACTTATAGATGTCGCTAGTTTATTAAAATTTTAGATTAATAATGTTTACCATTAATTTTTAATTAGGAATCTTTTAAATTTATGAATAATATACGCCAGTTTTAATGTGATAAAATTTTATTTCGAATCAATACTAAGTTTTCACTTTTATAGCATAATTTAAATTTAGTTATCTTATGTCCAATAAACGAACGATTGGCAAACCTCAGCTCCTAACTTATAGATGTCGCTAGTGTATTAAAATTTTAGAATGATGATAATGTTTACCATTAACTTTTAATTAGGAATCTTTTAAATTTATAAATATTATACACCAGTTTTAATGTGCTAAAATTTTATTTTGAATCAACACCAAGTTTTTACTTTTATAGCCTTATTTAAATTTAGTTATCTTACGTCCAATAAACGAACGATTGGCAAACCTCAGCTCCTAACTTATAGATGTCGCTAGTGTATTAAAATTTTAAAATTTTAGATTAATAATGTTTACCATCAACTTTTAATTAGGAGTCTTCTGAATATATATATTATACATTAGTTTTTATGTGATGAAATTTTATTCTGAATCAATACCAAGTTTCTGCTTTTATAGCCTAATTTAAATTTAGTTATCTTACGTCCAATAAACGAACGATTGGCAAACCTCAGCTTCTAACTTATAGATGTCGCTAGTATATTAAAATTTTAGAATGGTAATGTTTACCATCAATTTTTAACTAGGAATCTTTTAAATTCATGAATATTATACACCAGTTTTAATGTGATAAAATTTTATTTTAAATCAATACCAAGTTTTTACTTTTATAGCCTTATTTAAATTTAGTTATCTTACGTCCAATAAACGAACGATTGGCAAACCTCAGCTCTTAACTTATAGATGTCGCTAGTGTATTAAAATTTTAAAATTTTAGATTAATAATGTTTACCATCAACTTTCAATTAGGAATTTTTAAATTGATAAATATTATACAATAGTTTTAATGTGATAAAATTTCATTTTGAATTCATACTAAGTTTTCACTTTTATAGCATAATTTAAAGTTAGTTATCTTACGTCCAATAAACGAACGATTGGCAAACCTCAGCTTCTAACTTATAGATGTCGCCAGTTTATAAAAATTTTAGATTAATAATGTTTACCATTAATTTTTAATTAGGAATCTTTTAAATTTATAAATATTATACACCAGTTTTAATGTGATAAAATTTTATTTTGAATCAATACCAAGTTTTTACTTTTATAGCCTAATTTAAATTTAGTTATCTTACGTCCAATAAACGATTGGCAAACCTCAGCTCCTAACTCATAGATGTCGCTAGTATATTAAAATTTTAGATTAATAATGTTTATCATTAATTTTTAATTAAGAATCCTTTAAATTTATAAATATTATACACCAGTTTTAATTACAAATATTGGGCATAAGTTAATGTGCAACTGCAACATAAATATTGTAAATTAGTGATAATTTCTCCACGAATGAGAATTTTTTAATGTAAAAGATTGATATAAAAATCTAATTCTTTGCAACCAACAAAAATTAAAAGAAACAAAGCAACACTCGGTCTGACGCTTTTAAATAGCCAAGCTGTCACCTTCAAATAAATCCTTTCACATCTCTTTCTTTCTCATCTCTTTAAAGATGATAGCTTGGCTATCGAAAGGCGTTAGAGCAACCGTTGTTATGTTTTTTAATCTTTCTTGGTTTCAGGGGACAAGATTTGTATTTCAATGTTTGAAGATAACCAAGGACCAGATGACGTCGATGCATCTTTTACTAATCTTTTTAGATTAGTACGCTTGAAAATGCCAGTTCTGCTAGCGAAATACGTATCGCCTAATTATTTATTTAATTGCCGATGTGGTAAAGGGGTGAAACCTTCTTTGGACTTAAGGACCAGTCTGTTCGAACCAAAAAAAAAAGAAAACAAGAAATTCTTCTCTAAAGGTGACGCTTCTCTGAAGCATTTCTCTGAAATACTTCTCTGAAATACTTCTTTGGAACTATGGTCAAAAGAAGCTTTTAATCTCGCGTTTTTTATTGTCATCTCAAAAGTGTCTACTTTTTCTCAAAATTTCAAGTTTTCTCGCGTACTTTAAACTCGAAAATTTGACTTGATCTTTATATTCAAAAAGTTTGAATGAAAACTGGAATTTGAAATCGAAAACTCGACTTAAGATTAGAAATTATTGATGATAACTGATTTTTTTTTAATTTGGATTTTTTTTTACATTTCTGAAAAGTTTTTTCGGGAAATTTCGATGTTAACTTTAAGCTATTGTCCGCCCAAAGTTGTATTTTTTTCTTTAAATTCCTTTCTTCGCGAAATTTTCACTTCAACTAACTCTTTTTTTTTGATGAAACGGACTGGTCCTTGGTTATCTTTAAAAATTGTTCCCTGAAATCAAGAAAGATTAAAAAACACAACAACGTTTCGATAGCTTGGCTCACATCTTCAGATAGATACTCCATAATAAGTATCTCTCTGAAGCTGATGGCTTGGCTATCGAAATGCGTTAGAACAACTAACTCTTAAAAAATTGATAAACAAACCTTGTCCCCTGAAACCAAAAAAGATTAAAAAACACAGCACTTGCTCTGACGCGCTTCGACAGCCAAGCTATCATCTTCAGAGAGATACTGACCAACTTTGAGGGTTTACTGAAACCACAAAACACTTTGTTTACTTAACAATTTCAGTTGCAAAATTAAACGCTTGAGTTTAGGATCGGAAACTCGAATTGGAGTTGACATTTTTGGAAACAAATTTAAGCGTGTTAGATTTTCTAAAAAAAAGCAACAATATTAAGCCACGGAAATAAAAAAAATGGGGATTTCGCGGGTGTATCATTGATTCTAGTTTCAAGGAATTATTCAAAAGATATTGAAAGTTGATTTTAACTTTTTAAGTTATGCAGTAAATTTTAGGGCATTTTTGTGAATTGTAATGTTTCGTAACACGTAGCAACGTAATAGATATATAAATAAAAGAAAAAAAGCTTTTATTTACAAGGTGGACGGTCATTAAATATACTTGGGCCATTTTTCACTAGTTCAGTTGTTCAAATGTTGCGCTATAAAAATTTACGAGAATGTAACTCTTAAATTTAAGTTTTGTCCGGATTTTTTTAAATTTAGAAATCTAATAAATTTACTTTACAGTTATTAACAGCCCCCTAATAAATGAACTAGACAAACATGTTTGAGGAAGCTCCACTTTTGTGTGCTTTTAGCAAGATTCATTTATGTAATTGTTTTCACATTTTTGTTCGTATTTTTTGATTTTGCCAACAACAGTTGGTGACTAAAGACACAAATATGGTAACCATTTAACAAACTCAAGCGTTGGGGAAATAAAGAAACAGTAATGCTGTCATAATCGATTGGTTTGAATAACTAAACGTCTTGGGAATACATTTACGACAGTAACGAACATGGGACAATCCTATGAAGAGTAGTGGAGAGGTTGTAAAATGTAACAAAAGGGAACTATTCCAAACTTTCCACTGAATCAGTGAAGAAAAAAATATCAAAATAAAAAGAAAAATTTCTGGTGATTTTGGGCAATTAAGTTTTGATATTTTTAGCTTTACGTTTCAAACTTAAATTTACTGGTTTACTGAATATAACCAGTCAACGATTTACTGTATTCGCAAGACTATAAAATAAGGAAGACATAAAAGTCATACTCTGGTTCCCACTCAACGATATTGATTTTTTTTTGGCTACTTTTTTTGTTTTTTCATACATCCAGACTACAGAATTAAAAAAATGTCTTCAAGGCATCTGTAATGTGTTCGTAGTTGGTTACGAATTGGTCATTGGCTTTAGAAATTTCCCCTATTCACCACTGATGACAGTTTAAAAAGGTGGAACCCCGTAATTAGTTCATGGCTTTGTCTGAAGCAAAAATATTGAAAAACTATAATTATTTAATATTCCAAGTACTTGATTAAATACCTTAATTGAATTTTAAAGCCTCATCAAACGATAGAAATTTTCGGATGCAGTTTAAATTCGGTTTTATTAATTACAACAAAAATGGACAAAGATTCTAAAAATAAGGACTCCGATGACCGATAGATGAATTCGGTTTTATTAATTACCGCAAAAAAATGAACAAATATTTTAAAAATAAGGTTCGATGAACGACAAATGAATTCGGTTTTGTTAATTATCGTAAAAAAATGAACAAAGCTTCTAAAAATAAGGACTCCGATGACCGACAGATGAAGACGTTACGGGATAGGGTGCCACGGAGGCAGGATAACCGCCCCACGTTAAGCGTGAGTGGCAGCTTGTTGAGGCTGCGCCACTCCACAGGTGATATATAACTTGCAAAACCACCGTCCCCAAGACACTGTCTTTTTGTGTTATTGTGTAACCACTGCTATACAACCTGTATATTACTCTCATCAGGATACGAACATTCGTCACAGGTAAAATCTAATTTGAAGCATGTTAAAAAAATTTCACTTTGATATTCCTTTTGGTTTTTTGATGCGATTTCGTGTCAGCTCGGTAAAGCTGCGTAAATTCGCGGTTTGTAGGGGGATCGTGGAGGAATTAGACCGGAGAAAATTCTACAAGAGATACATTTCTGAGTGAAGTTCAGGGGGCGTAAAGTCAAAACGAATTCTAATTAGCGACGTTCGCGTTTTAACATTTGAATACTGTCGACATTACTGGTTGCCACTTTTATATGACTAAAGCTCGAAACGAATTCAAATTAAACAAATTGAGGATAGATCTTTTGCGAGGCTTTCTGATAACAAAATTCTTCATGATAGACTCTTACTGTCACAGATTCCAACAAAGAAAAAACGTGAAAGAGAGAGCATTTCTGAATCTATTTTAACGGAATCTGAAATCTAGTTAAAAAAAATCATTATTTGGTTGTAAAATTCTTATCGAAGAAGTTGGCATTATATAGAGCCAAGTTTTAACCCTTTAACTTCGGAAATATTTTCACAAAACAGAAAAAAGATAGATATAGTTCACAGAAAAAAATGAATTCTAAAAAATAAACTGTGAATATTTTTTTAATAGAAAATAAGTGTAAGGAACGTTTTTCATTGAAAATTTAAAAACACCGCGTTTTATTCAAGCAGTTTTATTTCTTTGGACATGGAGATGAATTCCATATATAGATGCAATTTTTTTTTGGTTAATTTTTGTTTGAAAGTTACCGATCGCCCCCACATGCCCAATTTTGATATCTTAAATGTAATTTGTGTTGTAGACGTGCTAAAGAAAAATCGAACGATGCCCAATTCCTCGCGACAAAAGGTGACATGTAGAAAAAAACAATTTATGCAAAACTCTTCGAAATTTCATCATAAAATGGCGATATTTCGTACCTGAATGAAATGCCACGTAGAATTACAAATAACGTATTTTTATCGTTAGCTTTCAGCGGTATTCTTCGTGTGTTTTTTTCATATGCTGCTACAATACTGACAAGGAGATGAAATTATTTCAGTTCGATAATATAATTATTCGAATTTACTGTCACAAAGTATAACGCAAGAAAATTTTATCGTGGCGTGCGTGTAATGAAGTAAAAAAGATTTGTCTGTCCTAATAAAATAAGAACGAACTCCATTATAACAATTTTAATGCGGAACTAAGATTCAGTTTGAATTTTATAATAATAAACTTTGAATTTCAGTTCTAAATTTTGATATCATTAAAAGATCAAAGTTTCAACAAAATATTATAATCTGTTAAGAAAAAACACAAATTCTACTTACTCAAGAATTCAAGAATAATTAAGTGTCCAGATTAAAGTCTAAGATTCAAAAAAATGCTTTCGATTAAAATTTCTGGTTGATTTATTCGAAATATGGTTCAACTATTCATTTTTTTCGAAATTTCGAGTTGATAACTCCAACTTATATTTTTGTTCCTAAAATTGCACCTTTAAACACGAAATTTAAAGAGGAAAATTACGTTTTTAAACTATAATTAAAAGTTGAGTCAAATGGATGAAAAATTTGGATTCTGAACACGTTTAGGGAAAAATTTTACTTTTTATTTATTTTATTTATTCTATTTAGAATTGGAAAAGTGAATATGACAAAAAGGACAACTGACAAAGCGACAAAATGAATTATGTTAAAAGATTGGAGTTTTTGTGGTTAGGAATTTCGATTTTAAATTCAATTTTGCGAAAAAGGTACACAATAAATCGAATTCTACCTCGAAATGTCGAGAAGTCAAAATTTTAAGTTTTAAATTCAATATTCTCATTAAAATTGTAACGTTTTAGTCGAAAGTGAAGAAAAAATATCTAAAAAGTCTAAATTTTGAATTTGAAGTCGAAATTTTAGGACAAAAGCGAAGACTTCAAGTTAAACTGGACAGTTGGAAAAAAACGAAAGTTTTTAATAAACTTGAAATACATAAATTGAAATACATAACAAAGTAGGCTTAGAAAAATTCTAAAGTTTTGAGTCGAAAGTGAGGAAAAATGTCAAAAAATCTGGATTTCCAATTTGAAGTCGTAATTTTAGAAAAAAAGAGAAAAACTTAAGTTGAACTGAACAGTTGGAGAAAAAACGAAAACGTTTAATAAACTTAAAATATATAAAAAAGTCGCTTTAGAAATTGTAACTTTAAAGTTACAATTTTAAGAAAACAATAGAAATTTCGATAAAAATTCGAAATTTATTGAAATTTCATCTCGAAATGTTGCGAAAGCGTTAAAACTTTGAGAAACAAGTAAAAATTGACAACAAAAATAGAAACGGTTCAGATTTTGAACTTAAAGCCACCACTTAAGCAAAAAATTAAACTTTTAACTTCTTCAATTTTAATAGAAAGTTCGACAACAAATTTTGACTTTAAAAATTTTCAGCTTTAGGCCACAACTTTGAGAAATGCATAAATGTGAAAAACAATCGAAATTTAGGAAAATATTAAGTTTTAGTGCGAAATTCGAGATAAAGATTGAGAAAAACACCAGAGTTGAGATTACTTAATAAGTAATTCTAAGCAAAAAATCTATTTTAGAGTTTAAATGGTTATTTTAGGGAAACAGTAAACGTTTCAGGTCAAATGTTTAAAGAAAAAGATTTAAAATATTGAAAAAATTGCAGATTACAAAATTCTCTTTGAATTTTCGACTTCAAAACTATCGATAAACTCAGTATTTTGACATTTCAGGGAAAAATCGATTTTCCGTATGAGTTTGGTTGAGTTTTTCCAAAATTTTGCAGTTTTTCTCAAATTTGTGAGGAAAACTAGTGAATTTACTTAAAAAAAAAACACTAAATTTGGCAAAAAGATGTCAAATGGTGCAGATTTTAAAGTTAAAGCCACGATTTTAATAGAAAATAGAAACTTCTTAAATTCTAGTGGAATTTTCGACAAATTCTCTTTGAATTTTCGACTTTAAAACTATCGATAAACTCAATATTTTGACATTTCAGGGTAAAAATCGATTTAAGTATGAGTTTGGTCGAGTTTTTTCAAAATTTTACAGCTTTATTCAAACTTGTGAGTAAACTATTGGATTTACATGAAAAAAAAACACTAAATTTGGTAAAAAGATGTCAAATGATGCTGATTTTGAACGATTTTAATAAAAAAATAGAAACTTCTTAAATTCTAGTGGAACTTTCGACAAATTCTCTTTGAATTTTCGACTTTAAAACTACCGTTAAACTCAATATTTTGACATTTTTTCGACATTTCATGGTAGAAACCGATTTCGGTATGAGTTTGGTCAAGTTTTTCCAAAATTTTGCGGTTTTTCTCAAAGTTGTTAGTAAAACTATTAAATTTACTTAAAAAAAAACACTAAATTTGGTAAAAAGATGTCAAATGGTGCAAATTTTGAACTTAAAGCCACGATTTTAATGAAAAATAGAAACTTCTTAAATTGTAGTGGAATTTTCGACAAATTCTCTTTGAATTTTCGACTTTAAAACTATCGATAAACCCAATATTTTGACATTTTTGTGACATTTCAGGGTAAAAATGGATTTTTGTATGAGTTTGGTCAAGTTTTTTCAAAATTTTGCGATTTTTCTCAAAGTTGTGAGTAAAACTATTGAATTTACTTGAAAAAAAAAACACTAAATTTGGTAAAAAGATGTCAAATGATGCAAATTTTGAACCTAAGCCACGATTTTAATAAAAAATAGAGACTTCTTAAATTCTAGTGGAATTTTCGACAAATTTTCTTTCAATTTTCGACTTTAAAACTATCGATAAACCCAATATTTTGACATTTCAGGGTAAAAATCGATTTCCGTATGAGTTTGGTCGAGTTTTCCCAAAATTTTGCGGTTTTTCTCAAAGTTGTTAGTAAAACTATTGAATTTACTTAAAAAAACACTAAATTTGGTAAAAAGATGTCAAATGGTGCAGATTTTGAACTTAAAGCCACGATTTTAATAAAAAATAGAAACTTCTTAAATTCTAGTGGAATTTTCGACAAATTCTCTTTGAATTTTCCATTTTAAAACTACCGATAACCCAATATTTTGACATTTCAGGGTAAAAATCGATTTCCGTATGAGTTTGGCCGAGTTTTCCCAAAATTTTGCGGTTTTTCTCAAAGTTGTTAGTAAAACTATTGAATTTACTTGAAAAAAAAACACTAAATTTGGTCAAAAGATGTCAAATGGTGCAGATTTTGAACTGAAAGCCACGATTTTAATAAAAAATAGAAACTTATTAAATTCTAGTGGAATTTTCGACAAATTCTCTTTGAATTTACCACTTTAAAACTACCGATAAACCCAATATTTTGACATTTCAGGGTAAAAATCGATTTCCGTATGAGTTTGGTCAAGTTTTCCCAAAATTTTGCAGTTTTTCTCAAAGTTGTTAGTAAAACTATTGAATTTACTTAAAAAAAAAACACTAAAATTGGTAAAAAGATGTCAAATGGTGCAAATTTTGAACTTAAAGCCGCGATTTTAATGAAAAATAGAAACTTCTTAAATTGTAGTGGAATTTTCGACAAATTCTCTTTGAATTTTCGACTTTAAAACTATCGATAAACTCAATATTTTGACATTTTTGTGACATTTCAGGGTAAAAATGGATTTTCGTATGAGTTTGGTCACGTTTTTTCAAAATTTTGCGATTTTTCTCAAAGTTGTGAGTAAAACTATTGAATTTACTTGAAAAAAAAAAACACTAAATTTGGTAAAAAGATGTCAAATGATGCAAATTTTGAACCTAAGCCACGATTTTAATAAAAAATAGAGACTTCTTAAATTCTAGTGGAATTTTCGACAAATTTTCTTTGAATTTTCGACTTTAAAACTATCGATAAACCCAATATTTTGACATTTCAGGGTAAAAATCGATTTCCGTATGAGTTTGGTCGAGTTTTCCCAAAATGTTGCGGTTTTTCTCAAAGTTGTTAGTAAAAGTATTGAATTTACTTGAAAAAAAAACACTAAATTTGGTAAAAAGATGTCAAATGGTGCAGATTTTGAACTTAAAGCCACGATTTTAATAAAAAATAAAAACTTCTTAAATTCTAGTGGAATTTTCGACAAATTTTCTTTGAATTTTCGACTTTAAAACTATCGATAAACCCAATATTTTGACATTTCAGGGTAAAAATCGATTTCCGTATGAGTTTGGTCGAGTTTTCCCAAAATGTTGCGGTTTTTCTCAAAGTTGTTAGTAAAAGTATTGAATTTACTTGAAAAAAAAACACTAAATTTGGTAAAAAGATGTCAAATGGTGCAGATTTTGAACTTAAAGCCACGATTTTAATAAAAAATAGAGACTTCTTAAATTCTAGTGGAATTTTCGACAAATTTTCTTTGAATTTTCGACTTTAAAACTATCGATAAACCCAATATTTTGACATTTCAGGGTAAAAATCGATTTCCGTATAAGTTTGGTCGAGTTTTCCCAAAATGTTGCGGTTTTTCTCAAAGTTGTTAGTAAAAGTATTGAATTTACTTGAAAAAAAAACACTAAATTTGGTAAAAAGATGTCAAATGGTGCAGATTTTGAACTTAAAGCCACGATTTTAATAAAAAATAGAAACTTCTTAAATTCTAGTGGAATTTTCGACAAATTCTCTTTGAATTTTTCACTTTAAAACTACCGATAAACCCAATATTTTGACATGTCAGGGTAAAAATCGATTTCCGTATGAGTTTGGTCGAGTTTTCCCAAAATGTTGCGGTTTTTCTCAAAGTTGTTAATAAAACTATTGAATTTACTTGAAAAAAAAACACTAAATTTGGTAAAAAGATGTCAAATGGTGCAGATTTTGAACTTAAAGCCACGATTTTAATAAAAAATAGAAACTTTTTTGTCGAAATTTCCACTAGAATTAAAATTCTAGTGGAAATTTCAATAAAATATTCAAAACTTGGAAAAATGTCGAAATTTACCCCCAAAGCTTTGTAATTTCAACTTTAAACATTTCCAGATTGAAGCCACAACTTTAAAAAATCAATAAATGTAAAAAAAAACATGAAATGTATCAAAAAATTGAGTTTTTCTACAAAGTTCGAGAAAAATGCGAAAGTTAAGAGTCCCTAACGACTAATTATAAAAAAAAATGTCAAAAAAATGTAATTTTGAGTTTAAATCGTAATTTTAAGAACAACGTAAACTGAAATGTTTGAAAAAAAAGAACTAAAACTTTGAATCAAGTTTCAGTTTATACAAAAAATCTCCTAATTTTCGATTTTAAAGCTTTGGAATTTAACGTCACAATTTTGAAAACGAAAGGGCCAATTTTTGGAAAAATTCGACCAGACTCATAAAAAAATCGACTTTTACCATGAAGTGTTGAAAAAATGACAAAATCTTGTGTTTTCTATGAATTAAAAAAAACCTCGCGGAGAAATTTAAAAATTTGAGAAAAAATAAACACATTTTGAGTAAAAGTAAATATTTGGGGCAAAAAATAAAACAATTTTTTTAGATTTACCCTTAAAATGTGCATTTAAATTTCACAATTTCAGTACCTTTCGAAATGTGGATTTTTTCTTAGTATTTCGAGTTTAAATTGAATTTTCTTTAAACATGAGGCTCCCTTGAATCGTTTTCTGTAAAGTTCGAGATTTTTTTACCCAAAATGTTTCAGGTTGACATTTTTAATTTTGCTACAACAAATTGTACAACAAAATACAAAATTTGTTTAACAAATTAAACAAATTTTGTATTTTGTTGTCAAAATTTTTTCTTCTCAAGTTTACTTGAAATTCAAAATTTTTTCATAAAATTGTAACGTCAATACTTTTTTCCTAATTTTTATTTTGATTTGAAGATGATGAAGATGAAGATTAAGACAGTTTTCATAAAGTTTTTCAATATTAAAGTCGAAATTTGATCGTTTCCCGAATAAATCGATGTTAATTCTAAAAATCTCGACTTCACCAATTAAATGTTTTATTTCCTTTTTTAAACCTTCACATTTAAACTCGAAAAGTGGCATTTTTGCTCAATCAACAATTCGATTGTTTTCCAATTTTTGTGTTTAAAATTACACTCGAATGTTTAACTTGAACGCAAAATTTCTAGAATAAAAGTTCGAGAGGAAATTCAAAGCTTAAAATCGACGTTCGACGGTTTAAATGGAAATTAGGAGAGCTTATATCAATTTGAAACTCGAAATTGCGACAAAAAAGCATAAAAACCTGTTTTTAGAGTCGAACTTGTCATTTTTTTTCGAAATAATAGGATAATTTTTTGAGAAGAAAGAATTTTGCTCAAAAACTAGGACATGAAAACAACAAAAATTTAAATTCGACGTTCGATGGTTTAGGTCGACATTACTAGAGATTATATCAATTTAAAACCCAAAATTGCGACAAAAAAGTAAAAAATCTGTTTTTAGGGTCGAACTTGTGATTTTTTTTCGAAATAATAGGACAGATTTTTGAGAAGACATAATTTTGCTCAAAAACTAGGACTGAAAACGCAACAAAAATTTAAATTCGACGTTGGATGGTTTATGTTTAAATTACGAGAGCTTATATCAATTTGAAACTTAAAATTGCGACAAAAAAATAAAAAAATCTGTCTTTAAAGTCCAACTTGTTACTTTTTCTTGAAATAACAGAGCAGACTTTTGAGAAGAAATAATCTTATTTAAAAATTTCGAAATAATAAGACATATTTTTGAAAAAAAAGTATTTTGCTCAAAAATTAGGACTGAAAACTGAACAAAAGTTTAAATTCGACCTTCGATGGTTTAGGTCGAAATTACGAGAGTTTATATCAATTTGAAACTCAAAATTGCGACAAATAAAGTACAAAATTTGTTTTTAGAGTTGAAATTATCACTTTTATTTGAAATAATAGGACAGATTTTAGAAAAGAAAGAATTTTGCTCAAAAACTAGGACTGAAAACTGAACAAAAGTTTAAATTTGACGTTCGATGGTTTAGGTCGAAATTACGAAAGCTTAAATCAATTTGAAAGTCAAAATTGCCACAAAAATAGTAAAAAATCTGTCTTTAGAGTCGAACTTGTTACTTTTTTCGAAATAATAGAAGATAATTTTTAAAAGAAAGAATTTTGCTCAAAAACTAGGACTGAAAACTCAACAAAAGTTTAAATTAGACGTTCGATGCTTTAGGTCGAAATTACTAGAGGTTATTTCCAGTTGTAACTCAACATTGCGACAAAAAAAGTAAAAAGTCTGTTTTTAGAGTGGAACTTGTCACTTTTTTTCGCAATAATAGGACAGATTTTTGAGAAGAAAGAATTTTGCTCAAAAATTTCTTTTTAGAGTCCAACTTGTCACTTTTTTCGAAATAATAGGACAGATTTTTGAAAAAATAGTATTTTGCTCAAAAACTAGGACTGAAAACTCAACAAAAGTTTAAATTCGACGTTCGATGGTTTAGGTCGAAATTACGAAAGCTTATATGAATTTGAAACTCGAAATTGTGACAAAAAAAAGTAAAAAATCTGTTTTTAGAGTTCAGTTTCACACTTTTCTTGGAAATAGTAGAACAGATTTTTGAGAAGAAAGAATTTTGTTCAAAAATTAGGACTGAAAACTCAACAAAAGTTTAAATTTGACGTTCGATGGTTTAGGTCGAAATTACGAAAGCTTAAATCAATTTGAAAGTCAAAATTGCCACAAAAAAAGTAAAAAATCTGTCTTTAGAGTCGAACTTGTTACTTTTTTCGAAATAATAGAAGAGATTTTTTAAAAGAAAGAATTTTGCTCAAAAATTAGGCCTGAAAACTCAACAAAAAATCAAATTCGATGTTCGATGGTTTAGGTCGAAATTACGAGAGCTTATATCGATTTGAAACTCAAAATTGCGTCAAAAAAAAGTAAAAAATTTGTTTTTAGAGCAACATTTGACACTTTTCTTCGAAATACTAGAACAGATTGTTGAGAAGAAAGAATTTTGCTCGAAAATTAGAACTGAAAACTGAACAAAAGTTTAAAATCGACGTTTGATGGTTTAGGTCGAAATTACGAGAGCTTATATCAATTTGAAACTCAACATTGTGACAAAAAAATAAAAAAATCTCTTTTAGAGTTAAGCTTGTCACTTTTTTTCGAAATAATAAGACAGAGTTTTGAAAAAAAAGTATTTTGCCTAAAAATTAAGACTGAAAACTGAATACAAGTTTAAATTCAACGTTGGATGGTTAAGGTCGAAATTACGAGAGCTTATATCAATTTGAAACTCAAAATTGCGACAAAAAAAGTAAAAAAATCTGTTTTTAGAGTCGAGCTTGTCATTTTTGTCGAAATAATAAGACAGATTTTTGAAAAAAAAGTATTTTGCTCAAAAACTAGGACTGAAAACTGAACAAAAGTTTAAATTAGACGTTCGATGGTTTAGGTCGAAATTACGAAAGCTTAAATCAATTTAAAAGTCAAAATTGCCACAAAAATAGTAAAAAATCTGTCTTTAGAGCCGAACTTGTTACTTTTTTCGAAATAATAGAAGAGATTTTTTAAAAGAAAGAATTTTGCTCAAAAATTAGGCCTGAAAACTCAACAAAAAATCAAATTCGATGTTCGATGGTTTAGGTCGAAATTACGAGAGCTTATATCGATTTGAAACTCAAAATTTCGTCAAAAAAAAGTAAAAAATTTTGTTTTTAGAGTAAAATTTGACACTTTTCTTTGAAATAGTAGAACACATTGTTGAGAAGAAAGAATTTTATTCAAAAATTAGAACTGAAAACCTAACAAAAGTTTAAATTCGACATTCGATGGTTTAGGTCGAAATTACGAGAGTTTATATCAATTTGAAACTCAAAATTGCGACAAAAAAATAAAAAAATCTCTTTTAGAGTTAAACTTGTCACTTTTTTTCGAAATAATAAGACAGATTTTTGAAAAAAAAGTATTTTGCCTAAAAATTAAGACTGAAAACTGAATACAAGTTTAAATTCAACGTTGGATGGTTAAGGTCGAAATTACGAGAGCTTATATCAATTTGAAACTCAAAATTGCGACAAAAAAAGTAAAAAAATCTGTTTTTAGAGTCGAACTTGTCATTTTTGTCGAAGTAATAAGACAAATTTTTGAAAAAAAGTATTTTGCTCAAAAACTAGGACTGAAAACTGAACAAAAGTTTAAATTAGACGTTCGATGGTTTAGGTCGAAATTACGAAAGCTTAAATCAATTTAAAAGTCAAAATTGCCACAAAAATAGTAAAAAATCTGTCTTTAGAGTCGAACTTGTTACTTTTTTCGAAATAATAGAAGAGATTTTTTAAAAGAAAGAATTTTGCTTAAAAATTAGGCTTGAAAACTCAACAAAAAATCAAATTCGATGTTCGATGGTTTAGGTCGAAATTACGAGAGCTTATATCGATTTGAAACTCAAAATTGCGTCAAAAAAAAGTAAAAAATTTGTTTTTAGAGTAAAATTTGACACTTTTCTTCGAAATAGTAGAACAGATTGTTGAGAAGAAAGAATTTTGCTCAAAAATTAGAACTGAAAACTTAACAAAAGTTTAAATTCGGCGTTCGATGGTTTAGGTCGAAATTACGAGAGCTTATATCAATTTGAAACTCAACATTGCTACAAAAAAAATAAAAAAACTGTTTTTAGAGTCAAACTTGTCACTTTTTTTCCAAATAATGGGACAGATTATTAAGAAGACAGAATTTTGCTCAAAAACTAGGACTCTAAACTCAACAAAAGTTTAAATACGACGTTCGATGGTTTAGGTCAAAATTACGAGAGTTTTTATCAATTTGAAACTCAAAATTGCGACAAAACAAGTTAAAAATCCGTTTTTAGGGTTGAATTTGTCACTTTTTTTCGAAATAATAGGACAGATTTTTGAAAAGAAAGAATTTTGCTCAAAAATTAGAACTGAAAACTAAACAAAAGTTTAAATTCGACGTTCGATGGTTTAGGTCGAAGTTGCGAGAGCTTATATCAATTTGAAACTCAAAATTGCGACAAAAAAAATAAAAAATTTGTCTTTAAAGTCCAACTTGTTACTTTTTCTTGAAATAACAGAGCAGACTTTTGAGAAGAAATAATCTTATGTAAAAATTTCGACTGAAAACTCGCTATTTTAAAAGGAATTGTGAAGTCAAATTGTTCCCCTAATTCCAGAAATTTAAGATTTAAATTTTAATTTAATAATTTTGATTTAATTTAATTTAATTTGAAGTTAAAGTTTCGGGAAAAAAGTCAAAATTTCGAACCAACTCACGTGGTAAACAAAAAAATTTCAATTAAAATTTCGATCGAAAACTCGCTAAATTACTAAAAATCATGAGAGCTGTCGTCAGTCAAATTAGTTAATATTTTATTATTTTTATCTCTCTGAAGATGATAGCTTGGCTATCGAAACGCGTTAGAGCAACCTCTGTTGTGTTTTTCAATCTTTCTTGCTTTCAGAGGACAAGATTTGTATTTCAATGCTTTAGTAACATTTTCGCAAGATTCTTGGGTCCTGAAAGCTTCAACTCTTTAAGGAAGTTTGCTATTTCCCGTCGTTAAAATTTCCAATTACGACTTTCGCCTCAGCAACTCGATTAAAACATTAGCCACCATTCAACGTACAAATGCGAAATTAGGCCACAATATTTTGTATAATTCGCCCCAAATTTCGAAATTCCCCATGGGTAACTAACTTTCGAACTTTGTGAACTGTCATGAAGTGACGTTTTCAATAAATTTAAATATCACGTAGTCGCATTTCAAAAACTGTTTAGAAAATCGTCAACAAACTATAAAAATTTAAATATTTCCAAACTGGGCCGGAGAAATGTTAAATAAATTGAAAAAAACATAACTTTCGAAATGTGACTTGACCATTTAAAATATTCTAATAAAAGACTCATTCGTTGTTTAGAAAATTGTCAACGAACAATAAAAATTTAAATATTTCCAAACTGTACCGAGAAATTTAAATAAAATGAAAAAAACATAATATTTCCGGTCAATAAGGGTCTACCATGAAGAATAAGCTCATCACTTCCTTAGGTTAAAAAAATGGGAATCTAAATTCGAAACAAAGCAATTAATTCAATTGAGGAATCCCTAAGGACGCTTATACCCTTCTCGGGGTGTACCCGAATGGTCTCTTTGAGCTAAAAGCCTTTCATATCTGTCAAAGTGAATTGATATATAGGCAATGTTGGAAACTATGCAAATTGATGGTTTTTAATGGCAATTCGCCGGTGCAGTCGATGAAGTGCAGATTTCCTGCGTCAATACCGTCGGAAACCTTACGATTTTAATAATTTTTCAAATCTGAAACTGAAACCAGTTAGTTACCATATGACTTCGGATAATTAATTTTTAATATACTTCGCTTGCGATTGGCAAGTTGTCTTTAACAAGGAAACTGGAAAAATATTTCTATTAGTGGATCTCATGCAAAGTTTTCCTTAGTAAATATTAAAAACGAAACAATTTCCGAAGATATTATGAAAAATTAATGGGAGTTGTTTCATTTAAAATTGATGCTGCGACGTCCGATCTATAACGTCTGAAGTTAATGATGGTTAATTCTGTGTCACGTTTTCCCAAATACACTAACAGAAATCCAACGACGAAGTCAGAAAAATCGCGATTAAAAGATACAAAGTTGTGAATGTCACATTTACAGTCGAAATTTAAACTTGACAAAGAAAAAAGTTCGACATTTTACAGAAACAACTTGAATTTAAATTCGTTCGCCAAATTTGGAAAAAACTTTGAAATATCGACCGTTACGAATTGTGACACTTTTACTCACGATTAAAAATTCGAGATTGAATTGTGAAGTACACATTTGAAGTAAACATTTCAATTGAAACCCTGACATTTAGAAATTTTTTCAGAAAGTTGTCCATTTTTTCCAAATCGTAGAAAAGGTTAAAAATAAATTCATAATTCATTAAATTTTGGATTCAACAAAATGAAGAATAATTACAATTGGTTGATACACCCAATTTTAACTACGATTTAATGCTGACTTGCCAACTCAGTGAAATTCTTATTTTCTCTTTCGAGTGTTTCAGAATACGAGTAAAAGTTATTTTCCCTCCGTTGTTAGTAAAAATACGTTCAGGGGTAAGATCTCATTAAAACGTTTAGATCTGGAAAGTCTATTGACTTGATTCGGCCACTGAGTTTACATTAGAAAAAATATCCGTATTATACATTGGCCACTTTAATTTGGACGTTCGCATTACGAACGAACGAGTTATCATTTACTGGATCGCTGAAGTAATTGCATTTACTCGTTTAAAGTAGAATTAATTGAGTAGCTGCTTTAATAGAGACAAATAGTAAAAAGAAATCGATCGAAAATTTTGGAAAAAAATTGGTTGACAAATTCTTTTCTATGTCTCGCGTATCGCGTAATTATTTATTTAATTGCCGATGTGGTAAAGAGGTGAAACCTTCTTTGGACTTATGTCTTGGTCAAATTCTAATTTCTAATTTGAATACGTCAAGCCTTCATAACATATATGTATTTTTTTTTGATGGAACGGACTGGTCTTTGACTTTCTTCAGAAAGTGATATGCAAATCTTGTATCTTGTCGCTGAAACTAAGAAAAATTAAAAAATACAACAGTTGCTTTGCACAGGGCAACTCTACATACAACAACAGAGTAACTGTGATTGTATTTTTTAATCTTTATTTCACGAACACAACGTTATTCTATACAGAGCAACCCTAGAGACAACAACAGAGCAACTGTGGTTGTGTTTTTAATTTTTCTTGGTTTCAGAGAATAAGATTTTTAAATAGAGCAACTCTACACACAAGAACCGATCAATTATTGTCACGTTTTTCTTGATTTGACGAACACAACAGTTGTTCTACATAGAGCAACCCTACACACAACAGCAGAGCAACTGTGGTTGCGTTTTTAATTTTTCTCGGTTTCAGAAGACAAGATTTTTAAATAGAGCAACTCTATATACAAGAACATACCAATTATTGGTGTTTTTTTCTTGATTTTACGAACGCAATAGTTGCTCTGCACAGAGCAACCCTACACACAACAACAGAGAAACTGTGGTTGTGTTTTTTAATTTTCTCGGTTTCAGAGGACGAGATTTTTTTAATAGGGCAACTCTACACATAAGAACAGACCAATTGGAGTTGTGTTTTTCGTAATTTCACGAACACAATAGTTGCTCCACACAGAGCAACCCTACATACAACAACAGAGCAACTGTGGTTGTGTTTTTTAATTTTCTCGGTTTCAGAGGACGAGATTTTTTAATAGGGCGACTCTACACACAAGAACAGACCAATTGGAGTTGTGTTTTTCGTAATTTCACGAACACAATAGTTGGTCCCATATATGTAATACTTCTATATGGCCAGTTCCTCGTTTCTTATGGGAAAGACTTCTCTTTCTCGCTGACCTTCACACGAATTAATGAATCGCAATGCGCAGGTGCTACAAATCATCTGTGCATGGCAAAAGTCAGCTGTGCACGGCCAAACATAAACACCCGTTTAACCCGCGCGTAGCGATTGGTTCATTTTGTTCAATTCATGCGCAATACTCGCCATTTATTCATGTTCCATCTTTATCGAATTTGGTTGGAACAAACTCGTGAAGAGAATAGGGAGCTGGCCATATAGAAGTATTACATATATGGTTGCTCCACACAGAGCAACCCTACATACAGCAACAGAGCAACTGTGGTTGTGTTTTTTAATTTTCTCGGTTTCAGAGGACGAGATTTTTTAATAGGGCAACTCTACACACAAGAACAGATCAATTAGAGTTGTGTTTTTCTTGATTTCACAAACACAACAGTTGTTCCACACAGAGCAACCCTGCACGCCACAGCAGAGCTACTGTGGTTGTGTTTTTAATTTCTTTTGGTTTCAGAAGACAAGATTTTTAAATAGAGCAACTCTACATACAAGAACAGATCAATTATTGTCGTATTTTTCTTGATTTCACAGACACATAAGTTGCCCTACACAGAGCAACCCTAGATACAACAACGGAGCAACTGTGGCTGCGTTTTTAATTTTTCTCATGCATGACCATACCAATTATTGTTGTATTTTTTAACCTTTTTTGGTTCCAGGGGACAAGATTTCTATATCACAACATGAAGATGTTATCAAAGCTTGAACTATTCAAGTTAAGTTCGTTTTTTAGTTGCCCCTAAAATTACACAAATTCCACTGTCAGAATTTTTAGTTAAACGACACCGAAAAACGTAAAATGATGGAAAAACGTCCTGTAATCGGGGTTTATTTGAAATCAATTAATAGAACAACGAACGAAATAATTAGACTCCAGGTTTAATATCGAAAGCAGCACTTTGGCATTCGCCCCGCTTGCGGGACTGCAATTGCAGTTGACGAATTAAACATTGACTTTGTGCTCTATTTCTCCGGTTGAAATAATATTTTTTATTTGCGCAACGGCGGTAATTTTTAATTTTTTTTAATAATAAAAAGGGTCTTGCGGGCAGTACGTTAAAATATTACGGCTGCTAAATACGATTCGACCGTTACGGAGGCGAATCGTAATTTATAGCTTATTTTCTATAAAACACATCGTACAGGTTTAAAGATTAATCCTGAACACTGACAAAATTACGACCGATAAAATGTGATATATACCTTCGATGGAAGTTATTTTGTATAACTTTAATGGGAAACACTGAAAATATTCACTTAAATTTGTGTAGTTTTCCATCAGTAAGGGAAAATCGTTGATAAAACCGACTGCAAGCTTATTAGTCGACTTTTTTTCATGAAATTTTAATTTTAGGCTCAACAATTTAATATTGGGCTCAACAATTTAATATTGGGCTCAATAATTTAATATTGGGCTCAATAATTTAATATTGGGCTCAAAATTTTAGATTCAAACATTTAGACTAAACACCCAAACGACATTGATTAGTATAATAAACGTTTATTAAATTAAAATTGCGTTTATTTCAACTTTTGTTTATATACCATTTAGTGTGGTTTGGGCATTTTGAAATTCAATCATTTCTTGATAAGATTGTAACGTCAAATACCCACTTTTTTTTTAATTTTTATTTTGATCTGAAGATTTAAACAGTTTTTTACAAAATTTTTCGATATTAAACTCGAAATTTGATCGTTTTCCAAATAAATCGACGTTAATTCTAAAAATTTCGACTCTCGTCGTTTTTTATTTCCTTTTTCAAAGCTTCAAATTTAAACTCGAAAAGAGATTTCGTGCAAAAAAAAATAGATCCAAACTTTCTTTCAAAAGTTCTATTATTAGACAAAATTTCAAATTCGATCCCAAAATTCTTGAAATTACGACTTTTTTAGCAACATTTTCAATTCGACATGTTTTTTTAATGGAATGGACTGGGCCTCGGTTATCTTCAAAAATTGGAATACAAAATTTGTCCCCTGAAACCAATAAAAGATTAAAAAACACAACAAAGGTTACTGGTTAACGCGTTTCGACAGTCAAACTGTCATCTTCAGAGAGAAACTACTTGGTTTCAGGGGACAAGTTCTGTATTTCAATTTTTGAAGATAACCAAGGACCAGTCCGTTCCTTCTATTATTAGACAACATTTCAAATTCGATCCCAAAATTCTAGAAATTGTGACTTTTTTAAGCAACATTTTCAATTCCACGTGTTTTTTTTTTGGTGTAGACTGGGCCTCGGTTATCTTCAAAAATTGGAATACAAAATTTGTCCCCTGAAACCGAGAAAGATTAAAAAACACAACAAAGGTTACTGGCTAACGCGTTTCGACAGTCAAACTGTCATCTTCAGAGAGAAACTACTTAGTTTCAGGAGACAAGTTCTGTGTTTTAATTTTTGAAGATAACCAAGGACCAGTCCGTTCCTTCTATTATTAGACAACATTTCAAATTCGATCCCAAAATTCTAGAAATTGTGACTTTTTTTAAGCAACATTTTCAATTCCACTCATTTTGAGTTTAAAGTCGAAATTTCGAGAAAAATGTCGAAATTTCGATATTAAAGTTAAAATTTCGAGGAAAAAGTCGATATTTGAGGGAAAAGTCTAAAATTGAGAAAAAAAACGAAATTTCGAGAAAAAAGTCGAACTTTTCAGATTAAGGCCGAAATTTCAAGAAAAAAGTCGGAATTCGAAAATAACGTCGAAATTTCGAGAAAAAGTCGAAATTTCGAAACATTTCGAGCAAAAATTCGAAATTTGAGAATAACGTCGAAATTTCCAGAAAAAGTAGAAATTTCGAAATATTTTGAGCAAAAAGAAGAAATTTCGAGAAAAAAAAGTCGAAATTTTCGAAAAATATCGAAATTTCGATAAAGAAAGGTCGAAATTTCGATAAAAAAACGTCAAAATTTTGAGTATAAAGTCGAAATTTTAAGAAAAATGTCGAAATTTCGATATTAAGGTCAACATTTTGAGAAAAAAGTCGATATTTGAGAAAAAAGTCGAAAATTGACAAAAAAAACGAAATTTCAAGAAAAAAGTAGAACTTTTCAGATTAAGGTTGAAATTTCGAGAAAACAATCGAAATCTCGAGAAAAAGTTGAACTTTCTAGAAAAAAAGTCGAAGTTTGAGAAAAACGAAGTCGAAATTCCGAGAAAAAAGTCGAAATTTGAGAAAAAAGTCGAAATTTCTAGAAAAATAGTGACCTTTTGAGTTTAAAGCCTACATTTCGAGAAAAATGTCGAAATTTCGATATTAAGGGTAAAATTTCGTAAAAAAATCGATATTTATTTGAGAAAAAAGTCTAAAATTGAGAAAAAAAAATGAAATTTCGAGAAAAAAGTCGAACTTTTCAGATTAAGGCCGAAATTTCAAGAAAAAAGTCGGAATTCGAAAATAACGTCGAAATTTCGAGAAAAAGTCGAAATTTCGAAACATTTCGAGCAAAAATTCGAAATTTGAGAATAACGTCGAAATTTCGAGAAAAAGTAGAAATTTCGAAATATTTTGAGCAAAAAGAAGAAATTTCGAGAAAAAAAAGTCGAAATTTTCGAAAAATATCGAAATTTCGATAAAGAAAGGTCGAAATTTCGATAAAAAAACGTCAAATTTTTGAGTATAAAGTCAAAATTTTAAGAAAAATGTCGAAATTTCGATATTAAGGTCAAAATTTTGAGAAAAAAGTCGATATTTGAGAAAAAAGTCGAAAATTGAGAAAAAAAACGAAATTTCAAGAAAAAAGTCGAACTTTTCAGATTAAGGTTGAAATTTCGAGAAAACAGTCGAAATCTCGAGAAAAAGTTGAACTATCTAGAAAAAAAGTCGTAGTTTGAGAAAAAGTCGAAATTCCGAGAAAAGAGTCGAAATTTGAGAAAAAAGTCGAAATTTCTGGAAAAATAGTGACATTTTGAGTTTAAAGCCTACATTTCGAGAAACATGTCGAAATTTCGATATTAAGGGTAAAATTTCGAGAAAAAAGTCGATATTTATTTGAGAAAAATGTCTAAAATTGAGAAAAAAAAACGAAATTTCGAGAAATAAGTCGAACTTTTCAGATTAAGGCCAAAATTTCGACGAAAAAGTCGAAATTTAAAAATAACGTCGAAATTTCGAGAAAAAGTCGAAATTTCGAAATATTTCAAGCAAAAATTCCAAATTTGAGAAGAACGTCGAAATTTCGAGAAAAAGTAGAAATTTTGAAATATTTCGAGCAAAAAGACGAAATTTCGAGAAAAAAAGTCGAAATTTCGATAAAAAAAGATCGAAATTTTGAGTATAAAGTCGAAATTTTGAGAGAAATGTCGAAATTTCGATATTAAGGGCAAAATTTCGAGAAAGAAGTCGAAATTTGAAAAAAAAAACGAAATTTCGAGAAAAATGGCAAAATTTCCAGAAAAAAATCAAATTTTGAGAACAAAGTCAAAATTTCGAGAAAGAAGTCGAAATTTTAAGAAATAGAGTCGAAATTTTAAGAAATAAAGTCGAAATTTAAGAAAAAAATCTAAATTTCGAGAAAAAAGTCGAAATTTCGAGCTTAAAATAGAAATTTGAGAAAAAAAGTTGAAATTTTTAAAAATAACATTTTTTTAATCGATGTCTTTTCTACGCCTTTGTAACATTTCGAAAAAGTGCAAATTTCCAGAAAAAAGTTAAAATTTCCAAAAAGAGTCGAAATTTTGAGGAAAAAGTCTAAATTTGAGAAAAAAGTCGAAGTTTGAGAAAAAAGTCGAAATTTCTAAACACAACATTTTTTTTAATCGATGTCCTTTCTACGCCCTTGTAAGATTTTCGATTTAAAAAGTGAAATTTCAACTTTTTTTTAGAAATTTCGACTTTAAACACCAAATTTCGACGTTTTTTTTTTCGAAATTTTCACATTAAAGTCGAAATTTTGACATTAATCTCGGGATTTAAAGAAGAAAAAGTCAACATTCCGTGATAATTTTTTTTTCAAATTGATGTTTTTTCTACGCTCTTGTAATTTTTACTTAAAAAAAAAAGTCGATTCTTGATCGGTGATAAGTTAAATACGTAAACTCAAAATAGATATTAGGAAATTTTTTTTTGGTAAGTTTCACGTTTTTATTTGTCAAATTTATATAATGTTAAGGTCACTAGATTTTATTCTTCACTTTTACTAATTAACAAAATGAAAAAAAAATAAAATAAAAGAAACGAATACATAAAAGTAATTGATGTATCTTCTTATATTTTCTGAAGAATATTTTCTAGAAATTTAGATTATTTTTTCAAAATTCCGAGTCAATATTGAAAATTCCAAGTTATTTTCTTCCATTCTACCTCTCTATAAGCATATAGTCGACACGTATAAACGTATAAACAATTTTTTGCCGAATTCTGCTGTCTTTTTCTCAGAAATATTTTATTTCTGAGTGATTTTGTGTATAAATATCGATGTTTTTGCAAAAGTTTAGCTCTCTTTTAGAGATTTTGATTGTAATTTGTGATTATATATTTTTTTAAACTTCGAGCTTCCAGAAATATCTTTCACAAATGTTTTACTTAAAACTTAAATTAGTTTCTAAAATTTGCAATTATTAATATTATTATTTTCGCCATTTATTTTGGAGGGAAAAACTTAAACTAAATATTGGCTGCAAATATAACGGAAATAACACTATTTTTTAGATGCAGTTTCATAAATTTTCTATACATTCCAATGTTTTTCGAAATTTCGATTATTTTTAGAAATTTTCGAAATTTCAACTTCTTTTGTAAAATTCTTTCCACTTTCTTTCAAATTTTGATTCAAATTCAACATTTCGACTCTTTTGATAAACATATTTATACGTATTTTGACCTTATTTTTAAAATATTCATTTTAGTTTAGTTTAGTTTCAAGTTTGGACTTTTAATTTTCCTTTTATTTAAACAAAATTTTCAGTTGATATTCTAACTTTTGATATTTTTGAGATTTAATTTTTATCTAACATTTTGAAATAATTTAGAAATATCTACATTTTTATTTTGTCATTTCGACTCTAAGATCGAAATTTCTAAAAAATGATTTTATAAATTTCGATTTTCTAAAAATTTTAATGTCGATAACTTTTTTTTTATGAATTTGGTAGAAAAGCTACTTGGTTATCATGTATGAAATCGATAAACTGAATACAGTCTATGGTGCTTTTCAGAAGAAAGCGTCCTACCTTTAAATGCGGAGATGGTGCCCATTTCAATAGTGATCCGTCGGACATAATGCAACTCCATCGAATCATTCACGACAGTTATTGCATTTCGAATTGTGCGGCCCCAATCTATTTGAAACTCACATAACCACCCAATTGGTTTTATATAGAGCCACAATGTAAAATTTTCCAATAACCCCATCACCTCACCCACAGTTACCCCCCCTAATCCTCTCAAATTAACACAATAGGCATAATTAAATCCACCACCAATATTTACGCCCAAATAAATTAATCTTACAACTTCGATATCTTGTCATTTCCCGTGCTCTTTCGTGCGTTAATTTCGGGATTGTCATCGAACTCCTAACCGTCGGAGGGCGAGATATCTGCACGTATCGATCACTACGTCGTTTTGTTTATTAGAAGTAAACGTCTGTTTTCTTAATTAGAGATGCGAAATTCGATTTGACGTCGAGTTTTCGCGCCCCCTTTTTTTCCTCTCTTTGGTGATAACTCGATGAGGAAGTTGACGTTTTGGTTTGGGTCGCAAAAGGAAGCTAGTTTAATGGGCCGACGATTTAAGTCGAACGTCAATTTAAAATAGATATTATTTTACGATTTGTTTCATCGTAAGGCTGGGGCTTTCGTAATAGTGTTGGCTTTCTAGTGGTCGTGGTCGTCATCACTATCTGTGTGGTTTAAAGCGCGTCCAAAGTTCATTTGGAGGCTGTCGATAGAAGTGAAAATTTAAAACTTCAGAGATTTGTATTTCACTTTTCAAAACTAGCAAATATGTAGTATTGCAGTTCGAACTCACACGATCACGTAGTGTTCGATCGATTCTCTCGAAACTAGTGTTTCGAGAGAATCGGTTAAACTCTTGCCATCAATTAGACGAATCGCTCTTCTTTGAATTGAATCCAAAAAAGCCAACGTATGATTTGTGATTTATCTCTTTTCTACAAGTAATTTCATGGAAGATGCTCATAGGAACTAATAGGATTGATCCCCCCAAGGGCAAGTTGGTAACGCGTGATGGTAATGATGACAGAAAATCATAATATCTGAAAACGCTCAACGCGCCTAGAGAAGTTTTTACTTAAAAAATCTTTTCTTAACGAATAAATTACGGTTTCTCTGTACGACTAATAAAAATACATCACGGTTAAACGTGACAAGTATATCAATATTTTACCAAGTTTAATAAAAAATAACGCCCGAGTCGGATATAATTACGCTTCGAGCTCTCTCATCCTGAAAAATCGTAATTTTTGGTTAACTATTCGAAGGTTTCACGTCTTGGTTTTAAGTTCTCGGCGCCCGCAGGGGCTGTAACGTTCCATTATAAGTTGAAATTAGGTGAATTATCTTGATTACGACTAAAGATGTACGAGGTGCAAGTCTCCAGAAGTTCACATATCATTATGCACACCCTTTGGAATAACAAACCGAGGAAACTTCAACGATTTATATTCCTTCCACTTTGTGAATTCATTTCAAAGATAGGAGCTGTCTAGCCGCCGGGAAATTATCACGAATTAATAAGTTATCAAGGAAGGCGACTTTTAGAAGGATTTTAGGTGTTTTCATTCAGTGATAAATAACCTGTTTCGGGGGACAATGTATTTCAATTTTTTTAAATCTAGTTGATAACTGATCTCCCAACTTGTCTGCGCAAGATCCATCAAAATAAAATAATTTCTCATTTGATTTTAATAGAATAATGGAATGTTCCCGCTCCTTATTCAAGTAGCCCCTAAAATTGAAGGTGACGCGTGATATCAACTATAAGCACTGCGAATTGGTTTCTCTTTTCTGCGTTATAACCTCAAAGTTGTTAAGTTTTTAGAAGTGAAAAGTTGAGTTTTACTGGAATAAAATTAGCCTAAAAGGTACCCCTAAACATGCTCTACCTTTTAGTAAAAAATTCATTCAAATCGATTTAGAGGTTTCGGAGATTAGCCCGGACAAATGATCGGGTGACAGACTGACAGATACTTGGACGCTTCAGTTTTATTAATCTAAATCGAGCCCGTAATTGGGATTTTTTTTCGGGTGGGGCTGCGATCCTTCTGCTAAAACTACCTAGTCTTTGTTTACGTCTAGGTTAGAGCTAAGAAGCCACGGTTCAATACTACTTTACTATTAATATTATTATTGTACATAAGTATACTTAAAATATAAAAAAATACACTAAAACCATTTCTAGAGTCCAACTCTTCTAATATTCTGACAAAGTAATTTAATAACAACGTTGACTATTTATCTTAATTTAATTTCTAAATAAAAAGAGATGTGTGGGGAAGATGATAAAATTACTCGAAAGATATTCCTTAAAATTTATCTTTGAACTGTCTTCTATAACCTGCACTTGTATGCGAAAAAGGCCTCTTGAAATTGTTCTATTTAAAGACATAGTTTGAAGTCAGCTGGAGAAAAATCTTCTTTTTTTTAATTTTTTTCAAATTTCAATTAAATTCATAATTTTAACTTTTATTTCAAATTTAAAGTTTGCACCCGAACGTTTAGAATTTGGATATTCTTTCTAAATTCTGGAAGAGTAGATGTTTTTAAGTTCAAGTTTCCTCTTAGCGTCCAACTCTTTTTCTTACTGGCAACAACTTCAATTCCTACGTTTTTTATTTTGGGCAATTTTGAGAATTATTGTTGCTATCTGAATTTGCAATGTCGAAGTGCATTTGATTCTTTCGAATTTCGAAAGAAAGTTTTTGCTATAAAGTTATTTATCGTTTTTTTTTTCTAAGTTTTACCTTCAACCTCAAAATTTCGACCTTTTTTGAAAATTTTCTGGAGATGTTTTGCCAAATGCGAAATATATTAATACTTTTACTTTTTTTTCCCAAAATTCAAAGTTTAAAATCTTGGTATTTACTTCGAACCCACAAATATTTTTTTAAACATCAATTCTTTCTAGAAACCCTGAAAATTTCGCCAACATTTTTGTGAAAAATGTCTGATATCGAAATTCTGAACTTAATCTTGAGTTTTTTGAATTTGGACTTTGTCTGGAAAAGTCTACATTTAGAGTGGATAAACTCGTTCTAGAAAAAGTTTAATTACGACCGTGGTTATACTTAAAAATAACCAGAATTCATTATTAAACATTTCTGAAAATATTAACATTTTTAAAAATTTTGAATTTCCGAACAAAATTACGATATGTTAATTCTTAATGTGACCTGTCCGAACTCGAAATTTTTAGTCTTTTAAATTCGAAATTTTAGAAATAAGTTGACATTTAAAATTACTCACTAAATCTGAAGAAAAAAGAAGCGATAATTTTTGAAAAAGAAAGGTTTGAAGTCAAAATTAAAAAAAAAATCTCTCATTTCCAAAATATAAAATCTATTAACAAAAACTAATAACATTCAACATTTTGTCTTAAAACAAAATTTAAAAAATAAACTTTAATATTTCCTGAAACTTTTAGTGTTTTCTCAAAATAGCCAGGAGATTGTCTATAAATTCAATGTCTAGAAACAAGTCAAAATATTTTGAAGAAGTCTAAATTTTGAATTAGTGCTAATGTAAAAATTTTGAAAAATAAACTAGTCATTAAGCTCATTTTTTTTCCAAAATTTCGACTTTAATCTTAACATTTTTAAACTCGTGGTAAAAATTTGTAAAATTTTTATAAATCAAGTTTTTCTAAAAATATGAATTTAAAAGTAATTAAAAGTACAATAAATTCCTAATTAAAGTTGAAATTTGATAACTAAAATAGAAATGTGATTAAAAGTACAATAAATTCTTAATTAAAGTTGAAATTTGATAACTAAGATGGAAATTTCAATATTTGTTTGGAAGTTTTCACTTTGAATTCGAATTTTGGAGTATTAAGTCGAATTTGTGTCGAAATCGTAATTGAAGTATAAACAAATCAATTTCATAACAAAAAATGTCGATTTATTATGAAGTTAAAACTTTTTGAAAAAATTAAAAATTTCGAATTAAGCTGATGGGTTAAAGTTATTAAAAAATTCCTAAATATTTCAACTTAAAAATGCCCGTTTTCTTTAAAACTCGAAATTTATAAAAGAATCGACATTTTAGACATTAAAGTTCAATCGCCATATTAGAAAAATTATAGAAGAAATTCATAAAAATAACTTATTAAAAAATGTCTTCTCAAAATAATGGCTTATAAGATATTTTGATTTTTTAGTAAAGGGCCTAACATTAAAAATTTTATTCAAAAACCGAATTTAAAATTTAAACTTTTAAATTCCAAAACTGTAAAACTATTATTACCAAATCCAAGTTTTTCTCAAAATTTGGTGATAAATCTCGAAAATTCGCTCGTATAAATTTCCAATTCTTCTCAAAATTTGATTTTTTTTTTCAAAATAGGGAGTTTAAGCTTGAAAAATTTGCAAATTCAACATTATTTTAATGAAATTCGAAACGTAGTTTTTTAAATTCTAAAACTGTAAAACTATTATTACAAAATCCAAGTTTTTCTCAAAATTTAGTGTCAAATCTCGAAAAATTGCTTGTATAAATTTCTAGTTCTTCACAAAATTTGAATTTTTTTTTTCAAAATAAGCTTGAAAAACTTGCAAATTCAACATTATTTTAATAAAATTCAAAACGTAAGACTGAAATTTCAAATAAAAAAAAAGAAATTTCAAGAAAAGTTTAAATTTTCCTAGAAACGAAATCTCAGATTTAAATGTCAAAATTTTGGAAAAAAATCGAATGAGTTTAAGGTAAAAATTTCAAGATTTAGGGCCAAAATTCGAAAATGAACTCGAAATTTAAAGAACTTCTTCATTTGAAAATATCTTTAGAGTCACTAGAGACTCTTTAAGCACTCTATAAAGTTTCTGTATAGTCTCTAAAATCTTTAGAGAATCTCTAGAGTCTTTACAGACTCTTTAAGCCCTCTATAAAGTTTCTATATAGTCTCTAAAATCTTTAGAGAATCTCTAGAGTCATTACAGACTTTTTAAGCACTCTATAAAGTTTCTTTTTAGTCTGTAGAATATTTAGAGAGTCTCTACAATGTTTAAAGAGTCTCTACAATCTTAGAGGATATTTAGTTTTTAGATTTTCTCTAGTTTCTAGAATCTTAGAAGAGTCACTAAAGACTCTAGTAACTCCTTTTGGTCTCTAGAATTTGTAAAGAGTTTCTTGTCATTAGATACTCTTTAAAGACTCTTTACTTTCAACTTTAGAGAGTCTTTATAGTTTTTACTAGTCTCTGGTTTTTACACACTCTCTCTAGTCTCTAGAATCTTCAGAGAATTACTAGAACCACTAGAGACCCTCTAAAGACTCTAGAGATTCTCTCTGTAGTCTCTAAAATTTTTAGACTCTTGAAAGACTCTTTACTCTTAATTTTTAGAGAAATTCTACAGTTTTTAGACTGTCTCTATCCTTTAGAATCTTTAGAGAGTCTCCAGGGTCACTAGAGACTCTGTAAACTCTCTATATAAACTCTCTATAGTTTCTAGAATCTTTAAAGGGTCTCAGAACCATTAAAGACTATCCAAACAGTCTATAAAGTTTTTTTACAGTCTTTAGAATTTTTAGAGAATTTCTAGAATTATTAGAGACTCTCTAAACACTCTTTACTTTTAATTTTAGGGAGTCTCTATAATTTTTAAATTCTCTCTAGTCTCTAGAATCTTTAGAGAGCTTCTAGAACCACTAGGGATGCTCTAGAGCCACTAGAGATCCTCTAACGACTCTAGAGTCTCTCTCTAATCTCTAGAACCTTTAGAGAGTCTCTAGAGTCATTAGAGACTCTGTAAACACTCTATAGAGAGAGTTTATCTCTCTATAGTCTCTAAAATCTTAAGAGGGTCGTTACAAACTCTCTAAAGACTTTAAAGACTTCCTCTAGTCTCTAGAATCTTTAGAGGGTCTCAGAGTTATTAGAAACGCTATAAAGAATATTTACATTCAATTTTAGTTTCTAGAGTATTTACACTCTCTGTAGTCTTTAAAATCTTTAAAGAGTTTCTAGAACCACTTAAGATCCTCTAAAGACTCTAGAGACTCTCTTAAGTCTCTAGAATTTTCAGAGTCTCTCTAAAGACTCTTTACTCTTAACTTTGGAGAGTGTCTAAAGTATTTAGACTATTTGTAGTCTTTAGAATCTTTAGATAGACTCTAGAGTCACTAGAAATTCTCTAAATACTCCGTGAACTCTGTCTATAATCTCTAGAAGCTTTAGAGAGTCTCTAGGGTTATTAGAGACTATTTCTAGTGTCTAGAATCTTTAGAGAATTTCTAAAGTCACTAGAGACTCTTTAAGCATTCAATAAAGTTTCTTTGTAGTCTCTAGAATTTTTAGAGAGTCACTACAATCATTAGAAACTCTCAATCTTAGAGAGTCTTTAGTTTTTAGGTTTTCTCTAATCTCTAGAATCTTAGAAGGGTCACTGAAGACTCTAGTAACTCCCTTTAGTCTCTAGAATTTTTAAAGAGTTTCTAGGTTCATTAGGTACTCTTTAAAGAATCTTTACTTTTAACTTTAGAGAGTCTCTATAGTTTTTACACTCTCTCTCTAGTCTATAGAATCTTCAGAGAATTTCTAGAACCAGTAGAGACCCTCTAAAAACTCTAGGATTCTCTCTAATCTCTAGAATTTTTAGACTCTCTAAAGACTCTTTATTCTTAATTTTAGAGAAATTCTACAGCTTTTAGACTCTCTCTATTCTTTAGAATCTTTAGAGAGTCTCCAGGGTCACTAGAGACTCTGTAAACTCTCTATATAAACTCTCTCTATAGTTTCTAAAATCTTTAGAGGATCTCAGAGCCATTAGAGGCTCTCTAAACACTCTATAAAGTTTTTTATAGTCTTTAGAATCTTTAGAAAGTTTCTAGAATCATTAGAGACTCTCTAAAGACTCTTTATTTTTAACTTTAGGGAGTCTCTATAGTTTTTTAAATTCTCTCTAGTCTCTAGAATCTTTAGAGAGCTTCTAGAACCACTAGGGATGCTCTAGAGCCACTAGAGATCCTCTAACGACTCTAGAGTCTCTCTCTAATCTCTAGAACCTTTAGAGAGTCTCTAGAGTCATTAGAGACTCTCTAATCACTCTATATAAACTCTCTCTATAGTCTCTAAAATCTTAAGAGGGTCGTTAGAAACTCTCTAAAGACTTTAAAGACTTCCTCTAGTTCTCTAGAATCTTTAGAGGGTCTCAGAGTTATTAGAAACGCTATAAAGAATATTTACACTCAATTTTAGTCTCTAGAGTATTTAGACTCTCTGTAGTCTTTAAAATCTTTAAAGAGTTTCTAGAACCACTTAAGATCCTCTAAAGACTCTAGAGACTCTCTTAAGTCTCTAGAATTTTCAGAGTCTCTCTAAAGACTCTTTACTCTTAACTTTGGAGAGTGTCTAAAGTATTTAGACTATTTGTAGTCTTTAGAATCTTTAGATAGACTCTAGAGTCACTAGAAATTCTCTAAATACTCCGTGAACTCTGTCTATAATCTCTAGAAGCTTTAGAGAGTCTCTAGGGTTATTAGAGACTATTTCTAGTGTCTAGAATCTTTAGAGAATTTCTAAAGTCACTAGAGACTCTTTAAGCATTCAATAAAGTTTCTTTGTAGTCTCTAGAATTTTTAGAGAGTCACTACAATCATTAGAAACTCTCAATCTTAGAGAGTCTTTAGTTTTTAGGTTTTCTCTAATCTCTAGAATCTTAGAAGGGTCACTGAAGACTCTAGTAACTCCCTTTAGTCTCTAGAATTTTTAAAGAGTTTCTAGGTTCATTAGATACTCTTTAAGGAATCTTTACTTTTAACTTTAGAGAGTCTCTATAGTTTTTACACTCTCTCTCTAGTCTCTAGAATCTTCAGAGAATTTCTAGAACCACTAGAGACCCTCTAAAAACTCTAGAGATTCTCTCTAATCTCTAGAATTTTTAGACTCTCTAAAGACTCTTTACTCTTAATTTTAGAGAAATTCTACAGTTTTTAGACTCTCTCTATCCTTTAGAATCTTTAGAGAGTCTCCAGGGTCACTAGAGACTCTGTAAACTCTCTATATAAACTCTCTCTATAGTTTCTAAAATCTTTAGAGGATCTCAGAGCCATTAGAGACTCTCTAAACACTCTATAAAGTTTTTTATAGTCTTTAGAATCTTTAGAAAGTTTCTAGAATCATTAGAGACTCTCTAAAGACTCTTTACTTTTAACTTTAGGGAGTCTCTATAGTTTTTTAAATTCTCTCTAGTCTCTAGAATCTTTAGAGAGCTTCTAGAACCACTAGAGATCCTCTAGAACCACTAGAGATCCTCTAGATCCACTAGAGATCCTCTAAAGACTCTAGGGACTCTCTCTAATCTCTAGAACCTTTAGAGAGTCTCTAGAATCATTAGAGACTCTCTAAACACTCTATATATACTCTCTCTATAGTATCTAGAATCTTAAGAGGGTCGTTAAAAACTCTCTAAAGACTTTAAAGACTTCCTCTAGTCTCTAGAATCTTTAGAGGGTCTCAGAGTTATTAGAAACGCTATAAAGAATATTTACACTCAATTTTAGTCTCTAGAGTATTTAGACTCTCTGTAGTCTTTAAAATCTTTAGAGAGTTTCTAGAACCACTAAAAATCCTCTAAAGACTCTAGAGACTCTCTTAAGTCTCTAGAATTTTTAGTCTCTCTAAAGACTCTTTACTCCTAACTTTGGAGAAATTCTACAATATTTAGACTCTCTCTAGTCTCTAGAATTTTTAGAGTCGCTAGAGTCACTAAACACTCTCTAAACACTATATATAAACTCTCTCTATAGTCTCTAGAATCTTTAAAGGGCCATTAGAGACACTCTTAAGTCTCTAGAATCTTTAGAGTCTCTCTAAAGACTCTTTATTCTTAATTTTAGAGAAATTCTAGAGATTCTCTCTAGTCTCTAGAATCTTTAGAGTCACTAAAGACTCTCTAAACACCCTATATATACTCTCTCTCTCTCTCTCTCTCCCCCCCCTCTCTCTCTCTCTCTATAGTATCTAGAATCTTAAGAGGGTCGTTCAAAACTCTCTAAAGCCTTTAAAGACTTCCTCTAGCCTCTAAAATCTTTAGAAGGTCTCAGAATCATTAGAAACTATCTAAAAAATATTCACTCTCAATTTTAGAGTCTCTAGAGTATTTAGACTCTCTGGAATCTTTAAAATCTTTAGAGAGTTTCTAGAACCACTAAAGATCCTCTAAAGACTCTAGAGACTCTCTTAAGTCTCTAGAATTTTTAGTCTCTCTAAAGACTCTTTACTCCTAACTTTGGAGAAATTCTACAATATTTAGACTCTCTCTAGTATCTAGAATTTTTAGAGTCACTAGAGTCACTAAACACTCTCTAAAGACTCTTTATCTTAATTTAGAGAAATTCTAGAGATTCTCTCTAGTCTCTTTAGAGAGTCTTTAGAGTCACTAAAGACTCTCTAAACACTCTATATATACTCTCTCTCTCTCTCTCTATAGTATCTAGAATCTTAAAAGGATCGTTTCAAAACTCTCTAAGCCTTTAAAGACTTCCTCTAGTCTCTAAAATCTTTAGAAGGTCTCAAAGTCATTAGAAACTATCTAAAAAATATTCACTCTCAATTTTAGAGTCTCTAGAATATTTAGACTCTCTGCAGTCTTTAAAATCTTTAGAGAGTTTCTAGAATCACTAAAGATCCTCTAAAGACTCTAGAGACTCTCTTAAGTCTCTACAATTTTTAGTCTCTCTAAAGACTCTTTACTCCTAACTTTGGAGAAATTCTACAATATTTAGACTCTCTCTAGTCTCTAGAATTTTTAGAGTGGCTAGAGTCACTAAACACTCTCTAAACACTATATATAAACTCTCTCTATAGTCTCTAGAATCTTTAAAGGGCCATTAGAGACTCTCTTAAGTCTCTAGAATCTTTAGAGTCTCTCTAAAGACTCTTTATTCTTAACTTTAGAGAAATTCTAGAGACTCTCTCTAGTCTCTAGAATCTTTAAAGAGTCTTTAGGAGTCACTAAAGACTCTCTAAACACTCTATATAAACTCTTTCTATAGGCTCTAGAATCTTTAAAAGGTCATTAGAGACTCTCTAAAGACTTTAGACACTGCCTTTAGTATCTAGAATCTTTAGAGAGCCTCTAGTCATTAGAGACTCTCTGAAGACTCTTTATTTTCAACTCAAGAGAGACTATAGTTTTTAAACTCTCCCTAGTCTCTAGAATTTTTAGAGAGTCTCTAAGGTCACGAGAGATTTTCCCCAGTCTCTAGAGACTAAAAGCACTCTCTAGAGACTAAAAGCAGTCTCTAGAGACTAAAAGCAGTCTCTAGAGACTAGAGGCAGTTTCTAGAGTTATTAGAGATTCTCGAAAGACTTTATAAACTCTATAAAGTCTCTAGAGACTCTACTAAGGGGGCCCCAGAAGCTCTCTAAAGACTCTTAATCGACACCTAACCGTCAATAGCTGCTCAGAGTTGAAATTAAACTCATATTCGAGCGACAGATACAACTTAATAGCTCATAATTCAAGAGGATTTTTATATGTCTCTAAACTTTAGGGAAATATAAGAATCTTTAGATTCTAAAGTCTGAATTATGGATAAATTAGGGGTGATTCTGGATGCTAAATTAGGGGCGATCCTAGATGCTAAATTAGGGGCGATTCTGGATGCTAAATTGGGGGTGATTCAGGATGTTAAATTAGGAATTATTTTGGATGTTAAATTAGGGGTGGAATTTTTAAATAAATATTGCCTTTAATTTTTTAGATGCACCGCCCATGGATTGATGAGGAGCATCTTCCTGTTAGCGTCCCTTTGTGCCATTAACATTTACTCGTTGATGATGCACCTGATTTTACTATTTCCCGCTGTGATTACCGTCTCGTTATCGTTTTTTGCCGCCCTACTCAGCACTAGGATCCAAGACAATAGCAAAGTACTTCTATAAGTATCCTCATGCTTGAGATGTCCAACAGAACAAAACGAAAAGTTTTGATTAATAATCAAAAAACTAAGATTTGATTAAAAACCAAAAACGAAAAGTTTCGATTAAAAACCAGAAACGAAAAACTTGATTAAAAACCATAAACGGAGTTTTGATAAAAAAAATCAAGAACGAAAAGATTTGATTAAAAACCAAAAACGGAGTTTTGATTAAAAACCAAAAACGAAAAGTTTTGATTAAAAACCAAAAACGAAAAATTTGATTAAAAACCATAAACGGAGTTTTGATAAAAAAAATCAAGAACGAAAAGGTTTGATTAAAAACCAAAAACGAAAATTTCTGATTAAAAACCAAAAACGGAGTTTTGATTAAAAAACCAAAAACGAAATGATTTGACTAAAAACCAAAAACGAAAATTTCTGATTAAAAACCAAAAACGGAGTTTTGATTAAAAAACCAAAAACGAAAAGTTTTGATTAAAAATCAGAAACGAAGTTTTGTTTAAAAATCAGAAATGAAAAGTTTTGGTTCAAAATCATAAACAAAAAGTGCATCTTAAATAAAAAAGAAAATTACAAATTTAATTTGATTCAAGATAAATTCTGTTAAGCCGATTTCGTAATTGCTTTTTTACTCACTTTGGTTGCTCATTTCAAAATATTGAATTAATTTGATCAGATGAAGTTAAACGGAGCGGAAATAGAACTAGTTCCTGTATTACTTTCGTGTGTCTGTGATATGATTTCTTATTGATTAATCTTGGCCCATTTTCGTTTAAATTTTGATCAATTACAAGACGATGGCACTTTATTTTTGTATTCCTATGATGTAGTCATGCATATCATACGAGGCTTTTTCAAACGAGTCATTTATACAATTGAATAATGAAAGGACATATCTCTGATTAGTATTCGTGTACCTTAAATGTAACTAATTTTTTATTGTTAAAAAATAAACAATCTGGTTTTTTTTTGAATTTTTGAATTTCCCCAAACCAATTTTCAGGCGAATTGTTTACTCGTGCATCATTTAGATACTCCTTCTGAATATCCCGAGTATAACCTAAAATCTATTATTTTTTTAAATTTCGACTGAGATATCAAAATATTTTTTTTGTTAATTGTGCGTTTTGGCCTGTTAATGCCTTTTTTTTAAGAGTATTTTACCTTTTCGGTGTCTTCTTTAGCTTTTCGTTTCTGCCTAATTTAACATTTTGTTCACCTTTTTACCTTACTTGATTGTGCTTAAAATCCGGTCTCTAATAATAAGAAATGGCGCCAAATTTGAAAAATGAAACATCCTCGCATTTCAGTACGAAAACAAAATGGTCCATTAAAAATGGTTTTTAAAAAGGTCGCACATCTGGAAAGTTCAGTTCTATCTAGTGTAAACCCAAAACATTTCGGGAGGGGGGGCTGCAAATTTTCAAACTTCAACTTTTTTTTCAGATACGCTTTCGTTCCGAAATTTTCGCTTTTTTCTAAATTTTCAGAAATTTTGACTTTTGATTTTTATTGAAAATTTCGACTTTTTTAAAAATATTTCGATTTATTTTGAAATTTTGAATTTGAAGGATGGATGGCCATGAATCGCCTTCTTAAACGAGGATATGTTGTAATTTTTGAGGAAAATTCCTTTCAGTAACGCGTTCCATAGCTTGGAAGTTCTATAAAAAAATCTCCGTAGCCGTCTACGGCTTTATAGGTTCGAATTGATTAACACATGAATTGAACAATACCCACTTTATTTTCAAATTCAACTCGGATCACTAGAACTGCACAATAACTCACTTATGTACTTCTAACTACTACCTCACTAACTACACTGACTCTAACTGACTTACTCGAGGGAAAGCTGACCGCCTTATATAGTTTTGGTTCTCGGCTTCTAGAACTTTTCGGCATATAAGGCTTATCGTTTGCCGAAATTTCTGGAACGGTTTGTTTCGTTATCGCGGCCGCTTTCCCCCTATCAGATCTTTCTAGAAACTTTTTTTTCATGTAGTAAATTCTACAATTTACATTTCGTTACAATATTTTCTCTAGTAAAAGCGACGTGATTTCTCATTTTTTGTTTTGGTAGAATTTTCGATTTAAAATTTAGAAATTACGTTTCATTTATTTCTGATTTCAGATGCAGGTGCTGCGAGTGTTGATGCTATTGACGTATTTTTTGGTGACTGTGTTCGCGAGGCACGCGCAGTCGCACAAACGAGTAGAAATAACCAAAAAACCGGAACAGAGTAAGTAAATTGTCCACGTTACACGCCGGAGACGAAACTCATTCGATTGTTCTCTCTTTGCCTAGGAAACTACTATCTGATGACGAGATTCGGGAGGAGCATTCCGCGCTTTAACACTTCGTTACGGTAAGATACAGTCCACTGTAGTAATTAACATTTCCAACCCTTACTTCGATACATCCATTGTAGTAATTGACATTTCCAACCCTTACTTCGATACATAGTAATTGACATTTCCAACTCTTACTTCGATACATCCATTGTAGTAATTAACATTTCCAACCCTTACTTCGATACATCCATTGTAGTAATTGACATTTCCAACCCTTACTTCGATACATAGTAATTGACATTTCCAACTCTTACTTCGATACATCCATTGTAGTAATTGAGGAATAAAAAGCAACAGATATGAAAAATTCCACAATGTTTCGATAAATATTTGCTAACACCGGACCAGGTTTCGTATTACTGCATCATCGGCGGTCATATTAGCAATTTGTTTAGCGTCAGAATTAGCGCCATCTGTTGCATAGAAATGAGGGGACAAACGACCACACAATTTTTCATCTAATTATTGCTAAATTTGTATGCCGCAGGTATACATACAATACAACTTTGATGGAGCGGACTGGTCCTTGGTGATCTTCAAAAATAGAAATACAGAACTTGTCTCTTGAAACCAAGATTAAAAAACACAACAAAGGTTGCTCTAACGCGTTTCGACAGCCCAGCTGTCATCTTCAGAGATAAACTGCATTTTCTCTTTGCAGTTTCTCTCTGAAGATGATAGCTTGGCTGTCGAAACGTGTTAGAGCAACCTTTGTTGTGTTTTTTAATCTTTCCTGCTTTTAGGGAACAAGTTCTGTATTTCTATTTTTACAATACAACTATTTGAGAATTCATAGTTTAGACATTTTTATTTCGCAATCTATAAAAACGCCCAAATTTTAAAAAACAAAAATGAAAATTTTAGTTTTTAAAGTATTAACTTTGAAACCTCATTTTTTAAAATTTTGATTTTAGATTTATAATTATTTATTTAATATTTATTATTTTAAATTTTCGAGAAAAAAGAAACTCGAAAATTAGATAATTTATCATAAATGTTTGTTCAAACCTATCGGTCTGTGCATTAGAATCCTTGTCTTCTGGGAACTTTCCTAGAGAGCAACTGCTTCGCTAGGTGGCAGTGTTTCAACTTTAGTTCAGCTACCTATGATTCACTATACACGCCGCGCCTCGAGGGCTTATAGTCTAGGTTACATTTTACCTACATAAATGTTTGAGATTAATTACGATAGAAATTGTCAATATTTTAAGTTTAACTTTCAAATATTGACTCTTTTCTTGAATGCATCTGGAAATATCGACTTTTTTTGGTAATTTTAAGCTTCAGGCGAAAAAAATTGAACACAAAAATTCCAGTTTTTATCAACATTTTTTGCTTTAAGAAACATTTAGGTTTTCGACCTTGTTTTAATCTTTTAATTTTTTCTACAAGGAAGTCGGAAAGCAACATCCTTAGAAAAGTCTAATTTTTGAGTCAAAAGCAAAAGTTTTCAAATAAAAACTAAAATAGAATTCTCAAAATTCGACCCGAATTTCCAACTTTGTTAAAGTTGTCAATTTTTGAGTAAAAACTTTTAATACTTACTACTAGAAATTAGAAACTTTTATCAAAACGCCGTATTTAAATTTAAAAAGTGCATATTTTTTTAATTTAATTTTGATTCAAAATTCGCCTCTTTAAATTTCAACTTTTTCGAAACTTAAACATTTTTTTAAAATTTCGTTTTTGTCGAATTCTTTTAACAAAATTTTCAAATTCGATATTTTCCTAAAACTTCATTTTTTATGAAAATTTCAATTTTTATAAAGCTTGGCATTTTTACAAAATTTTGTCCGATTCTTTTAGAAAGAATTTTATCAAAATTTCGACTTTTGTTAAAAAAAAAAGATGAAATTTTTTCAAAATTTTAGTCTTCAAACGTAATTTTCGGTTCAAGAAACGTAGATTTTTAATTTAAAGACAAAATTTGGATCAAATAAATAAATAATATAAAATATAGAGTTAGGTTGGAATTCGAATGGAAAAATAATTGTCATTTCACTACAAATAATTAATGAAATTAGGCCTAGAAATGCCATCAATTAAAAAAAATGTTTTAGAATCTTCATGTTTAAAGGCGAAATTTTGAGTTCCTTTTCGAGATAGCAACTCGAAATGACAACTTTTTCTCAAAATTCCAAGATTAAAGTCAACATTTCGACATTATTAATCTCAAAATTTTGACTAAATTACGAAATTTCGACTAAATTTCCAAATTTCGACTTTTTTCTTGAAATTCTTTGCCGAATTTCGATTTTAGCATAGACATTTCTAGGAAAAAGTCGAAATTAGGGTTATTAAAAATTAAATTTATTGAGCACACTCGACTGCAATCTTCATCTAGGACAACAATAGAGGTCAATTTCGAAATTTCTAGTTTTTTATTGAAATTTCAAGAAAAAAGTCGAAGTGTCGAGTTTATCTGTGGTCGAAATTTCGATATGAAAGTAAAAATTTCGATAAAGAATTAGAATTTTAGAAGAAAAAGTGATAGTTTCACGATTAAAGTCGAAATTTTAATGTTCAATTCGAAATTTATAAAAATTGATGTTCTTTCTACACCTTCGTAATTTTGACTTGTTAAACCAGCAATTAAATATTTAGAAAACATCGATGTATCGTTACCAAATGTCGATGTTTCAGACATCGATATTTCATTAAAATAAATATTGATATTCAAACATCGATGCTTTTTTGAACGATGTTGCATACCTACTCTTTGGGCAGTTGAGCGAGTTATTCAAAAGTGGCGCTAAAACTCGAGAATCCAATCTCGATTTTCTATATTCCCCTAAAATCTCCCTAAAACGTCAAGTCTGTCAATGTTACAATTTTTGTAAATAGTCGAAATGCAAAAACGCTCTACATAAAAAAAAATGGCATTCATGTTTAGTGACGATTATGGAAAAGAATGCAATGCAATTTTAATTTTTAATTATTTTTTTAATTCTAATTTTTAATTATTTTTTTTAATTCTAATTTTTAATTATTTTTTTAATTCTAATTTTTAATTATTTTTTTAATTCTAATTTTTATAACTATAATCCTGAGCATCCTCTGTTGAATCTTCCCCAGTAATGGCTCCGGACTCATCCGATGACGAACTCTCAGGGCTAGACAAATCAAATAACAAGAGTTAGGACGTAATACAGCAAAAATGGACGAGTGTCTTCTTCTAAGGCGCTGAATGACTTCTTATTGTCATAACGAATATGACTAAAATAAAAAAAATTCACAGGTCATTCCAGCTTACTGTACTTAGAAATAAATTTTTTCTAACCGCTAGAACCTTTTCTTACCTTGGGTTTCTCGAAGCTCGAATGAGTTCCATAAAGTGCTTCATTATATCCACAGACTTGAATTTATGTTATAAAATGGGGGCCACGGAGGGAACAAATCTAGGGTGATACTGGCATCGTTCTCGATTTCCGAGCGCGAAATGATATCGCCTCGGGTTAAGCGAAATATTCCCATTAATTGTGGTCCTTCGGGGGAAGACATTATGATAATGTTGTTTTCTTCTACCTTGATTGACACAAGAAACTTATTATCTATACCAAACATTGTTAATATTACATTGTTAAATTCACTCATATTACTGATCTTTATTTTTCGTCGATTTGCTTGAAAGTGGCGAAAATCTTTGATTACTTTTTTTAAATTTATCATTTTAAATAAAAAAAGTACAAAAAAGTGGTTAGCACAAACAACAAAACAAACTGGAGACCACAAAACATATATATTAAGGACAGGTTACATCAGTGTTGCCAACCCGAAAATATCTATTTCTGTCACGCAGAACAAAAAATCCTGCTATTGTGCGCAAAACCTGCTGCCCACTCTTGAATTTTTTATAAACAAAGTTGTTACACATATGGTACGCACGGCGGATCTTCTCCCTTACGACACAACAATAGTTGTTTGATTAGCAACGGAAAGAAGTTCATTGTCAATCAAGTAAGACATTTGTTGTTTAAAATTTTGTCACGAATTTTGTTTCCTCATGCGTCAATTTGCACAATCCCGAAGATGGCGTCGCAGTGTTCTATGATTACTAAAAATAAGATCTATGGTCGTTGGATAACTGAATGTCAGTTGAGAGTTGCCACGTGTTCGGGAAAATCAGCACTTGAGCGAATATGATTTTTTATTTTACGTTCATATGTTATTCATTCATGGTAAAAATGTAAGACAATTTATCTACATTTATGGATGTTCTAGAAATTTGATATGGTCAGGGATTTTCATCCCAATTGTGAGATTTTTAAGGAGATTGTTCGCGAATAATGTTCAGGTTATCTGGCAACACTGGATCAGTCTTATTGAAATGTCAGTCTTGTTATAATTCATTGCGCTAATAAGATGAAACCAAATAAAAGAGAAAAGAGGAGAATGTACACGTTCTATTTATAAATGTAACTCTAACAGCAATAATGATTTGATTAAATCATTTTCTTTTTAATTTCCAAAAGAAGGCAAAAGGTAATATTCGGGTACACCCAATTTGTTTTATTAAAAAAAACTGTATTATTATACTCGCATTTGCCAGTTTTATACAAAAAAATAAATAAGTTGTTTCCTGTAGAAATTATTTTGCCGTCAGTCACAATCTATGTTTAGTTTTTCTTTGTGTATTCTTTATACTTATCAGGTTATCCGTAATTACAAAATACACATTATTTAAAAAATACACGAGAACTAGTATTTTTGGACTATTTGTAAAGTAGTAAATTATAATTTAAACGCTAAAAACTATTGAAATTAATAAACCTGATGGTTTTGTTTAATAAATAAATTTAAATTTTCGCGGCCATGCACAATCCACAACATGGCTGATTCCATTGAAGGTCAACGATTTTAGCTACTTCAAGATCAAAGGTACCAACACTTTTGTCACTACTGTATGCGTAAGCTAATATCTATACTGTGGTTATTACACATATGGTACGCACGGCGGATCTTCTCCCTTACGACACAACAATAGTTGTTTGATTAGCAACGGAAAGAAGTTCATTGTCAATCAAGTAAGACATTTGTTTGTCTGGATTTGCAGAATGAAACTAACTGCTTAACAAAAATAAAATGTATGTTGTGAAATGCCAAATCAATATTAGGACTATTTACCTTCTTTAGGTTGGCATTGCATTGTTCTATGTTTGCTAAAAATGTCAAATGTAATTCAATAATAATTTTTAATAAAACAGTCAGTCATGCAGTAAGAAGTTTCTCTATGCAATATATTAAAAGAATCCAGCATCCTGCTTAAAAGCTATTCCACTAATCAAAATTAACAACAATATACAATTTATAGCTTAAGAGAAAAGATCTGCACTACGTTATTTGGGTTTATGTTGATTGTACAGGTACTGAAATATTCAAATTAGATATACATGCATATTATTTCCGAATTAGAGATTTTAGCAAAATCCCGTTACAATCTTTCTAATTTAAAAAACCTTCCGGCTACATGCTACGAGCATCAAAATTCTGCTACTGTAGCAGAATTCTGCTACAGTAGCTGCTGTTTGTCTGGATTTGCAGAACTGCTTAACAAAAATAAAATATATGTTGTGAAATGCCAAATCAATATTAGAACTATTTACCTTCTTTTAGGGATGATCGATATTAGAAAAACATCGATATTGACATCAATATTAACATCGGTTCAAAAGTATCGATGTACGATGAATATCGAAAGAAAAATATCGATGTCCGAAAACATCGATGTTTTAGGTAAAAAAAAACAATCCATTTTATTATAAGCCATACATATAGTAAGCGACGTAAGCAAATTCATGGTAGATTGTTGGGTTACATGACTGCAAAAGTTTGAGTTTACTGGACAGACATAGAGTACAATATAGAGTGGATTTACGATACCTATTATTTCGTTTTCGAAGTTTCATTACTGAAAAAAAATTAAGTTCCACTAACACTCGCTCCCACTTTATTCTTAGATAAGAAAAAAAGTTAACCATGGCTTGAAATTGACAGTTTTTTATTTCGTTGGTTTTAATTTGGTTACATCGATTAGCGACATCTAGTGTAAATTGGGCGAAGGTGAAATAGTACTAATGCAACATTAATTACACCTAATCACGCTAGATGGCCTATCCCTAGACTTAAGAGTGTATCGATATCGATGTTCCGATTTTATTCTCATAACATCGATGTGTCAATATTATCGAAAACTTAACATCGATATTAAAACATCGATGTTCATTCACCATCGATGAATATCGATCATCCCTATTTCGGTCTTAATTTATTATTTTATTTCGTTGGTCTGATCGTCTAGTCTCTTAATTATCAATAAAACGACGATAGAATCTTTAGATTGTTAAATAATCATTCTGTCTGTTATAATATAACTTTAGCATCGCATCTCGTGGGAAATCATAGAATAATATATGTTTAGACTGTTTATATACGTTTACTTTACGTCGCCCCAAGTATGGCATATTATTGTTACCATTAGTTAACCCCAGGTTTAAAGCGGTAGTTAACTTTAACAAGTAATCGTAAAGGGTCTTAAGGTTCCATTCTTGCTGACTGCCATTTTCTTCGCCAGTTTGGGGCAATCTATAAAAGATTCCTTAACAAAAAAAGAGGTAACTGAAAATTTAGACGTCTGTAAGAAGCAACTGGCGAAGATAATGCCAATCCAGCAGCAATGGAATTAACGAAACTTCGCAAAGACCAATACAAAGAATATCTAGAGTCTTAAGGTGTTCTAAACAGAATATTTCTAGACACATTAATAACAAAAATTGTGTATTTAATTAATAGTTTCAAGGCTCGATACATTTTTATTATTTTAAAGACGTATATTGCGATATTTTTTCGGAAAATGTTATTTTTTTAATATGTTATTTTTTCTGAATTTATGAAATGTGGAAACTTCCAAAAAAAATGGGGCATATTAGCCGAGTTGGTTAAGTGGTGTTCAAATTTTTTTGATCACGTACACTTATGACGAAAATAATCCCCTTGGATTATCTTATCGGATGCGAAATTAAATTACCTTGTTTTTGGTAGCAGGTATTGCCACCTCCGTCCAATAATTTTCGAGAATTTTAGAATTTTGTAAAAATTTTAATTAATTTCGTATTATCGCGTTAGCAAACTTGAAATGGTGACATGTTAGAAAATGTATAACTTAAAGTCGCAACAATTTTGCTTACGCTAAACTAGTCATTTTTATTCTGAAAGCTTTGATTTTTTCCTCACGCTTCAAAACTGTAATTTGTTTAGAACTTGATCACCACAATTGACAATTAACTCACTTCTACTAACTCACTGATTCTAACTAACTGACTCGAGAGAAGCTGACCGCCTTATATAGTTTTGGCTCCCGGCTTCTAGAACTTTTCGGCAGATAAGGCTTATCGTTTGCCGAAATTTCTAGAATGCTTATCTGCCGTTTGTTTCGTTATCGCGGCCGCTTTCCCCTTATCAGAACCTTTTAGAAACTTTTTTTATTTACTAAATTATATAATTCTATTCTATATTCTATTACATCTATTTACATTGCGTTACAATTTTATGTAATTGCTTTCGCTAAACTTCTAGTATAAATTCGAAAATTTGGTCCTTTCCAAGTTCGTCCCTTTGCTACTTGAACTTTTGTATCAAAAATCTATTCTAAAAATGTCAAAGTTTTTTCACAAATTTCACTAAATTTCGTCTTTAAAATTGAAAACTTGTTGTTGATCTTAAAATGTTAATGTTTTCATAGAAAATTGAATTTTAGAAATAATTCAAATTACGTTTGTCGTGGAATTTTTTACTTTTATTCTTAAAATTTACATTTCCGTTAAAAATTTCAAATTTTCGCTCAAAATGTTAGCAGAAGATGGATTTCAAACGCAAAAGTGCTAACTTGAATTTAAAAATTTTATGTTAATTTTTATTTTGAATATTTATATTCAGATTTTGAATATTTATATTCAGATTTTGAATATTTATATTCAGAATCTCGAAAGAGTATTCAAATTTCAAAAAAAAAGACAACATTTTTGAAAAAGTCTAAATTTTGAGGAAAAACAAACTTAATTTTTGGCACAAACGATTTTTCAAAATTAATCCCAAAATTTCGAGTCCTGAAAATTCCTCTTTTTTAATAAAATTTGACCTTTTTTCAAGATTTCAGCTGTTTTTTAAAAAGATTTTGTTTTTTTTTTTGAAGAATTCAACTCTTTTAAACTACCTATTTTCAAAATTTCACTTTTTCTAACCTAACCTAACCTAACCTAACCTAACCTAACCTAACCTAACCTAACCTAACCTAACCTAACCTAACCTAACCTAACCTAACCTAACCTAACCTAACCTAACCTAACCTAACCTAACCTAACCTAACCTAACCTAACCTAACCTAACCTAACCTAGATTTCATTCATGATAAAGGCCTAATAATAAAATTAATAAAAAAAAAGTTGTTTTTGAAAATTCGTATTTTTTTTTAGACAATTTGGCACTTATTTGAAAAATTTAACTTTTCTACGAAAATGTTATACTTTTTTCAACTTTTTCTCAGAAATTTTCTACTTTTTTGGAAAGTTGCTGATTTTTTTTCGAAAATTCCGTTTTCATGACAATTTTGGCTTCCTTCAAAATTTCGGCCTATTTTGAAATTTCCATCTATTCAAAATTTCGATTTTCTTGAAGTTTTGTTTTTTTTTGAGAATTTCGACGCTCGTTAAAAATCTCGACTTCGTTGAAAAATTATGAACTTATTTGAAACATTTAAGACTTACTTCAAAATTTCGATTTTTTGAAAATGTTTTCTTTTTTCTAAACGGCGACTTTAGAAATGTTGAATATTTGACAATCTCTATATTTTTTGGAAATTTGACTCTTTTTTTTGATATTTCGATCTTGTGAACGCTCAGTTTTTTGAAAATGTAGCTTTAAAATTCTTTATATAAGAATTATTTTTTATACAAATTATTAAAGAGTTACAAACTAAGGAGCTAAAGACTGAAGAACTAGAGACTAAAGATTTACGAACTGAAGAGTTACAAACTAAAGAGTTACAAATTGAAGAGTTAGAAACTGAAGAGTTACAAACTAAAGAGTTGCAAACTGAAGAGTTACAAACTAAAGAGTTACAAACTGAAGAGTTAGAAACTGAAAAGTTACAAACTAAAGAGTTACAAACTAAAGAGTTACAAACTGAAGAGTTACAAACTGAAGAATTAGAAACTGAAAAGTTATAAATTAAAGAATTACAAACTGAAGAGTTACAAACTAAAGAATTACAAACCGAAGAGTTACAAACTAAAGAGTTACAAACTGAAGAGTTAGAAACTGAAAAGTTACAAACTAAAGAGTTACAAACTAAAGAGTTACAAACTAAAAAGTTACAAACTGAAGAATTAGAAACTAAAAAGTTACAAACTAAAGAGTTACAAACTGAAGAGTTACAAACTGAAGAGTTACAAACTAAAGAATTACAAACTGAAGAGTTATAAACCAAAGAGTTACAAACTGAAAAGTTACAAACTAAAGAGTTACAAACTGAAGAGTTACAAACTGAAGAGTTACAAACTAAAGAATTACAAACTGAAGAGTTACAAACTAAAGAGTTACAAACTAAAGAGTTACAAACTAAAGAGTTACAAACTAAAGAGTTAGAAGCTGAAAAGTTACAAACTAAAGAGTAACAAACTAAAGAGTTACAGACTGAAGAGTTACAAACTGAAGAGTTACAAACTAAAGAGTCACAAACTGAAGAGTTACAAACTAAAGAGTTGCTAACTGAAGAGTTACAAACTAAAGAGTTACAAACTGAAGAGTTAGAAGCTGAAAAGTTACAAACTAAAGAGTAACAAACTAAAGAGTTACAAACTGAAGAGTTACAAACTGAAGAGTTACAAACTGAAGAGTTACAAACTAAAGAGTTACAAACTGAAGAGTTACAAACTAAAGAGTTACAAACTGAAGAGTTACAAACTAAAGAGTCACAAGCTGAAGAGTTAACAAACTAAAGAGTTACAAACTGAAAAGTTACAAACTAAAGAGTTACAAACTAAAGAGTTGCAAACTAAAGAGTTACAAACTAAAGAGTTACAAACTGAAGAGTTAGAAGCTGAAAAGTTACAAACTAAAGAGTAACAAACTAAAGAGTTACAGACTGAAGAGTTACAAACTGAAGAGTTACAAACTAAAGAGTCACAAACTGAAGAGTTACAAACTAAAGAGTTGCTAACTGAAGAGTTACAAACTAAAGAGTTACAAACTGAAGAGTTAGAAGCTGAAAAGTTACAAACTAAAGAGTAACAAACTAAAGAGTTACAAACTGAAGAGTTACAAACTGAAGAGTTACAAACTGAAGAGTTACAAACTAAAGAGTTACAAACTGAAGAGTTACAAACTAAAGAGTCACAAGCTGAAGAGTTAACAAACTAAAGAGTTACAAACTGAAAAGTTACAAACTGAAGAGTTACAAACTAAAGAGTTAAAAACTAAAGAGTTACAAACTGAAGAGTTACAAACTGAAGAATTACAAACTGACGAGTTACAAACTAAAGAGTTACAAACTGAAGAGTTACAAACTAAAAAACTACAAACTGAAGAGTTACAAACTGAAGAGTTACAAACTAAAGAGTTGCAAACTGAAGAGTTACAAACTAAAAAGCTATAAACTGAAGAGTTACAAACTGAAGAGTTACAAACTGAAGAGTTATAAACTGAAAAGTTACAAACTAAAGAGTTACAAACTGAAGAGTTACAAACTAAAGAGTCACAAGCTGAAGAGTTACAAACTGAAGAATTACAAACTGAAGAGTTACAAACTAAAGAGTCACAAGCTGAAGAATTACAAACTAAAAAGTTACAAACTGAAGAGTTACAAACTGAAGAGTTACAAACTAAAGAGTTAAAAACTAAAGAGTTACAAACTGAAGCTACAAACTAAAGAGTCACAAGCTGAAGAGTTACAAACTGAAGAATTACAAACTGACGAGTTACAAACTAAAGAGTTACAAACTGAAGAGTTACAAACTAAAAAACTACAAACTGAAGAGTTACAAACTGAAGAGTTACAAACTAAAGAGTTGCAAACTGAAGAGTTACAAACTAAAGAGTTACAAACTGAAGAGTTACAAACTAAAGAGTTGCAAACTGAAGAGTTACAAACTAAAGAGTCACAAGCTGAAGAGTTACAAACTGAAGAATTACAAACTGAAGAGTTACAAACTAAAGAGTCACAAGCTGAAGAATTACAAACTAAAAAGTTACAAACTGAAGAGTTACAAACTGAAGAGTTACAAACTAAAGAGTTAAAAACTAAAGAGTTACAAACTGAAGTTACAAACTAAAGAGTCACAAGCTGAAGAGTTACAAACTGAAGAATTACAAACTGACGAGTTACAAACTAAAGAGTTACAAACTGAAGAGTTACAAACTAAAGAGTCACAAGCTGAAGAGTTACAAACTGAAGAATTACAAACTGAAGAGTTACAAACTAAAGAGTCACAAGCTGAAGAATTACAAACTAAAAAGTTACAAACTGAAGAGTTACAAACTGAAGAGTTACAAACTAAAGAGTTAAAAACTAAAGAGTTACAAACTGAAGTTACAAACTAAAGAGTCACAAGCTGAAGAGTTACAAACTGAAGAATTACAAACTGACGAGTTACAAACTAAAGAGTTACAAACTGAAGAGTTACAAACTAAAAAACTACAAACTGAAGAGTTACAAACTGAAGAGTTACAAACTAAAGAGTTGCAAACTGAAGAGTTACAAACTAAAGAGTTACAAACTGAAGAGTTAGAAACTGAAAAGTTATAAACTAAAGAGTTACAAACTTAAGAGTTACAAACTAAAGAGTTACAAACTGAAGAGTAACAAACTAACGAGTTACAAACTGAAGAGTTACAAATCAAAGAGTCACAAGCTGAAGAATTACAAACTAAAGAGTTACAAGCTGAAGAATTACAAACTAAAGAATTACAAACTGAAGAGTTACAAACTGAAGAGTTACAAACTAAAGAGTTACAAACTAAAGAGTCACAAGCTGAAGAATTACAAACAATAAACGGATTACAAACAACCAAAGGACCCCAAACAACTAAGGAGTTGCAAGACAATCGACAACATTTTCAACCTCCATTTCGATGGGCCGAAGAAACTGAAACAAAGATTGCCCTTGAAGATTTCCGCAGCACATCCAAAAAGGCGAAAATTCAAGAAAATTTTGGCATAAAAAAGAAGACTGAAACTAGGTTGGAACAAACTCAGATCCAAAGTAAACAAATAAGCGAAGAACGCGAGAGAGAAGAATACTCAACTGCGGGCAAAAATACCTTTCAACCGCTATTTCGTTGGGGAGAAAAACAAAGTAAAGCGAGGGCAGCATCAAAGGAAACTGAAGCAACAATTAAAGAAACTGAAGGAGCCACCAGAAAGTCTGAATCAGCAACCAAAAAGGTTGAAGCAGCAACCAAAGAGGTTCAAGCAGCAACCAGTAAGACTGACGCAAGAACCAAAGAGATTGAAGCAGCAACTAAAGAAGCTGAAGCAGCGGAAACAATAACACCAGAACAGAAGTATGAGCGAGCGAAAGAGAAAAAATTGTCTAAAACCACAAAACAAATTGGGGAAGAAACCAAACCAGTTAAAACAGAAGAACCAACAGCGATAGAACGACAGTATCAAGAGCAAGAGAAATATTTGGGCAAAACCACAAAAGAAACTGGCAAAACAACAAAACCAGCTGAAGCACGAACAGATGAAAGAGGTTTTAGACCACAGTTTCATTGGGCCAAATCACAAAACGAATCAGGAACCGGTTCTAAATGAGTGCACGCAGCAACCAAAGAGGTTGAAGCAGAAGAACAAGTGACACCGAGACTTGAGTATGAGCAAGCAAAAAAAAAAAAAAATTTGGCTAAAACCACAAAACTATTTAGAGTAGAAACCAAACCAGCTGAAACGGAAGAACTTTTATTGAAAATCTAAACATTTTTTAAAATCCCCGACTTTTTTCAAAATTTCTCCAGTTTCTAAAAATTACGACCTTTTCGCAATTTCGACTTTCATTAACAATTTTAATCGTTTAAGTTTTAAATTTCGAAATGTTGGCTCTAGACCTTTTTAGAATCTAAAAATAATCATTTCGGTTCTCTTTAAAAATGTTTAGCTTTGACTTTTAAATTTGGAAATTTGATTTTTTTTTGTTGTTGTAAATTTGAAGCTATTTTAGGAATTAAAACTTTGGACTTTTGTGTGAAATTTGGTTTTTTAACTTTCGACTTTTGAAAATTTCAACTTTCATTCCAAATTTCCTTTGTTAAGCGTCGTACATTGAAAAGTTTTGTTTTTTTATTATTTTTATCTGGGTTGCGCTCGGCGCGCATGTTGTTGTAAGTGAGTCGAATAAAGGCCTTTGACTGGTGCACATCGAGCTCATTAAATAACCTATAATCGCTAGTAAGAAGCTGCTGGCCACGGCAGCCCAGGAACTGAGGTACAAGGCCCAGTATCTTCAACAAATGGTCCTTCCGAGCCATCCGGATCCCTAAGGATATCGTCGTAGTACAGCCTACAGCTCTATTTTCAACCAGAGTATTATCCACGAGACACATTCGCAGCAAGGTCAGTCCATTCCATTTTTTCCCTATTCTTATCTATCTACCAACTGTTTTTAAGATTGCTTCACTTGTTTTGTATTCATCAACTAAATCCGTTTCAGGTACGCGTTAAATTGTTATAAACATATCTACAAAAAGTAATTCGTTGATTAAAAATCTAAATAAATATTATATTTATTTCTTTATTATTTAAATGATAGCTAAATTATGGCAGTACTGAGAAGACTAATAAATCGTAGAGGGATAATTAACCCGTTTCACCACCCTTTTAGACAATTTCAATGAATCAGAGAATTCTAAGGGTCTTTTGCAAGCCCATCTTGAGACAATTTCAGGCATTCTTTTAGAATTTAACAATGTATAAGTCAGTGGCGGCTGGTGACTTTTTGACAGGGGGTGCGCAGATGCAAAAATATTAGTAGTTAAAAGTTTAGGTGAATCCAGTGTCATAGCAAATTATTAAATTTAAGAGAAACAAAAGTGACACAAAAGGTGTGATATTTAATAGTATTTGTACGAATTAAATTTAATTACCATCCTATAATCTCCATTTCATGAAAACTTCATTTGAAAATAAAATATATTTTATAACAAGGTTCTAATTAAACTCTACAAAAACACAAAAAAAATATTTTTCAAAACAAAATCCGCTTTTCGATCTTTTAGAGAAATAAAGTCTTCATTACTTTCTCATCAAAATTGTTTAAATCCAAATATATAAATGAATAATTAGACCCTAGATTGGGTACTGCTATCTCTTTGTGAATAGCGGTACTATTGGCAGTTAGGCCTGGAAGCGGCACAATTAACAATCGCAATCAGATCAGCCGGGACCTACGCATACGTAAATACACACTCCAAACTCTGACTCGTACTCACTATTTGGCAATATCGCACATGCGCGGAGCGGCGTACCCCGCGCTAGCTTTAACGTGGTGTTCTGACGAGGCGTTAAATACCGCGACGCATTCCAAAAAGGTGATTTGTGAATTTCCACTGGTTGGATTCATAAGATGACAAGGGCGCGATTTTTAAAACATGGTATTTGCGTCTTACATCGACTTTACAATAATTCCCAAATTTCGAAAAAAAGTCAAGGGGACAAGTTCTGTGTTTCAATTTTTGAAGATAACCAAGGACCAGTCCGTTCCATCAAAAACTTCTAGAAAAAAGTAAAAATTTTAATTTTTAAATTGAAATTTAACGAAATGTTACAAAGGCGTAGAAAGGACATTGATTAAAAAAAAATGTTTTATTTAGAAATTTTGATTTTTTTTCTCAAACTTTTATTTCAAGTTTTGACTTTTTTCTTAAATTTCCACTTTTTTTTCTGAAAATTTCGACTTTTTTTCTGGAAATTTCGACTTTTTTTCTGAAAATTTGAACTTTTTCGAAATGGTACAACCGCGTAGAAATTAAATCGATTTAAAAAATAAATGTTATTTTTAGAAATTTCGTTTTTAACCTCGAAATTTCGACTTTTTTTCTCGAAATTCGATTTTTTTTCCCGAAATTTCGACTTTTTTCTCGAAATATTTCAAAATTTCGACTTTTTCTCGAAATTTCTACCTTAATCTGAAAAGTTCGACTTTTTTCTCGAAATGTCGTTTTTTTTCTCTCAATTTACGACTTTTTTCTCAAATAGCGGCTTTTTTTTCGAAATTTTGACTTTAACATTTGGGCATTTTTCTCGAAATTTCGACTTTAAACTCAAAAATTCGACTTTTTTTTCGAAATTTCGACTTTTTTTTTGAAATTTCGATTTTTTTCTCGAAATCTCAACTTTTTTCTCAAATTTCGAATTTTTTCTCAAAATTTCGACGTTTCCCTGAAATTTTGACTTTTTTTTCGAAATTTCGACCTTAATATCGAAATTTCGACATTTTTCTCTAAATTTCGACTTTAAACCCAAAATGTCGACTTTTTTCTCAACATTCCAAATTTTTTCTTAAATTTCGACTTTTTCCTAGAAATTTCAACTTTTTCGAAATGTTACAAAGGCGCAGAAAGGACATCGATTAAAAAAAACGTTATTTTTATAAATTTCGACTTTTTTCTCGAAATTTCGACTTTTTTTCTCGAAATTTCGACTTTTTTTCTCGAAATCTCAACTTTTTTCTCGAAATCTCAACTTTTTTCTCAAATTTCCAATTTTTTCTCAAAATTTCGACGTTTTCCTGAAATTTTGATTTTTTTCTCGAAATTTCGACCTTAATATCGAAATTTTGACATTTTTCTCTAAATTTCGACTTTAAACCCAAAATGTCGACTTTTTTCTCAACATTTCAAATTTTTTCTTAAATTTCGACTTTTTTCTGGAAATTTCAACTTTTTCGAAATGTTACAAAGGCGCAGAAAGGACATCGATTAAAAAAAACGTTATTTTTATAAATTTCGACTTTTTTCTCGAAATTTCGACTTTTTTTCTCGAAATTTCGACTTTTTTCTCGAAATCTCAACTTTTTTCTCAAATTTCGAATTTTTTCTTAAAATTTCGACGTTTTCCTGAAATTTTGACTTTTTTCTCGAAATTTTGACCTTAATATCAAAATTTCAACATTTTTCTCTAATTTTCGACTTTAAACCCAAAATGTCGACTTTTTTCTAAACATTTCAGATTTCTTCTTAAATATCGACTTCTTCTGGAAATTTCAACTTTTTCGAAATGTTACAAAGGCGCAGAAAGAACATCGATTAAAAAATTCAACTTTTATTCTCAAATTTTGGTTTTAAGCTCGAAATTTCGACTTTTTTCTCGAAATTATGACTTTTTTCTGAAATGTCGACTTTTTTTTCTCAAAATTTCGACTTTTTCTCGAAATTTCGACTTTTTTCTCGAAATTATGACTTTTTTCTGAAATTTCGACTTTTTTTTCTCAAAATTTCTACTTTTTCTCGAAATTTCAACTTTTTTCCCAACTTCGACTTTTTTCTCGAAATTTTATCTTTTTTTTTCTTTTTCTCAATTTTCGACCTTTTTCTCAAATAACGATTTTTTTTTCTCGAAATTTTGATCTAAATATCGAAATTTTGACATTTTTCTCGAAATTTCGACTAAACTTGAATTTTCGACTTTTTTCTCAAATTCTGACTTTTTTCTCGAAATTTTGATCTTAATCATGGAATTTCGATTTAAAACTCGAAATTTCGTCTTTTTTCTTCGAAATTTCAATTTTAACCTTGAAATTTCTAAAAATAATACCAAAATTTGCTGATTAAAAATAGTACCAACCAATACTATCAACTGTCAAGATTGTTGGGAAAAAGGAATGGTGGGACGTAACTGTTATCTGCCTAATTTAACCATAGATAAATTTCGAGAAAAAATTCGATATCAAAGTCGAAAATCCAAGATTAAAGTCGAAATTTCGATATTAATCTCAAAATTTTAGGAAAAAAGTAGAAATTTCAAGAAAAAAGCCGAATTTTCGAGAAAAAGGTCGAAATTTTGAGTGTAAAGACGAAATTTCGAGCTTAAAGTCGAAATTTCGAATTTAAATCCGACAGTTGAAGATTAAAGTCGAAATTTCGAGAAAAAAGTCGAAATCTTTAAAAATATATTTTTTTAATCAATGTCCTTTTTACGCTTTTGTAAAATGTCGAAATTTCTAAATATAATAATTTTTAATCAATGCCTTTCTACGCTGTTGTAAAATGTCGAAATTTCGAATTTTTTCTCAAAAATTCTACTTCAACCTTGAAATGTTAAGAAAAAAGTCGAACTGAACGTACCCTAGTGGTGTCAATATTAAATTGTAAAAGTGATTAAACTCTATAAAAACACAAAAAAAATATTTTTTTAAACAAAATCCGCTCTACGATCTTTTAATGAAATAAAGTGTTCATTACTTTCTCATCAAAATTGTTTAAATCCAAATTTACCAATTAATAATTAGATCCTAGAGTGGGTACTGCTATCTCTTTGTGAATAGCCTTACTATTGGCAGTTGGGCCTGTGAGCGGAATAACTAGCGATCGCAATCAGATCAGTCGGCACCTACGCATCATAAACCGTAACATATAACCATGAAGAATAAACCGTAAATACACACTTCAAACTCTGACTTTCACCATTTGGCAATATCGCATAAGCGCGGAGCGGCGTACCGCACCGCGGGCTAGCTTTAACGTGGTGTTCTGTAGTCTATTTCTCCGTATCCCGGAGGCTGTTAATAGGCATTGCATGGCAGCCACGCTAGGTGCATAATTCTGCGCGCACCAACCTCATAGTATATAATATAATGGAATAAACTCACAAGTATTATTAGTTAATTAGTATATCATTATTTTGTGTTTAAAAATGTGCCAAATCCAAGACTTTTACATTAAATAGAAAAGAATAGATCGCTCACTTCACGAGGAGCGCGCGCTCTTGTGTTCTTTAAGACCAGCCGCCACTAGTAAGGGATGGAAAGCTCAGAAATCGTAAAATAATAAAGTCCTACATTTGCGTTTTTGTTGCATGTATGTCGAGTAAAGCAGCTCGTTCAGAGCTTGTTACTGATTGAAGCACATCCATATTTTTAAATGCATTGAAAAGATTTGTCGCAAGACATGTGGATTATGTAAACACATATATTCTGACAATACCTCTAATTTTACAAGAGCAAATCACCAGTTGATGGAATTCAGTCAAATTATTCAGCAAAATTCAGTTCAAAATTATTTACTTGACCAAAGTGGCACGTTCCCCAAATTTTGGTGGGCTCTGGGAAGCGGCAGTAAAGCGGTACCACTTGAAACGAATTTTAAATAACATTCAATTAACATATGAAGAGTTCTATACTCTATTAACGCAAGTGGAAGCAATCTTGAACTCGAGACCTTTGACGCCTCTCTCTCCAATGATCCCGAGGACCTTGAGACGACGTTAACATTCGGTCACTTTATAATTGGAGAGTAATGCTATACTTGAACCGGATATCCAGGAAGATAAGCTTACCCCCCCCCCCTGGCACGCTATTATCACATCCTCCAAATGAGCCAACACTTTTGGTCAAGGTGGAAAAATGAATATCGCTTCAGCAGCGAACCAAGTGGAAATTCCAGACAGACACGTCTTCTCTAATAGGGAAGTTGGTACTTCTCCATGAAGACAACACTTCTCCTCAGCACTATCGGAAGAATTACTGAAATCCATCCCGGAGCCGACGTAAGCGACGAGCATCGTAAGAGTAGTGTCAAAACTCGCAGTGGGGTAGTGAAACGTGCATCGGGAAGGGATGTGTTTGGCCAATGTTTGACAATAAATCACTGTGACATTATTTTTCTTTTTGAAGAGAACTTTCAAGGGGGGCGGCATCTTAAGGCCATTGAACAGTGTTGTTTTTTTATTACTTATATCTGGGTTGCGCTCGGCGCATGTAACCAGAGAGTCGAAAAATAACCTATAACCGTTTTGTAAGAAGCCGGTGGCCACGGCAGCCCAACTAAAATAATCAGGAACAAGACCCCAGTCTCCAACAATATCCAAAGACTTGAATTTTATGTTGTAAAATGTGGGCAAATGTGGGTGCAAATCGAGGGTGGTACTAGTATCATTTTCCATTGCTGAGTGTGAAATGATGTCGCCTTGGGTTAAGCGCAGTATTCCAATCGATTGTGGTCCTTCGGGGGAAGGCATTATAATAATGTTGTTTTCTTCTACCTTAATTGACACAAGTCAGTAATCCTGAGCATCTTCTGTTGAATGTTCTTATGTAATGGCTCCGGACTCATCCGATGACGAACTCTCAGAGCTAGACAAATCAAATAACAAGAGTTAGGACGTAATACAGCAAAAATGGACGAGTGTCTTCTTCTAAGCGCTGAATGACTTCTTATTGTCATAACGAATATGACTAAATTAAAAAAAAATCACAGGTCATTCCAGCTTACTGTACTTAAAAATAAACTTTTTCTAACCGCTAGAACCTTTTCTTACCTTGGGTTTCTAGAAGCTCGAATGAGTTCTATAAAGTGCTTCATTATATCCACAGACTTGAATTTTATGTTTTAAAATGGGGGCCACGGAGGGAACAAATCTAGGGTGATACTGGCATCGTTCTCGATTTCCGGGCGCGAAATGATATCGCCTCGGATTAAGCGCAATATTCCTATTAATTGTGGTTCTTCGGGGGGCGACATTATGATAATGTTATTTTCTTCCACTTTAATTGACACAAGAAACTTATTATCTATACCAAACATTGTTAATATTACATTGTTAAATTCACTCATATTATTGATCTTTATTTTTCGTCGATTTGCTTGAAAATGACGAAAATCTCCGATTACTTTTTTTAAATTGATCATTTTAAACAAAAAATGTATAAAAAAGTGGTCAACACAAAATTTACTCACAAGGTCAATCTGGAGACCGTATACCGTATTTAACAATAAATCACCATTAAATGACAATCATAATCGTTGTTGCCAACAGGTTAAAAATCCAAAATTCCTGTTTGTTAGATCTGTATATTATGTCGCATATACCGGGTGACTAACAATGATTGAAAAATTCTTTCTTCAATTGACGACACTCATCATGAAAAACATGACAGGTACCGAACAGATCGTACCATGTCTACCTACAAAATCATATACAAAATTAAATATTTTAAAAATAAATAATTTTTAATATAATTTGTTTTATTTTTTACGACCAACCTAATAATTATTTTTAATCTCTTCTAGCATATTCGCATATTTATCAAAGACCTTCAGGTGATAGTGTAGTCTAAAAATTGATATTTAATTAATTTTTCAAGTTTTAATGTTCAAAGTGGATATAATAGTCAATCTACTGAAAATTTAGGAATACCAAAAGGAGAAAGAATTGATGCGATATTTAGAACTTATTCTGGAAAAATATACACATCAGGAAAGTCAAACACTGTCCATAGGGAGAATGTTAATGAGAGATTTAATATTGAGAGCTAATAGTGGGATAGATGGGCGGCGCCTTGCATTCTCCTACACCGGTTTAAACAATTCAACGCAGAGCGCAGCGATCAGTGCTGGTGGAGATTTCAGTTGTACATTATAGCTTCTAACGTGTTTTGTTACAAGATTACTACTGGCAGGCAACAATTTTATTAAAATTTGCGTACCACATGTGTTTGTTCTTTTAGTCCGTTGATTTAATCAACGTCTGAGGCAAAATAAAACTGATATTCTTTGATAACCAAAATAAATAAACGAGATTTCTTAAACAAAATAAATAATAATTCTAAAGAAGAATATAACAAAATAACCCTTCAAACATTACAATATGAGGAGTTCAAATACTGACTAACGCGTTTCGATTTCAGTATCTTTTTGAAGATGATACTTTGGCTATCGAAACGCATTAGAGCAACCTCTGTTGTGTTTTTTAATCTTTATTAGTTTCAGGGAACAAGATTTGTATTTCAATTTTTGAAAATAACCAAGAATTAGTCTGTTTCACAAAGAAAAAAAATAGATATTGTTACGGGCTTATCGGTTCGATTGATTACACGTGATGATACCCACTTTATTACTGAACTCAACTAGGATCACCACAACTGAACAATTAACTCAGTTGTTGTTGACTTCTACTAACTCACTAATTACACTGACTCTAACTGACTGATTCGAGGGACAGCTGACCGCCTTATATAGTTTTGGCTCCCGGTTTCTAGATCTTTTCGGCAGATAAGGCTTATCGTTTGCCGAAATTTCGGGAAAGCTTATCTGCCGTTTGCAACGTTATCGCAGCCGCTTTCCCCTTATCAGATCATTCTAGAAACTTTTCTTATGTACTAAATTCTACAATTCTATTCTAAATTCTATTCCATCTATTTACATTGCGTTACAATATTTAAAGAACCGCTGATTAAAAAATGTGAATTTCAAAAGAGAATAGTTTCACAGTTTCGGGATGATAAAATTTTTGTTGTCAATCAATAACTTTTGGAAACATTCAATCATAATACGTTTTATTCTGTTTTCAAGATATGGGAAGAGGTCGAACATGATTTCCAATTTTTTCGATGATGAAACAAGAGTATACGCCGACTTGAGTTGCTCCTACATTGGCGTCTCGAATTTATACAGATGTACTACAAGGTAAGAGCAGTCAAAACACTTTTAATCAGTGGCGGCTCGTAGCCAAAACTAATGGGGGTACTGCGACAATGTTTAGCGTTATTTTTTATGCTAAATATAAAGCGCTCGAATTAGACGTTTCATTACCCAAGAATTCTAGTCTAATGTAGTTTAGTCTAGTCTAGTCTAGTCTAGTCTAGTCTAGTCTAGTCTAGTCTAGTCTAGTCTAGTCTAGTCTAGTCTAGTCTAGTCTAGTCTAGTCTAGTCTAGTCTAGTCTAGTCTAGTCTAGTCTAGTCTAGTCTAGTCTAGTCTAGTCTAGTCTAGTCTAGTCTAGTCTAGTCTAGTCTAGTCTAGTCTAGTCTAGTCTAGTCTAGTCTAGTCTAGTCTAGTCTAGTCTAGTCTAGTCTAGTCTAGTCTAGTCTAGTCTAGTCTAGTCTAGTCTAGTCTAGTCTAGTCTAGTCTAGTCTAGTCTAGTCTAGTCTAGTCTAGTCTAGTCTAGTCTAGTCTAGTCTAGTCTAGTCTAGTCTAGTCTAGTCTAGTCTAGTCTAGTCTAGTCTAGTCTAGTCTAGTCTAGTCTAGTCTAGTCTAGTCTAGTCTAGTCTAGTCTAGTCTAGTCTAGTCTAGTCTAGTCTAGTCTAGTCTAGTCTAGTCTAGTCTAGTCTAGTCTAGTCGAGTCTAGTCTAGTCTAATGTAGTCTAGTCTAATGTAGTCTAGTTTAGTCTAGTCTAGTCAGTCTTACAAAAAGATTAATCTTGTTCTTGGTTTTGACAATGTGTCTTCCAGTGGCGGCTCGTAGCCAAAACTAATGGGGGTGCTGCGACAATGTTTAGCGTTTTAGGTTTGATCCAAAATGTCGATTTCTTCAAAATTTTAACTTTTTAAAATTTCAGTTGCAAATTTCGACATTTTCAAAATGTAACCTTTCGAAAATTTTAGATTTCTTAGAAAACTTGACAATGAAAATTTTTGAATAATGTCGCGTTTTTTGAAGGACTGGATTTTTTCCAAATTTCGATCGTATTTCAAGATTTATACTTTTTTCTTATAATTTCAACTTTAATTTATTTTTAAGTATTGACTTTTCCGAAAATCTATGTATACTCTTTTAAAAATATTTCTATTTTCGAAAATATTTAAACTCTTCGGTGTTTTGTTGTTTTTGTATTTTTTTTTTTTGAAAATTAGGTACATTTTTTTTTAAATTTTTACCGTTCGAAAATGTTTACTTTTTCTGAAAATGTAAATTAAAACTGGACTTTTGACTTTTTAAATTTTCGATCTTTTTTAAAATTTCAAAATTTCATCATTTTTTTTGAGAAATTTTAGTATTTTTATTGAAAATTTCGATATTTAATAATTTTGACTGTTTTTTAATGTCAACCATTTTTTAAAATTTCGATAGTTTCGCACAGTTTCGATCTTTTGAAATGGAGAAATTTTATAAATTGTTGACTTTCTCACATTTTCGACTATTTTTGTATTTTTACAACTTTTTAGTTTTCGAAATTCTTTTAAAATTTCGTTTTTTTTTTAAATCTTGACGTTTAAAATTTTTATTTTGTTGACCTAAAATTTCAATCTTTTTTAAAAAATCTTTAACTTTGGTTCAAAATTGTAACTACAAAAATTTTCTGTTGAATGTATCCACTTTTCCAAAGTTTTGATATATTTTTTTTTAATTTCGACTATTAAATTTCGAATGGTTTGAAAATTTCATTTCCAAATTTTGACTTCTTTTGGAATTTGAAAGTTTTAAAAATTTTTTGCCTTATCCTTAAATTTTTTATATATTTCGTATATTTGTTAAAATTTCGAAAGATCAAAGTATCAAAAAATGTTGGCTTTTTCTTGAAAATTTTAGGCTTTTCTTAAATCTGCACTCTTCTAAAATTTTCGACCTTTTTAATGCCCGCTTTGTTGAAAATTTCGGTTTTTTCAAAATATTCGAATTTTTTAAAATTTTAGCCATTTTTCAAAATTAAGGATGTTTGAAAAACTTAAAAATTTCGACTATTTTTTTAATTTAAACTATTTTCAAAATTTCGACATTCTTTGCAAACTGTCGATCCTTTATTTTGAAAGTTTTGATTTTTCTTTTAGGTGAGACATTTCGTAAAACCTTTTTTTGAAATTTTCAACTAATTCGTAAAATTTCGAATTTTTTTAAAGATTTCGATTCCATTTTAAAAAGTCTACTTTTTTTGCAAAATTTCGACTCTTTGAAAACTTGACTTTTTTTTTTTAAAGTCCAAACTCTTTTCAAAATATTACCTATAGTTTTCGTTTGAACATTTCCAATTAAATCATCAACTTTTAAAAAAAGTGCGTTTTTATTTTAAATTTGAATACTCAAAATTTCGACTTTTTCCAAAATTTTACTTTTCCAAAATTTCAATCTTTTTTAATAATTACGAATTTTTTGATTATTTTGAGGTTTCACCAATATTCAAAAATTCACCTTCTTTGAAAATTTAATTAAAAATTCTGCAATTTATTTTTATTGTCGATATTTTTCCAAAATGTTGCCTTTTTCCATTCTCAAAATTATTGAAAACGTCAACTATTTTAAGAATTTAAAATTTTTTTTCGAAATATTAACTTTTTTCAAAATCCTTATTTTCCTTTGGAAATTTGACTTTCTATGAAAATTTCGATATTTTTATTAATTCCACATTTTTTCAAAATTTCGGCTTTTCTGATAACTTTGGCTTTATTTTTTGTAAATGGTAATTTTTTCCTTTTAAATTTAAATTTTTTGGTATTATTATTATTATATTTATTATTTATTTATTATTATATTAAATAAATAATAACAAACTCCTAATAACACACTCCTAATAACAAACATTTCGATTTTTAAAAATGTGGGAAACTTTAAAACAAATTTCGAAAAGAACTTGCAGTTTACCTACAAATAAAATGTCAAAATTTAAATTTTAATGACAAAATATTGACTTCAAGCATTAAACTGATAATCTTTTGCAACATTTTGATTGCGTTTAATTTCGAAATTTTTCAGACTTCTTGAAATGTTGATTCTTTTTCTCGAAAATGTCAATAATTTCCACTTTAAAAGTCGAAATTTTTAACAATTAATTTATTTTTAAATATTGTTTTTTTTTCTTTGATTCCTAAATTGTTACTTATTTCAAAAATTTTGTATACAAATAAGAAATTTCAATTTTTCCTAAAAATATTGTCTTCTTCTTCTTCAAAATTTGCTCTTAATCTTTAAATTCGAACTCGAGAATTTCAAGAATAAATTTAACATTTTTAGAAAAATTGGAAATTTCGATTCAGAATTTTCTTAGGTCCTATAATAGTAGTAATTTTTTTTAGAGAAAATCAAATTGCACAAATGTTGAAATTTGGAAGGTTCATTTTTTCTTGAAGTTTCAATATTTTTCTCAAAGTTTTCTTATTTTTATGCAAATTTGGAATTTATTTTCTCTAAATTTATTTACATTATGTATGTAGATAAATTTACAAATAAACAAACAAACAAAGTCGTGTTAGTTACACCATTTATGTTTCCAAAACGGCTGAACGAATTTTTATGTTCTTTGCTTTGTTGGATTTATCTCGACCTCGAATAGCAGAATAAAGACTAAAATATTGAAAAAATTTACATGTTTAATAAGGAATCCGTGTACAGCGCCATCTCTAATTGATAATAGGAACATGACAGAAATGTATCGCAATCTACACTAACGGTAAATGTGTTGTAATCAATATCAAGTAGATGGCACTGTATCTGTTTTGATTATGATCCGTTCTTAGCGGTTTTCGTATAGAATTTACCTGGAAACGGACGAGCGTATTAAATATTTTAATGTAAAATTTAACTCAGCTAATTAATTAAAACAATATTTATTAATTCTGAGGTGATACGAAGTACGCCAGGGCCCCAGCTAGTAATTAATAATTCTCAGTTTCTTATCAAAATTACAAAATCCAAAATAACAGCGATGTTAAAATATTAACATTCCTTGAAAAACTTTAACATTTCTAAAACAAATTAGAGAAATCAAAATTTTTACAAGAAAAAATGTTTTAAAAACAAAATCTCCAGCAAAAGACGAAATTCTACAAAAATTTCTTTGTATCAAATGTTTAAAGAAAAACACGAATTTCATGGGAAAAAAATCAAATTTTTTTAGAGAAAATCCAAATTTGAGAAAAATTTGAAACATCTTTACAAAAAGGTTGAAATTGAAATTTTACGAAAATAATCCAAGACTCGGTTGTTATTTCATTTTATAGAAATATCGAAAGGCGAAAGCGGTTTAAAATTAAATTGTTTCTTAAAATGTCTTCGTTTTTTCCGAAATATTAACATTTTTATTGAAATTTTAGGGTGTTTTGCGAAACATTTTTATCAAAAATTAGAAAATAAAATGAACTATGAAATCTCAAACTCTAGTAAAAAAAACTGGACATTTTTAAAGTAAATTAGACATAAAAAATTTGGAGAAGTTTAAATTTCCAGAAAAAATTTGAAGGACAAAATTTTTAGAAAAAATAGGAATTTATAAAAAAAATTCTCTTTATAAAATATTTTAAAAAAAAATGGAAACTTCGCAGAAAAAATTTTAATTTTCTTAAATAAATCGAAATATTTAAAAGAACCCAAGAATATTTTATACAAAAAAGTTAAAGTTGAGATTTCAGGTAAAAATTCGAATATTCGCTATTAAATTATTAATATTAAAATGCAGGAATAGTTGGATTTAGATTTTATTTTGAAATTTTAATTATTTTCGCAAAATTCTTACAAAAGTTAGAAAAAAAATTAAAATAGATTTTAAAATCCCGTAACTTCTAAAAGAAACTTGACATTTCTATTAAAAAAAATCAGAGAAAATTTAAAATTGTTTAAATGAAAAGTCTTTGGAAAATTTTGAGAAAAAACTTTTAAACCAAATTGGGGGTGCTGCAGTTCCACAGTGCCTAACGCGAGCCGCCACTGCTTTTAATTGACAATCTTAGAATTATTATAGACTATTTTAATTAGATGCTAGTCATTTCTGACGCTTTGTAGCGCTATAGGAAGCAGTATTACTACTATTGGGGCGCTACAGAAAGCAGTGCAAGTGCTACGGTAGAATGCTATTCGTAAAAGTAGCTTCGATCGTCCATTATGACCTCAATTTACGTCCTAGAAGTCCAACATCATCTGAGTGGCCTTCGAAGGTAGACAGTTTCTTAAAAAAGAGGCAGTTTCTTAAAAAAAAGCAGTTTTTTAAAAAAGAGGCAGTTTCTTAAAAAAGAGGCAGGTTCTTAAAAAAAAGAAAAGGCGACGGTAGTGGGATTCGAACCCGTATTACAGAGTTAGATACCTGAGCTCGTTCCACTCATTTACTCGGTTACTGATTACTCAGGCGAATATAACAAAGCTGGCATTAGAGCTTTAGGTTCAATTTTAATTTTTCGTAACTGTTACGCATCCTAATTATCAATTTACTGACTGTATTCAATTCTTTTCTCGGTAATGGACTCTGAAAAATGGCGCGCGCGACATATAAAAGTCATTTATATCAATCTGAGGTGAAACATAAACGTTTTTCTTTAATACCCGTCATCGACAAATAGACCTATTTATTTTATCGTCGGCGAGGCTGCGGCTCTTCGAATATCCGTTAAAGTTTACGGCTAATCTCGAGAGGTGTCATTAACGCCGTCCGGATACATTTCCCTTGTTGTTCGTCACGTATTTCCGCGTGGCGTACCCTCCAAAGATTTCACGATATTTACAGTCGCATTAAATGAAAAAGCTCCTTTAACGCCTTAATATAGAAGTTAATCTCCCTCGAGCTGCCCACATCTAAAGGCTAAGCATATTCGAAAAAAATCACCTTTGAAGGATTTATCCCCCCTCCACCCCAGCGTGACGACCTAGTCCGTCGTACGACCGCCGGACTTTTGCATGCACACGTCGCTCAAGATTAAAAATTATAATGTAAGGTCGACAAAGGGGCAATTTCATCGAGTGTTAAGGGCCGTTATTCCGCAATGAGCGCATCTAACGGGATCTTGTCCTTTTTAATAAGCCATATTGCTACTCTTGTGCAAATATAAATTAAGAACGACCGGAATATTGCGTCCCGGAAAATTGCCGCGATATTAACGCCTTTTAAGCACTCAGACAACCCCCCCACCTACGATGAGGGGGCTCACGCTGGTCCTCTCCAGTTATCTCCAATATATTCAGCATAATGTTGATCGTATTTGATGAATACGAAGCTTAAATCGTGTTGTTTTAATTCACATTAAAACAAAACTACGATTTACGTTTTGTGTTTAATTTTTTTCTTTTAACTACTTACGAAAAACCTTATAATTAACTAAAGGAAGATATATGAGTGGACCATCCTAACTGTTAACTAGTACATCAATGGGAAAATGTATTTGTTTGTTTGTTCGTTTTTCGCGGCTCAATTACTAAAGCGATTTTGACGAAATTTGGTATAAACCTGGCATAGACATACCTTGTAAGAAGAGATCGTTAATATGACAGCTTTTATCCCAGAAAATTGTATCAGATACCCCCAAAACTAGTATTTTATTAAGTCCAAAAAAAGTCAATAATCTTCCCAATTGTTTATGTAAATAAATGATCAGATAGCGACATCTAACGATAACTTTGCAGGTTAAAGTCTTTTAATAAGACGGACAGCGTCTTCTACCGCTATAGGATGTAACTTGGCTGCCTAGGATGTAACTTGGCTGCCTAGGATGTAACTTGGCTGCCTAGGATATAACTTGGCTGCCCAATATATTATTTGGAGACACGTTAGGCAACCACATATAAATATGATCGTAGTAACGAATTTGAACAAAACATCATTCTGCAATATGCGCAAACCCTTTAATTTGTTCACGCTGCGCAAGTTACTTTATCTAAACTAATTTTATAAATGAGAAAGTATGTTTAATCTAACGCTTTTCTAAAACAATCTACTATATCTGGTTCTTAATTAAAATCGGAGACAAATTAAAACAAAACAAATAAAAATTGAAATACAAATCTTGTCCCCTGAAACCAAGAGAGATTAAAAAACATAACAGAGCTTGCTCTAACGCGTTTCGATATCCAAGCTATCATCTTCAGAGAGAAACTGTTTCAAGGGACAAAATTTGTATTTCAATTTTTAAAAATAAGGACCAGTCCGTTCCATAAAAAAAACAACAAACAAATTTAAACATTTTCTTCAAATTTTGACATTTTTTCGTTAACTTGTTAAGGCATTTAATTCCGTAGAGGAAATCGTTAGTATTTGCATTTATGGAGTATCTCTGGTTCACTCATGTCATGGAGTCAGTTGCGTTATATCTTCTTTCCTGGTTCGCCCTAGGTAAAATCATCCCTTATTTCGCGTCTCGTTAAAACTTTTTAGCGCGCGCCTATTTACGCCTCGAGATTCGGCGATCTGTCAGTCAAAAGCGCGGCAATCGCTTCCGACTGTTGCGGTAATTACTCGGCCGCGATACGCGAAAGAAAAGATGAGAAATGAAACAACCAACAAACTCCCTGACATGTTGTAGCCACGTTGAATATTTTATGTCCCGCAATTTTCTCCCGAACGCGACGTAAACCGCCCTAGCTTTTGATTTATAGCAGTTGGCGCCCAATTTCATCCAATAATCTGTTGCAGGTTTACTGACAAGGTGAACGAAGAAACATCATCGAACTAAAACGCGAACAGCGCCACCACCACCACCTCTATGTCTCTATGAGCTGAGTTTTTTTTTTCGTTGTCAGGGCCGATCGGGGTTCGGCGAGGGGCTGGAACCGATCCCCGATCGTTCTTTCTACAAATTGGTCACTTTATTCAACTCTGTAACGAATAGATGTATAAATAATGTAAAGATAATCGTCTTGTGTGCAAATAAAAATGTTACCAACTTTCTATTCTCTTTATTTCACTTTTGGGGCAACTTGGATTTCCTTTTGGGACAATTCGGATTTCCCTTTGGGACAATTTGGATTTCCCTTTTGAGGCAACTTGGATTTCCCTTTGGGACAATTCGGATTTCCCTTTGGGACAATTTGGATTTCCCTTTGGGATAATTTGGATTTCTCTTTCGGACAATTTGGATTTCCCTTTGGGACAAATTGGATTTCCCTTTTAAAATTTCGAGCTTTTTCTCTCTCATTTTTATATCATCTAAAAATCTCGACTTTTGCTCGAAATCTCGACGACGTTTTCTCGAAATTTCGAGTTTCTCTTCAGAATTCCGAGTTTAAACTTAGAATTTCTAACCTTTAAATAAAAGTTCAATTTGAATTTACGGAATAAAATCTTGGTTTAAACGCGGAATTGTTTTGTTATAATGCAGAGATCGATGGAAGGGGAACATTTACTAGATCCAAAGTTTGGGAGCCAAAGATCAATTTTGACTTTAACTTGGAGAGACCAGTATATAGGGGGCGTACACTGTCGTAGTCTAGATCGTACTTTATCTGCCTAATACGATTTTCAAGAAAAAATTAAACAAAATCCAAAAACATTTTTTAATTTCTCAAAATTTCGCTTTTATAACTGAACAGTGGCGACTCGTAGCCAAAACTAATGGAGGTGTCGCGACAATGTTTAGCGTTTTATGTTTGATCCAAAATGTCCATTTCTTCAAAATTTTAACTTTTAAAAATTTCAACCAAAAAAATTTAAGAAAAAAGTCGAAATTTTGAAATATTTTGAGTAAATAATCGAAATTTGAAATAATAGTCGAGATTTCGAGAAAAAAAGTAGAAATTTCGCGAAAAAAAAGTCGAGATTTCGAGAAAAAGGTCGAAGTTTGAAAAAAAAACGAAGTTTCGAAAAAAAGATCAAAATTTCGAGAAAAAATCGAAATTTAAGAAAAAAGTCGAAATTTTGAGAAAAAAAATGTCGAAATTTTGAAATATTTTGAGAAAAAAATCAAAATTTGAAATAATAGTCGAGATTTCGAGAAAAAAAGTCGAAATTTCGCAAAAAAAAGGTCGAAATTTCGAGAATAAAGTCGAACTTTGAGAAAAAAACGAAGTTTCGAGAAAAAGATCAAAATTTCGAGAAAAAATCGAAATTTAAGGAAAAAGTCGAAATTTTGAGAAAAAAAATGTCGAAATTTTGAAATATTTTGAGAAAAAAATCAAAATTTGAAATAATAGTCGAGATTTCGAGAAAAAAAGTCGAAATTTCGCAAAAAAAAGGTCGAAATTTCGAGAATAAAGTCGAAGCTTGAGAAAAAAACGAAGTTTCGAGAAAAAGATCAAAATTTCGAGAAAAAATCGAAATTTAAGGAAAAAGTCAAAATTTTGAAAAAAAAAAGTCAAAATTTCGCGAAAAAAAGTCGAAATTTTCAGAAAAAAGTCGAAATTTCCAGAAAAGTGGAAATTTAAGAAAAAAGTCAAAATTCTGAGAAAAAAAAGTCGAAATTTTGAAATATTTTGAGAAAAAAATCGAAATTTGAAATAATAATCGACATTTCGAAAAAAAAAGTCGAAATTTCGGAAAAAAAAAAGTCGAAATTTCGAGAAAAAAGTCGAAGTTTGAGAAACAAGTCGAAAATTGAGAAAAAAAACGAAATTTCGAAAAAAAAATCGAAATTTGTGAAAAAAGTCAAAATTTCGTGAAAAGGTCGAAATTTGAAGAAAAAAAGACCAAATTTCAAGTAAAAAAGTCGAAATTACGAGTTTAAGATCGAGATATTAGAAATAAAATCGAAATTTCGAAATTAAGGTCAAAATTTCGTGAAAATAGTCGGAATTTTAGAAAAACGTCAAAATTTCAAGAAAAAAGTCGGATTTTGAGAGAAAAGTCGAAATTTCGAGAAAACAGTCGACATTTGGAGAAAAAAAGGCGAAATTTGCCAAAAGGGTCGAAATTTCGCGAATAAAAGTCGAAAGTTCGAGAAAAAAGTCGAAATGTGAGAAAAAGGTGAAATTTCGAGAAAAAAAGTCGAAATTTGACAAAAAAGTCGAAATTTCGAAACAAAAGTCGAAATTTTGACAAAAAAAGTCGATATTTGAGAAAAAAAATAACAAAATTTAGAGAAAAAGTCGAAATGTTTAGATTGAGGGCAACATTTCAGAAAAACGTCGAAATTTCGAGAAAAAAAGTCGAAATTTGAGACAAAAGTCGAAATTTCGAGAAAAGAAGTCAAAATTTGAGAAACAAGTCGAAAATTGACAAAAAAAAACGAAATTTTGAGAAAAAAAAGTCGAAATTTCGAAAAAAAATCGAAATTTGAGAAATAAGTCAAAATTTCGTGAAAAAGTCGAAATTTCGAGAAAAAAGTCGAAATTTGAGAAAAAAACCCGAAATTTCGAGAAAAAAGTCGAAATTTAGACAAAAAAGACGTAATTTCGAAAAAAAGTCAAAATTTCATGAAAAAAGACGAAATTTCGAAAAAAAAGTCAAAATTTTAAGTTTAAAACCAAAATTTTAGAAAAAAAGTCGAAATTTTGAAATTAAGGTCGAAATTTTAAGAAAAAAGTCGGAATTTAAGAAAAAAGTCGAAATTTCGAGATTAAGGTCGAAATTTAGAGAAAAAATACGTAACTGCGAAAAAAAAAGTCGAAATTTCAAGAAAAAAGACGAAATTTCGAAAAAAAAAAGTCGAAATTTTAAGTTTAAAACCAAAATATTAGAAAAAAAGTCGAAGTTTTGAAATTAAGGTCGAAATTTCGAGAAAAAGGTCGGAATTTAAGAAAAAAGTCGAAATTTCGAGTTTAAGGTCGAAATTTAGAGAAAAAATACGTAATTTCGAAAAAAAAAAGTCGAAATTTCAAGAAAAAAGACGAAATTTTGCAAAAAAAAGTCGAAATTTTAGGTTTAAAATCAAAATTTTAGAAAAAAAGTCGAAATTTTTAAATTAAGGTCGAAATTTTAAGAAAAAAGTCGGAATTTAAGAAAAAAGTCGAAATTTCCAGATTAAGGTAAAAATTTCGAGAGAAAAAGTCGAAATTTAAGAAAAAAGTCGAAATTTCGGAACAAAAGGCGAAATTTCGAGAAAAAAGGCGAAATTTCGAGACAAAAGTCGAAGTTTCGAGATTAAGATCGAAATTTAGAGAAAAAATACGTAATTTTGAGAAAAAAGAGCGAAATTTGAGAAATAAGTCAAAATTTCGTGAAAAAATCGAAATTTCGAGAAAAAAGTCGAAATTTGAGAAAAAAAACCCGAAATTTCGAGAAAAAAGTCGAAATTTAGAGAAAAAAGACGTAATTTCGAAAAAAAAAGTCAAAATATCAAGAAAAAAGACGAAATTTCGAAAAAAAAGTCGAAATTTTAAGTTTAAAATCAAAATTTCAGAAAAAAAGTCGAAATTCTGAAATTAAGATCGAAATTTCGAGAAAAAAGTCGGAATTTAAGGAAAAAGTCGAAATTTCAAGATTAAGGTCGAAATTTAGAGAAAAAATACGTAATTTCGAAAAAAAAAGTCGAAATTTCAAAAAAAAAGACGAAATTTCGAAAAAGAAGTCGAAATTTTAAGATTAAAATCAAAATTTTAGAAAAAAAGTCGATATTTTGAAATTAAGGTCGAAATTTTGAGAAAAAAGTCGGAATTTAAGAACGAGGTCGAAATTTCGTGATTAAGGTCGAAATTTCGAGAGAAAAAGTCGAAATTTAAGAAAAAAATCTAAATTTCGAAACAAAAGGCGAAATTGCGAGAAAAAAGGTGAAATTTCGAGACAAAAGTCGGAGTTTCGAGATTAAGATCGAAATTTCGAGAAAAAAGTGGAAATTTCGGGAAAAAAGGTAGAAATTTTCAAAAAAGTCGGGATTTGACAAAAAAGTCGAAATTTCGAGATTATGGTCGAAATTTCGGGAAAAAAGGTCGAAATTTGATAAAAAAAGTCGAAATTTCTAGACAAAAGTCGAAATTTGGAGAAAAAGAGTCGATATATGAGAAAAAAGTCGAAAATTGGGAAAAATAAAACGAAATTTAGAGAAAAAAGTCGAAATTTTCAGATTAAGGGCAAAATTTCAGAAAAACGTCGAAAGTTCGAGAATGCAAGTCGAAATTTCCAGAAAATAACTCGAAATTTTGAGTTTGAAGTCGAAATTTCGAGAACAACGTCAAAATTTCGATATTAGAGTCAAAATATCGAGAAAAAAGTCGTTATTAAAAAAAAAGTCGAAAATGAAAGAAAAAAAACGAAATTTTGAGAGAAAAAAGTCGAAATTTTCAGATTAAGGGCAAAATTTCAGAAAAACGTCGAAATTTCGAGAAAAATGTCGAAATTTGAGAATAAAGTCGAAATTTCGAGATAAAAGTCGACATTTCGAGAAAAAAAAGTCGAAATTTGCGAAAATGGTTGAAATTTCGAGTAAAAAAAGTCGAAATTTCGAAAAAAAAAGTCGAAATTTGCGAAAAAGGACGAAATTTCAAGAAAAAAAGTCGAAATTTTGAGTTGAAAGTGAAATTTCGAGATAAATGGCGAAATTTCGATATTAAGGTCAAAATTTCGATAAAAAAGTCGAAATTTGAAACAAGTCGAGACAAATTGAGAAAAAAAAACGAAATTTTGAGAAAAAGATCGAAATTTCGAAATAAAAAATCGAAATTTGAGAAAAAAGTCAAAATTTCGTGAAAAAGTCGAAATTTAGAGAAAAAAAAAGACAAAATTTCGAGAAAAAAAAGTCGAAATTAGGAGTTTAAAATTGAAATTGTTAATAACAATTTTTTGCCATCCTACCTCTTTTATTTTCATTTCGACCTAATTTTGAACAAATAAACGAATTTTGAGGAAAAAGTAAAAATTTCTAAAAAACAAAAATCTCAAGAAGAATCGCAATTTCTAACAAACTATCACGATTTTTTACGTTTTAATTCAAATTTTAATACACTCTTGTAAAAGAAAAACATTTTTAAAAGTTATTTCTCCCAACATTTCTAAAAATACTCTTTTGTGTTCAAAATGTTTATTTTTTTAAAAAACTACCAAATTTTCCGGAAAAAGTCGTTTTTAATTAATTTAATTTATTATTATATTTAATTTCCAGAAACAGAAAATATCGAAGATCTAGATAAAAGTCGAAACTTCCTAAAAAGGGCGAATTTAAAAAAAAAATGAAAAAATCTAATAAACAAGACTTTTTTTGGTGGAACGAACTAGTCCTTGGTTATCTTCAAAAACTGATGTCGCCTTATCCTCTCGACCCCTAAAACCAAAAAAAAGATGAAAAAACAACAACTTGTTTCGATAACCAAGCTACAATCTTCAATAAAATACTAACAAAAGAGAAAAAAGTCCCAGTTCTTGAACCGAACACATTCAAACTCAAGACGTCAATCTAATTTGTTTTACACGCCAATTCAATATTAACACAAAATTCAGTTTTATTTACCCCATAAATGAATACGCCCCATATTCAAACAACTTTGGCCCACGCTCAGCAATCGGGGGCAGAGTAAGTGAAAAATGAACTTTGCATTACACTCTCGCCGCCGTCACCCAATAAGGCGTTTTATTCGGGGTGTCAAGTGTTTCACAAAAGATGTCCGTTCCCCAGAATGACCTTTTACCAAACGTCAATCTTTATTGTGCCGACTATGAAACCGATAAATCATTTTTCGATATTCCACCCACCGATTTGGACTTGGGCGCGGGGAAAATATCCCGAAAATTCACTTCGACTTATCAATCAGCGTAAATTGTGATGTTCCAGATTTAATTGCGCCTCTTCAATTAGCCTCAAATAGATTGAAAGTTTGTAAGCCGGTCATTAAGCATCCCGTGAAAATCCGCAGATACGCTAGATTTCGGACGAACTGATTATAAAACTGGGTACGTATCGGTTATGGTCGATTTTCAATTAGGGCATACTATTGTCTCTGAGTATTCTGGTATTCTGTTTGTTAATTAATCGGGACATACCATCGAAATTTTTGTACATGCCACGCGTCAAGTCAATTAGTATGATGTTTTTTATTCGAGCGAATAAACATAAACAAACGTTAGATATTTTAATTAAAAATTCCCAAATTACGCTTGCATTTAGAAAAATACATTAACTAAGGTCTTGTTTGATGTGTACGCTTTATTATATTTGCTATTTACATTTGCTTTTGGCGTTTTATTTTCGCGAATGTTGGTGTTACGTTGAAAAATATTTCTATTATGTTTAGGATTGTTTGAAGCCTTGTAAATTGTAGACACATTCATATAGTTCTATAATAGCGATATATTGTTAAATCTTTTTGTGTATATATATGTAACTTTATCACTCTATTTATATTTTAACAATTTTCTTATTTTCCATTATTTCTGTTTAAATTATGACGTATTTTGATATTCGTTTACGTTGTATTAATCATTTACATTGTATTAATCATTTAAATTATTTTAACCTAAAATGGCATTCATTTAATTAAATTTATTTAAAGAACATTACAAGATTATTATATTTATCCACTGATACTACAGATTACGTACATGAATGTTGAAAGACCTTACTTTAATGCAACTGATAAAAATTAGCCGGAACGTTTTTTTTTAAATATTTTCGACTTAAATGCTGAATTTATGAGGTAAAAGTAATGAAAAAGTTGAAGTTTCCAATGGTTAAATTACTTTTAAAGACAAGTTACATTAAATTTAAAGTAAATATTAGCATTTTCTCCCAAAAATAACGAATTCGATTACGGAGCCATCTCTTGAAAATATATTAAACTAGTCCAAGTAGTTTTGCTTAGTTTGGTTATAATCCACGAGATGCCGCTAAAGTCGAATATTAAAAAATTAGTTTATTAGAACACTAATGAAAGAAACTGTGCCTTGACAATAATTTTCGCTGTCAACTTACCATAAAAATGTCATAAAGTGGCAAGTGACGAAGTTCAAAGTGTGCAAAATAGTGAACGTTTAGATGGAAGCACATCGCGCGCCAAAAATGAACAACACGGCAACCTATTAGTTTGTCACTGTCGTGTATGTTTTTCGGAATGAATTTCTTCCAACAGTGAGAGTCGTAAGTTCTTCCAAATATGAAAATTTGGTCAAATATTGTCAACTTTTTGAAAAATAATTATAATTTATTACAGCGCCACCTCCTAGTGGGAGGTCTAACAAACTGGGCTAATATATAATTTCTGCACTAGATGTCACTAGGCGTATAATATTAAAAAAATCGTTTTTACCTAAAAAATCACTGGTAACGACACGCAATATACCTGTGAATATCTCCCGCTGTTAATTTAGCATAAATATTTCGTAATATAAACATGTCATAAAGCAGCAAGTTAAAAGTTGAGGGGTTGCAAAATAATGAGTATTTAGATGGAAGCTCGTGTGCCAAAAATGAATAACACAGCAACTAACAGTCTGTTACTGTCTCGCATGGATTTCGTGATAAATTTCTTGCAAGAGAAAAAACCATAAGTTCCTACAAATATAAACATTTCGCCAAATATTGTCACTTCTTTAGAAATAATTTATAATTTATTACAGCGCCATCTCCTAGTGAAAGGTCTAACAAACTGGATAATATATTATTTCTGCACTAGATGTCACTAGACGTATAATATTTAAAAAATCGTTTTTACATAAGAAATTACTGCTAGCGACAGACAATATACCTGTGAATATCTCCCGCTATTAATTTAGCACAAATATTTCGTAATATAAACATGTCATAGAGCAGCAAGTTAAAAGTTGACGGGTTGCAAAATAATGAGTATTTAGATGGAAGCTCGTGTGCCAAAAATGAATAACACAGCAACTAACAGTCTGTTACTGTCTCGCATGGATTTTGTGATAAATTTCTTGCAAGAGAAAAAACCGTAAGTTCCTACAAATATAAACATTTTGTCAAATATTGTCACTTTTTGATAAATAATTTATAATTTATTACAGCGCCATCTCCTAGTGGAAGGTCTAACAAACTGGGATAATATATTATTTCTGCACTAGATGTCACTAGACGTATAATATTTAAAAAATCATTTTTATATAGGAAATTACTGTTAACGACAGGCAATTTACCTGTGAATATATCCCGCTGTTAATTTAGCACAAATATTTCGTAATATAAACATGTCATAAAGCAGCAAGTTAAAAGTTGAGGGGTTGCAAAATAATGAGTATTTAGATGGAAGCTCGTGTGCCAAAAATGAATAACACAGCAACTAACAGTCTGTTACTGTCTCGCATGGATTTCGTGATGAATTTCTTGCAAGAGAAAAAACCGTAAGTTCCTACAAATATAAACATTTTGCCAAATATTGTCACTTTTTGGGAAATAATTTATAATTTATTACAGCGCCATCTCCTAGTGGAAGGTCTAACTAACTGGGATAATATATTATTTCTGCACTAGATGTCACTAGGCATATAATATTTAAAAAATCGTTTTTACCTAAAAAAATCATTGGTAATAACACGCAATATACCTGTGAATATCTCCCGCTGTTAATTTAGCATAAATATTTCGTAATATAAACATGTCATAAAGCAGCAAGTTAAAATTTGAGGGGTTTCAAAATAATGAGTATTTAGATGGAAGCTCGTGTGCCAAAAATGAATAACACAGCAACTAACAATCTGTTACTGTCTTGCATAGATTTCGTGATGAATTCTTTGCAAGAGAAAAAACCGTAAGTTCCTACAAATATAAACATTTCGCCAAATATTGTCACTTTTTGGAAAATAATTTATAATTTATTACAGCGCCACCTCTTAGTGGAAGGTCTAACAAAGTGGGATAATATATTATTTCTGCACTAGATGTCACTGGGCGTATAATATTTAAAATATCGTTTTTACATAAGAAATTACTGGTAACGACAGGCAATATACCTGTGAATATCTCCCAAAATTAACAAATTCGATTTCGGAGCCATTTCTTGGAAGTATATTTAACTGGTCTGGGAAGTTTTGCCTAGTTCAGGTATAATCCACGAGATGCCGCTAGAGTCAAATATTAAAAAATTAGTTCATTAGGACACCAATAATAGAATGTGTGCCTTGACAATAATTTTCGTGTACATAAATGTTGAAAGATCTTACTTTAATACAACTGATAAAAAATAGTTCGAAGGTTTTTTTTTTTAAAATATTTTCGAGTTAAATACAGAATTTATGAGGTAAAAATATGAAAAAGTTGAAGTTTTCAATGCTTAAATTACTTTTAAGGCAAGTTACATAAAATTTTAACTAAATATTAGCATTTTCTCCCATAATTAACAAATTCAATTACGGAGCCATCTCTTGGAAATACATTAAACTAGTTTAAGTAGTTTTGTCTAGTTTGGTTATAATCCACGAGATGCCGCTAAAGTCGAATATTAAAAAATTAGTTTATTAGAACACTAATGAAAGAAACTGTGCCTTGACAATAATTTTCGCTGTCAACTTACCATAAAAATGTCATAAAGTGACAAGTGACAAAGTTGAAAGTGTGCAAAATAGTGAGTATTTAGATAAAAGCACATCGCGCGCCAAAAATGAACAACACGGCGACCTATTAGTTTGTCACTGTCGTGTACGTTTTTCGGAATAAATTTCTTCCAACCGTGAGAGCCGTAAGTTCCTCCAAATATACAAATTTGGTCCAATATTGTCAAATATTTGGAAATTAATTATAATTTACTACAGCGCCACCTCTTAGCGGGAGATTTAATGAACTGGGCTAATATATTACTTCCGCACTAGATGTCACTAGCCATATAATATTTAAAAAATCGTTTTTACCTAAAAAATCACTGGTAACGACACGCAATATACCTGTAAATATCTCCCGCTGTTAATTTAGCATAAATATTTCGTAATATAAACACGTCATAAAGCAGCAAGTTAAAAGTTGAGGGGTTGAAAAATAATGAGTATTTAGATGGAAGCTCGTGTTCCAAAAATGAATAACACGGCAACTGACAGTTTGTCACGGTCTCGTATGATTTTTGAGATGAGTTTCTTGCAAGAATAAAACCGTAAGTTGCTGCAAATATAAAAATTCACCTAAAAATTGTTGCTTTTTACGAAATAAATGTTTATTGCAGCGCCACCTTTTAGCGGAAGGTTTAACAAATAGGACTGGTCTTTGGCTAATATATTGTTTTTACACTAGATGTCACTAGACGTAAAATATTTAAAAAATCGTTTTTACATAAAAAATCTGTAGTAACGAGAGACAATATACTTGTGAATATCTCCCATTCTTAATTTAGCATAAACAAGTCATAAAGCAGCAAGTTGAAAGTTGAGAGATTGCAAAATAATGAGTACTTAGATGGAAGATCGCGCCAAAAATGAACAACACAGCAACTAACAGTTTGTGTTGTGACTGTCTCGTATACTTTTCGGGATGAATTTCTTGCAAAAGTTGAAACCGAAAGTTTCGGAAATATAAAAATTTGGTCAAATATTGTCAACTTCTTAAAATATAATTAATATTTAGTACAGCATCACCTCCTAGCGGAAAGTTTAACAAACTGGACAGGTCTTAAGCTAATATTTTGTTTCTGCACTAGACGGCCATTCGACGTACGATATTTAAAAAAGCGTTTTTACACAAAAAATCAGTAATATCGACAGACAATATACCTGTTCCGCTGTTAATTTATTATAAACTTTCCATAAAACAAATTTCAAAGCTTGGCGTCCACACAACGTCATGTCTAGATTAAAATACCCAACATGTCAATTTGAACTTCATAAGAACAGTGTCTGCTCTTAATTTACAAAATATATATTTCACTCTTTAGTTTGACGTACAAAATAAAACTACTGAAGATGTGACAGCAATCGCTAATTGCTAACGCGTTGATTGAATATTTATTCAATCAACGGTTAACCTAAAAATTACCAATTCTTCAAAATAATTTACATAAGGAATCTACATCCCTAGATTTATTATGAAAGCGCCATCTCTTAATGAAAGGCTTAACACATAACGTAATGCCAAGATAATATTCTTTATATCGATGTCCTAAATCGTTCAAAAGATGAGCGACAAACACTGTAACAAATTTTGATGTTTTTGTCATTTGTCAAATAAAAATGTGGCCAAATATTATTAATTTTATTAAAAAATTATCCATTGCATGACAGCGTCATCTCTTGACAATAGATTTAACAAGTAAAGCAGCTTTAAAGCTTGGCTGTTTAAGTTTAAATCCTATCCGTAAGATGTCACTAAATATATATTATCAAAAATTGAGCCAGGGACTATTTTTTTCTACAAATGTATACACAAATCTTGGTCCCTGTTACCAAGAAAGATTAAAAAACAGAAAAGAAAGATTTTGGTATAAATTTTTGAAGATACACAAGGCCCAGTCTCTTTCACTAAAAAAAAAACCTTTTTATGGTAATACAGGCGTAAAACAGGATCGGATACCGGTGTTAGCCACAAAACCGTTAATAGAGGATAGAGGACATACATCCTTTCACTTAATATTATTATTGTTAATTCAAAAGATTTGCAATTTTGATGCGAAAAGTTTGTCGCTCTCCCACAATTATTTTACTCAGCGAAAGAAAGTATTTCATTTTTGATTTTGGACCTAAAATATTTGCAGAATTAAACAATTCTCTTGTCTGTATATGCATCTGTAATAAGTTTTAAAAAAATGCTAATTCATATTTGTTCACTGGGGCTCATATTAATCGTTGATTCAGTGAACGTATTAATACATTAAAAATAGTTTTATAAAAAAATCGAGAATACAAATAGAGATTACATTTTGTAAAGAATATTTTTTAACTGAAAGGAAAGCATAATAAGAATACTTGAATTTTTATCGCGTAAAAACAAAAATGGTCTTTACAGAGCTCGATCTAAAATGTCCAAATAATTCGAACGTCGTTTTTCAATAAGTCATTAAAGTTTACATGCGTAGCACATGTTTCTTTGGAGGAACATCAGAAGAAAAACGAAAGTATTTATTGCATAACGCGGGCATGAAGTACATAACAATTACGCAAAATCTGCAAGAACATTTCTTCTTGAAAACGAGTTTAATTTCTTGATAATGTACCGGATTCGTACCTACATTGGCTGAAGGGTACTTTCGCCACTTTCCTTATTTTACTTCAATTCGTGACATAAAACGGCAAACGGGTAAAAAATCCAGTCAGGTCACTCTCGATCTCGAGAGTCGCAATTCAGTTTCATAAACTAAATATGTGGACGAAGTGGTTACAGTTCGCCCTAATGATGACCCTTTTTGGGGTTTCCAAAGCCCACGGTCATTTGATAAAGTTGATAGTGTTGGCCGCCCTCGGTTTATGCGGTTTGTGGCTGCTGCAGCACTCGATGCAACAGCAAAATTGTTGCGGTCAAGGGGGCGGCGGCGGCGGCAAATACTTGTTTAAACGCTCCTTAAACCAGCAGGTAAGCTTAGTTGGGTAAAAAGCGTCTGTATTCAATCGTAATAGTGCAAGCAACACTAAATCTTATAATATAGTTTGTAAAAAGATAACCAAGGACCAGTTCGTTGTACCAGAATCCACTCACAAAGTATATGCCTCTATACTTTTGGAGGACCGAAATGAAAAGGAGAAACACTCAACTCCCTTAAATTATCAGGGAAAAATCTGCTCTGTAACGAATTCTAGAATTTGTAAGTTCCATAGAAAAGAGTACGCACTATTATAAGTTGAACTACACAAGTATTTCAACTTTTGAAGATAACCAAGGACCAATCCGTTCCACCACAAAAAAAATAGTTTGTGAAATAAAAATTTCATTTTTTTTTATTACGTTTGTATACCATTCATTGTTGTTTGGGAGTGTGAATTTTTCTTGAATCGCGGACAACTTTTTTATCTTTAGGGGTATTCCCTTGACATAATGTGGAACTTGGTTAAATGACCAAATATCAGTTATTTTTCATTAAATAAGACCTTTGTCTTATAATATAGGAAACTTAAGGATGCTGCTGTGTAACGTTAGCAGATTCAAATAAGTTATCCCAAATGTTTGATTTTTTTTCTTTTGAGAATAAACTCTGACATCTCAACGATTAATATGCAAGTTGCAGGGGTAGCTCTTAAGTTTTCTTCAAAATGGTGCCGCAAGTGCACAATTTTTCTACGAAATTGTGCTACAAGTGCACGAGATTTTTTTACAGGAAGACTCATCGCGCTTGGTCAATTGGACGAATATCCTAGCTAGCGATCCAGTTGGATGCGCAAGGAGTTTCCTTTGCCAATTAGTGGCCAAAGGCGAAGACGTCGCTGACGATAATGAAAAGATATTCATTCGCTTCAGCAGGTGCGACCCAAATTTGAGAAAATTTAAACTCTTGAAATCTCGCATTATTTTAGGCTCGCCATTGAGGGAAATCTTTGGCCAGTTGAATTCACTAGGGCTGTGGAAGTTGGCAAAAAAGTCGGGGATCCCATGGAGTGTCTTAAAATTTACAAATATTGTCCATACTCCAGTGGAGTCATGTTGAAATTGTTGAGATTTTTCGGTGGTTAAACATTTGACGATAACGGAGCAATATCTCGTTTAGTTTGTTTTTAATTGGGGTTTTTATGCCACGTGTATTATTCCTTAAGTTCTGCACTTAAACGACGTTTGTGAAACGAAATAAAAATTAGTTTAATGATTTGTAGGAATCTTGTAAAGTAAAAGTGACTATTAACTCTGTGTACTGTTTACATAGGCGATAAATATGTGTTTATATTCATGTAAGTCGCTTGAAATTTACTAATTAAAGTTGGACTGAAATGAAGATGTAATAAAATATTTATGGGGACAACCTTTCATGTCATTAATTTCGTAATTGTTTACATTGATTGTTTTCAATTTTAATTTCGATTATCATCATATTTGAAGCTCAAGTGGGCCAATTGTGGCCCCATTTGTAACTTCAGGTTCTTCCACATGAAATAAGTTTGAGATTAAAGCTTTAGAACAATTAACTAAGGTCTATACTGTGATTTTTCCATTTAATTTCCGTTTGGCTGCTCTGTTAAGGTTGATAGCTCAATAACTAATATTATTAGCATTACTATTAACTGAAATCAAGTAATTCTGACTTCTACTTTATTTAGTAGAGTTGTTTTTGAAAATTATATTCCTTAAAGAAAATTTAATTAATATTGTAAAATTAACAACAACACAGTGTATAACTCCCGCTGTTAATTTGTCACAAACATTTTCTAATATAAACATGTCATAAAGCAGCCAATTAAAAGTTGAGAGGCTGCAAAATAATGAGTATTTAGATGAAAGCTCGTGTGCCAAAAATAAACAGCATTTTCTCCCAAAATTAACAATTTCGATTTCGGAACCATCTCTTGGAAGTATATTAAACTAGTCTAGGAAGTTTTGCCTAGTTCAGGTATAATCCTCGAAATGCCGCTAGAGTCGAATATTAACAAATTAGTTCATTAGGACACTAATGAAAGAATGTGTGTCTTGACAATAATTTAATGTACATGAATGTTGAAAGACCTTACTTTATTACAACTGATAAAAAATAGCTTGAAAGTTTTTTTAAAAATATTTTCGAGTTAAATACAGAATTTATGGGGTAAAAATAATGAAAAAGTCGGAGTTTCCAATGCTTAAATTACTTTTAAAGACAAGTTACATTAAATTTTAACTAAATATTAGCATTTTCGCCCAAAATTAACAAATTTGATTCCAGAGGCATCTCTTGGAAATATTTTAAACTAGTCCAAGTAGTTTTGTTTAGTTTGGTTATAATCCACGAGATGTCGCTAGAGTCGAATATTAAAAAATTAGTTTATTAGAACACTAATGAAAGAAACTGTGCCTTGACTACAATTTTCGCTGTCAATTTACTATAAAAATGTCATAAAGTGACAAGTTACAAAGTTAAAAGTGTGCAAAATAGTGAGTATTTAGATGAAAGCACATCGAGCGCCAAAAATGAACAACACGGCAACCTATTAGTTTGTCACTGTCGTGTATGTTTTTCGGAATAAATTTCTCCAAACAATGAGAGCCGTAAGTTCTTCCAAATATACAAATTTGGTCAAATATTGTCAAATTTTTGGAAAGTAATTATAATTTACTACAGCGCCACCTCTTAGCGAGAGGTCTAATAAACTGGGCTAATATATTACTTCTGCACTAGATGTCACTATCCGTATAATATTTAAAAAATCGTTTTTACCTAAAAAATCAGTGGCAACGACAGACAATATACCTGTGAATATCTCCCGCTGTTAATTTAGCACAAATATTTTGTAATATAAACATGTCATAAAGCAGCAAGTTAAAAGTTAAGGGATTGCAAAATAATGAGTATTCAGATGGAAGCTCGTGTGCCAAACATGAATAACACAGCAGCTAACAGTCTGTTACTGTCTTGCATGGATTTCGTGATGAATTTCTTGCAAGAGAAAATTCGTAAGTTCCTACAAATATAAACATTTCGCCAAATATTGTCACTTTTTGAGAAATAATTTATAATATACTACAGCGCCACCTCTTAGCGGGAGGTCTAACAAACTGGGCTATTATATTACTTCCGCACTAGATGTCACTAGGCGTATAATATTTAGAAAATGGTTTTTACCTAAAAAATCATTGTTAATGACAGGCAATACATCTGTGAATATCTCCCGCTGTTAATTTAGCACAAATATTTCGCAATATCAACATGTTATAAAGCAGCAAGTTAGAAGTTGAGGGGTTGCAAAATAATGAGTATTTAGATGGAAGCTCGTGTGCCAAAAATGAATAACACAGCCACTAACAGTCTGTTACCGTCTCGCATAGATTTCGTGATGAATTTTTTGCAAGAGAAAAAACCGTAAGTTCCTACAAATATAAACATTTCGCCAAATATTGTCACTCTTTGGAAAATAATTTATAATTTATTACAGCGCCACCTCCTAGTGGAAGGTCCAACAAACTGGGATAATATTTTATTTCTGCACTAGATGTCACTAGACGTATAATATTTAAAAAACCGTTTTTACTTAAAAAATCGGTGGTAACGACAGAGAATATACCTGTAAATATCTCCCGCTGTTAATTTGGTAGTAACATTCTGTAATATAAATATGTCATAAAGTAGCAAGTCAAAGGTTGAGAGATTGCAAAATAATGAGCATTTAGACGAAGCTCGTGTGCTAACAATGAATAACACAGCCACTAACAGTTTGTCACTATCTCGTATGGTTGTCGGGATGAATTTCTTGCAAAAGTAAAAACCGCCAGTTCCTGAAAATATAAACATTTCGCTAAATATTGTCACTTTTTAGAAAATAATTAATATCTACTACAGCGCCACCTCTTAACGAAAAGTCTAACAAACTGTACAAGTCTTAAGCTAATATTTTGTTTCCGCACTAGATGTCACTAAACGTACTACATTAAAAAAAATGTTTTTACAAAAAAAATCAGCAGTAACGACAGACAATATACCTGTCCCGCTGTTAATTTATCACAAACAACAAATTTCAAAGCTTGGAATCTGCACAATGTCGTGTCTGGATTAAAATAATCACCATGTCAATTTGAACTTCACAAGAACAGTGTCTGCTTTTAATTCACAAAACATATTGAAATACAAATGTTGTCCCCTGAAACCAAGAAAGATTAAAAAACACAACAAAGGTTGCTCTATAGCAACCTCTGCTGTGTTTTTTAATCTTTCTTGGTTTAAGAGGACAACATTTGTATTTCAATCATCAATATCAATTTCAATATGCAGGACAACATTTGCATTTCAATTTTCGAAGATAACCAAGGACCAGTCCGTTTCACCAAAATCACAAAACATATGTCTTGGTTTTTTCTTTAAGTTTGTTTAGAGGACAATCTGTGTTGTTTCATGTTTAAAAAAGAAATCTCGGAAAGTTCGCAAATAAAATGTAATACTGAGTTCGGTAAGCTAAAATATAAAATGTTGTGTAATTCAAGACGAATCAGTAAGGATTTTGAAGCAAAAAATAAAATAGAAATTTGAAATTTCTATTTTATTTTTATTTTTTCGTGAATTCAAGATTTTGACATTAAAGAGGAAGTTTCACGAATGAAGTAGAAACAACGCAAGTAAAATAGAAATTTCACAACTTTTCGTTGACTCTTTTGGGTCTTTTCTCTAAATTTCAATAACAAGTTTACCTCTACTTTCACTGGACGAAATTTTAAACTCGAAATTTTTTCTACAGGCTTGGATTTTCTCAAAATGTCGTCCAAAAATTCAATTTAAATTCGACTCAGAATTTGGCTCAAAATTTAGAGTCTTTTCTTGAAAATACCAATTAAAACTCGAAGTTATAAAAAAATTAAGTTTGAGAAAAAGTCAACGTTTTTGGTAGACATCAAAAGATAAGAAATAGCATTTGATGAATTGATATAGAAGTCTTGTCGTCTTAAACCAAGAAAGATTAACTGTTGCGTTTCGATAGCGAAATTATCATCTTCAGAAAGATACTGAATGATTGGTTAGCGTTAATCTTGTAATAGGTTTGATTGTTTATAAAGTATTTCTCATAAGGTCGAATTACCTCGAGTTATTTTGGCCCAGTATTAATTTAAAACTGATTCAAGCATCCAGCGGAACTGATTTTTTGATTGTATTACATCCATTACTAGATAAGGCAACTTTACACTAGTAACATTTTATGCCAGATTAAAACGAATTTTATTGCATTTGTAGTAATCGAGTGTAAGTAGTTAATTCGGGCATAATTCGAAGGAAAATGCCTTATCTGCTTTAGCGACCATTGCCTATGCCAATTTTTTTTCAATATTGAAATTCGTTTTAACTGTAACGAATTTGAAGTTCATTACTGAAGAAAAATCTGCCGAAAAAGGTAACATAACTTATCATAGTGCATTAACTTGAACTAGACAAAATTTTGAGAGGTGCTCAACATTTTTAATAACAAAACGAACCAGGAGAGTAGAACTGGTTTCCTAGATTTTGTTTTTTTGTTTCCCTGAAATCTATTAATCACGCAGTGAGACACCGAACGTCTCACTGAACACTTTTTTAGAACCAAATAATTTTGGTTTTAGCAAAATCTGTTAACTCTTGCTTATCTCAACATCCAGATGACGCTGTATAACTTAATTGTTTTTCATTTTTTTTAATTCTGAGATTAAAGAAATTTTTATTCAATCAGCATTTAAGTTAAACTTTGAGAAATTTCTTTCGTGCATTTGAGAAATTGAGAAATGTTAATGCTGTTTCGTGTTTTTCTTTAATTTCGATTTTTGTTCGTAATTTCGTATTTGAATTTGACAGTTTTTTTTTCACAATTTTGCATTTTTTGAATGAGTCAAAAATTCGAGTGCAAACATCAAATATCTTTCAACTCGAAATGTGGACTTTACTCCGAAATTTTAAAGTTTCGAACTAATTTTTTTTTACTCGCAAGAGGCTTCGGGACGCTACGAGTAAAGAATATTATCACATCAGCAATTTAATTGTAACATTGAAAAGAATTTGCCTTTTGCGAATGAATTGAACTGAAAAAAAACTTAATATTCATCTTTCTTTCAGCGTATTTAGTCTAAATAAGACTCTAAGACTATAAATAAGAGTCTAAAAAAGAAGAATTATCTACTCTTAACTCTAAATTCAAGGTTTTTTTTAATGATCTATTTTAATTGTAGAATTTTGACTTTTTTTTCATTTTTTCTTTTTGACTGGCACCATTCGACAATTTTCAAGTTCAATGTTCAAAAACAATTTATTTTCTTATAATCTTAGTCCATACAATTTCCGAATTGCCATCAAAAATAAATTGTAGTGAAGCAAGAAGGATCCTGAAATCGTTGTAACGTTGGACATTTCCGATGTAATTTGGCCGAAAGTTGTCCGAATTTTGAAATTCGATTCGCAATGTCGCCATGGATTTACGCCTTTTTCTTTCTCTTGCCGGCACTTGAGCCCACAGGTGAATAGCTAATCTGTTTTTTGTCGGTCGATCCCAGCTGACGTTTTTCTTTTCAGTTTTTGCTAAAAACGCCGCGGCAAAATCGATAGCGGATGCCATCCAAGTGGGTAAGGAAATTATCGGGGCGATGCAAGGGATAACTGTCAGGGATCAAGATCCAACCGCCCAAAACGATGTATCCGTCAAGAGAGGTCTCAAGTACGTGTTCGGTAACCTATCCAAGATTTTCGATCCGTTGAGGAAGGATATCGAAAAGAAGATTTTGCATCCGGTGCCTTTGGATAAAGTGTCGTTCGTTTACGTCGACAACCTGGAAATGGTCCTGGTGCAACTCAATCCTTTGTCTCCGAGAGTTTGCGATAACCCTTTCGGTAAAATATACTTTGTTATACACGGTTGGTTGGAAAGTAGAGAAGAACATTGGTACGAAGATCTAACACTAGCGCTCATAAGGCATGACAAACGGGGATGCGTTATACAAGTCGATTGGCACAAACCAGCTTTAGAAACGTATTTGTCGGCTGTTTACTACACCGAGAGCGTCGGTAAGATCACCCGTTACCAAACCACTAATTTCACTTCGCTGTTTCAGGTGAACACATCGCCAACTTAATAATCAGATTGAACATTGAACACGACGTGGGGTTAGATAGATTCGTCCTTATAGGACATTCGCTAGGGGCGCACGTCGCCGGTTGGGCAGGCAAAAAAGTACTGTCGAGAACCAACTTGAAAATAGGGCGCATCATCGGGTTAGATCCCTCTGGACCTATCTTCGATATACGAGATGGGGCTTCGAGGCTTAGCAGATACGACGCTAAAGTGGTCGAGGTGATTCACACGGACGTGGGCAAATGGGGCATCGACGTGTCCATCGGTACGATCGATTTTTATCCAAACGGGGGCACCGACCAGCCCGGGTGCGAAATCAACATCAATATTCCGTACGTGACGGATAAGATGATGAACATACGTAAGTGGTTGGACAGTGGTTAGGGTAAGAATTTACTTGGGTTCAATTTGCAGCGAGATGCGGCCACGAGAGGAGTTGGCATTTCCTAATCGAGGCTATCGAGAATCCTGGCGGATTTTTGGCAAGGAGATGCGGCGGTTGGGAGGAGTTTTTGATGCATAGGTGCGACCCCCAGATCGTCTCCATGGGAAATTTGGAAACGCGCGCGAAAGGCGATTTTTATTTGGCCACTAATAGTCAGGCGCCTTATGCCAAGTTTTTAAGGCCATAATTATCATGTTTTGAATTGTATCACTTAAAAAAAAATGTTTCATTATTTTAGTTTCATTTACTATTACCGCAAGTCTTATGTCTCATCTTCCGCTTGTATTTCTGATTCCAAATTTTATAAAATAACCAATTTTTTATTTGTTAGCTTTCGACGACTGTTTCAGGTGGAGTATATGTGCAAGAAAGTTAGGTCAGTTGTAGAAGAATAAATTTATTAAGTAGTTGCTCAAAATTTGGCCTTTTTTTTGGAAATTCCAACTTTTTTTTTCAAATCCGACTTTTTCTTTAAAAAGAATTTTTATATATTTTTTTTTTTAAATTTCAATATACTTCTGGAAAACTGGCTTGTACTGAAAATGTATACTTAATCTAATTTTTAAGAAGTTTGCATTAGTTCGTCAAACAGTCCTCTTTTGCTAAAAATTTAAACGATTTTTGAATAAAAGAGTAATAATTTAGAGAAAACTTAATCTGGATATTTTGAGAAAAATATTTTAAAGCCAGTTCTACTTTTTCTCCCAATTCGCGGTGCCTGTTTCTCAGAATTTGGATTTATAGTCAAAATCTCGATTTATTACCAAAATCTCAGTTTATTTCCAAAATCTCGATTTATTTCCAAAATCTCGATTTATGACCCAAATTTTTTTAAATTCTTGTTTTTTTAATAAATGATTTTTCCGACTTTGTTCTAATTTGCCACTTTTTCCCAAAAGTTGTCTTTTTTTTCGAAATTTCGACCCTCCTTTCAATATTCATTTCTTTGTCAAATTTCTCCCCAATTCTCACATATGATTATAAAAAAAAATTGAGTCACAAATAGCAAATAAAGATCCAACGCAATTGGCTGCTTGGGGTAATCTGCCAATCCTTAACAGAAGGTTACTGAAAATCTAGAATTGTGGAAGAAGTAACTGGCGAAAAAAAAGCCAATAAAACATAAATGAAAATAACTTTACTTTGTAAAGAAGATACAGAGATTATCTAACAATTGATTCTCAAAATTTCCCCTTTTTTACCTCTTTTCGATAACATTTTGTCTCCATACGTCAAAGTTTATCTTTTTCAAGCGCTTCGATACTGAAAATTTGACCAAATCCGATATCGTTGTTCTCGTTTCACGTGAACTTTTACGATTTATATAAAAAGTTGGAAGTTTGCAAACTTTGTTAATGGACTAAGTTCATTTTTCGGTAAATTGGATATCAAAATTTTCATAATAGTTTCAAAAATTGAAACACAGAAGTTGTCCCCTGAAACCAAGAAAGATTAAAAAACACAACAAAGGTTACTGGACTAACGCGTTTCGACAGCCAAGCTGTCATCTTCAGAGAGAAACTTGGCCGTCGAAACGCGTTAGCCAGTAACCTTTGTTGTGTTTTTTAATCTTTCTTGGTTTCAGGGGACAAGTTCTGTGTTTCAATTTTTGAAGATAACCAAGGACCAGTCCGTTCCATCAAACAAAAATAATAGTTTCATTTTGCATTTTATGGGGGCGTTATGGACCCTGTCACCTAGGTTCAAAATCTTTTGTAACTTCCAGAAGTTTGTTCGAGTCTCAGTCAGCATTATATAACCCAACCTTTTCAGTCAGGTTCAACCTCTGGCCTGTACTCATCTTTTCAGATATTCTGGTTCGTAGTTACTATTTTGGGAATTTTTCGAAAATTCGAGCCTAAAGTGGACATCAAAATTTTAAAAATTTCAAGAAAAAAGTTCAAATTTTGCAAAAGAATTTTGGAATGTTGAAAAACTTTGAAGGCGACTAAGGAATTTTTTAATAAAAAATGCGACAAAGTGTTGATGTAAAAAGGCGTTTAATTTCGAGCAATAAAAAATGTAAAAACCTGCAACAAAATGCAAAATGCATTATTTGTATTGTTACGGGTTTATCGGTTCGAATTGATTCACACGTGAATTGAAATTAATACCCACTTTATTACTAAACTAAACTTGGAAAACTACAATTGAACTTATTATTGACTTCTACTAACTCACTAATTACACTGACTTTGACTTACTCGAGGGAGAGCTGGCAGCTTTATATAGTTTTGGGCTCCAGGTTCTAGAAAAATCCGGCAGATAAGGCCGAAATTTCGGGAACGCTTATCTGCCGTTTGCTTCGTTATCGCGGCCGCTTTCCCCTTATCAGATCTTTCTAGAAACTTTTCTTATACACTAAATTCTACAATTTACAATTCGTTACAGTATGTTTGAATGTTTAGGTTCGAATGGTTGAAAACCATTTAACCAAAAACAAATTCATGTGTAGCATAATTTTAACTAATGTTTAGCTGTGTCGCTCATAGAAAAAGGTTGGGAAACACGGTTGAAAACCACACTTTAGAGCTTAGATATCAATTTATATTAAAAGAAACCTATATTAAAACAATAACATTAAGGACAACTAACATTATTTTGTTATTTTTGCCTTTGTGGAGCATACATGGCGTATGGCGGTTGATCGTTAGTTCTAAAGAAAAATTTCCCATCCAAATTCGCCTTCAGATCCCCCAAAGATACCGTAACGTTATCGCATTTGCGTGCTCGATAACTCGCCCAATCGGCGCATCGCTCGCCGATAAAACCACGCGGATTTTGAATGGCTTCGATAAAATATTTGACACTTCTCTTCTGAGAGCAGGTATCTGCAAACATAAGTCTTGAAATGAAGTATTAAAGCATGCTGGCGCCAAAATTCTGTTTTCTGCACGTCCTATTGGAGGTCAAGCATCGTTTGTTTAATCTTATATGAAAAATTCAAATTTGATTTACTAGGATCAGACCCGGCGACAGAAATGTTACGACTGATTCCCTCTACGATCTAAAACCTTGAATTTTTTTTGGTGGAACGGACTGGTCTTTGGTTATTTTTAAAAATTGATATACAAATCTTGTTCCTCTGAAACCAGGAAAGATTCACAGCGATGAAGATGACAGCTTGGATATCGAAACGCGTTAGAGCAACTGTTGTTGTGTTTTTTAATCTTTCTTGGTTTCAGGGAAAAATATTTGTATATTAATTCGTAAATTTTTGATGACTAAAAAATTTAGGCAGTCTTGGGTACTGCCGGCAGAAGTGAAAACATAAAACTAGGAAATAGCAATGTCTATGTGGTCTAGTATGACACATGCTCTAATGTTAACAGTATAGTACACTGTTAGTATTGGAGCATGTTGATAAAGCGTTACGGTGACGCGTGATGGCCACTCAAAACTATAACCCCTCGTCAAAATCGTTCAACTCGCTTAGAGAAGTTTTCTCTAAAAAAAAAGTTATCACGTTCCCTCGTCCTTCAGTCGTCGCGTGCTCAATACAGCCCGTAATCTGTCGCCGGGTTCGACTTTCAGGGAAATCTTAATCGAGAGATTTGTTTTTATTGATCTGAGCCCCAAGTTGATCCAACAGTGACAGAAATGGTGCCGCGATATACCTCAAGCTTACTTATTATGTTCATCCTAGATAGAATGTCCCCCACTTTGCGGCTGACCAAACACCCGGGCTGGTGCCCCCCGCCGTTCGGATAAAAATCTATGGTGCCGATCGCCTCCTGTATCCCCAGATTGCCGGCATCCGTGTGCACCACTTCCACGACTTTGGCGTCGTTAAGACTCAACCTCATGTCTTTATCGCGCATATCGAAGATCGGCCCTGAAGGATCCAAGCCTATAATCCGCCCTAACAACCCCCCGGTTTGCAATAGGATTCTCTTGCCTGCCCAACCGGCGATATGCGCCCCCAGCGAGTGCCCGATTACCACGAATCTATCCAAAGGTAAACCACGTCCTATGTTGAGTTGGGAGATCAAATTAGCGATGTGTTCACCTGAAATCATCAGAGTTATCTCTGGTGCAACCTAGACTACACCTACTACTATTGCTGCAGAGAATCTGCAGCAACATGCACATTCCCCGCCATAGGGACGGGGTCCTGGCGAATGGCCCCTACTGGTGTTGAATTTGGGACCATTCAGCTTCGCCAAGAATATATAGTGAATTATATATAATGAATCATAGATAGTCGAACTACCAACAATTGAATCACAAATGCTTAGCAAAGCAATTGCTCTCTAGGAAGGTCCCAGAAAACTAGATTCTAATGCATAGTTTGAACATAATAAGTATTCGGAATTTGGAAACCAAATACCGACTTCTTCAAATTTAATAAATATTCAAACCTGTTGGTTTTAGAGATTAATTAAACAGGGACACCCACCGATGCTCTCCGTGTAGTAAACCGAGGAAGCGTAGGGTGCCCATGCGGCGTTCCTCCAATTCACATGTACCACGCAACCCTGGCTGTCTTTAGCTAAGAGAACGTCGGTCAGTTGTAGGAGCCACTGCGTATTGTTGTTTTCCTTCCAACCGTGAACTAAAAAGTATATCATTCCGAAAGGGTTGTCGCAAACGATCGGCGAGCGCGGCTTAACCGGCAAGCCGAATCTAACTCTTTCTTCAAACAACGTAAAACCTATGTCGTCCAGAGGGACAGGTTGCAAAATTTTTTTCTCTGTGTTCAACAGGTCCTGGACTAAATCGGCCAACTTATTTACTTCGGGAAACAGGCTCTTCCCAGCAGGTACGTTCTCGGTATCGTTCTGTTGAGCCTCCAAATTGGGTTCGTTCGTATCGAGTTTTTTTTCATCGACGTCGGGTTGCCCTAAAATTCGAAACAATTTCTACGAGGTTTTTTGGTACAATTTGTGTGATTTACCGAGATCTTCATCGGCCAAAACGCAGGCGTTAAGGAGGACGAAGTATATCCAAATTCGTAACATCACATCAACTTTGAATGTAGAAAACTTGCGTTCGAAATTTTTTACATTTCAGTTCGTCCATAAAGAGTAAAATCGGTTGAAATTATTTAATCCGTGTAATTGTTTTTTTATTATCCGACGATCGATTCATAATTTATAAACCATTATATTACTTCGGTGTTGAACTTGACCACGTACTCGATTTGGTTCAGATATTGATAAAATTCACTTTATGTTGTTTTTATCATTTAATTGTCAGTACCTCCTGGCTGTGTCCGGAATTCAGTTATAGAAAAATTAGGCGATATGGAAAAAAAGGCGAGACTTGATTTTTGTGAATAGTCTCAAAAGCTTTGGACAATTAAGATAGACCTCGACTATGGATTTCCATCGAGTCTTTGCCATTTGATATCCAGATTTCTAAATGGGAGAATTCTCGAATCGATGACATTTATGTGTAATGGAGGGGACTATTCTGCCGCTTAATCTATTTCTTATGCATTTATTTATTCAAATTTTCGAAGCTTAAGTTCAACTGTCTGTAAAGTTGCACAGATATCGATAATCAAAGACAAAATGAACTTTTTTCATTTAAAGACCGATATATCGGTGAAAAATAATCGCATCAAGGACTTTAAAAAAGAAATTGAAGCTAAATAAGCTTGCTATCTGGCCCATCTATAGGTTAAGTCGAAAAAATTCCAAGTTCGTAGTCCAAAAAGTGATCAAAAAAATTTCAAAAATGTTTTTGTTTACGGATTCTCCAAGATTACTTGAAAACTACTGACGCCAAAAAATTTAAAGTTCAGATCTAAAAACTAGACACTTGGAGCTAAAAGATTTCTTCTTCAGATTTACTGTTCGACCATTCTCCACCAAGTTACAGCTTGTCAAAAATGGCCTAAAAATTTGGATTTTTACCTTATCCCTTAATTATATTCATTAGAGTGTACAAATTCAGAATTCGGAAAGTTGGCATCATAAAAAAAACTTAAAATCTTCAAGATGCTCCCAGGAACTAATAAGGTTGATCCCCCCAAGGGCAAAATTCTCGAGGCATACTAGAAAGTCGGAGACAGCAAATTCCTGTGCGGCCCAGCTTGACGCAGTGAGGACTTCTGTCTACGCAGACTCTTTTTTCTAAAGAACTTCCAAGTTATGGAATTTGTTACCGAAAGACATTTTTCTCAAAAATTACAACCTATCCTTGTTTAAGAAGGTAGTTCATCGCTATCTATTCTTGTTTCCGCATCCTACTTGACACAAAGAAGACTTCTGTTTACGGAGACTCTTTTTTCCTATAGAACTTCCAAGTTGTAAAACTTGTTACCGAAAGGAATATTCCCCAAAAATTACAACCTATCTTTATTTAAGAAGGCAGTTCATCGCTATCTATCCTTGTTTCCACATCCTACTTGACACAGTGAAGACTTCTGTCTACGGAGACTCTTTTTTTCTATAGAACTTTCAAGTTATGGAACTTGTTACCGAAAGGAATATTCCCCAAAAATTACAACCTATCTTTGTTTAAGAAGGCAGTTCATCGCTATCTATCCTTGTTTCCGCATCCTACTTGACACAGTGAAGACTTCTGTCTACGGAGATTTTTTTTCTATAGAACTTCCAAGTTATGGAACTTGTTACCGAAAGGAATATTCCCCAAAAATTACAACCTATCCTTGTTTAAGAAGGCAGTTCATCGCTATCTATCCTTGTTTCCGCATCCTACTTGACACAGTGAAGACTTCTGTCTACGGAGACTCTTTTTTTCTATAGAACTTCCAAGTTATGGAACTTGTTACCGAAAGGAATATTCCCCAAAAATTACAACCTATCCTTGTTTAAGAAGGCGGTTCATCGCCATCTATCCTTGTTTCCACATCCTACTCGCAGTGCTTTGAAAGCATAATGGAGTTACCCTTTGCGAGTGGATTAAACTTAAAAAAAAGGAACAGGTTAATTTTCAAAAAATCAAAATTACAAAAATTTGAAATTCGAACATTTTCAAAAAACTTTAAAAACAACGTCGAAGTTTTCAAGCAAAGAATTTCGAAAAAGTTTAATATCTGAAAAATATTACAACTGTTAAAAAAACCAAATCTGATGATAAGAGGTCGAAATTTTCAAAATTGGAAATTCTAAGGAATGTTCGAAAATTTTAAAAGTGGAAATTTTGAAAAAAATTCATCATTTTAACAAAATAAGAATTTAAAAAGAGTCAAATTGTTCAAATAAAAGTCCAATATACAACACGAAGATCAAAACTTCGAAAAAAATCGACAGTTTTTGAGAAAAAAAAATCGACATTTTTGAAAAAAGAGTCGATATTTTCATAAAACAATCAAACTTCGAGGAACAGTCAAAAGTTTGAACAAAGGTGCAGATTTTCAGAAATAAAAAACAATATCTCAACATAATTGGATGTATTAAAAAAAAAAAGAAAATTTGGAAAAATGGTCGAACAAATTTTATGTTAAAATTTTCAAAAAATTCGAAAATAAATCGAAATTTGAAACAGGCAAAATTGTGAAAGGGTTGAACTTTATAAAATAGGCTAAAATTAAGGAAAAAGGGTTATTAAAAGCAAACGAAAAAGTCGAAATTCGTAAAAAGACGAAATTAAGTTAAAATTTCGAAATTTGAAATATTGTGAGTGGAACGAGAATACGTCGACATTTTGAAAAAAAAGTGGGTATTAGAAAACATCGAAATTTTCGTAATTGTTCGAAATTTTTTATAAAAAGTCGAATTGCTTAACAAAAATCGAAACTTAATAAAGATTGGAAATATTTAAATTTTTATGGTTTGTTGACAATTTTCTAAACAATTTTTGTCAACAAACCATAAAAATTTAAATATTTCCAAACTGGGTCGAAGAAATGTTAAATAAATTAAAAAAAAACATAATATTTCCGGTCAATAAGGGTCTACCATGAAGAAAAACTTTTTTGTAGGCGAAATGTTTTTTTTTTTGGTTTTTAGAAATTTGTTGGACGCTGCTGGCGAAATACGTATCGCGTAATTATTTATTTAATTGCCGATGTGGTAAAGGGATGAAACCTTCTTGGACTTGGCTCTTTAGATTATGAGAACGTTTTTTCCTAGCCATCAAAACTTGGAGGTACTCAGGGAGACGTTTTTGGTCGTCCAAAAAATTATTGGACTATTAATGTGCATCGCCTTTTTCTATACAATACGAAACGTGTATCGCCGCAAAAAAAGTTGGAAACCGATGAAGAAACCGATAACAATATGGTTACAAATTTAGCAATCCTAGAAAAAGACGTTTTACAAAATTTGATAATGCGAGTGACACTTTTAAATAACCAGGTTATTTTTTATGCTAAATATAAAGCGCTCGAATTGGACGTTTCATTACCCAATAATTTATTTATTTTGATAAGCTATCGAAAAGCAAAGACATGTTTTTGAAGACCTTGAACTACAAATCTGCATGGGTTAAATACATTTTTTTTTATTAGTTGGCGCCGAATTATGTTTACAAAAAAGGTTAAAAATATCAAATCTGTTTACGAAACTAGGAGATATTTTTTTTTAAATAAATATTCGACTGTTCTAAAATAGTTTATCTTAATAGCAGTATAATTATTATAAACTGTTAAAACATTAAATTTCCAAATGATTTTTACCTCGATAGAATTTAATAATTTTGTTCAATCAGCTTCCTTTTTGGCTTCTCGAAAGGAACGAACGAAGAAATGAATTTATTTTTCACCTTTTTGTTGAACATTTCTAGTCTAGCTCTAGTCTGGTCTGGTCTGGTCTGATCTGGTCTGGTCTGGTCTGGTCTGGTCTGGTCTGGTCTGGTCTGGTCTGGTCTGGTCTGGTCTGGTCTGGTCTGGTCTGGTCTGGTCTGGTCTGGTCTGGTCTGGTCTGGTCTGGTCTGGTCTGGTCTGGTCTGGTCTGGTCTGGTCTGGTCTGGTCTGGTCTGGTCTGGTCTGGTCTGGTCTGGTCTGGTCTGGTCTGGTCTGGTCTGGTCTGGTCTGGTCTGGTCTGGTCTGGTCTGGTCTGGTCTGGTCTGGTCTGGTCTGGTCTGGTCTGTCTGGTCTGGGTCTGGTCTGGTCTGGTCTAGTCTAGTCTAGTCTAGTCTAGTCTAGTCTAGTCTAGTCTAGTCTAGTCTAGTCTAGTCTAGTCTAATGTAGTCTAGTCTAGTCTAGTCTAGTCTAGTCTAGTCTAGTCTAGTCTAGTCTAGTCTAGTCTAGTCTAGTCTAGTCTAGTCTAGTCTAGTCTAGTCTAGTCTAGTCTAGTCTAGTCTAGTCTAGTCTAGTCTAGTCTAGTCTAGTCTAGTCTAGTCTAGTCTAGTCTAGTCTAGTATAGTCTAGTCTAGTCTAGTCTAGTCTAGTCTAGTCTAGTCTAGTCTAGTCTAGTCTAGTCTAGTCTAGTCTAGTCTAGTCTAGTCTAGTCTAGTCTAGTCTAGTCTAGTCTAGTCTAGTCTAGTCTAGTCTAGTCTAGTCTAGTCTAGTCTAGTCTAGTCTAGTCTAGTCTAGTCTAGTCTAGTCTAGTCTAGTCTAGTCTAGTCTAGTCTAGTCTAGTCTAGTCTAGTCTAGTCTAGTCTAGTCTAGTCTAATGTAGTCTAGTCTAGTCTAGTCTAGTCTAGTCTAGTCTAGTCTAGTCTAGTCTAGTCTAGTCTAGTCTAGTCTAGTCTAATGTAGTCTAGTCTAGTCTAGTCTAGTCTAGTCTAGTCTAGTCTAGTCTAGTCTAGTCTAGTCTAGTCTAGTCTAGTCTAATGTAGTCTAGTCCAATGTAGTCTAGTCTAGTCTAGTCTAATGTAGTCTAGTCTAATGTAGTCTAGTCTAATGTAGTCTAGTCTAATGTAGTCTAGTCTAGTCTAATCTAGTCTAGTCTACTGTAGTCTAATCTAGTCTAGTCTAGTCTAGTCTAGTCTAGTCTAGTCTAGTCTAATGTAGTCTAGTCTAGTCTAGTCTAATGTAGTCTAGTCTAGTCCAGTCTAATGTAGTCTAGTCTAGTCTAGTCTAATGTAGTCTAGTCTAGCCTAGTCTAGTCTAGTCTAGTCTAATCTAGTCTAGTCTAGTCAGTCTTACAAAAAGATTAATCTTGTTCTTGGTTTTGACAATGTGTCTTCCAGTGGCGGCTCGTAGCCAAAACTAATGGGGGTGCTGCGACAATGTTTAGCGTTTTAGGTTTGATCCAAAATGTCGATTTCTTCAAAATTTTAACTTTTTAAAATTTCAGTTGCAAATTTCGACATTTTTAAAATGTAACCTTTCGAAAATTTTAGATTTCTTAGAAAACTTGACAATGAAAATTTTTGAATAATGTCGCGTTTTTTGAAAGACTGGATTTTTTCCATATTTCGATCGTATTCCAAAATTTATACTTTTTTTTTTATAATTTCAACTTTAATTTATTTTTAAGTATTGACTTTTCCGAAAAATATCGAAGGGCGAAAGCGGTTTAAAATTAAATTTATTCTTAAAATTTCTTCGTTTTTTCCGAAATATTGACATTTTTATTGAAATTTTAGGGTGTTTTGCGAAACATTTTTATCAAAAATTAGAAAACAAAATGAACCATGAAATCTCAAACTCTAGTAAAAAAAACTGGACATTTTTAAAACAAATTAGACATAAAAAATTTGGAGAAGTTTAAATTTCCAGAAAAAATTTTAAGGACAAAATTTTCAGAAAAAATAGGAATTTATAAAAAAAATTCTCTTTATAAAATATTTTTAAAAAAATGGAAACTTGGCAGAAAAAATTTTAATTTTCTTAAATAAATCGAAATATTTAGAAGAACTCAAGAATATTTTATACAAAAAAGTTAAAGTTGAGATTTCAGGTAAAAATTCGAATACTCGCTATTAAATTATTAATATTAAAATGCAGGAATAGTTGGATTTAGATTTTATTTTGAAATTTTAAGTATTTTCGCAAAATTCTTACAAAAGTTAGAAAAAAAATTAAAATAGATTTTAAAATCCCGTAACTTCTAAAAGAAACTTGACATTTCTATAAAAAGAGATCAGAGAAAATTTAAAATTTGATTGACCATTTAAAATATTCTAATTAAAGACTCATTCATTGTTTAGAAAATTGTCAACGAACAATAAAAATTTAAATATTTCCAAACTGGGGCGAAGAAACGTTAAATAAATTGAAAAAAACATAATATTTCCGGTCAATAAAGGTCTACCATGAAGAATAAATTGTTCGTGATTTCTGCAAGAGAAACCCTTTTTGGTACTTTAAATCTAGAATCTAACGTTTGGCTTGTTGTTATTTAACGTTTTTCAAATTAGAATTATTAAGTTCAAATAGAGACTCGGTGGTCAAGTAAATGAAAGCAGGAAGTTGACATGGATCAAATTTTATCTGCATGCAATTCCCCGATAAGAGTACTTTTGAAAGTTTCTATCTCTGTCGAGTAAAAAATGGTGATTAACAGATAAGTTTTAATGGTCCAAATTTTCTATATAGATGAGGCTACAAAGATCAACGACCACAGTTAAAGAGCGACCGTCAAAAGTGAGCTTAAGGATGTTACTGTTGCTGGTGGTACCCTTGCTTTTAGGTAAGTTTATCATTATTATTGTAAGCAATTGGCCATCGAGCTTTTTTTTCTAATCACTAATGATTTATAGCAATTTATTACTAAAGTTATTTTACAAATCTGATAGATGATTAATACAATATTTGAAAGATTTTTCCAACGACACCACAAGACCTAGAAATTTATTAAATTTGATACGAAATATAACAAAAAATTGAAGATGCAGAGAATATCGATAAATTGATGCTTGATTTCGAGTTTAAAATAAAAAATCTAAAAAAAAAGTAGAACTTGGAAGTCCACTCGAAATATATCCAAAAAAATTTAGGAAATTCGACATTGATCATTAAAAAGATTCGTAAATTCGGTTTACTTCTAAATTATAGAATTAAGAATTTCGATATTAAAACTCAAATACTAGGTTTTTCCTTATTTTTAATTTTCTTCTTGAAATCCGAACTTTAATCCTAACATTTCAATTGTAAACGTGAATATTCGACTTTTTTCGAAATTACGAATTTTCAGCTCAAAATTTCTCTAAAAACTTTAGAATTTCTAAAATACCTCACGTTCAGTATCGTTTTTAATTGCTTATATCATAGTTGAAAGCATACGTTCGCGTCTAATTTAAATAATGTTTAAACAAAGTCGATTTCAACAACATATTTCGAGCTCTTGCTCTCCCTTCCAATTTGAACTCGAAAAAAACCAAAAGCTGTAAAAAAAGTGTAGCTTCCAATTCATAATTACCAAAAAAAAAACTGTTTATAAAAAATCAAAAATTTTAGTCTACAATACAATATTTAAACGATTTTTCCAACAACACCACACGACATATGATCTAGAAATTTATCAAATTTGATACGAAATATAACAAAAAATTGAAGATGCAGAGAATATCAATAAATTGATGCTTGATTTCGAGCTTAAAATAAAAAATCTAAAAAAAAAGTAGAACTTGGAAGTCCACTTGAAATATATCAAAAATGAATTATTTTTTATAAAATAATTCATTTTTGCAAAAAGAAATTGTCCTCAAAGGTTTTTATTTTTTCTGAAATAATTACATAAAACTTTTTTCTTAATTAAATTTATTAAATTAATACTAATATTCAATTAAATATTGTTTGTCAGTTGGACAAACAATATTTAATTGAATATTAAATATTTACAACATAATGCATTTTTCGTTGAACATGTCACTTTTTTTCGACTTTAAACTTAAAATTTCGACTTTTTTCTGGAAAATTCGACTTCTTTCTGGAAAATTCGACTTTTTTCTTGAAATTTTTACTTTTTTCCTAGAATTCCGAGATTAATCTCGAAATTTCGACTTTGATATCGAATTTTATCTCGAAATTTCGAGAATAAAAAGCTCTATAATAAACACACTCTGTACTTAAATTAGACAGACGACAGTTACATCCCACCACTCCTCTTTCCCAACAATCTTGACAGTTGATAGTAGGGTGCGACCAATAATTGCTATTTTTAATTAGCAAATTTTGGTGTTTTCCTTAGAAATTTCGAGATTAAAGTTGAAATTTCGAGAAAAAAGTCGAAATTTCGAGATCTAAATCGAAATTCCGAGATTAAGATCAAAATTTCGAGAAAAAAGTCGCAATTTGAAAAAAAGGTCGAAATTTGAGAAAAAGTCGAAACATCGACCTTATAAGCTCGAAATTTCGAGAAGAGTCGAAATTTGAGAAAAAGGTAAGTTGAAATTGCGAAAAAGTCGAAATTTGAGAAAAAAGTCGAAATTTGTAGAAAAAAGTCGAAATTTTGAAAAGTCGAAATTTCGATATGAAAGTCAAAATTTCGAGAAAAAGTCAATCTTTGAGAAAAACGTCGAAATTTCGAGAAAAAAATCGAAATTTGGTAAAAAGTGGAGATTTCCAGAAAAAAGTCGAAATTTGTAGAAAAAAGTCGAAATTTTGAAGTCGAAATTTCGATATGAAAGTCAAAATTTCGAGAAAATGATCAATATTTAAGAAAAACGTCGAAATTTCGAGAAAAAAAATCGAAATTTGGTAAAAAGTGGAGATTTCGAGAAAAAAGTCGAAATTTTGAGAAAAAAGGTCGAAATTTCCAAAAAAATGTCGAAATTTCTATATTAAGGTCAAAATGTCGAGAAAAAAGGTGAAATTTTAAGGTTGGGAAAAGTTGAATGATACCTGAGTTGTTAAAATCTCAACTGCTACCAGTAAATTGAAAAAAAAAATATATTAAAAATTTAATTTATTTAAAAAAAAAGTGCTCCTATCGTTGTCTCTTTCAGGTGCTCAAGCCAACGCTGGGTTAATATCAAACATCGGCAACGGCATCATCGGTGGTATCGAGAGCGGCATCAATGGCTTCAAGGAAGTGACCATGGAGCCGGTCCCAAAGAACGGAATCAGCTTCACGTTGGTCAAAGCCACCAATTTAGGACGACTAACAGAATTCAATCAAGAAAACGCCAAAATCTGCTCGGACGCCGAAAGGTAAAATCTACATCATCATCCACGGATGGTTAGAGAACAAAGGTAGAGAGTGGTACAAGGAATTGACCGAAGCTTTGGCCAAACAGGATCCCGAGGGGTACGTCATCCAAGTCGATTGGCGTCAGTACGCCCTTAAACCGTACTCGGAGTCCGCGTATTACACCGAAAGCGTCGGTAAGCGTCTGGAATTCGAAATTCCTTTCAATATTTCTAATTAGCTTCATTATAATCTTTTAAGATTCTAATCTTGAGCAACAAAATTCCAGGTGAACACATCGCCGATTTAATTGTGAAACTCCATCGCGAGAACAAAGTCCCCGTTGATAAATTCGTCCTCATCGGGCATTCTCTAGGTGGTCAAATCGCCGGTTGGACAGGGAAAAAATTCACTGCCACCACCGGATTAAAATTAGCGAGAATAGTAGCGTTGGATCCGGCTGGGCCTCTGTTTGTGGCGAGACCTGACACCAGGAGACTCTGCAGGACTGACGCCGAAGTGGTACAGGTGATTCACACCGATGGTGGAAAATTCGGATTGAAGGGTCCTTGCGGCACCATCGATTTCTTCCCCAACGCGGGATCGAATCAACCCGGGTGCTACAAAATCGACGTTAGCAACATCGCCAGCTTGGTCGACCCACGTAAGTTTGACTGTTCATTACAGAACATTTAATTGGTAATTTATGAAAGTAGGTGAAAATAAAGTCAGGCAGAGGACGCTTGTATCAATAAATGTTGCGATGCAATCTGTAATACAAGCTGTTGCCTCATTAAGTGACCTTTGCAAATAAAATCTAATTTCATTAGATTCTAATTGATAGATTTGCATTGTAATTAACTTCGCTTATTATCTCATTCATTAATTGATTAAAAATCTTGACATACAATCTTACAAAACGTATTATTTTTTTCTCCTTAAAAAGAGTCTACGTCACAAATTCGTGTTTGGTTCATTTGCCAATTTCGTATTTTTTCCATGATACAAATTAAGTGGAAAGCGTTTCGTTAGTGAACGTTTCTTTGTGTATTTCAGCGCTTTGCGATCACGCCAGAAGTTGGGAGTTCATGATAGAAGCTGTCAAGAATCCGAAAGGCTTCTTGGGGATTAGATGCGCCGGATGGGAGGAATTTAAAAGCAGGAGATGTGACAAGAAGACTGTGTCCATTGGGGACTTGACCACGACAGCTACTGGGACCTTTTATTTGGAAACTAAACCCTCAAAGCCTTTTGCAAAAGATTTATTAGAAACCCATTTTTCAAGTTAAGTTGTTGGTGATACTTTAGTAATTCGATTAATAAACGTTTACAAAGAAACTGTTAGATTTTCTTGCCGATGCATTATCAATTGATCCGATTTTTGGGCTCTTGTATCTTCATCCAAATTTCAGTAATAGCCCCTGAAGAAGATATACTGGGAAGGTTCTTTTAAATAGTAGTAATTTGAAGGCATAATGGGGTTACCCTTTGGGAGTGGATTAAACTTAAAAAAAACTAATCTAAACTACTAAACTACTAAACTAAAATTCTCAAATAGTTGTATTGTAAAAATAGAAATACAGAACTTGTCCCCTGAAACCAAGAAAGATTAAAAACACAACTATAGTTGCTCTAACACGTTTGGATAACCAAGTTATCATTTTCAGAGAGATATCCAGGTGACAAGATTTCTATATCAATTTGAGAAGATAACTAAGGATGCGTTCATACTAGACACTTTATTCTGCGCATTTCTCTCTGACATAAAATATATTTTTTCTCTGACATAGTTTCAACTATTCTGAGAGAAGTTATCTCCTCCTAGCTACGTAGATAAGTCTCTGATAGCTTCTCTCAGGATAGTTGACACTTATGTCACAGAGAAATGTACGGAATAAAGTGTCTAATCTAAATGCATCATTTCGTTCTACAAAAAAAAAGTAATGACTATGGTTTTAATAGAAGATATAAGTAACCAATGAAATAATCAAAGTGCAAAGACCTAAGATGACCTAAGTGTGTGCTATGTGTGCAAATTTGCACACATAGTTTGCACTATTGGTTGTCGTTGAAAGCAACAGAGGGCGTAATTAACACGTTCTTGGATAAAATAAAAAGTGTAATGTAATGGGAGCAATTATTTCAAACAGATTTATAGCTCTTGTATTAGTCGCCCACAATGGGTAATAAGTGTACCTAATACAATGTAAAAATGAAATAAAATTGTCTAAAAAAATAGTTACCGATTCGAAATGCTTTGGAAATTTATGTTCATTTTAGCTTTAGGTAAGTCGATTTGGTTAATTCAGTCAACAGACAGATTTAAAATTTTAGTGTTCTATTATCAGTTTTTTTATTCCAGTTTTTTGGTGCACCTAAATCTCGTTTTGGTCCATTAATATCATTCTGTCTTAAACGTGTCACATGTAATAATTATTTCGACGGTTTTGTAAATTACATATCAAACGTTCACTATTGCACTTGTTTTCTCACGAAATCTTCTCTAAAGCTCATAAATGTGCTCATGGAACTCCATAAATAAAATAATATAATGTTAAAAAGTTGGGTATTTGATGGTTCCTCAGTATTGCAGTTGTTTTACCCCAAAATTTTCTCTAAAATTAGCAACTATTCTCATGGAGGATCCTGATCAAAAAAATTTGAGCTAAAATGTTGGACATTTGGTAGTTCGTTAATATTTCAATTATTTTGCCACGAAACATTCTTTTTTTGCAGAATCACAGACAAAATAATGTTATGTTAAACAATTGGGTATTTGGTACTTCATGTGGCAGTTTTCTCATGAAATTTTTAAGTTTGCACACGTTGTGAGCCAAATGTTGGACATTATATCAGTATTCTCAAATATGCTCTTGGAGGTCCACTGGCAAAATAATATTATGTTAAAAAGTTGGGTATTTGGTGAATCATCGGTATTGCAGCTGTTTTCTCATGATGTCTTCTCTTTTAATTGAGCTTACGCGACCTTGAGCTCACGCAAGCTTGAGTTCACGCAAGTTTGAGCTCACGCAAGCTTGAGCTCACGCAAACTTGAGTTCACGCAAGTTTGAGCTCACGCAAGCTTGAGCTCACGCAAACTTGAGTTCACGCAAGCTTGAGCTCACGCGACCTCCAGTTCATGCGACTTTGAGCTCACGTGACCTTGAACTCACGCGACATTGAGCCCATGTGACATTAAGTTCACATGACTTTGAGCTAACAAGATCTTTAAATAAAGTGACTTTGAGTTTATGCGACCTTGAAGTCACGTGGCTTCGAGCTAATGTAACCTTGAATACAAGAAAACTTAAGCTAACCTTATCCTGAACTCAACTGACCTTGAGCTAACGCGATCTTGACCTTACGTGACTTTGACCTAACGAGACCTTGAGTTCCCGCGTTCTTGAGCTCACGTTACCTTGATGGAACGGATTGGTCCTTGGTTATCTTCAAAAATTGAAACACAGAACTTGTCCCCTGAAACCAAGAAAGATTAAAAAACACAACAAAGGTTGCTCTAACGCGTTTCGACAGCCAAGCTGTCATCTTCAAAGAGAAACTCTCTCTCTCTCTCTCTCTCTCTCTCTCTCTCTCTCTGAAGATGACAGCTTGGCTGTCGAAACGCGTTAGAGCAACCTTTGTTGTGTTTTTTAACGTTACCTTAAAATCAGATGACACTGAGTTCACGTGATTTTAAGCTAACCATGTAAAACTAATTGACCTTAAGTTAATGCAATCTTGAGCTTACGTTGCCTCGAGCTGACGTGACCTTGAACACACGCTGACTTTATCCTGACCTCAGCTGACCTTGAGCTAACGTGATCTTGAGCTAACAAGATCTTGATCCTCACGTGTCCTTGATCTCATGTGACCTTGATCTCACCTGGCTTTGATCCGACGTGACCTGGAGCTCAGGTGACCTTGATCTCATATGGCCTTGATCTTACGGGAGCTTGAGCTTGCGTGACTGTGAGCTCACGTGACCTTGCGATTCAGTGACTTTAAACTTATACGACCCTAAAATAGCTCTGTGAACCTAATTGACCTTGAGTTAATGCGACCTTGAATTTACGTTGCCTCGAGCTAACGTGACCTTGAACACACGCAAACTTTGTCCTGACCTTAACTAACCTCAAGCTAACGTGACCTTGAGTTAACAAGATCTTGATCCCCTACATGACCTTTACCTTACGTGACCTTGATCCCACGTGACCTTGATCTCACGCGATCTTGATCTTATGTGTGCTTGATCTCACCTGGCTTTGATCCGACGTGACCTGGAGTTCAGGTGACCTTGATCTCATATGGCCTTGATTTTACGGGAGCTTGAGCTCACGTGACTGTGAGCTCACGTGACCTTGTGATCAGTGATTTTAAACATACACGACCTTAAAATAGCTCTGTGAACCTAATTGACCTTGGGTTAATGTGACCTTGAACTTATGTTGCCTCGACCTAACGTGATCTTGAACACACACTTACTTTATCCCACCTCAACTGACCTTGAGCTAACGTAATCTTGAGCTAACAGAGTCTTGACCCCCACGTGATCTTTATTTTACGTGACCTTGATCTCACGTGACCTTGATCTCACGCGATTTTGATCTCACGTGGTCTTGATCTCATGTGACCTTAATCTCACCTGGCTTTGATCCGACGTGACCTGGAGCCTAGGTGACCTTGATTTCATATGGCCTTGATCTTACGAGAGCTTGATCTTGCGTGACCGTGAGCTCACGTGACCTTGCGACCAGTGACTTTAAACTTACACGACCTTAAAATAGCTCTGCGAACCTAATTGACCTTGAGTTAATGCAACCTTGAACTGACGTTGCCTCGAGCTAACGTGATATTGAACATACGCAAACTTTATCTTGACCTTAAATAACCTTGAGCTAACATGATCTTGAGTTAACAAGATTTTGACCCCACGTGACCTTTATCCTACGTGACCTTGAGCTTACGTAACTTTGATCTCACGCGATCTTGATATCACGCGATCTTGATATCACAAGGTCTTGATCTCATGTGACCTTGATCTTACCTGGCTTTGATCCGACGTGACCTGGGGCTCAAATGACCTTGATCTCACATGGCCTTGATCCTACGGAAGCTGGAGCCTGCGTGACCGTGAGCTCACGTGACCTTGCGATCAGTGACTTTAAACTTACACGGCCTTAAAATAGCTCTGTGAACCTAATTAACCTTGAGTTAATGCGACCTTGGACTTACGTTGCCCCGAGCCAACGTGACCTTGAATACACATTAACTTTATCCTGACCTCAATTGATCTTTAGCTAACAAGATCTTGACCCCCACGTGACCTTTATCTTACGTGACCTTTATCTTACGTGACCTTTATCTTACGTGACTTTTATCTTACGTTACCTTGATCTCACGCGGTCTTGATCTCACGAGACCTTGAGCCCAGGTGTCCTTAATGTCACCTGTCTTTGATCAGACGTGATCTTGAGCTCAGGTGACCTTGATCTTACGCAACCTTGAGCTCACATGATCTTGAGATCAGTGACGTTAAACTTACGCGACCTTAAAATAGTTCTGTAAATCTAATTGACTTTGTGTTAACGCGACCTTGAACTCACGTTGCCTCAAGCCAATGTTACCTTGAATACATATATATATATATATATATATATATATAATCAATTCCCTTTTACCGTAAGGTGTCGGGATGAATACATGCTAACCTAATTCTGTACTCAGGTGATTTTGACCTCACGTGTGACTCTGGCCTAATGTGACTTTGATCGTGGGTGACCTTAATTAACGTGATGTTGAGCTCACGTGACGTCGAACTCACGTGATCTGGAACTTACGTGACCTTGGATCTGCGTGACCTTAAACTCATGTGACTCTGATATCATGTGATCTTAACCTCCGCGTGACCTTTATCTTACGTGACCTTTATATTACGTTAGCTTGATCTCACGTGGTCTTGATTTCACGCGACCTTGAGCTCAGGTGTCCTTGATGTCATCTATCTTTGATCAGACGTGACCTTGGGCTCAGGTGACCTTGATCTTTCGGAATCTTGAGCTTACATAAACTTAAGATCAGTAACGTTAAACTTACGCGACCTTAAAATAGCTCTGTGAACTTCATTGACCTTGAGTTAACGAGACCTTGAGTTAACGCGACCTTGAACTCACGTTGCCTTGCGCCAATGTCATCTGAGCACATGCTAACCTAATTCTGTACTCAGGTGATCTTGAGCTCACGTGTGACTTTGGCCTAATGCAACTTTAATCGTGGGTGACCTTAATTAATGTGATGTTGAGCTCACGTGACCTCGAACTCCCGTGATGTTGAGCTCATGTAACCTCGAACTCACGTGATCTGGAACTCACGTGACCTTGGACTTACGTGATCTTAAACTCACGTGACTGATATCATGTGATCTTGAGCTCACGTGATCTTAAACTCTAGTAATCTTAACCTCGTGTGATCTTAAACTGATCTAACCTTGCTCTCATGTGACAAATCTTTTGTTTAAATTTCATTTTTTTTTGGAAATTTAGTCTTTTTTTTTGTAAATTTCGACTTTTTTTTGGACAAATTCGGTTTTGTTGAATTTTTCACGAAATTTTGATTTTCTTAGTAGAGTTCTGTTTTTTTAAAAAAATTCGACTCATCAAAATTCGATTATATTTTTAATTCGATTTTTTTTTAAATTTTGGCATTTTCTAAAACAAAATTTGCTAAACTTTAAAATTGCAATAAAAAAAAGTCAAAAAATCGAGAAAAGAGTAAAATTTGGGAGAAGATTTAAAAAAGCGTTTTCTAAACACTTTGAATTTGCAGGAAAATGATAAAAAAAATATAAGCTTATTAATTTCAAAAAAGAATGTCAAAAAATTGAGAAAAGGGGCAAAATTTCAAGAAAGATTCAAAATTTAGAAAAAGAGTGACTCTGATATCATGTGTTCTTGAGCTTACGTGACGTTAAACTCTAGTGATCTTAACCTCGTGTGATCTTGAATTGATATAACGTTGCTCTCATGTGACAAATCTTTTTTTAAATTTCATTTTTTTTCGAAATGTTGTGTTTTTTTTGTAAATTTCGACTTTTTTTTGACAAATTCGATTTTGTTGAATTTTTCGCGAAATTTTGATTTTCTTAGTAAGGTTCTGCTTTTTTAACAAATTCGAATCTTATCAAAATTCGATTATTTTTTTTAAATTCAATTTCTTTTTCAAAATTTCGGCATTTTATAAAACAAAATTCGCTAAACTTTAAAATCGCAATAAAAAATTGTTAAAAATTTGGGAGAAGAGCAAAATAACGAGAAAGATTTAAAATTTAAAAAAGCGTTTTCTAAACATTTGGAATTTGCAGGGAAATGATAAAAAAAAGATAAACCTTTCAACTTTAAATAAGAATGTCAATAAATTGATAAAAGAGGCAACAAAATTCGCTAAAGTTTAAAATTGCAATAAAAAAATGTCAAAAAATTGGGAAAAATGTCGAGAAAGATTCAAAAATTAGAAAAGAGTTTTCTACTCATATTGAACTTGACGGAAAATGGTCAAAAAAAGTAAACACTTCGAGTTGAAACCCAATAAAATTTTAATTTCCTAAAAAAAAACAAAATTATAGGAAAACTTTTAAAACTTGATATTTGAAACATCGGAAAAAATATAGAATTTTCAAAATTAAATTGGGACAAAGAAATAAAATTTAAATATTAACACAAAAAAAATCGAAATGTTGAATTTTACACAAAAAAAGTTAAAAATATTGTTACCATTGAGAAAAAGATTGAAATTTCATAACATTTCAAAAATAAAGTAAGAATCTCTCTAAAAGGACAATATTTCGTGTATAAAGTCAAAATTTTAGAAAAAAAAAGTCAAAATTGCATGCTTAAGGTCGAAATTTTGAGAAGAAATTAAAAATTGAAGTACAGAACTTGTCCCCTGAAACCAAGAAAGATTAAAAAATACAACAAAGGTTACTGGCTAACGCGTTTCAGCTGTCAGCTGTCATCTTCAGAGAGAAAACTGTTGGAGATGACAGCTTGGCTGTCGAAACGCGTTAGCCAGTAACCTTTGTTGTATTTTTTAATCTTTCTTGGTTTCAGGGAACAAAATGTGTATTTCAATGTTTGAAGATAACCAAGGATCAGTCCGTTCCATCCAAAGAAATCAAAATCCATTTAGGGTAACTTTGTACATCGGAGTCTGTTACTTCTGCAGTGGTAGTAGTCTTTGACTGGTAGCAAGGTTGTACTGAAGCTGTCAAACCTATTATGGTTTGACAGCCGCACTTCAACTTTGCTACCCAATGTAGAGCTGGAGATTCACTACGAGGCAGATAAATGTACACATTATCGTATCGACGAATTTGAATTAAATATCTTTTGTAATCTGCATGAACTCTTTGTCACAGTTTTATCATGTTTAAATTAACTTTATAAATGAAAAGTTATGTTTGTGCCCCCAATATTTGATTGCAGTTTCATACGTCGATTGCGGCCTTTTCGACCTATTCGACAACATTAAAAAAAAAGTCGACGAAATGTTGAATTTAGGGCCGTCCAAGCATTTGTCGGAAAAGAAAGTCGAATTCCACTTGGTTAGCATCAATGTCGTGAGTAGAAAAGTACTCGATTTGGAACAACCGTCAGAACTGGGGGACTGTCATGGTAACATTTACTTCCTCATACATGATTGGTGGTCGGGAATAGACTGGTACTCTTACATGACGGAGAACCTGTTGGATTACGACAAGAGAGGGTGTGTGATCCTAGTGGATTGGGAACCGATCAGGGACAACGGACGAACGGAAAATATTCTCGCCGTTGAATTGTCAGGTGAATAAGCGGGCTGACTTGAGGTAAATCACTATTAGATTTGTAGGTAATAGAATAAACCAACTGTTATCGAAAGCGAGCGATAGTTTCAATATGAAAGGGAAACAAATTATCTTGTTGGGTTACGGTATGGGGGCCCACATCGCCGGAGTGGTTGGGAGATTGTTTGCTGAAACGAGAAATACAAAAATCAAGAGGATTGTAGCTATGGATCCGATTGAACCGATGCTTCTTAAGAACCACGGGGACAATAAAGTATTGACCAAGAAGGACGCCGAATACGTGCACGTGGTGCATACTGCGGCGGGAAGCATCGGCGCCAGTAATCCGATCGGCACCATAGATTTCTACCCGAATGGGGGCGCATTCCAGCCGGGGTGTCCAAAATTGATGGCTAGCAGCTTACCGTCTGCTCCCACCAAAGCTGGTGAGTAACAAGGATTGGAAGATTAATTGGAGCATGATTCGGTTTGATTTGATTGCATTTTGCAACGTTTTGCCAAAATGATTTCTTTCATCTTTAATCACAGGATGGGGTTTCAGATATTAAGTCGCATTTACTCTACTGCTACTGTTGCTACTACTACTACTGCTACTACTACTACTGCTACTACTACTACTACTCCTACTACTCTTATTATTCACTTTTCTACTATATTCAATCCAAGTGGTAGTTAGCCTATATACGAAGATTAACAAGAATTTCATGGTGGATCATTTTCTGATCAGGAAATATTTTACGTTGTACAGAGTGAGCGAAACTCAATGTCTCAGCTCTAAAAAGAAAAAACAATATAAGAAATCTGAAAAGAAGTTCTTAAACTGGATTGAGTAAGGTTCATTTGAAGCCAAAGTTGGGTATTTTTCTATATTTGCAAACTAATGTCGGTCAGACGAGGAGGTACTTTGTGGGTTTGGTAACTGCTAATAGCAATTATTTTTCATGGTAGACTCTTATTAACCATAACACGCGTCCATTATACATTTATCTGTTGTTTGCATTATTGTTACCAGAATTCCAATGCAGTGTACAAATGTAGTCACTTCTGGAAATACAATTTGATCTATTTTTCAACTTTGGGTCTTCCTTACTATGTTCGGCTTCGTTTTGATGGCAGGCTGAGGTTTTCATGGCTTTCAATTTTCAGAGCTCTGCGCCAACAAAAGAAGCCTCGCCTACACCATCGAAGCCATCTCCAATCCTGGTGGTTTCAAAGCTTCCAAATGTCACAACTGGATAGCTTATCAAGCGCACAAGTGTCCCGACGGCGAGGAAGTATCCCTGGGCGATCTGAATACGACGGCCACCGGCATCTTCTACTTGGAAACTCGTTCCAAGATGCCCTTCGCTTTAAATAAGTCTTTAGCGATCGAGGCTGAGCACTCCAATAGAATCAATTGGGAGACAACCACCGAAGTCGCCAGTGAGGAAATAAGTGAAGAGATTTGTCATGAAGTCGAGGAGGAGATCAATCCCCATTTGGTAGACGACGCCTACGTGATGTTGGAATCGGAGAAAATATTCAAAGAGCGTTTAGATCGAATTGAAACAGATCAAGACGACACTATTACTTTCGAGGAAGGAAAATCCGGTTTAATGCCTAGAGCTATAGAGGATAGTGAAGAAGCGGCACCTCCGGATGTACCAACAGAGAAACCTTCGGTAGATACCAAAGAAGAGAAAGGTTTCATTTCGAAAATTGGAAGCTATCTTTGGGCAAAACCGGAAAAGGAGGAGAGCGAAGAAGATGATATGAGTCAAGCTGCCGCTAAACTTTTATAAAAAAAAATGAATACTTAGATAATAAATTCTTTAAATCGATTGCTGCAGAAGCGTATGTAATAAAAATTATTTTTGTAACCTAAAATTTTGAATTTGGGGAAATATTTTAAAAAAAGAAAATTAAATTCAAAAGAAATGGTTCTCATAATATTAACTTCATAATTGCATCTCAAATTTTCGCCTTTTCTAGAACTTTCTAGACAAATAGTCGAATATAGAAAGTTTTATCAAAGCTCTGTTATCATTGAAGGTTTTAAAGTTATTATAGTGTTTATCAATTTGTTGACTTTTTATAAATTTCGTGTTAAGACTAGAATTTTAATTTTCTAAATTTAGTATGTCATTAGTATTTTAAATGTTTGTTCACAATAAATTCTCTAAAAGTCACAAATGTGCTCTTGGGGGTCCTTAGACAAAATAATATAATGTTTAAAAGTTGGATATTTAATGGTTCATCAGAATTGCAGTTATTTTTCCATGAAATTGTCTCTAAAACTCGCACATGTTATCATGGAGTATCCTAATCAAAATAATTTTGGGCCAAAATATTAGGCATTTGGTAGTTCATTAGTATTTCAAATATTTTGCCACGAAACATTCCCTTCTTGCAGAATCACAGACAAATTAATCTTATGTTGGACAGTTGGGTACTTGGTGGTTCATCTGGTTAGCTGTTTTCTGGTGAATCTCTAAACTTCACAAAGATGTCCTTGGAGGTCCACAGTTAAAATAATATAATGTCAAAAAGTTAGATATTTGATGGTTCATCAGTATTGCAGTTATTTTTCCATGAAATTGTCTCTAAAACTCGCAAATGTTATCATGGAGTATCCTAATCAAAATAATTTTGGGCCAAAATATTAGGCATTTGGTAGTTCATCATTATTTCAAATATTTTGCCACAAAACATTCCCTTCTTTTAGAATCGCAGACAAAATAATGTTATATTAAACAGTTGGGTACTTGGTGGTTCATCTGGTTAGCTGTTTTCTGGTGAATCTCTAAACTTCACAAAGATGTCCTTGGAGGTCCACAGTCAAAATAATGTAATGTTAAAAAGTTGGATATTTCATGGTTCATCAGTATGCAGTTATTTTTCCATAAAATTTTCTCTAAAACTCGCAAATGTTATCATGGAGTATCCTAATCAAAATAATTTTGGTCCAAAATATTAGGCATTTAGTAGTTCATCAGTATCTCAAATGTTTTGCCACGAAAAATTCCCTTCTTGCAGAATCACAGACAAAATAATTTTATGTTGAACAGTTGGACAGTTGAGTACTTCGTGGTTCATTTGGGTAGCAGTTTTCTGGTGAATCTCTAAACTTCACAAAGATGTCCTTGAAGGTTCATCGCAAAATAATATAATGTTAAAAAGTTGGATATTTGATGGTTCATCAGTATGCAGTTATTTTTCCATAAAATTTTCTCTAAAACTCGCAAATGTTATCATGGAGTATCCTAATCAAAATAATTTTGGGCCAAAATATCAGGCATTTGGTAGTTCATCAGTATTTCAAATGTTTTACCACGAAAAATTCCCTTCTTGCAGAATCACAGACAAAATAATTTTATGTTGAACAGTTGGACAGTTGAGTACTTCGTGATTCATTTAGCTAGCAGTTTTTTGGTGAATCTCTAAACTTCACAAAGGTGCCCTTGGAGGTCCACAGTCAAAATAATATAATGTCAAAAAGTTGGATATTTGATGGTTCATCAGTATGCAGTTATTTTTCCATTAAATTTTCTCTAAAACTCGCAAATGTTATCATGGAGTATCCTAATCAAAATAATTTTGGGCCAAAATATTAGGCATTTGGTAGTTCATCAGTATTTCAAATGTTTTGCCACGAAAGATTCCCTTCTTGTAGAATCACAGATAAAATAATGTTATATTAAACAGTTGGGTACTTGGTGGTTCATCTGGTTAGCTGTTTTCTGGTGAATCTCTAAACTTCACAAAGATGCCCTTGGAGGTCCACAGGCAAAATAATATAATGTCAAAAAGTTGGATGTTTGATGGTTCATCAGAATGCAGTTATTTTTCCATAAAAGTTTCTCTAAAACTCGCAAATGTTATCATGACGTATCCTAATCAAAATAATTTTGGGCCAAAATATTAGGCATTTGGTAGTTCATTAGTATTTCAAATGTTTTGCCACGAAAAATTCCCTTCTTGTAGAATCACAGACAAAATAATGTTATATTAAACAGTTGGGTACTTGGTGGTTCATCTGGTTAGCTATTTTCTGGTGAATCTCTAAACTTCACAAAGGTGCCCTTGGAGGTCCACAGTCAAAATAATATAATGTCAAAAAGTTGGGTATTTGGTGGTTCACCAGTGATTTAAATATCAGTCATAAGAAAAATCTAGACAATCGAAAAAGATTTCTAAAAACAGAAATTTCGAAAAAAAATTATCAAATTTTCGTTTTTTAAAGTTGTTGTTGCGAAAAAAGTAGAAATGAAAACTCATAGGAAAAAGTAGAAATTGTTGGCAACATCGAAATTGCTGGCAAGATCGAAATTACTGGCAAAATCGAAATTATTGGCAAGATCGAAATTTTTGGCAAGATCGAAATTATTGGCAAGATCGAAATTTTTGGCAAGATCGAAATTATTGGCAAGGTCGAAATTGTTATCAAAATCGAAATCGAGGGAGAAACGATCAATCTATCAAAAAATTGAGTCAGAGCCATTCAAAAAAAATTGAGGGAAGGTGCATTTCTGACGACCTGTTCCTCTGGATAATTACCATCATCGAAGTAATTATCCAGATCGATTGACAGGAAACCAGGTAATGATTAAAATCTTATTACAATCACAAATCTTTTGACGAGGATTGGTGTAGACGACTAAGGGCAGTATTGACCACGAGAGTATTAAAATTTCAAACGAAAATTTGCTTTTTAAAAATGTTTTCCAGCTTCACCACGAAATGTTGCATTTTTCTCGAATGTTCGCCTGTTTTTAATCAAAAACTCGAGACTAAACTTCTATTCTTCATTCTTCATGTCATGAGGTGAAGTTTTAAATAAATTTAGATATCACGTAGTCATATTTCAAAAACTGTTTTAAAATATTATCAAGAAACAATTAAAATTTAAATATTTTCAAACTTCTAATTAAAAACGAAAATAATAACAAAACGTTTCTTTCTAAATCACTGAGTTTAAATTTGCAATATTTAATTGTTTTTTTTCAAAATTTCGATATAAAACGTTTTCTAAGTTACCGATGTAAACTGGAGAATATATTTGTTCATAAATAAATCGAAACTCAAAAATTACGCCTTTCTGAGCGTCGGTTGGTTAGTCTTATAATTACACAACTTTTTTCTACTCAACAAAATTCGAATCTTTTGTAATTTCTGATGTCTCAATGTCATTTGGTATCCATCCAAAATGACAGCACCTTTTTAGCCTTCGTTGAAGACACTTGCTAGTATTGAGGGGGTGCCCCGGGGATCTGTTCTGTCTCTTAATCTGTTTCTGTTACGTAGAAACAATCTCGTAACTTTATCTAATGCTGGCATATCGACTGTAACAGTTTTCTAAATGATAGAACTTTTTGAATATTTATTGATGACATTTGCTAGTGTTCGGGGGTGCCCCAGGGATCTGTTCTGTCTCTTAATCTGTTTCTGTTACGTAGAAACAATCTCGTAACTTTATCTAATCTGGTATATCGATTGTAACAGTTTTCGAAATGATAGAACTTTTTGAATATTTATTGATGACATTTGCTAGTGTTCGGGGGTGCCCCAGGAGTCTGCTCTGTCTCCTACTCTGTTTCCGTACGTATGAACAATTTCGTAGCTTCAACTTCTAATCTAATATATCGACTAATACACTTTCCGAAATGAGAGAACTGTTTGAGTCTTCGTTGATGACATTTGCTAGTATTGAGGGGGTGCCCCAGGGATCTGCTCTGTCTCTTAATCTGTTTCTGTTACGTAGAAACAATCTCGTAACTTTATCTAATCTGGCATATCGACTGTAACAGTTTTCTAAATGATAGAACTTTTTGAATATTTATTGATGACATTTGCTAGTGTTCGGGGGTGCCCCAGGGATCTGTTCTGTCTCTTACTCTGTTTCTGTTACATAGAAACAATCTCGTAGCTTTATCTAATCTGGTATGTCGATTGTAACAGTTTTCGAAATGATAGAACTTTTTGAGTATTTATTGATGAAATTTGCTAGTGTTCGGGGGTGCCCCAGGAGTCTGTTCTGTCTCCTACTGTTTCCGTTACGTATGAACAATTTCGTAGCTTCAACTTCTAATCTAATATATCGACTGTTACACTTCCCGAAATGAGAGAACTTTTTGAGTCTTCGTTGATGACATTTGCTATTGTTGATGGGGTGCACCGGGGTCCACTCTGTCTCCTACCCTGTTCCGTTACGTATAAACAATTTCGTAACTTCATCTTCTAGTTCGATATATCGACTCTAATACGGTAAACCTTCGATTTTTTTTTATTTATAAAGATAAAGCTTCATTGAAAGTACTCAATAATTTTTGACATTCGCATATTCCTGTTCTTACGCAATTGGCAGTTTTACCAAGAAAGTTTCGAGACTAAAAAACAAAATGGTCCAATAATTTTTAACTACATCAAATCTAAATTTATTTATAAAACTGTAAATTCCAAACGTTGGTGTTTAATTAAAAATTGAATGCTTTTGATAAAGACGACAGAAGTATTAATTATGACAAATTTCTTGGGCATTTTCAAGTAGAAATATCGTCAGCTTCTTTCGGGTGCCATTAATTTGTACTATTTTACCGTTTTATTACTTTTTTTTTACTTGTCGTAAGTTTAATCGAACAATAGATCATAATTCAAGCAAACGTTCCCATTCGAACATCTGTGACGTTATGGAGCTTCTAAAATAAATTTCTGGCATAAAAATGTCACGCCAGTTTCTAATTATGATCCTCTTAGGTAAGTAAGTATTTCAGCTGTTTCGAATGCGCCCCTTATTTATCCCCAGGGGCGGGTACCACGAGCGTAGAAGCCGGCTGGTTAACTTTTATCGCCAGAATCCCCTCTGCGGTGAAAAACGGTTTGGCCGCTTTGGTGAATTGGGTGATGCCACCCCAACCGATAGAAAAAACCACTAAATTCTATTTGGTAACGCCCAAGTACGAGCATGGACGCACCGAATTCGACATACAGTATCTGTCTATATTCGACGATTGCAAAGGGATGGATATTTATTTGATTATTCACGGTTGGTGGCCCAACGTGGATTGGTTTCAGGATATGTCGAAGGCGCTGTTGAATTACAATCAGAAGTCGTGCGTGGTGCAGATCGATTGGCAGACGACCAACCCGAAGCCTTACGTGATGAGCATCCTCGACAGGGAGCAAGTGGGTGAGTTTTGCGGTTGGGAAGTCTTTTGGGTCGTTATCTTTCGTTTTGGATTTTTTGATCCTATTTTGGGCAATGTAGTGTGCGTTTTTGATTAGGGAATTCAGTGTGCCTTTTTGATTAAAGAATTCAGTGTGCGCTTTTGATTAGATATTACTTTTTTTCCTTCCATTTACAAAAATACGACAAGAAGTTTAATAAAGGGAACTAAAGTTTCCTTTCTTCAAAAAAAAAAGTTTTTGATCAAAGTGCTTGATTTAAATTTGAAATTTTAGTTTTTCTAACATTTTTTCTTTATCATACATTTTGAATTATTTTCAAAACGGTGACCATTTTCCCAAATTAAATTTTATTTCGAAATTAGCGATCAAAATATCTATAAAATCAAACAAATTAAAAAAGCCTGTTTTGAGTTAACGTTGAAATTTGCGTTTTTTTGCTTTTCCTCATATTTTGGCTTTTCATATGTTTTGGCTCAGTTTCAAAGTGATGATCATTTTTCCAAATAAAATTTTACTTTCAAATTGGGGATCGAAATATCTAGAAAAATCAGAAAGTGTAAAAAACCAATTTTGAGGTTAGGTTTGAAATTTCGAAAGATAAATTAAATCTTCCTTTGAATTACTTTACATACTTACATTATTGGAACTATCGCAAAAGATACAATAATTTGGGATGGAAATGTTGTAAAATGTTTTAGAAATTTAAAAGATTTAAGTCGATTTGAAAAGAAAAGTTGTTCGGATAAGTATTTATTAAAATTACTTTCTTTTAAAAACAGCGTCTTTAACAATACCAGAGCGCTGCCTATTTGCAATCAATTTATAATCTGACAATTCTTCCAGGTACCCTTATTTTCAAATTTCTGTCCAAACTTCGCCGCGGGTTCGAGATCGAAGGTCCCCAAGTTTCGTTTTTCGCGTTGGGCCTCGGCGCCCAAATCGCCGGCTACGCCGCCAGAATGTACCTCAACGTGACCGGAGAGAAAGTTGGCCGAATCGTAGCCTTGGATCCCATAGAATCCAGTCTGATGAGCGGCACCAACGATCGCACCTATCTTTCGAAAGACGACGCCGATCACGTCCACGTCCTCCACACGACCGCAGGCGTCATTGGCACCGAGAATCTCATCGGTAACGTGGATTTTTTCGCCAACGGGGGCGTCAACCAACCGGGTTGTAAGGAGGCGAGGTTGAGTTTGGCCTTAGAGCCTTCGGCCGGAGGTGAGTTGACAGTCGAAGGTGCTCGAGTTTAAAATGTGATGTTTTAGCGCTTTGCGGGATGAGGAGGAGCGTCGAGTATATGATAGAAGCGTTGGAAAATCCTCTGGGGTTTTTGGGGTACAAGTGTCAGAATTGGGTAGCTTTTCAGTCGGAGAAATGTAACGTGTGGGCGCCACCGGTGTCGCTTGCGGACATCGGTACCAACGCCACAGGTCAGTATTTTTTCGAAACGGAACCCGAAGCGCCGTTCGCTTTCACCGGTAAACATAGAACGACGACCGAAGACGATGATAATAATTCTGAAGAGGTGGATTATCCGGATGATGATAAGAGTGAAGAGGGATTTTCGATCGTTGATAGTTCCATTGAGGAAGGGACGACCCCTGAAGCGGAAGAGAAAGATGAACCCGAAGAAAAAGATGACCCAAATGCGTCAGGATCGGAAGAAATAGAAGCCAGAATGTTTCCAGAGAGTACAACTCAAGGTTGTGAAACGCAACAAAAGAAAAATATCGAATAATGAATTCTGGTGACAGTTTGAAACTACTGTAATTAATAAAATAGTGTAATTAAATAAAAAACTTGATTTTTAATATCTTTGCGCTACTCATTAATTTCGTCATCAAGTTAAATTCGTAAAATAATTTGAAAACTCCATCCATGTTTCAGATTTTTCAATTTTTTCGACTTTCTTGAGAATTTCTGAAGTTTTATTCAAATTTTTAGACTTTTCTTTGAATCCTACAATATTTTTTTCTGACTTTTTCGTCTCTTTTCACATTTTTTGACGTTCTTTACAATCTTTCGACTTTTCTTCGAATTTTTCGACTCCCGAGTTTTCTTCGAATTTTTCGACTCACGAGTTTTCTTCGAATTTTTCGACTCCCGACATTTCTTCGAAATTTTTCGCCTTTTTAATCTTTCAACTTTTATTTGAATCATTCTATTTTTTAAAAAATAATTCTGTTTTGAATCTTGCGATTTATTTTTGGATTTTTCAACTTTTTTTTAGAATCCTTTGACTTTTATTCTGACTTTTTCGTCTCTTTTCACATTTTTTGACGTCCTTTAGAATCTTTCGACTCTTCTTCGAATTTTTCGACTCCCGAGTTTTCTTCGAATTTTTCGACTCCCGAGTTTTCTTCGAATTTTTCGACTCCCGACTTTTCTTCGAAATTTTTCGCCTTTTTAATCTTTCAACTTTTATTTGAATCTTTCTATTTTTTTAAAAATAATTCGGTTTTGAATCTTGCGATTTATTTTTGGATTTTTCAACTTTTTTTAGAATCCTTCGATTTTTTTTTTCGAATTAAGTAGCAGTAATCCCCCCAAATACGTAAACAAGTAAACAAACCTTCAGGATAAATATTTATTTTTCTGTTTAAGTTTAAAAAACTCTAATGAAATTAGAATTCAGAATGAAAAAATTGGTTTAAATATTTCCCTAGATGCGGTAATCTTTTTTCTTCCGAAAGGTTTCTCGTAATTCGTCTCCAAAAAAAATTGCCCCATCTTCCTGCTATCGTAGTCCCCGACCGTTGTCACTTCTCTATCGCATTTTCCACTTTGATATTTGGCCCAACTGTCGCATTTTCTGCTCAAGAACCGATCGGGATTCATCACTGCTTCAATGTAAATTTCGTAGGCCCTGTGGTGGTCGCAATAAACTAAAAATAAATAGTTTACGGTGTGATTACGAGAGACCTGATTATATGCAATATAAAAAGCTTGAAATATGCAAACAAAGTGCTTAAAATATGCACCAAAAGTTTCAAAATATGCAACTTTAAGTAATAATGCTGTTAATTATTGTTTAAAAAAAAAATGAAGGAATTTCAAAAGAGGTGTTTGAATGAAAATAACAAAAAGTAGAAGTTTCACATTGCAGTCTAATTTTGAAAAAACATCCGTTTTAAAAGAAAAGATCAAAATTTTGGAAAAAAAGTTAAATTTCGAGGAAGAATAAAGCTAAATTTCGAGAAGAAAATTTTATTGATATACAAATCTTCTCCCCTGAAATCAAGAAAGATTAAAAAATAGTCAGATTTGTGTAACAATAAAATTTTTAAAGGTAACCAAGGAGCAGTTCGTTCTACAAATAGAAAAATCGAAGAAAAAGTCTAAATTTTCAGAAACTAGGAATTCAGTCAACATTTCTAGACATTGAGATTTTAAAATATCGAAATTTTCAGAAAAGTAAACCGAAAATAAAAGAATTTCGAAAACAAAGTGGAATTTTGAGAAAACTGGTCGAAATTTCGACGATCGACCCTCGAAATTTTTCAAAGAAAATCCGTTTTAAGAAACAGTCGAATTTTGGAATAAAATTGAAATTTGGGGACGAATGAAGCGAATCCAAAATTCCGAAAAAGACGACATATTTCGAAAAGACAAAACTTTAAGAAAACTGAAATTTAACGTAGAAAGGTAAATTTTTGAAAATAGCTGTTTACGAAAGAGACAAAGTTTAAACAAAAAAAATCGAAATTTTGAGAAAAAGGTGAACTTTGAAAAAAAGTTGGGATTTGCGGGATCGTAAAGGTGGAAATTTCGAAAAGACGATTTTAAGAAAAATGTTAAAATTTCGAAAGAAAGACGAATTTGAAGAAAAAAATGTAAATTTCCGAAAACAAATTTTTCGAACGAATTTAAAAAAAATAGATATTTCAAATAAAAGATCCAAATTAAAAAAAAAGATCAAATTTGAAGAAAAAGTCGTCATTTTCAGAAATATTAAATACCGAATTTTAAAATAAATATGGAAATTTCGAGACAACGACAAATTTTAAGCAAACAGTCAAAATATTTGAAAGCTCTAATTCGTAAGTAAGAAATTTCAAAAAGAATCTAATCTTAAGCAAAATAACGGAATTTCGACAAAAAAGCTAAATTTCTAAGCGGAAGTTTCAATTTCCAGAAACTTTAGAAATTTAGTCAGAATTTCTAGACATTAAGATTCTAAAATATCCACATTTTTAAAAAAATGAACCTAAAATAACGAAATTTCGAAAGCAAGGCGACATTTCGAGAAAACCATCGAAATTTCGACGGTCGACCCTCGAAATTTCGACGGTCGACCCTCGAAATTTTTCAAAGAAAGTCAATTTTAAGAAAAAGTCGAATTTTGGAATAAAATTGAAATTTGGGAACGAATGAAGCGAATCCAAAATCCCGAAAAAGACGACATATTTCGAAAAGACAAAACTTTAAGAAAACAACTGAAATTTAACGTAGAAAGGTAAATTTTTGAAAATAGCTGTCTACGAAAAAGACGAAGTTTAAACAAAAAAAAATCGAAATTTTGAGAAAAAGGCGAACTTTGAAAAAAAGTTGGGATTTGCGGGATCGTAAAGGTGGAAATTTCGAAAAGACGATTTTAAGAAAAATGTTAAAATTTCAAAAGAAAGACGAATTTGAAGGAAAAAATGTAAATTTCTGAAAACAAGTTTTTCGAACGAATTAAAAAAAAATAGATATTTCAAATAAAAGATCCAAATTTAAAAAAAAAAGATCAAATTTGAAGAAAAAGTCGTCATTTTCAGAAATATTAAATACCGAATTTTAAAATAAATATGGAAATTTCGAGACAAAGACAAATTTTAAGCAAACAGTCAAAATATTTGAAAGCTCTAATTCGTAAGTAAGAAATTTCAAAAAGAATCTAATCTTAAGCAAAATAACGGAATTTCGACAAAAAAGCTAAATTTCTAAGCGGAAGTTTCAATTTCCAGAAACTTTAGAAATTTAGTCAGAATTTCTAGACATTAAAATTCTAAAATATCCACATTTTTAAAAAAATGAACCTAAAATAACGAAATTTCGAAAACAAGGCGACATTTCGAGAAAACCGTCGAAATTTCGACGGTCGACCCTCGAAATTTCGACGGTCGACCCTCGAAATTTTTCAAAGAAAGTCAATTTTAAGAAAAAGTCGAATTTTGGAATAAAATTGAAATTTGGGAACGAATGAAGCGAATCCAAAATCCCGAAAAAGACGACATATTTCGAAAAGACAAAACTTTAAGAAAACAACTGAAATTTAACGTAGAAAGGTAAATTTTTGAAAATAGTTGTCTACGAAAAAGACGAAGTTTAAACAAAAAAAAATCGAAATTTTGAGAAAAAGGCGAACTTTGAAAAAAAGTTGGGATTTGCGGGATCGTAAAGGTGGAAATTTCGAAAAGACGACTTTAAGAAAAATGTTAAAATTTCGAAAGAAAGACGAATTTGAAGAAAAAAATGTAAATTTCCGAAAACAAATTTTTCGAACGAATTTAAAAAAAAATAGATATTTCAAATAAAAGATCCAAATTAAAAAAAAAGATCAAATTTGAAGAAAAAGTCGTCATTTTCAGAAATATTAAATACCGAAATTTAAAATAAATATGGAAATTTCGAGACAAAGACAAATTTTAAGCAAACAGTCAAAATATTTGAAAGCTCTAATTCGTAAGTAAGAAATCTTAAGCAAAATAACGGAATTTCGAGAAAAAAGCTAAATTTCTAAGCGGAAGTTTCAATTTCCAGAAACTTTAGAAATTTAGTCAGAATTTCTAGACATTAAAATTCTAAAATATCCACATTTTTAAAAAAATGAACCTAAAATAACGAAATTTGGAAAACGGGGCGACATTTCGAGAAAACCGTCGAAATTTCGACGGTCGACCCTCGAAATTTCGACGGTCGACCCTCGAAATTTCGACGGTCGACCCTCGAAATTTTTCAAAGAAAGTCAATTTTAAGAAAAAGTCGAATTTTGGAATAAAATTGAAATTTGGGAACGAATGAAACGAATTGAAAATCCTGCATATGCAAACCGGTCTCTGGTGATTAACCATCATTTTCACTTACTCGAAAATTGAAATAGAAATCTTGTTCCTTGAAACCAAGAAAGATTAAAAACACAACAAAGGTTACTCTAACGCGTTTCGGCAGCCAAGCTATTCATCTTCAGAGAGATACTGACTGAAACCAAGAAAGATTAAAAAAACACAACAAAGGTTGCTCTAACGCGTTTCGACAATCTTTGTTGTGTTTTTTAATTTTTCTTGGTTTTAGGGGACAAGATTTGTATTTCAATTTTTGAAAATAATCAAGGACCAGTTCGTTCCACCAAACAAAAAAAAAGCTAAACTTTCTTAAAAGATAATCGAAATTGACGACGAATTTTCGATAAAAAAGTTGTTTAAATTTTGGGGTCGACATTTTTTGATCACAATTCCAAGTTTTGGTTAACGATTTTTTGGAAAAAAGTTGCAATTCTGAGAAAACTTGAGATTTATAAAAAAATAAGTTTAACGAAAAAGTTCGAGAAAACGTGCGTAATTTGAGGCCTCTAGACGAAGTTTCGAGAAAAAGTCAACACTACGTAAAAAAAATCTAAGAACTCAGAAAAAAAACGAAATTTTGACTTTTTAAGTCGAAACAAATCTAAGAAAAACCTGCAATTTCAAGAATTTAAGAACAAGTTTAAACATAATTACATTCTGATTTTAAAATCAATATTTTAGGAAAAAAGTAACAACTGCGGGTAAAATTCGATATGTCAATTTAAATTTAAAATTTCTAGAGAGAAAAAGCCAAACGTTTAAAAGAAAAGCACGAAAATTTGATGAAAAAACTCGACAATTACACAGTACTTTAAAAAATAATTAAATTTTGATTTTTGAATTAAAATTTTGGAAAAAAAAAGTATAGAAGTACTAAGTTTATGTATGACATTTCAATTTAAACTTAAAATTTCAATTTAAATTTGAAATTTCGAAAGAAAATGCTGAACTGTCAAAAGAAAAAGCTGAAATGTCGAGGAAAAACCGAAAATTTGAGTACAAGTCTAAAAATGATAACGAAGGCTTCCACGGCCAGAGTCAGTACAGGATATACTTCTTCCGGGATTGGACCGCGTCAAAGAACTACTAAAAGTGTTCGACGTTTCGCCCACCATCGTAGGGGGCTTCTTCAGGAACAAAGAAAGAAAAATAGATGAAATGAGGGAATATGAAATTGGCCTTTTATTTTTATTTTTCTTTTTTGCATATTCCCTCATTTCATCTATTTTTCTTTCTTTGTTCCTGAAGAAGCCCCCTACGATGGTGGGCGAAACGTCGAACACTTTTAGTAGTTCTTTGACACGATCCAATCCCGGAAGAAGTATAAGTCTAAAAATAATTACATCTGATTTTGGGATCTTCAGAGAGATATTTAGAGATTTGTATTTCAATTTTTGAAGATAACCAAGAACCGGTCAGTTCCACTTACTGGTTTCTTCTATGGTGGAAAAATCGGTCATGTCGACCTCCATGCAACCCGGTTGGTCCATGCCGCCGTTCGGGTAGAAATCTTGATTGCCCCAAGGGTCTTGGACGCCTAGATTGCCCCCGTCGGTGTGGATAATTTGTACTACGTGAGCGTCGTCTTCGTTGAGTCTTTCCGGCTTCGGTTTCGATTCGAATAAATGTCCGGATGGGTCCAGTGCTACGATTCGTGAAATTTTTTGACCGGTTTTGTTACGCACCGTTTTACCTATGTGGCCTGCCACGTGTCCTCCCAGGGAATGTCCTATTATCAGGATTTCGGACGGTGGCACGTGGTGATGTTTACTTAGATTGATAATGAAGTTTCCGATTAATTCTCCTAGAACGAACGTTAATTTAAACTTTGTTAATTCTCTTGTTGACGTTGGCCATAGTTTCTCTATGGACCGATAGATGACGATAGCATTAAGAGTCACGCAGGTGACGTTTGTTGATTTTACAGTGGTTACTTGTTGCAACATTTGGTGGCATTCGAGTTGGATATATCACTGAAGAGATCTAACAAAATCGAAACCAATCTTTGGTTTCCAAACTTCGAATCCAACAAATATTCCAAGTCTGTTAGTCTGCATTAGAATCTCTCGAGTGATTAAGAGTGCCTTTAGATTAGACAGTTTATTCGATACATTTCTCTGTGAGATAAGTGTCAACTATTGCGAGAGAAGAGCTATCCGAGACTTAATCTATCCGAGACTTAAACTATATGAGACTTAATCGATCCGAGACTTAAGCTATCCGAGACTTAAGCTATCCGAGACTTAAGCTATCCGAGACTTAGGCTATTAGAGACTTAATCTATCCGAGACTTAAGCCATCCGAGACTTAAGCTATCCGAGACTTAAGCTATCCGAGACTTAAGCTATCCGAAACTTAAGCTATCCGATACTTAAGCTATCCGAGACTTAAGCCATCCGAGACTTAATATATCCGAGACTTAAGCCATCTGAGACTTAAGCTACTAGAGACTTAAGCTCTCCGAGACTTAAGCTCTCCGAGACTTAAGCTCTCCGAGACTTAAGCTATCCGAGACTTAAGCTATCCGAGACTTAAGCTATCTGAGACCTAATCGATCCGAGACTTAAGCTATCCGAGACTTAAACTATCCGAGACTTACGGTATCCGAGATTTAATCTATCCGAGACTTAAGCCATCCGAGACTTGAGCTATCGGAGACTTAAGCTATCCGATACTTAAGCCATCCGAGACTTAATATATCCGAGACTTAAGGCATCCGAGACTTAAGCTACTAGAGACTTAAGCTCTCCGAGACTTGAGCTATCCGAGACTTAAGCTATCCGAGACTTAGGCTATTAGAGACTTAATCTATCCGAGACTTAGGCCATCCGAGACTTAAGCTATCTGAGACCTAATCGATCCGAGACTTAACCTATCCGAGACTTAAACTATCCGAGACTTAGGGTATCCGAGATTTAATCTATCCGAGACTTAAGCCATCCGAGACTTGAGCTATCGGAGACTTAAGCTATCCGATACTTAAGCCATCCGAGACTTAATATATCCGAGACTTAAGGCATCCGAGACTTAAGCTACTAGAGACTTAAGCTCTCCGAGACTTAAGCTCTCCGAGACTTGAGCTATCCGAGACTTAAGCTATCCGAGACTTAGGCTATTAGAGACTTAATCTATCCGAGACTTAAGCCATCCGAGACTTAAGCTATCCGAGACTTAAGCTATCCGAGACTTAAGCTATCCGATACTTAAGCTATTCGATACTTAAGCCATCCGAGACTTAATATATCCGAGACTTAAGCCATCCGAGACTTAAGCTACTAGAGACTTAAGCTCTCCGAGACTTAAGCTCTCCGAGACTTAAGCTATCCGAGACTTAAGCTGTCCGAGACTTAAGCTATCTGAGACTTAATCGATCCGAGACTTAAGCTATCCAAGATTTAAACTATCCGAGACTTAGGCTATCCGAGACTTAATCTATCTGAGACTTAAGCCATCCGAGATTTAAGCTATCCGAGACTTAAGCTATCCGAGACTTAAGCCATCCGAGACTTAATATATCCGAAACTTAAGCCATCCGAGACTTAAGCTATTAGAGACTTAAGCTCTCCGAGACTTAAGCTCTCCGAGACTTAATCGATCCGCGACTTAAGCTATCCGAGACTTAAGCTATCCGAGACTTAGGCTATTCAAGACTTAATCTATCCGAGACTTCAGCCATCCGAGACTTGAGCTATCCGAGACTTAAGCTATCCGAGACTTAAATTATCCGAGACTTAAGTTATCCGAGACTTAAGCTATCCGATACTTAAGCTATCCGAGGCTTAAGCCATCCGAGACTTAATATATCCGAGACTTAAGCCATCCGAGACTTAAACTATATGAGACTTAAGCTCTCCGAGACTTAAGCTATCCGAGACTTAAGCTATCCGAGACTTAAGCTATCCGAGACTTAAGCTATCCGAGACTTAAGCTATCCGAGACTTAAGCTATCCGAGAGGTAGGTCTCGGATAGTTTCTCTTAGAGACAGTTGACACTTATCTCAGAAGTAAATTGAAATACAAATCTTGTCCCCTGAAACCAAGAAAGATAAAAAACACAACAGAGGTGGCTCTAAAGCGTTTCGATAGCCAAAGTATCATCTTCAGAGATACTGAGGGAAATGTACCGTAAATGCCTTGTAACATACCCACTGGTTTGGTATTCCACGATGACACCAAGTAGATTTGATTGGCGGGTACCCTCCAATCGACCTGGATCACTTGCAACGTTTTGTCTTTGAATAGAAAAGCGCTGGTCAGCTCACGGATCCATGGTTTCGCCCTAGAATGGGTCCATCCGTGCACAATAAAAATTACCTTACTGTGTCGCTTTATGTGTTTTGGATTTTTAGGATCTAACTTGACGTTTATCATTTTATCCGAATACAAATAGTAACCGACGTCGTTGGGATCCAAATGTTGATGGATCTTGGGTTGGGTGATCCTCGTCGCTTTTTTGAAGATGTAAAAGAGATCTTCCTTAATAGCATCTTCTATCGAAGAATTGGCTTCTGTAATTGTTGATGTTATCGATAATTATGTGATGTTTAAAGTGATTTTTACCAAGACAGAACCTTAAAAAGAGCATTAAAGTGTAAATTGTTATCATTTTTCGAAGTGGTTATACAACGAAAATTAGACTCTTAAGTTTACTTTGACCGCAGTCGGGGGTTTTTCTTCAATTGAAACAAAAAAAAACTTACTTTGGTACGTATTTAATGATAATTATCCTCCATTATACAATTGGCTAATTATAAATAAAATAAAATACTTTTATTAATCTACGTTACCTGTCACGTAGACTTCTTGCAGTTAATCATTAATTTTTTATCAACTAACACAAATTAACTGTTCAAGAGTGAGTTATAAATATTTTTTTATTTCATAATTGGAAACTAAAACTGTTATATCATAAAAAGAGTCTATAATAAAAAAAAATCTACTACTTCACATATTCTCCTCGAATTCATTACTGTTTTATAAATCAGTTACTACACATTTTGATTTTGAATTCAAAATTTCGGTAATACCCTTGAAATTTCGATTTTTTAAGATCACACCTATTTAAAGACTCGACGTTTTGAAATTCGAGTTGAAATTGATTTTTTCGATATTTCGACTTTTTTCGATTTTCGATTTTTTTGATATTTCGACTTTTTTCGATATTTCGACTTTTTCGATATTTCGACTTTTTTCGATATTTCGACTTTTTTCGAGGCTGAAGTAAGGAATTTAAAAAAAAATCACTTCCGTCGGCTGTCTCCAAGACTAGGATTGTAACGCATGATGGTGACGCGCCTTAAGAAGTATCCACTTCAAAAAAATTAAAATAATAAAGATAAAAGTTATTTAATGAATTCAGTTTTCATCGAGATTTAAAATGGAATTTTTTTCTGACTAACTTTAACTTCATATCCGCTTCTTTAACACATATGCAAAATATATCGATTTTTTCCGCTCGTAATTGAGATATTTTTAAGGTTACCAAAACTTGATGACTGAAGCTGAAATATTGATTTTTAAAAAGCAAAAAGAGTGGCAGAAGTTTCGAATTTTTTTTCCATAAAATCGAGTTTAAGCTTCTTTTACACACATTTGCAACATATATCGATTTTTTCCGCTCCTAATTAAGATATTTTTAAGGTTACCAAAACTTGATAACTGAAACTGAAATATTGAGTTTAAAACAGCCAAAAGGGTGGCGGAAGTTTAGAATTTTTTTTGTATAAAATCGAGTTTAAGGTACCTCTTGAAATACCAACTTTTTCAAGTCGAATTGGTACAAGTTTCGAAATATTTTAAAAATTTAGGGTTAGTTCCCAAAATTTCGAACTTTTTTTTATGTTCAATCCACTCGCAAAGGATAACCCTATTATGGAAACCAAATTGGTCCACAGTTTAATAAAAATATGCATATTTAAGGAAATATACGTTTTCATCGAGATTATACTTATAATTTTGACTTTAAATTAAAAATGTTAGTATTATGTCCCCAAAAAAAGTTTTTTTCGGAACTTTTTATTCGAAGAAAGCAAAAAAAAGTTTTTTTTTTGGGGAATTTTTAAATACAGTTTAAGGACAAAATAGTTAAGAGTAAAATCTTGAAATTTATTAGAAACATCAAGTTGAATACAAAAAATCTAGTTCAATGTCTAAATTTTGATGGCAAGCAGTTTGAAAGTAACAAAAAATGAAATCAACAGAACAATATCCGAAATTTGCAAAGTTAAATTCGGAATTTTGAGAAAAAATCTAGAGAAAAATGCGAAATTTATTTCAAAAATGAGTGTTCCAAAAATTGAAATACAAAAATTTTCCCCTGAAACCAAGAAAGATTAAAAAACACAACAGAGGATGCTCTAACGCGATACTGCACAGTATCTCTCTGAAACGATAGCTTGGCTTCTGTCGAAACGCGTTAGCCAGTAACCTTTGTTCTGTTTTTTAATATTTCTAGGTTTCAAGGGACAAGATTTCTATTTCAATTTTCGAGTAAGTGAAAAATTTCGATTTTTTTTTGTTTAAACTTCGTCTTCTTCGCAGACAACTATTTTCAAAATTTACCTTTCAGTTATTTTCTTGAAGTTTTTCACTTGAAATACGTCATCTTTTTCGGGATTTTGGATTCGCTTCATTCGTTCCCAAATTTCAATTTTATTCCAAAATTCGACTTTTTCTTAAAATTGACTTTCTTTGAAACAGTTCGAGGGTCGACCGTCGAAATTTCTAGGGTCGACCGTCGAAATTTCGACGGTTTTCTCGAAATGTCGCCTTGTTTTCGAAATTTCGTTATTTTGGGTTCATTTTTCTAAAAATGTCGATGTTTTAGAATCTTAATGTCTAGAAATTCTGACTAAATTTCTAAAGTTTCTGGAAACTGAAACTTTCGCTTAGAAATTTAGCTTTTTTATCGAAATTCCGTTATTTTGCTTAAGATTAGATTCTTTTTGAAATTTCTTACTTACGAATTAGAGCTTGCAAATATTTTGATTGTTTGCTTAAAATTTGTCTTTGTCTCGGAATTTCCATATTTATTTTAAATTTCGGTATTTAATATTTCTGAAAATGACGACTTTTTCTTCAAATTTGATCTTTTTTTTTTAATTTGGATCTTTTATTTGAAATATACATTTTTTTTTAATTCGTTCGAAAAATTTGTTTTCGGAAATTTACATTTTTTCCTTCAAATTCGTCTTTCTTTTGAAATTTTAACATTTTTCTTAAAATCGTCTTTTCGAAATTTCTACCTTTACGATCCCGCAAATCCCAACTTTTTTCAAAGTTCGCCTTTTTCTCAAAATTTCGATTTTTTTTCGTTTAAACTTCGTCTTTTTCGTAGACAACTATTTTCAAAATTTACCTTTCTACGTTAAATTTCAGTTGTTTTCTTGAAGTTTTGTCTTTTCTCTCGAAATACGTTGTATTTTTCGGAATTTTGGATTCGCTTCATTCGTCCCCAAATTTCAATTTTATTTCAAAATTCGACTGTTTCTTAAAACGGATTTTCTTTGAAAAATTTCGAGTGTCGATCGTCGAAATTTCGACTATTTTGTTCGAAATTCCACTTTGTTTTCGAAATTCTTTTATTTTCGGTTTACTTTTATGAAAATGTCGATATTTTAAAATCTCAATGTCTAGAAATGTTGACTGAATTCCTAGTTTCTGAAAATTTAGACTTTTTCTTCGATTTTTCTTTTTGTAGAACGAACTGTTCCTTAGTTATCTTTAGAAATTTTATTGTTACACAAATCTGACTATTTTTTAATCTTTCTTGATTTCAGGGGAGAAGATTTGTGTATCAATAAAATTTTCTTCTCGAAATTTAGCTTTATTCTTCCTCGAAATTTAGCGTTTTTCCCAAAATTTTGATCTTTTCTTTAAAACGGATGTTTTTTAAAAATTAGACTTCAATGTCAAATTTCTACTTTTTGTTATTTTCATTCAAACACCTCTTTTGAAATTCCTTCATTTTTTTTCTTAAACAATAATTAACAGTATTATTACTTAAAGTTGCATATTTTGACACAAATGTTGAAATTTCGACGATTTTGGGAAAGATTAAAAACACAACAAAGGTTGCTCTAACGCGTTTCGACAGCCAGGCTATCATCTTCAAAGAAATACTTCAGTATCTCTAAGAAATCTAAGTTTAAGGGAAATGTTCGATGTATTTAAGTTTTGCATTCAAATTTCGAGAAAAAACCAGTATCTCTCTGAAGATGATAGCTTGGCTGTCGAAAGGCGTTAGAGCAATCTTTGTTGTGTTTTTCAATCTTTTTTGGTTTCAGAGGAAAGTTTTGTATTTCAATTTCTAGTATAATAAACGTCGACATAAAAGTCGACATTTCGATAATTTTAAGAAAAATGTCGAAATTTCGACGATTTTGGGAAAGATTAAAAAACACAACAAAGGTTGCTCTAACGCGTTTCGACAGCCAAGCCATCATCTTCGGCGAAATACTTCAGTATTTCCAAGAAATCTAAGTTTCAGGGAAATGTTCGATGTATTTAAGTTTGGCATTAAAATTTCGAGAAAAAGCCAATATCTCTCTGAAGATGATAGCTTGGCTGTCGAAACGCGTTAGAGCAACCTTTGTTGTGTTTTTCAATCTTTGTTGGTTTCAGGGGACTAGTTTTGTATTTCAATTTCTAGTAAGCATAATAAACCTTGACATAAAAGTCGAAATTTCGACAATTTTGAAAAAAAAAATCGAAATTTCGACGATTTTGGGAAAGATTAAAAAACACAACAAAGCTTGCTCTAATGCTTTTCGACAGCCAAGCTATCATCTTCAAAGAAATACTTCAGTATCTCTAAGAAATCTAAGTTTCAGGGAAATGTTCGATGTATTTAAGTTTTGCATTAAAATTTCGAAAAAAAGCCAGAATCTCTTTGAAGATGATAGCTTGGCTGTCGAAACGCGTTAGGGCAATCTTTGTTGTGTTTTTCAATGTTTTTTGATTTCAGGGGACAAGTTTTGTATTTCAATTTCTAGTATAATAAACGTTGAAATAAAAGTCGAAATTTCGATAATTTTGAGAAAAACGTTGAAATTTCGACAATTTTGGAAAAGATTAAAAAACACAACAAAGGTTGCTCTAACGCGTTTCGCCAGCCAAGCTATCGTCTTCAAAGAAATACTTCAGTATTTCTAAGAAATCTAAGTTTCAGGGAAATGTTCGATGTATTTAAGTTTTGCATTAAAATTTCGAGAAAAAGCCAGTATCTCTCTGAAGATGATAGTTTGGCTGTCGAAACGCGTTAGAGCAATCTTTGTTGTGTTTTTTAATCTTTCTTGGTTTCAGGGGACAAGTTTTGTATTTCAATTTCTAGTATAATAAACGTTGACATAAAAGTCGAAATTTCGACAATTTTGAGAAAAATGTCGAAATTTCGACGATTTTGGGAAAGATTAAAAAACACAACAAAGGTTGCTCTAACGCGTTTCGACAGCCAAGCTATCATTTTCGAAGAAATACTTCAGTATTTTTAAGAAATCCAAGTTTCAGGGAAATGTTCGATGTATTTAAGTTTTGCATTAAAATTTCGAGAAAAAGCCAATATCTCTCTGAAGATGATAGCTTGGCTGTCGAAACGCGTTAGAGCAATCTTTGTTGTGTTTTTCAATCTTTTTTGGTTTCAGGGGAAAGTTTTGTATTTCAATTTCTAGTAATAATAAACGTTGACATAAAAGTCGAAATTTCGACAATTTTAAGAAAAATGTTGACATTTCGACGATTTTGGGAAAGATTAAAAAACACAACAAAGGTTGCTCTAACGCGTTTCGACAACCAAGCTATCATCTTCAAAGAACTACTTCAGTATTTTTAAGAAATCCAAGTTTCAGGGAAATGTTCGATGTATTTAAGTTTTGCATTAAAATTTCGAGAAAAAGCCAATATCTCTCTGAAGATGATAGCTTGGCTGTCGAAACGCGTTAGAGCAACCTTTGTTGTGTTTTTCAATCTTTTTTGGTTTCAGGGGACAAGTTTTGTATTTCAATTTCTAGTATAATAAACGTTGACATAAAATTCGAAATTTCGACAATTTTGAGAAAAATGTCGAAATTTCGACGATTTTGGGCAAGATTAAAAAACACAACAAAGGTTGCTCTAACGCGTTTCGACAGCCAAGCTATCATTTTCAAAGAAATACTTCAGTATTTTTAAGAAATCTAAGTTTTAGGGAAATGTTCGATTTATTTAAGTTTTGCATTAAAATTTCGAAAAAAAGCCAGCATCTCTCTGAAGATAATAGCTTGGCTGTCGAAACGCGTTAGAGCAACCTTTGTTGTGTTTTTCAATCTTTCTTGGTTTCAGGGGACAAGTTTTGTATTTCAATTTCTAGTATAATAAACGTTGACATAAAAGTCGATATTTCGACAATTTTGAGAAAAATGTCAAAATTTCGACGATTTTGAGAAAAATGTCGAAATTTCGACGATTTGGGAAAAATGTCGACATTTTAACGATTTTGAGAAAAATGTCAAAATTTCGAGAAATATTAATTTCAAAGAAAAAAATCTAAATTTGGAAAAAACAATTTTGCAAAAATGAAAATTTTGGAAACAACATTTCGAAATAAAACACCGATTTTGAAGAAAAAGGACGTCATTTCCAGTAATATTAAATACCGAATTTTGAGATAAATGTGAAAATGTCGAGAAAAGATTAAATTTTAAGCACACAGTCAAAATATGTCAAAGTTCTGATTCTAGCAGGTAGAAAATTTCAAAAAGTATCTAATGTTAAGAGAAATAACGAAATTTCGAGAAAAACCTTATAATTGAGAAAGAAAATTTTGAATGTCAAATTTTGAAAAAAGCCAAACTGTGTGAATAAAAGCAAAATTCAAAAACAGAAATTGAGAAAAAGGAAAAAAGCGAAATATCGAAAAAAGGACGATTTTTGAGAAAAACTGAAATTTTGCTTAGAAGGTCAAATTTTTAGGATAGACGTTCATATAAATACATAAATAAATAAGTAAATAAATAAATAAATAAATAAATAAATAAATAAATAAATAAATAAATAAATAAATAAATAAATAAATAAATAAATGAATAAATAAATAAATAAATAAATAAATAAATAAATAAATAAATAAATAAATAAATAAATAAATATATAAATATATAAATATTTTGGTGAAAGCTAAATGTTAAGAAAAAGTTGAATTTCGAGGAATAAAATTAAAATTTCTAAAACCGCTCAGCGCGTCTAAAGAAGTTTTCACTTCAAAAAAAAATGATAAATTTTAAGTCAATGTCTCGAATCTCGACAATTTTGAAACTTATGGATTGCTCAAAACTATTGGGGAAGAACTGTTTCTATTTAAAAGTGACGTAATGTGTAAAAAAAATCAAATAACAAATCGTTTACTTTATTTACAAAATTTTGGAAGGTCGCAGTAGTTTAGTCAATACGCCATCCTCTTTCGATTGGACATTTCCGTAGGGTTTTTCACTGTTCGTTTTGAGGTAAAAAGTCCCAGTTTTCTTGTGATCCAGATCGCCTACGGTCACAGTTTCTTTTTCGCATTTATTGTCAGTAAAATCATCCCAACTTTTGCATTTGGTCGCCTTGAACTCATCGGGATTCAGAACGGCTTCGGTGTAGAAATCGTATGCTCTTCGATGATCGCACATAACTGAAAAAAAAATAAATAAAACATTTCGATTAGGGAACTGAAGGATTGTCTTATTTTCCTTTCACTTCTTTTCCCTTTGCTTCCTTTCCTTTTCTCCCCCTCTCTTCCCTTCCCTTTGCTTCCTTTCCTTTCCTTCTCTACCCTTGACTGAAGCAAGACTTTAGTTTCTTTCCCTTCCCTTCCGTGTACTTACTTTTCCTTCCTTTCTCTTCCCTCCCCTTCCTTTCACTTCCCTTCCCTTTCCTGACTTTTCCTTCCTTTCTCTTCCCTCCCCTTCCTTTCACTTTCCTTCCCTTTCCTTACTTTTCCTTTCTTTCTCTTCCCTTCCCTTCGGTTCACTTTCCTTCCCTTCCCTTACTTTTCCTTTCTTTTTCTTCCATTCCCTTCCTTTCACTTCCCTTTCCTTCCTTTTCCTTCCTTTCTCTTCCTTTCCCTTCCTTTCGTTCCACGTTCTTCCCTTCCTTTCTCTTCCGTGTACTTACTTTTCCTTCCTTTCTCTTTCCTTCCCTTCCTATCACTTTCCTTCCCTTTTCTTACTTTTCCTTCCTTTCTCTTCCCTCCCCTTCCTTTCACTTCCCTTCCCTTTCCTGACTTTTCCTTCCTTTCTCTTCCCTCCCCTTCCTTTCACTTTCCTTCCCTTTCCTTACTTTTCCTTTCTTTCTCTTCCCTTCCCTTCGGTTCACTTCCCTTCCCTTTCCTTCCTTTTCCTTCCTTTCTCTTCCTTTCCCTTCCTTTCGTTCCACGTTCTTCCCTTCCTTTCTCTTCCGTGTACTTACTTTTCCTTCCTTTCTCTTTTCTTCCCTTCCTATCGCTTCCCTTCCCTTTTCTTACTTTTCTTTTCTTTCTCTTCCCTTCCCTTTCCTTACTTTTCTTTTCTTTCTCTTCCCTTCCCTTCACTTTCCTTCTCTTTCCTTACTTTTCCTTCCTTTCTCTTCCCTTCCCTTTTTTTCACTTTCCTTCCCTTTCCTTACTTTTCCTTTCTTTCTCTTCCCTTCCCTTCCTTTCACTTCCCTTCCCTTTCCTTACTTTTCCTTCCTTTCTCTTCCCTTCCCTTCCTTTCGTTCCACGTTCTTCCCTTCCCTTCCCTTCCGTGTACTTACTTTTCCTTCCTTTCTCTTTCTTTCCCTTCCTATCACTTCCCTTCCCTTTTCTTACTTTTCCTTTCTTCCCTTCCCTTCTTTCACTTCCCTTCCCTTTTCTTACTTTTCCTTTCTTTCTCTTTCCTTCCCTTCCTTTCACTTCCCTTCCCTTTCCTTACTTTTCCTTCCTTTCTCTTCCCTTCCCTTCCTTTCACTTCCCTTCCCTTTCTTTCCTTTTCCTTCCTTTCTCTTCCTTTCCCTTCCTTTCGTTCCACGTTCTTCCCTTCCCGTCCCTTCCGTGTACTTACTTTTCCTTCCTTTCTCTTTCTTTCCCTTCCTATCACTTCCCTTCCCTTTTCTTACTTTTCCTTTCTTCCCTTCCCTTCCTTTCACTTCCCTTCCCTTTCCTTACTTTTCCTTCCTTTCTCTTCCCTTCCCTTCCTTTCACTTCCCTTCCCTTTTCTTACTTTTCCTTTCTTTCTCTTCCCTTCCCTTCCTTTCACTTCCCTTCCCTTTCCTTACTTTTCCTTCCTTTCTCTTCCCTTCCCTTCCTTTCACTTCCCTTCCCTTTCTTTCCTTTTCCTTCCTTTCTCTTCCCTTCCCTTCCTTTCGTTCCACGTTCTTCCCTTCCTTTCTCTTCCGTGTACTTACTTTTCCTTCCTTTCTCTTTCCTTCCCTTCCTATCACTTCCCTTGCCTTTTTTTACTTTTCCTTTCTTTCTCTTTCCTTCCCTTCCTTTCACTTCCCTTCCCTTTTCTTACTTTTCCTTCCTTTCTCTTCCCTTCCCTTCCTTTCACTTTCCTTCCCTTTCCTTACTTTTCCTTTCTTTTTCTTCCGTTCCCTTCCTTTCACTTCCCTTCCCTTTCTTTTCCTTTCTTTCTCTTCCCTTCCATTCCCTTGTCTTGAATCGAAGGAAGACTTTCTTTCCTTTCCCTTCCTTCAATTATCTTCCCTTTCCTGCCTTTTTGTTCCCTTCCCTTAATTTTCCTTCTGTTGCTTTTCATTTCCCTCCCTTCAGTTCCCCCCACAAGAAAACTTAACTTTTAACTTTTTTTAAATTTAACTCTCAAGTAGTCAAGTGTTAAAAGAAGAAATATCCGATAAAAAACTTTCTTAACAAGTTTTAGATTTATGTGCTTCTAAATTTCGATTTTTAAACTCTAACCTAAACAAATTCGTGCTACAGCGCGTCATAGAAAAACAGTATAAAATACGTCAGACTCACTTGGCTCAGTAACGCTGCCGATGTCCAAAATATCGATTTTGCTACACCCCGGCTGATCGCTGCCCCCATTGGGGAAGAAATCGATGGTTCCGCAAGCACTTTCGAATCCCAACTTCCCCCCGTCGGTGTGTAGGACGTGTACGATCTCAGCATCCGTCCTATTTAACCTTTCGGAATCCGGTCGCGTTGAGAAAAACGGTCCGGCCGGATCCAAAGCGATAATCCGCTTCAATTTCTTTCCGGTCTCCTTGTATACTGTCTTGCCGACGAAACCGGCGGTTTGTCCTCCGAGCGAATGCCCGACGACGATCACGTTCTCCAACGGAATTCGCTTCTTCGTTAGTTTCACGATGAATTCCCCGACGAATTTGCCTGCAAATTTTCGGTGGAATAAACACAGTGGTCGACGAATTGAGATCGCTGTTTGGGGCAATTTTGGAGCGTGGCAAACCGAAAATTTATATGTATTCAACTGTAAGCAGCTGGCCAGCAGGTTAATAATAAATAAAAATAATAAATGCCACTTAATAATAAAACATTTCGCAAAGAGAATATCTAAACACTGAAAGCTTCAACCAAATGTAATCTGAAGCAAAGTTCACAGTACTGAGGTAAGTGATTCTTGCGTTAGGTTGCACTTGGAAACACCCTCGGCGCGCGAGAGATGCCTTTAAGTATTATAACGAAATGTAAATTGTAGAATTTAGTGCATAAGAAAAGTTTCTAGAAAGTTTATGTCCCCAAAAAAGGCTTTTTCCGGAATTTTTTATTCGGAGAAAGCAAGGAATTTTTAAATAAAGTTTAAGAACAAAATAGTGTAACGCAATGTAAATAGATGAAATAGAATTTGGAATAGAATTGTAGAATATAGTACATAAGAAAAGTAGAATGATTTGACCAGGTATTCCAAACTCCGAACGCCGTTACAAGAATCTGAAAATTAAAATTTAGAATCGGCACTCACCAAGAGCAATTTTGGATTTCGAGCATTTTTAATTGGATTTATTGTAACGCAATGTGAATAGATGGAATAGAATTGTAGAATTTAGTACGTAAGAAAAGTTTCTAGAAAGATGTGATAAGGGGAAAGCGGCCGCGATAACGAAGCAAACGGCAGATAAGCGTTCCCGAAATTTCGGCCTTATCTGCCGGATTGTTCTAGAACCTGGAAGCCAAAACTATATAAGGCTTTCGCCTTTCCCTCTAGTCAGTCAGTTAGTTAGAGTCAGTGTTGTTAAGTGGTGAGTTAGCAGTTAGAAATTAATAAGTGAGTTAATTGTTCAGTTGTAGCGATCCGAGTTGAGTTTGAAGTGTGGGTATTATTCAATTCACGTTGAATGATCGCATTTCAGAAGCAAAGAAATTGCGTCTTTGCTTCTGAAATTAACGCTGCGGTTAATAACACTTGTGACATTGAATTATTAGTGTGCAATGTATCTTGAATCATATTTTGAGTAAAATTTGATTGTACGACTTGTGTAGCCTTACTCAAATTATTTGAATTTCTTGCCTCCAACGAAGTATGCTTGTTACCTATATTAAATTTAGAATTTTCTAAATGTAACAAGGTATTGTGTTTCTCATGAGTTAATCAATTCGAACCGATGAAGCCCGTAACAGTATGTTAAACAAATAATGTCAGTTAGATGTTCTACAACGAGAGTTGAACGTGCTAAACGTTGAAAATATTTACAACCAATGAACCCATAGACCGGTTTCGTTGGTTTCCTTCGGTTGTGTCGGCCACTAGCCAGTCACATAAAACTTACTCACCGACGTCTTTCACGGAAAACGACGAAATCAGATAGAGTTGATCAGCCAAGGTTCTCCAATCGACTTGAATGACTTGGATATTTTTGTCCCTATGAAGGAAAGCGCTGGTCATCTCCTGGTACCAGGGGTCGTCCCTGGATCCCGTCCAGCCGTGTATTATGAAGACGATTTTACCATGGGGTGAGACGCCCTCAGGATCGTCGTAGCGCAATTCGACGTCCTTTCGATCATTGGTGAAGAGATAGTAAGAGATGTTATTGGGATACACTGGGACATCTTTTAGATCGTCTCTGGCCACTACGGCCGCTTTCTTGTAGATGTTGTAGAGATCTTCTTTGTATTTTATCGATTTGGCGCCTTGAAACACGAGATATGGTAATTAACCTAATTTAGAGGTAATTACGTACACGTTATGAATTATAATATATTGTTTACGAGAACTAAACGAGTTATTTAAATTATTTGCTGTGAGTTTCCCAACATTTGTACTTTTCCATCATTTTAATATATCAGTTGCCTGTCGTACCTTTTAAAACTGGAGGAGCTGCTTGGAAAAAAATATGCATTTTTTTATTTAAATACCAAACCACTTTCAACGAATAATTAGTTAATTACTACTTTGTGTTACAAAATAAAACTAATTTCCTTAAATTCTACTTCATTTTTTAGATTCATGTGGCGTTTTTCGCCCGAAATATTCGACTTTTTTTTAATAAATTTTAACATAAACCCCAACTTAAAACACGAACTTCAAAAAATAAACATTTCAAGTTTAAACTCGGGATTTTGGAAGGTCAACATTTCGAAAAAAACTCGAGAAGTATGTGTTAAAATTTTTTCAAAAGTACTACTTTAATTAAAGTAGTACAAATTTGTAATGAGTTCAAATTCGAATATTTGATTTTTCTTTTAAAATTTCGGTCAACATTTCTTTTTTTTTAAAAAAGATTTTGTCTGGAAACTTTTTATCAGTAGTTTTACTTTTTCCTAAAATTATAACCTTTTTTCCTCAAAGTTTTAATTGAACAGTCGAAATCTTAATTTTTTTTTGAAATTTAGATTCAAAATAAGCGTAAAATTGCAAGTTTCAGCTTAAAATTTTTAAACTCGATAATTCGAGATTAGTTTAATGAGCCCAACTATTAATATTGAATATACTATAATAGACATATTAGAAAAATTAAAATTTTCAGATTATAGATGAAGTTGAGAGAGAAGTTTTCACAATTAGTTAATTGTGAAAACTTTCCTAGTTAGGAAGTTTGAAATTTCCAGAGAAACGTTAACCATTTTGCAAGGAACACTTCACATCCTTGGATTTCATGGAGGACACGCCACTGTAATCGATTTTGGTGGAATGGACTGTTCCTTGCCCGCTCATCAATAAGCTCTCTGAAAGGGCTCTTAGAGTCATCATTTTTTAGAGTCTGACATCGAGAAATATTGTCAGAAAGTTAACATTATGTTAACATAAAGATTTCTCATCCTAAAGACATCTATCAAAATCATCTTATAGATATCTGTTAGATGTCCGTAATCTGACGACTAAAAAAAGTTATCTAAAGTTAACATTTCTGTGTCTCTTAAAGATATCACTAAAATGATATCTTTAGGATATCTTTCTCATTTAGGTGCTGTACGGGTGGTTATTTTCAAAGATTGAAATACAAATCTTGTCCTCTGCCACTGTAATCGATTTCGTTGGAACGGATTGGTCCTTGCCCGCTCAGCTCTCTGAAAGAGCTCTTAGAGTCATCATTTTTAGAGTCTGACATCGGAAAATATTGTCAGAAATTTAACATTATGTTAACATAAAGATTTCTCATCCTAAAGACATCTATCAAAATCAGTCTTATAAGATATCTGTTAGATGTCCGTAATCTGACGACTAAAAAAAGTTATCTAAAGTTAACATTTCTGTGTCTCTTAAAGATATCACTAAAATGATATCTTTAGGATATCTTTCTCATTTAGGTGCTGTACGGGTGGTTATTTTCAAAGATTGAAATACAAATCTTGTCCTCTGCCACTGTAATCGATTTTGTTGGAACGGATTGGTCCTTGCCCGCTCAGCTCTCTGAAAGAGCTCTTAGAGTCATCATTTTTTAGAGTCTGACATCGGAAAATATTGTCAGAAAGTTAACATTATGTTAACATAAAGATTTCTCATCCTAAAGACATCTATCAAAATCATCTTATAGATATCTGTTAGATGTCCGTAATCTGACGACTAAAAACAGTTATCTAAATGTTAACATTTCTGTGTCTCTTAAAGATATCACTAAAATGATATCATTAAGATATCTTTCTCATTTAGGTGCTGTACGGGTGGTTATTTTCAAAGATTGAAATACAAATCTTGTCCTCTGCCACTGTAATCGATTTTGTTGGAACGGATTGGTCCTTGCCCGCTCAGCTCTCTGAAAGAGCTCTTAGAGTCATCATTTTTAAGAGTCTGACATCGAGAAATATTGTCAGAAAGTTAACATTATGTTAACATAAAGATTTCTCATCCTAAAGACATCTATCAAAATCATCTTATAGATATCTGTTAGATGTCCGTAATCTGACGACTAAAAAAAGTTATCTAAATGTTAACATTTCTGTGTCTCTTAAAGATATCACTAAAATGATATATTTAAGATATCTTTCTCATGCAGGTGCTGTGCGGGTGGTTATTTTCAAAAATTGAAATACAAATCTTGTCCTCTGCCACTGTAATCGATTTTGTTGGAACCGATTGGTCCTTGCCCGCTCAGCTCTTTGAAAGAGCTCTTAGAGTCATCATTTTTTAGAGTCTGACATCGAGAAATATTGTCAGAAAGTTAACATTATGTTAACATAAAGATTTCTCTTCCTAAAGACATCTATCAAAATCATCTTATAGATATCAGTTAGATGTCCGTAATCTGACGACTAAAAACAGTTATCTAAATGTTAACATTTCTGTGTCTCTTAAAGATATCACTAAAATGATATCTTTAAGATATCTTTCTGATTTAGGTGCTGTACGGGTGGTTATTTTCAAAGATTGAAATACAAATCTTGTCCTCTGCCACTGTAATCGATTTTGTTGGAACGGATTGGTCCTTGCCCGCTCAGCTCTCTGAAAGAGCTCTTAGAGTCATCATTTTTTAGAGTCTGACATCGAGAAATATTGTCAGAAAGTTAACATTATGTTAACATAAAGATTTCTCATCCTAAAGACATCTATCAAAATCATCTTATAGATATCTGTTAGATGTCCGTAATCTGACGACTAAAAACAGTTATCTAAATGTTAACATTTCTGTGTCTCTTAAATATATCACTAAAATGATATCTTTAGGATATCTTTCTCATTTAGGTGCTGTACGGGTGGTTATTTTCAAAGATTGAAATACAAATCTTGTCCTCTGCCACTGTAATCGATTTTGTTGGAACGGATTGGTCCTTGCCCGCTCAGCTCTCTGAAAGAACTCTTAGAGTCATCATTTTTTAGAGTTTGACATCGAGAAATATTGTCAAAAAGTTAACATTATGTTAACATAAAGATTTCTCATCCTAAAGACATCTATCAAAATCATCTTATAGATATCTGTTAGATGTCCGTAATCTGACGACTAAAAAGAGATCTAAATGTTAACATTTCTGTGTCTCTTAAAGATATCAAAGATATCACTAAAATGATATCATTAAGATATCTTTCTCATTTAGGTGCTGTACGGGTGGTTATTTTCAAAGATTGAAATACAAATCTTGTCCTCTGCCACTGTAATCGATTTTGTTGGAACGGATTGGTCCTTGCCCGCTCAGCTCTCTGAAAGAGCTCTTAGAATCATCAATTTTTAGAGTCTGACATCGAGAAATATTGTCAGAAAGTTAACATTATGTTAACATAAAGATTTCATTGTCAGAAAGTTAACATTATGTTAACATAAAGATTTCTCATCCTAAAGACATCTATCAAAATCCCCTTATAGATATCTGTTAGATGTCCGTAATCTGACGACTAAAAAAAGTTATCTAAATGTTAACATTTCTGTGGCTCTTAAAATTATCGCTATAATGATATCATTAAGATATCTTTCTGATTTAGGTGCTGTACGAGTGGTTATTTTCAAAGATTGAAATACAAATCTTGTCCTCTGCAACCAAAAAAAGATTAAAAGACGCAACAACGCGTTTCGATGGCCAAGTTATCATCTTCAGAGATGCTGTACGGATAGTATTTTTTTGAAATTGAAAGCTTGGCTGTCGAAACGTGTTAGAGCAACCTTTGTTGTGTTTTTTAACTTTTCTTGGTCTCAGGGGACAAGATTTGTATTTTAACTGTAATCGATGTTTCATGGTTTTGATTCAGCTACAAAAAAAAGAACTATTTGTCAATATTTGCGGAAACGTCAGCGGAAAAGTCAGCGGAAACGTTTCAAACAGTGGAGACTGGCGTATAATCACTGTGGAACTGCAGCACCCCCAATTTCGTTTACGAGTTTTTTTCTCCAAATTTTCTGGCCCCTTTTCATTACATAATTTTTTGTAGAAATTTTCTGATTTCTTTTTATCGAAATTTTAGGTTTCTTTTAAGACGCAACGACATTTAAAAACCTACTTTAAATTTTGATCAAAATCACATTTTCAAAAATTATATTTTGTAAACGTTTTGAGGAAGAAACCAACATTTCGAGCAGCAATTAAAATGTTAGGAAAAAAACCAAAATTTCTTTAAAAATGTCAACATTTTGAGAAGATAATTACATTTTTTTTTCAATTTATTTAACATTTCTTCGGCCCAGTTTGGAAATATTTAGATTTTTTTTATATATTTCCAAACTGGGCCGAAGAAATGTTAAATAAATTGAAAAAAACATAATATTTTCGGTCAATAAGAGTCTACCATGAAGATAATTACAATTTCAAGAAAAAATCTAAATTCAATTCATCTCGCATTTCTCTAAAAAATAAGTTAATACGAAATCTTCGAATTTTTACCTCAAATCTCATTTTGAATAAAAATTTTGAGTTCTTTTCACATATTTCGATTTTTTTAGGAAATTTTAATGTTTGCTGCAGCTTCCATTTTTCCTAAATATTTTATAAAACGAAATTTTCTCGAAATTTTCGTTTTTACTAAAACTATTGTACTTAAAATTTCGTTTAGAAATTCCAACTTCTCCAGATTTTTCTTCACGTTCCTCTAATTTGCCTTCAAAATGTCAAGTTTTTTTACGATACTTTGGCAATTTTAAAGTTCATTTTATTTTGTAGTTTTGACAAAAAATGTTTGGAAAAAACCTTGAAAGCTCTATAAAAATTTCAACATTTTGGGAAAAACAAAAAAATTCGACTTTTTTGTAGATACTTCAAATTTTTTTCAAATTCGATTTTTTCTCCAAAAAAGTTTGCTTTTCTTAAGAAATTTGTGTTCTTCTCTAAACGTTTTAGACAAAGAATTTTTTCTAAATTTCGAATTTTTCTGGAGAATTTGTTTTTAAAATATTTTTTCTTGAAGAAATTTTGATTTCTCTGTTTCGGAAATTTAAAAGTTTTTTACCGAAATTTTATTATTTTAAAAGTTCATTTTATTTTGTAGTTTTGACAAAAAATGTTTGGAAAAAACCTTGAAAGCTCTATAAAAATTTCAACATTTTGGGAAAAACAAACAATTTCGACCTTTTTGTAGATACTTCAAATTTTTTTCAAATTTCGATTTTTTCTCCAAAAAATTTTGCTTTTCTTAAGAAATTTGTGGTCTTCTCTAAACATTTTAGACAAAGAATTTTTTCTAAATTTCGAATTTTTCTGGAGATTTTGTTTTTAAAATATTTTTTCTTGAAGAAATTTTGATTTCTTTGTTTTGGAAATTTAAAAGTTTTTTACCGAAATTTTAATATTTTAAAGTTAATTTTATTTTGTAATTTTGATAAGAACCTAAAAATTATTAAGTAGAAATTTAGGTATGCAAGAAGAATGCAACCTAGACTACAAATTCATGCAGCCCTCCAGGCGGCGTGTATAGTGAATCATAGGTAGCTGAACTACCAACAGTTGAAACACTGCCACCTAGCGAAGCGGTTGCTCTCTAGGAGAGTTCCCAGAAGACAAGGATTCTATAATGCACAGACCAAATTTCGAATCTAATAAATGTTCAAACCTATTGGTCTGTGCATTATAGAAATTTAGGGACAATAAACTTCAAAGCTGCATAAAAATAAGAAAACTTCGGAAAATATATTTAAATTTCAAGAAATAACGAACCTTCTAAATTTCAACCTTTTTTACAATTTGATATTTCTCTAAAAAATTACTAAATACTGTACGGCCAAAGAAAATTCTGAATCTGAATTTCCAATTTTTCTACAAATGTTAAACTTATTCTTGAAATTCTCAAGTTCGAATTTAAAATTCAAATTTTGATAAAAAAGAGATCGAAATTTAAAGATTAAACTCAAAATTTCAAGAGAAAGCAGATCATATTTCTAGAAAAAGTTGAAATTTCTTATTTGTAAACAACATTTTTCAAAAAAAATAACATTTCCGGATTAAAGAAAAAAAAAGTGGGAATTAAAATAAAAAGTCGAAAATTTCAAAAAAGTGCAGATTTAAGAAAAGGTAAAATTTTCAATAAAAATAGTCGAAATTTGTTGACAAGGCAAAACATTTCAAAATCTTTTAAATTTCCAAAAGTCAAAATTTTGCAAAAGAAGAAATTTTCTAAAAGAAAAGCTCGAAATTTGATGGTCGAAATTAAAAAAATATCAAAATTTGCAAAAGATTTAAGAATTTTTATCGAATTTACGAAATAATTCGAAATTTTGACAAAGTTTAAATTTTGAATAGTTGGGAAATTTGCACTCAATTTTTCAATAAAAACCAAAACCTTAGACTTAGATTTTCGACTTTTAACTGACGAGTATAATTAGATAAAGAGTTAATTATAATCCAAATGACATGCTTCCTTTAAACAACGATAATAACATCCAAATTATATACGAAAACGACTTGAAATTTTCACGAAAGTTTGACTTAATCCCTTTTACACGCGCAGCAGCGAAATAAAATGAAATAAAATAAACAAATACAAATAAGTTAATAAATATATAAAATATGTACGTATAAAATTCTGCAGATACTCACCCCAAATTAGGATAAATACGCATAATGTGCAATAAACTGATCTCATGTCCCTGGAATCAAACTGAAATGTTACAGAAGAAATCGGCGTGAATTATTTCGTCTCTGCTCCCCGAAGACGAACTTATATACAGGATTCGTGTGCGCAAAGAATATTTTCCGATTCACTACTGTCGAGGTCACAAATCAAAAGTATCTGGTGTCCTTTCCTTATTTCATCGAGCTCGAAAACAAGAAAATTGTGCCCGAAAAATATTTGACTATTCAAGGTCTTCCATGCACATTAAAAAGTAAACACTGCAAAATAAATCTCGCGTAATGTTTTATTCATCAAACTTTGGGTTAGTCTATCGCCAGCTGGTTAGAATTATAAAGACAATTTTTACATATTCTAATTTTTCTTTAATTAGTAGCTCAAAACAACTTAATAGGAATGCAGTTATTAACTAAGGTCGATTACAAGTAATTGACGGTAAGATGATTGATAAAACTGCAGCTTTATCTGCCGATAATAAGTCACGGGAATACCCTAATTAGAAATGGAAAATGGGGCTGCAGCGTTGGTGTTCAAATAGAATTTACCGACCCCATTAGCCAGCACGTCCGTCATCGATTGTATTTTCTTGCTCTTGCAACCACCAGCTCGAAACGTCTTGTAACTATCGCATCTGACAGATAGAAAACTCTCCGGTTTCCCTACGCCCTCCACCAGGTATTCCAAACTCCGAACGCCGTTACAAGAATCTGAAAATTAAAATTTAGAATCGGCACTCACCAAGAGCAATTTTGGATTTCGAGCATTTTTAATTGGATTTATTATATTGTAACGCAATGTGAATAGATGGAATAGAATTTAGAATAGAATTGTAGAATTTAGTACATAAGAAAAGTTTCTAGAATGATCTGATAAGGGGAAAGCGGCCGCGATAACGAAGCAAACGGCAGATAAGCGTTCCCGAAATTTCGGCAAACGATAAACCTTATCTGCCGAAAAGTTCTAGAAACCGGGAGCCAAAACTATATAAGGCGGTCAGCTCTCTCTCGAGTAAGTCGGTTAGAGTCAGTGTAATTAGTGAGTTAGTAGAAGTCAATGAGTTAATTGTTCAATTGTGGTGATCCAAGTTGAGTTCAGTAATAAAGTGGGTATAATCCATCACGTGTAATCAATCGAACCGATAAGCCCGTAACAGTATTCATTTCTACGATTAAGGCGACATTTACTTGTAAATTGGTCCTAATGCACAAACCAATAAGTTTGGACATTTATTTTGATTCGGAGTTTAGAAACTAAAGACCGATTTCGATCTAGTTAGATCTCGTCAGTTTGGTATAACCAACCCGAAGGCTAACAAATGTTTCGACAAATATTATAGAATCAACGGAGGTAAATTGGTGATGGAAAGCGTATAATTTATGAAACCAACATATTTTTGGACATATCATTAGTGTTTCCATTATCGGTATGGTAATGCTCGCTTCCGGTGTTGGCGGATACTTCACCAAGCTTTATTAAACTTTTGGTGAAATATCCACCAACTTTAGGCAAGTTTGACCTCCGGTACCTGTTCTGGCGATATCGAAAAAGTCATACTTTTCGCTGCTGTTGCACCCTGGCTGGTATACGCCCCCGTTCGGGTAGAAATCCAAACTACCCTCTATATTATACCCTATCAGATTATCATCCGTGTGGATAACGTGTACGATTTCTGCGTCCGTTTTCGAGAGCTTCTCATCGCTCGGTTTCGTGGTGAATATATGACTCGACGGGGCCAAAGCCAAAATTTTTCTTAGCTTTCGCTTCGTCAGCTCGTGGTAGCGTTTAGCGGCGAAAGCCGCCAAATGGGCCCCCATGTTATACCCGATGAGGATCACGTCCTTTTCGGATACGTTGTAAGTGATTTTAAAATCCCTGATGATTTCACCGAGTAAACCGCCTGGAAACGTTCTGTTGTAGAAACGTCAAATTTATATTGATGACTCACCTACTTGTATGGCGTATCTAGAAGCTCTGTAATACGTCAAAGAGGAGAATTCTTGCCAGTTGAGGTGAGATACTATCGACTGGGGGACGTACTGAAAGAGTTTGTGCGTTAAGAACTTGGGCCATTGTGGGGCTTCTTCCACGCCGTGGATAATTATGAAAAGCTTCTTTGCGTCCGTCAGGGCGCCCAAGGAAACTGGTTTGGTAACATCCGGACTCTTGTAATAAGTCATGTTTATATCCAGGTGGGATATCGTCGCCAAGTAGACGTCTTCTAGGCCAGATATGGCCACATCGAACAAGCGCAATGGTGTCATAACAAGATCATTTATGAAATTACCTGAACCGCCTGAAAGATTCCTGAAAGTTTAGCTTTAAATTTGCCGAAAAGTTTCAATTTTAAAGTTTTGAAAGCAGCCGCGTTGTCAACAACGTTGAACATTGTACGTTTTTCTAAAGTATTGTCCGCAAAAAATATTGTTTACAAAAAAATATTGTCCGCAAAAAATATTGTAACGAAATGTAAATTGTAGAATTTAGTGCATAAGATAGGTTTCTAAAAAGATCTGATAAGCCGCGATAACGAAGCAAACGGCAGATAAACGTTGCCGAAATTTCTGCAAACGATAAGCCTTATCTGTCGGATTGTTCTAGAAGCTGGAGGCCAAAACTATATAAAGCGGCCAGCTCTCCCTCGAGTTAGTCAGTTAGAGTCAGTGTAGTTAGTGAGTTAGTAGTTAGAAGTACATAAGTGAGTTATTGTTCAGTTGTAGTGATTCGAGTTTAGTTTGGTAATAAAGTGGGTATTATTCAATGTGTTAATCAATTCGAACCGATAAAGCCCGTAACAATATTGTCTACAAAAATACACTTCTTTCCATCGAGCTTTCATCAACATGTTGATGGTTACTTATGCGTTAGATGTCAAAAAGTAATACTTGCAAAGAAGCAGCATTCTTTTTAGAGTAGAGTGATTAGTTTCAATACACAGAATTCAATTTTTTAAACCGCCGCCTCCCAAAATTTAACTAATCAGGATAAATAAGGAATTTTAAATGCCAGTATCCCCCAATCTAAAATTCGTGAATAAATTTTCGTTGCAGATTATAAGTTGAAGCCTAAAACATATTCTTATCTAAAAAAAACAACAAACAAAATGTAAACGAAAACTAGAAATTTTATAAAGAATTGAAATTTCTAATTTCAAGTCAACACTCAAAATCAAATTAAAATCAAAACGACGAAATTTTATGTAAAAAAAAAGCCAAAATTGGTGGTTTTAATTGGCAATTTTGAAAAAATCTGAATTTGGTACAAAAGCTAGAAATTTTATTTAGCAAAATTCGAGATAGAGCAAATATATTGAGATAATCAGATGAAGTAGTTTCTTTTAGATGGTGCTTGCTCCCTCTGGAATTATCCCATTGGGTATGGAAACTGTAAAAGCTAAAGAATCAAAACCTTCCCAAAGCTCTTCAACATTTGATATAATCTTACCTTGAAAACTAACGAAGATGATCATCAATAACAATTTGCTGTGGAGTGCGCACATATTTATTAACATTTTTATTCGCAGTTTTATTTGTTAAATAAAGGAAACTGTCGAGCAAATTGAAATTACTTGGCTTATCAACGTCACGCATTATTTTTATTGTGTATATTCATATGCTAACTATACAGAATGTCCCACAATGAACTCCATCAATCGATTTCTCGAAAAGTAGAAGTTCGGAAAGAGAAGAGCAGAGAAGAGCAGAGCAGAACAGAGCAGAGCAGAGCAGAGCAGAGCAGAGCACAGAGGAGTGGAGTGGAGTGGAGTGGAGTGGAGTGGAGTGGAGTGGAGTGGAATGGAGTAAAGTAGAGTAGAGTGGAGTGGAATGGAGTAGAGTAGAGTAGAGTAGAGTAGAGTAGAGTAGAGTAGAGTGTAAAGTAGAGTAGAGTGTAGAGTAGAGTGGTAGAGTAGAGTAGAATGTAGAGTAGAGTAGAGTAGAGTAGAGTAGAGTAGAGAAGAGAGAGAGCAGAGCAGAGCAGAGCAGAGAGAAGAGAAGAGCAGAGCAGAGCAGAGCAGAGAAGAGAAGAGAAGAGAAGAGAAGAGAAGAGAAGAGAAGAGAAGAGAAGAGAAGAGAAGAGAAGAGAAGAGAAGAGAAGAGAAGAGAAGAGAAGAGAAGAGAAGAGAAGAGAAGAGAAGAGAAGAGAAGAGAAGAGAAGAGAAGAGAAGAGAAGAGAAGAGAAGAGAAGAGAAGAGAAGAGAAGAGAAGAGAAGAGAAGAGAAGAGAAGAGAAGAGAAGAGAAGAGAAGAGAAGAGAAGAGAAGAGAAGAGAAGAGAAGAGAAGAGAAGAGAAGAGAAGAGAAGAGAAGAGAAGAGAAGAGAAGAGAAGAGAAGAGAAGAGAAGAGAAGAGAAGAGAAGAGAAGAGAAGAGAAGAGAAGAGAAGAGAAGAGAAGAGAAGAGAAGAGAAGAGAAGAGAAGAGAAGAGAAGAGAAGAGAAGAGAAGAGAAGAGAACAGAACAGAACAGAAGAGAAGAAAAGAGAACAGAAAGGAAGAGAAGAGAAGAGAAGGGAAGGGAAGGAAAGAGAAAAGAAGGGAAGGGAAGGAAAGAAAAGAGAAGAGAAGAGAAGAGAAGGGAAGGGAAGGAAAGAGAAGAGAAGAGAAGAGAAAAAAAGAGAAGAGAAGAGAAGGAAAGAGAAGAGAAAAGCAGAGCAGAGCAGAGAAGAGAAGAGAAGAACAGAGAAGAGAAGAGAAGAGAAGAGAAGAGAAGAGAAGAGAAGAGCAGAGCAGAGCAGAGAAGAGAAGAGAAGAGAAGAGAAGAGAAGAGAAGAGAAGAGAAGAGAAGAGAAGAGAAGAGAAGAGAAGAGAAGAGAAGAGAAGAGAAGAGAAGAGAAGAGAAGAGAAGAGAAGAGAAGAGAAGAGAAGAGAAGAGAAGAGAAGAGAAGAGAAGAGAAGAGAAAAGAAGAGAAGAGAAGAGAAGAGAAGAGAAGAGAAGAGAAGAGAAGAGAACAGAAAGGAAGAAAAGAGAAGAGAAGGGAAGGGAAGGAAAGAGAAGAGAAGAGAAGAGAAAAGAAGAGAAGAGAAGGAAAGAGAAGAGAAGAGCAGAGCAGAGAAGAGAAGAGCAGAGAAGAGAAGAGAAGAGAAGAGAAGAGAAGAGAAGAGAAGAGAAGAGAAGAGAAAATTTTAAAAACCTTCTTAACAACGTTCATCATAGAAATTTAAAACTCTATCGTTCACTTAAGTCAAGCTAACAGAAATTTTTATTTTATTTGAAATACATATTTTAAAATTCCTACCTTTCACAATTTAAACGTTTTCAATAATTTTGATTTTTGTAAATTTTCAAAATTCCATTCTTTATAAAAATTTAAATTGTTTTTAATTAAAAAATAAATATTTCAAGTTTTCTCGACATGCTCACTTTCCGAGCATTATTTCGATTTTTCTCAGAAGAGTTCGACTTCTACTTTAATTTCCGCTTTCTTGCAATTTTGACTTTCGTAAATTTTGAAAAAAGTCGATTTTGAAAAAAGGTGGATATTTTATAATTGTTTTTCAAAATTAGGATATCATAAAAATTTCAACCTCTTTTCGAAATGTTGACGTTTGTTGTTTACATCAATTTTTCATAAAGAATTTGGTCTTTTTTTGTCGAAAATTTCCTTTTTTTTTCTGAAATTGTAACATTTTGAGAATAAATTTTTCAAAACTTCGACGTTTCAGAATTTTCCCTTCGTTTCAATTTTTCATTTCGAAATTTCGACTTTTTTAAACATTTTAACCCTTTTGGAAAAATTCGACTTTTTCTGAAATTCGCCTTTTTTCTGAAATTCTAATATTTTAAAGCTTTAGATTTTCCAAAACTTCGACGTTTCAAAATGTTCCCTTATTTCAATTTTTCGTTTTTTATCAAAATTTCGACTTTTTTGAACATTTTAACCCTATTGGAAAAATTCACCTTTTTCTGAAATTCTGATATCTTAAAACTTCAGATTTTTTAAAAATTCGACGTTTCAAAATTTTCCCTTTTTTCCAATTTTTCGTTTTATCAAAATTTCGACTTTTTTGAACATTTTAACCCTTTCGGAAAAGTTCACCTTTTTTTCTGTAATTTTAACATTTTAAAGCTTTAGATTTTTCAAAATGTCGAAGTTTCAAAATGTTCCCTTCCTTTCAGTTATTTATTTTTACCAAAATTTCGACTTTTGAACGTTTTAACCTTTTCGGAAAAATTCACCTTTTTTCTGAAATTCTGATAATTTAAAGCTTTAGATTTTTCAAAACTTCGACGTTTCAACATTTTCCCTTCTTTCCAATTTTTGATTTTTATCGCAATTTCGACTTTTTTGGACATTTTAACCCATTTGGAAAAATTCACCTTTTTTTTTGAAATTCTGACATTTTAAAACTTTATACTTTTTAAAACTTTGATGTCTCAAAATTTTCTCTTCTTTCCAATTTTTCTTTTTTTATCAAAATTTCGTCTTTGTTGAACATTTTAACCTTCTTGGAAAATTTCATCTTTTTTTTCTAAAATTCTAACATTTTAAAGCTTTAGATTTTTCAAAAGATCGACGTTTCAAAATTTTCCTTTCTTTCCAATTTTTCGTTTTTATCAAAATTTCGCCTTTTTTGAACATTTTAACATTTTTGCAAAAGTTCACCTTTTTTCTGAAATTTTGATATTTTAAAGCTTTAGATTTTTCAAAATTTCAAAATTTTCCCTTCTTTTTAATTTTGACATTTTAAAGGTTCAGTTTTTTCGAAACTTTGACGTTACGAAATTTCATCTTCTTTTCCATTTCTCGTTTTTATCAAAATTTCGACTTTTTTTGAACATTTTAAACTTCTTGGAAAAGTTTACCTTTTTTCTGAAATCCTGACATTTTAAAGCTTTAGATTTTTCAAAAGATCGTCGTTTCAAAATTTTCCTTTCTTTCCAATTTTTCGTTTTTATCAAAATTTCGCCTTTTTTGAACATTTTAACATTTTTGCAAAAGTTCACCTTTTTTCTGAAATTTTGATATTTTAAAGCTTTAGATTTTTCAAAATTTCAAAATTTTCCCTTCTTTTTAATTTTGACATTTTAAAGCTTCAGTTTTTTCGAAACTTTGACGTTACGAAATTTCATCTTCTTTTCCATTTCTCGTTTTTATCAAAATTTCGACTTTTTTTGAACATTTTAACCTTCTTGGAAAAGTTCACCTTTTTTTCTGAAATCCTAACATTTTAAAGCTTTAGATTTTTCAAAAGATCGTCGTTTCCTTTGTTTCCAATTTTTCGTTTTTATCTAAATTTCGCCTTTTTTGAACATTTTAACCTTTTTGCAAAAGTTCACCTTTTTTCTGAAATTTTGATATTTTAAAGCTTTAGATTTTTCAAAATTTCAAAATTTTCCCTTCTTTTTAATTTTGACATTTTAAAGGTTCAGTTTTTTCGAAACTTTGACGTTACGAAATTTCATCTTCTTTTCCATTTCTCGTTTTTATCAAAATTTCGACTCTTGAATATTTTAACACTTTTGAAAAATGCACCTTTTTTCTGGAATTCTGATATTTTAAAGCTTTAGATTTTTTAAAACTTCGACGTTTCAAAATGTTTCCTTCTTTTTAATTTTTTATTTTTATCAAATTTCATTTTTTTGAACATATTTAACCTTTTTTTTGAAATCCATCTTTGTTTTGAAATTCACCTTTTTTTGAAATTTCAGCATTTCAAAATTTAAACTTCTCAAAATTCGTTTTTCTCAAAATCTCTAATTTGAGAATATCTTTATACTTTTTTCAAAAGTTTGACTTATCTTGAATAGTTCCAATGTTCCAATTCTAGCTTATTCCTAAAATTCTCGGACGTTTTTTGCAAATTGTGACTCATGAGTTTCTTTTTTAATTTTCTCAAAAATTTCTAATTTAAAAAAAATTCTAAAAATTTGAATTTTTATAAATTTTATAATATTCGATTTTTTATGAAAATTTCGATTGTTATTTCAATTACAAAATGAAAAGTAATGCTGACTATTTCGAACATTATTTTCACAAAAATTCGACTTTTTGTTTGAAAATTACCTCTTTTTAACTTTTGTAAATTTTGAAAAATTCGACTTTTTATAAAATTCTTGACATTTTTCTCAAATATTTCAGCTTTTTCTCGAAAATTCGACTTCTTTTGAACACTTTTTTTAACTTCTTTGCGACCTTCGACTTCTTTTAAAATTTTGACATCTCAAAATTTCCAATTTTTTCAAGCTCCTATTTCTACCAAAATTTCGATTTCTTCTCAAAATTTTAACTTACAATTTGGGACTTTCTTTAAAAATTGATATCAAATTTGTTTGCGAAATTTTAGGTTCTTATTTTAGACGGAGATCTTTCTCTATGATCAAGATAGATTACGAAGGATGCTCGTTATCAGTCTTGATGCATTAGAAAGATGTAAAGATGGAGGGAATCATCCCTTTAATTAATTCAAACCCTTCAAAACTATGGACATTTATTTACACGCCTAGGATTTGATAGTAACTGTTATAATCATCCAGTCATCGATTATAATACTTTTTTTTAGATGTTGCCCGCAACAACAAATCTGATTGTGAAATTCCTCGATCTAACGTCCTTCTGAAAATTATACAATGTAACTCGACATTAACAAAAATGAAACAATTTTTACGTAAAAGTGTAAATCACGTCGGGGTTGTCAAATAGAACGTTCCCTTCAGTTCAGTTTCTAAATCGCCCATGGAAACTTGCGTATTGTTATCACATCGGTGCCCTTGATAGCTCTCCCAGCTCCAGCACTGTCTAGCCATGTATTTCGAAGGATTTTCGATGGCGTCTATCATGTCTTCAAAACTTTTGTCGTGTTCGCAAAAAACTAAAACAAAATCGATTTTCGTCTTCTTTTTTTCTTATATACAATAGTTGCGTGTGAAAGTAGCGCTTAAGCAATAAAATTTGAGTGTGCCTATATTTGACATAAAAACTATGACCACGAATTGTGCCAGACATTCAAAGAAGAATTTGTTCCGCATTCGAAGAATTCACCACGTAGACACACGTTATTTCAGCTACAAAGTAACTGACATTGCGTGAAAAATAGTTTGTATTTTTAATTTCAAAATACAACCCACAACGCACGATCCACGATCCAACGCAGTCGCTTCTTGGGGAAATCTATAACAGAAGGTTATTGAAAATCTAGAATTGTGGAAAGAGTAACTGGCGAGCCACTAACATATAAATGAAAAGAACATTTCTTGTTAATCAAAAAAGGCACTTCTCATCATTTCAATTAATCATACTTCGGATAAACGTTTCTGGTCCTCATCAGAGTGAGGCGTATGTTATATGCGACCCGCGGATTACAATGCAGTTCCAAAGTAACCCACAAAAGATCATTTAATTGGCCACCCCTGCTCTAAGTGATAGGAAAAATCTGTGACTTACAAGTTTTGTGCAATCTATCGATTATCTCCTCAAAGTTATAACAATTCGGCTGCTCGTAACCCCCATTCGGATAAAAATCGATGGTGCCCACTTGCCCCGAAAGTCCGAATCGATTCATGGTCGTATGCACGATCTGCACGACGCGACCGTCCTTCCGAGTCAGCCGTTCCTTCGTTACCTTCTCGGTGAACAAAGGACCGGCGGGATCCAACGCGATCAACCGATCCACCGGCTCTCCCATCTTCTCCCGATATTTCTTACCGGCGAACCCGATCACTTGCCCGCCCAACGAGAACCCAAAGAGCACGAACTTCGACGCCGGTATGTGGAACTTTTCGGTCAACGTTATCAGAAAGTCACCGAGATGTTGCCCTATACTTTTAACGTAGAAAACCGCTTTGGAGTACTCCTGATCGGAGTATTCGTTCCAATCGGCTTGGACGACGCAAGCGCCCGAGTATTTGGCGATGAGAACTTTCGTCAGGTTCGGGTAGAAATGCATCGAGCCGAGCCAACCGTGGAAGAGGAAGAAGATTTTGGATTTGCAGCGGTTCATGAAGGTGGGGTCTTTTGGATCGAGGTCGTGGAGCTTGTGGTGGTTTCCGAAGGCGACTTTGTAATGGATTCCTGATGCGGGCGCCGGATCCAGACTGTAGTCTCTGATGGCGTTTATTACGCCGCCGATTCCTTGCTTTACTAAGGTGAATATGGCGTTTTCGAAAAGAAATGGTTCGGCATTAGTTCCTGAAAAACGATAGATAAATGTTGGTGTAAAATGACAAGTTTTTTTCAATTTATTTAACATTTCTTCGGCCCAGTTTGGAAATATTTAAATTTTTATGGTTTGTTGACAATTTTCTAAACAGTTTTTGAAATGCGACTACGTGATATTTAAATTTATTATTTTATTTAGAAAATTATCAACAAACCATAAAAATTTAAATATTTCCAAACTGGACTGAAGAAATGTTAAATAAATTGAAAAAAACATAATATTTCCGGTCAATAAGGGTCTATCATGAAGAGTAAAATGACAAGTTCGAAAATTCGATGTTTTTCGGCATTTTTTCGAACACGGGGCATTCGCGGTGGTAAAATAATGCAAAAGTATTGTACTTGCCAGTCGAGTAATACAGCAGCAATACGAACCCAAATTGCAGTAACATAGGAGATGATTTGGTCATAAAAACGGGTCTACTTGCACTGAAGCCATAACTGTTATGATCCATATGAAATGCGTTTTTTTTTGCAGGGTAATCGCTATTTTCCAGTTTCCAATTGATTGATTTTTATAACTATTTAATTTAACACATACTTTACTTTCTAGATACGTTATCCTTTCAATAAAATTATAGTTTGTTGCCACATTAAAATTGTCAAAGTTGACCAATTTATGTCCACAAGCGACAATAAAAAGATGAATTATTGGTTGGTAAGTAATTTTTTTAGACCTTAATTACCTTAGCAATTAGATTTGTAAATTAATTGCCTTTCGGGAAAAAATTGGAATAACAAAATATTTTGAAACGTAGTAAGATAACGTTAGTAAAATACCACAAATACATTCTATAATGCACAGACCAATAGGTGTGAACATTTATTAGATTCGAAGTTTGGAAATCAAAGACCGTTTTCGATCTTGTTAGATCTCGTCAGTTTGGTATATCCAACTCGAATGCTAACAAATGTTCCGACAAGTAAATACTAAGACATTCACAGTTCTTGCATACCACAAATACACTTTTCTCTTATTTGAGTTGCCTATACGGACTTTCCACGTAAATTACTTTGTAATTTGTCGACAATTTTAACAAACCAATCTACTTCATATTGTAACGAAATGTAAATTGTAGAATTTAGTACATAAGAAAAGTTTCTAGAATGATCTGATAAGGGGAAAGCGACCGCGATAACGAAGCAAACGGCAGATAAGCGTTCCCGAAATTTCGGCAAACGATAAGCCTTATCTGCCGGATTGTTCTAGAACCTGGAAGCCAAAACTATATAAAGCGGCCAGCTCTCCCTCGAGTCAGTCAGTTAGAGTCAGTTTAATTAGTGAGTTAGTGGAAGTGAGTTAATTGTTCAATTGTGGTGATCCAAGTTGAGTTCAGTAATAAAGTGGGTATAATCCATCATGTGTAATCAATTCGAACCGATAGTAAGAATCAGTGTAATTAGTGAGTTAGTAGAAGTCAATAATAAGTGAGTTAATCGTTCAATTGTGGTGATCCAAGTTTATTTTAGTAATAAAGTGGGTATTAATTTCAATTCTCGTGTGAATCAATTCGAACCAATAAGCCCGTAACAATATAAAAGATTTTTAGTACATAATACTTTACAATAGAACTTAAAAAAAAAACTAGTCACAATTTCGATATTCGTGTCATTAAAAGGAAATAAGAAAAGTCCAAATTTCTAGAAAAAATTAAATTACAAAATTGAAACCCACAATTTTAAGTAAACTGCGAAGTTAAACTTAATATTTTGAGAAGAGATAGTTGAAATTTGAGAAAAACGATTTGGTTTTTCGCTTTTCAATAAAGCAATATTTCAACAGAAAAGTAAACAAACTTTAAAAAAAGATGTCAAAATTTTGAGCAATCAAAATTTCGTATCAAAATTTTCAAAAAATTGGACAATAAATCAAAATCTTAAGGAGAGTCAAAATTGTGAAAGAGTTAAAGTTTACAAATTAAGTTAAAATTCAGGAAAAGGGGAAATTAAAAAAATGGAAAATTGGAAGTTTGAAATTTTCCAAATATAAAGTAGAAAGTCAAGATTTTCAATAAAAATCGAAGTCAAATTTAGAAAAAATCGTTACTTTCAGAAAGTAACGAGGAAAAGCTGCAAATTTGAAAAAAAAGTCGAATTTAGAATGGAAATGTTTCATAAAAATCAAATTTAAAAACAGTCAGGTTTGCAAAAGTTGAAATTTCGAGTCAAAATTTTAGAAAACGTTGCAAAAGTTTTCAATTACAAGATGGGGATTTTGAAAAAGAGCAAAGTTTTCAAAAATATGGTCAAAAATGTGATAAAGTCAAAATTTTCGACAAAATCTCCGAAATAAAGTCAAAATATTAAAAATTTAAACTATTGAAAAGCAAATTTTCAAAAAGGAAATGTTTTAACAAAAGCAGAAATTATCATAAAGTTTAAAAAAAAAATCAAAATATACGTAAAATTCGTTATTTTAGATGCAATTTTCAAAAAAGGTAAAAACTTCGAAAAAAGTTGGAATTTTCCAAATTAAGCCAAAATTTCGAAAAAATTTGAAATTTTGGGAAATGTTGACAATTAGAAGAGAGTTGATACTGTAACGCAATGTAAATAGATGGAATAGAATTTAGATTAGAATTGTATAATTTAGTAAATAAAAAAAGTTTCTAGAAGGATTTGATAAGGGGAAAAGCGACCGCGATAACGAAACAAATGGCAGATAAGCGTTCCAGAAATTTCGGGAACGATACGTCTTATCGGCCGAAAAGTTCTAGAAGCCGGGGGGCCAAAACTATAAAAGGTGGTCAGCTTTCCCTCAAGTCATTCAGTTAGAAGTCAGTGTAGTTAGCAATGAGTAAATACGTAGTGAGTTACTGTTTAGTTAATGTGTGCCGAGTTAATTTGGTAATAAAGTGCTGTAATTCACACGCGGTAATCTATTTGAACCGATAAGCCCGTAATAATACTTTAAAATATCGAAATTTTCAAAATACATAATTCTACATTCCCAGTAACAATCGAATTCTTCAAAAAAAGTCGGAATTTCTAAAAAGGTGACCCAAGAATTCTTGCTTTTCTTTCACGCGGACGAAGGCGCGGGTATCAGCTAATGTACATATAAACCTCTAATAATAACAAATAAATATTTATAAATGCCATTGTAGCTACTTTACTGGCGTTTTTGCTTGTTTTATTTGCCATTTGTGGGGCCAAAACTTAACGTTTTTACTGGCTTTAGTAATTACAATGATAGAGCGCCACCTATTTCTCAATTCTATTCTGCGAACAGCTTCACAGTGCGCAAATCGAATACTATCTGGAGTGAATACGTTAAAACTTGAAGTAGCAAGTTGAAATTAACAACTCTATTTGAGAAACGAACAGTTTAGCGCAATGTTGGACCACTTTAATTGCAAATTACCCGTATAAACAGTTTACACTTATGACTAGTCGACGTAGTAAGGTTTTTCCCCTGTCGTTTTTAAATAAAACCTCCCTCGTTCTTTCGTCTTTAGATCGCCCAAATTGGCGGTGACAGGCTCGCACTCCCTGGGATAAAGTCTATAATTCCCACACTTTTTGGCGAGAAACTTGTCCGGATACCTGACAGCTTCGATGAAGTATTTGTAGCTTCGATGATGGTTGCACATATCTGCAACGTAAAACGTCCAAAGTAAAATCCGTTTAATTAACGCAGAGCCCCCTAAGCTGGTTGACGTAAGCCAAGTCGTTAAATTTTTTAACATCTTTGAAAAAATCCGAAAACGTCTAATATCTAAAAAAAAACAAAAAGTAAGAGATGCAGACAACTCAAGTGTCAACGCTATTGCGCGAATTCAACTTCTCAAGTAAATTCTCATGCACAGACCGATAAGTGGGGTTCAAAGTTCGGGATCCAGAAATCTCTTTCGATTTTGATAACGAAGGCTTCCACGGCCAGAGTCAGTACAGGATATACTTCTTCCGGGATTGGACCGTGTCAAAGAACTGCTAAAAGTGTTTGAACACTTTTAGTCCTCTAGTTTCTGTAGTTTAGTTCTTTGAGTGTTCAAACACTTTTAGTAGTTCTTTGACACGGTCCAATCCCGGAAGAAGTATATCCTGTACTGTTTCGATTTTATTAAATCTCGTCAGTCTGAAATATCCAATTCAAATGCATCACTGCTGGTAAGTGTAGTAGTTACTGCTGGTAAGTGTAGTAGTACCGCTGGTAAGTATTCCAATATTCCATATTGGAATGGAAAGGAGCTAAAGATAGACCGGAATGGCAAGAGGTTTCCGACGGAAGTCCAGGTCTTAAAAATTTGTGGGCTCAATGAAAATTCCTCCAGGTAGAGGACGGGGTGCTGAAAAGGGCATAGAAAAGCTTGGAGGGAAAGCGTGTCAACTTGCACTTGATGGTGCCTCGGGAGAAGATTCCACAGGTCTTGTGGGAGGTGCACACCGGGAACTCTGGTGGACATTTAGGGATAAACAAGACCCTGGAGAAAATTCGGAAACGGCTCTATTGGGTTAACTGCAAGGAGGACGTCGAGCGGTGGTGTTGGAAATGTGTCACCTGCGCTGCATCCAATGGTCCTCGTACAAAAACCAAAGGGGCTCTGAAGCAGCATAATGTGGAAGCTCCATTTGAAAGACTTGCAATCGATGTGGCAGGACCATTCCCAGCATCAGACGATGGAAATAAGTACATCCTGGTGGCCGTGGATTTGATACCGGAGCGAAATAAATACTACTTGTAGCTTCCTTCGAAGTTTCGCAAACGCCATCTAGAGCCGATATTGAATTCAGGCAAACGCGTTGGACACTAAGTCTGCATACCATCAAAGAACGCAGAATGGACCACTAGAGTTCCCCCTGGAGCATATTTTAATAAAACGCATCAACGGCTCTACACACGAACCAGGCCAACATTCAACGTACTTTTGTCGTTATTCCCGCTGAAAAAGACCAGGTCGCAGCCGGGCTGCATCAAGCCGCCGTTGGGGTAGAAATCGATGGTGCCGCACGGATACGGCAAGCCGTGGATGCCGGCGCAGGTGTGCACCACGTGGACCACTTCCGCGTCGTCTTCCGCCAGTCTTTTCTTCCTCGGTCGATACCAAAAGTTCGGATTGGCAGGATCCAAGGCGATGATGCGCGACAATTTGGTATTGGTGAACGTTTGAACGGTCTTACCGATAAAACCGGCGACGTGGCCCCCTAACGAGTGCCCGATTGGTAAAAAATTCTTCAAGGGGATGTCGAATTTTTCGGATGTGCTCACTATGAATTTCCCCACTAGTTGACCTACGGAGGGAGTAAATCTCGATTATGGGGGTGATTGGGGAACGTTTGGATCTCTCACCGACTCTCTCAGTGTTGTAGGCGGGGATGTAATAGTTTTCGGATTGGGCCGGCCTACTCCAATCCACCTACAAAGGAGACGAATGTTTTAACAAGAACTTCGATGGTTAGTGTTAACCAAACGTCTACAACTTCGACGGTTAGGCAACCAAACGTTTACAACTTCAATGGTTAGGCAACCAAACGTTTACAACTTCGATGGTTAGGCAACCAAACGTTTACAACTTCGATGGTTAGTTAACCAAACGTTTACAACTTCGATGGTTAGTGAACCAAACTTTCCAAAAGAATCAAAGTATTTAACAATAAAAAAATTTGGGGTTTTGTCGTCATCTAAACTAATTTTATAAATATGTCAACAGTCACAAGTAGGAGGAAGAAGGAAAACCTAACCTGTACAACGTAATATTCCTCATCTTCTTTCTCCAACAGTACATTCTTCAAATCTTCATACCATTGTCTGTTTCTGCTGCCGGCCCAACCGTGCACCAGAAAAACTATTGTCACCTCTCTATTATTGAGTTGGTATGGATTATATCGATCCAACTGTATATATTGGTGCTGATTCTCCTTAGTGAACAAATAGTAAGTGACATCATCGATTTCCACTCTGGCATGCAGTACATCTCGAACGATATATTCGGTGAAATTGAACACGAGGCCCCTAGATTCCTCTTGGACGTAATTCCAATAATTTCCTAAATTATCAAACATTTTCTATATTGTTATTCTTCACTGTAGACTCTTATTGGTTAAAAACATAATCATTATTAATTTTAATTAACATTGCTACGACCCAGTTTGGAAATATTTATATTTTTAAAAACATTTTTTTTATGGAACGACTGGAGCTTGGTTATCTTCAAAAATTGAAATAGAGAACGTGTTCCCTGAAACCAAGAAAGATTAAAAAACACAACAAAGGTTGCTCTAACGGGTTTCGACAGCCAAGCTGTCATCTTATTGGTTATTATTTAAATTGTTTGCAAAGTCCTACAATATTGGCTAAAATCCAGTTTCCCTCGCAGATTCAAATATTCTGCAAAAGGAGGAATTTTAAGCCCAACTGGCAACAACGCAATAAAATTTAGACCAATACGGTCCTGTTCTGTCAAATGTTGCTATGTCACATATATTCTGTGATTTTTTTAAAAATCTGTAGTGCGACCATAGATTTCGACCACCAACGTGCCTTGTACGATAGAACTACTCCAACCAGTTTGCTTTATGACAAAACGTAATTTAAAAGATTAGCGCGACACGTTTAATTTCGCCCTTTGGTCTTTTACGCTTTGAAATTGACCAACATTTAAGCGATGAAATTGAGCAAAATTCAAACGCTGAAATTAACCAAAGTTTAAGCGATGAAATTAACCCTAGTTAAGCGACAGTCCCAAGTTCGTAACCAGTAGTGTACGATTTTTCTGAAGCAGCATAACGATACCAAAACCGTTATCGTTTCAACATTAACCTCCAATTGGACTTCCCAAGTAGTAACCAGTCGTGTATGATTTTTCTGTAGCACAATCAATATCGAAACCGTTTTCCTATTAAGTTACCGTTTCAAAATTAACCTCCAAAAGTTGAACTTCTGAATAATTCTGAGACTTAACGATATGATAAACTGAGATTTACTGACCTTTAACAAACGGGTACGCATTAAATACTAGCACTTGGGCAATTTTTAAGCCGCTGAAGATCATAATTACAGTCCATTTAACCTAAATATGCAAAAGTGTCAAAATTGTGGTGTTAATTGCGGCAAATTTCAAAACGTTTTCACAGACGTGCGACGTAAACATAGAATGTTTTTTTCAATTTATTTAACATTTCTTCGGCCCAGTTTGGAAATATTTAAATTAAACTGGGCCGAGAAATGTTAAATAAATTGAAAAAAACATAATATTTCCGGTCAATAAGGGTCTACCATGAAGAGTAAGCATAGAATGTTGAGTAAATACTAGGGATGTCGATCTGAGATCGATTAATCGAAATATCGATTTTTTTCAAGTCGCAAGGTCGATATTTTAGATCGATCTCGAATACAAGATCGATGTCAAATACAAGGTCGATCTAATGAACGATTCAAAAATCTTAAGAATCGGATCGATTAAACTTAAATGCAGGTCTCTGTAAATTTAATGATAAAAATGTTTTATATAAGTGTATTTATGTCATTTTGTTATTCTCCACTTCCATTTATTAATAGAAGCTACGTTAATGAGCCAATAGATGGCAGCATTAACATTTCTTTTCATTCATTATGTCGTTGACTGAATAGGAAAGTATGGTTATCTAGAAATAAGGTTGTGTTACGCCGTACTTTAAAAATGGGATTGAAAACCTTCCACTGTTCGCAGTGCCATCTCTTAATCCGCAAATACATACACCACAGATTCTATTTGATGTAGTTTTAACTTCAGCACCTCTCCGACTAAAATATGAATAAGGGAAGTTCTAGACACGCTTTCCTAGGAAAAGCCCCAAAAAAGGATAACACGACAGTGATGTGATTGTCGGGTCATTTAAGCCCTCATTTTACAGTTTTCGCACAATACTTGCTGGTAATACACAACACAGGCCGCTGATGTCAGTGGGTGGAAATCAATCCCATTTTTATGCGACGAATTACGTTACCGATTCATCTCCTTCTTATAGGACTCCTCTTTGACTATATGATCTAAGGGACTCCCTGTAGGAAGGATAACTGGGGCGCAATCACAGTAGTTTGTGCCGCTAGAGGGTTATTCTGTCAGTTGTCAGTGTGTTTGGTCAATGACATTTTATTTCGTCGATTATTAAATGAATAATAATTAAATAATTAAATGAATATATTTTGTCCACTTATTTTAAAATTACACTAAACATCCATAAAAAACACAAAATCACAACCGTAAACGCTAACCTCAGTTAGTCAACTAGCAATTATGTACAAAAAACATGCAAAGCATAGAATATAATAAACGGGCCCAACTGTCAACTAGGGATAATCGATATTCATCGATGGTTAATGAACATCGATGTTTTGTGGAAAAACATCGATGATTTAATATCGTTGGTAAGTTTTCGATAATATTGACATATCGATGTTATGAGAATAAAATCGGTATATCGATATCGATAGAGTCTAAGTCTAGGCCAGTGATTCTCAACCTTTTTTCGTCACGGGACACTTTTAATAATTTAAAAACTTGGCGGCACACTAACAATTATATAAATTTTAAAAAAGTCCTCTATTTTACTGTATGCAGTCGTAAAATTTGGCGGCACACTTCAAAAATCTCGCGGAACAGTAAAGTGCCGCTGCGCAGTGGTTGGGAATCACTGGTCTAGGCCATCTAGCGTCATTAGGTGTAACAAATGTTGCATACACTCATATCACTGGGCGATGTAATCAAATTAAAATTAACAAAATAAAAACTGCCAATTTCAAGCCATGGTCAATTTATTTCTTATCTAAGAATGATGTGGGAGCGAGTATTAGTAAAAGCTAATTTTTTTTGCAATGAAACTTCGAAAACGAAATAACAGGTATAGTAAATGTGCCCTATATTGTACTCTGTCTGTCCAGTAAACTCAAACTTTTGCAGTAATGTAACCCAACCATGAATTTGCTTACGTCGCTTACTATGTGTATACCTTATAACAAAATGGATTGTTTTTTTACCTAAAACAGCGATGTTTTCGGACATCGATATTTATCTTTCGATATTCATCGTACATCGATACTTTTGAACCGATGTTAATATTGTTGTCACTATCGATGTTTTTCTAATATCGATCATCCCTACTGTCAACCACAATTTGGACATAATTGTGGCTCCATTTTTTTAAACTTTGCGTTGCCTGTAAATTATTACGTAATTTCCCTTTTTGAATGCTTTGTCACAACATTTTAACCTTTGTATCACTTAAAGTTGATATTTCTGATGTAGGAGATATGACGCCAATTCATCATTATCATTCAATTTTTCTCTTATTAGAAATGTTTTAAAATGTCACCAACAAGGCGATTAATCGGAAATCGATTTTTCAGCACCCAGTTTCACCGGGAATCGATTCTTTTGCGCACGATTCGAATCGATCCAAATGTCGTTTATTTTAAGGAATCGACATCCCTAGCAATTACTTACCGATCGAGATGTCGTCCACTTCAGGCGAATCTGTATCAGAGTTGACACCGAACAACTAATTTTGTAGCGACAACAGAAAGTGGTAATATTTAGACATATATTGTGCATTTCAGATAAATCTGCTTAAAGAGTAAACTGTGGACTTATAACTTTGTAGTGGCAACAACAAGAACTGGTACAATTTAGACGTGGTCGCTTGGCAGTTACGGGTGCATAATATTTTTGAAACATTGATACCGTATCCATTTGATGTATCGAAAAACCTATATCGATATGTGTCAATACATCGGTAAATATCAAGTGCACAAAAAGTTTTTTAATCTAGGTTAGTTTTTGATATGTTCACGTATGTTACTTAATTGATTCGTACTCATCAAATTGACATTTAACCTTGACATAAAAATTCTGCAGCACTGTCAGAAACAGAAGAGATTCATTCACGATTGCTTTTTGGGGCTTTTCGAACGTAGGATTCGACAATATGTAGGTTTAAATTTTGAATAGCCCGCCAATTGTTCATTATTTGAAGTTGGCAGTACAATGTCAACGTCAATTCGGGGTGACGTGAAGCATAGATGGCTCCATATATGTAATACTTCTATATGGCCAGCTCCCTATTCTATATATATGTTTTGTGCCTATTCTCTTCAAGAGTTTGTTCCAACCAAATCCGATAAAGATGGAACATGGATAAATGGCGAGTATTGCGCATGAATTGAACGAAATGAACCAATCGCTACGCGCGTGTTAAACGGGTGTTTATGTTTGGCCGTGCACAGCTGACTTTGGCCATGCACAGATTATTTGTAACACCTGCGCATTGCGACTCATTAATGCGTGTGAAGGTCAGCGAGAAAGAGAAGTCTTTTCCATAAGAAACGAGGAACTGGCCATATAGAAGTATTACATATATGGATGGCTCGACCGCGTCTTGGCGGGAAGGAAGAGTTAGTTGTTTTTTGGAGATTAGGTGTGTGTTGTTCGGACTGGTTGAAGTTAGTCGCCAGTACCGCGTTTTTGTATTTTCTTACATTAAAAAGTAATAAAGTCGTTGTCAAACCATTGGTGTTACGTTCGCTACGACCTACCCCGTTTAAGCTCCCACAAATAAAAGATTTTTCTTCCATTGTAACATCAAATCAATGAATTATTTTTTTAAGGTTATGTTTGTTCACCTGTCTGCTCAAAATGCTAATCAATCGTACGTAAACATGACAAAAAATGACAGTAGTACGCTAGACTGGAAAACTTTTTGTACACACGATTATTCGATATTTAGATGTATCGTATAAATACGATGTTCCACAGCAATATCACGCCACATCACAAGGCAAAATTTAAGAATGATTCTCCAAAATAAGTTTTGACCACCAAAAAACAAAAATGATTCCATCTTCGAAATTTTAAAATTTTAGTTCCACAGCAATATCACACCACATCACAAGGCAAAATTTAAGAATGTTTCTCCAAAATAAGTTTTGACGACCAAAAAACAAAAATGATTCTATCTTCTATCGAAATTTTAAATTATACCTTTACCCGTCATCGCGATACTTGATCGAAAAGAAATATATCGATACCCTTTCGATACATCTGAACAAAAGCATCGATGCAAAAATATCGAACATCGAAACGAAATGATCAAAGATTTCGATACATCGATGTATCGTGTGCATCTCTAGTGGCAGTGTTGTGACATTTCCTAATGGTGTTCTGTGATCTTAAAAATAGAACATCGAAACGAAAACATTAAAGATTTCGATACATCGATGGATCGTGTGCATCTCTAGTGGCGGTGCTGTGACATTTCTTAATAGTGTTCTGTGTTCTTAAAATCATAACCTAAATATTTTGATTTGTTATCGGTTTATTCTTCATGGAAATATTATGTTTTTTCAATTTATTTAACATTTCTTCGGCCCAGTTTGGAAATATTTAAATTTAAATATTTCCAAACTGGGCCGAAGAAATGTTAAATAAATTGAAAAAAACTTGTTATCGGTTGTTTTAAGAGTGATTTTTTGATATTTGATGTCAATTTCTACTGAAAATTACTAAATTGTAAGTAAGTATAATAGAAATAATGTAGAAATGTAAAAAATAATGTAGAAAACATGTAGTCCGATTATTTTTGCCAAACAACTCCTGACATATAGGCAACATATTAATCATCAAAATGTTTACGCGTGAAACCAGCTTTGGTTCTAGTGATTTTTTAGTAACTTTTCTAAAGGTTAATTTAAGACTTCATGGCCTATTCTTATGAAGATTTATCTGAAATGGATAGTTGTATGGCAGCGCTACGATAGCGGCGATTTTTCCAAATTTAAATTCGGTGCAGGCGATCATGAATCGGTCAATAAAAAATCAATTAAATAAAATGTGAGCGACAACCGGAAGCAAATTCGATCGCTATCGAATTGTCGACTATCGTTTTGAAAACAGTTGTACTTTATCGGAACAAATGCTGGGAAAATCGTTTTTGGTTTTCATCAACAAAACGAATATATCTCCCATCGCATCGTTCGGAGAAAGCTTCCGGCTCCAGCCGGCAACAAGGTGGGACCCCCGTCGTTCTCGAATGCCAACAATAGGGTCATACACCTACGCGGCATTATCCATTCAATTGCGTAAATAGCGTTTACATATATCTACCCACATGGGACCAACTTTGTTATTAAAGCCGATAAGTGCCCTCTCGACGCGATAGATACTTTTTCTTATGCTAATAGGCCCATGGGAAAGAGCAGTTTTCGATTTTTCGCCGCGCTTTGGAGAAAAAAATGGAAAAGGGACGAGTTAGGAGAGAGTTAACGCCATCTACTTTTTTAAGCGATATTTCCTTTACATTTATTCAAATGAATTTATTACTCACGAATGTATTTCTAGATGAATATGCATGGCTTGAAGCTGTCATTTACGTCTTCCCATTAGATCTAGCGACGTAAACTTGAAGATTCTTTAATGCAATGTTTCCGAAACGTTCAACATTCAAAACTGTTCATGACGTTGTCTCGTTAAAAAATTGTATCCTAACTAATATATAAATAAGTGTGTTTGTCTGTCTGTTTGTCTGCTAAACGTATCAACGAATTTTAACAAAACATCATTCTGCAATCTGCACGAACTCTTTAAAACTGCGCAAGGTAATTATGTTAGATATTCTTTATATCTTTTTTTACAAAGTAAATTACGTTTATCCAAACAATGAATTTTTATTTTTTGAGTCATCTGAAGCCGTCCAGTGCAGCGCACCCCCACCTGTAGCCCAGAGGATACTTTGGGAAACACTACATTGCTACACTACACTACTAATGCGAACGGTTTAACCGTGTTCAAAAAATAAAAGAACAACAATCGAAATAACAAAACCAAATAAATAAGACTTAAGTAGAAAAAATCATTTCAAAAACGTCGTGATTAGTCTAAATTTTGAGCCTTTTTGGTTTTAAATTATTAGCTTTTACGCGACAAATTGTTGCAATAACACTTTTAGACGAAAACAAACGCCCAAGCCGGATGTGGAAATCGAACCTACGACCCCAATGGTAAGTAATCTGTGCTCAACCGATCAAGCCACTCAGTCGGTTAATATTGTTAATTTTATATAAAAAAAACCTGTAAAAATATCCAAAATAACAATTTTAAAAACAAAATGTGAAAAATATGAAAACTACAAGTTTAAACTGACTAAAATACAAAAATTAAGCAGTCATAAGACTGCCGACAGAAGTGAAAACTTTAAACTAGGAAATACCGCGAGATGCTGCCGAAAGTTCGCAGCATCTGACAACGCGGTCCGAAACCTCGTGCCGTAGGTTGGAGCAGAAGAGTCCGTTTATTTCGAACGTTACCGTCACGAAGAACAAACGTCGTCGTTGTCGCCGGAGCGCTCGCCGAGTTTGCACAATCGCGTTTCGCATTGACACAAATAAATACACCTGCTAGGGAAAATCGCCTTGGCGGGGTAAAAATGTAACTTTCCGGCGATTTAATCGTACGGTTGGTGCCCCCCTTTCGTGGAAAATTAATTCGACGGAGGCGCTTTATTTTTATATATTTTTTTCATTGTGCGATTTATGTGATGGTTGTGCGCGGCTTTTACGCTGGTACCGGATGTGAAGCATGTCGAATGTGTTGACAATGGCTCATGGATGATGTTCAATTGAAGGTTAGTCGTTGGTGAATACTTTTGTTTCATTTTCTAGATTTATCTGACGAGTGTGGAGCCATGTGGAACGATACCTTGTGATTGGGTATCTGGAAAATAATTTGTTGTTCACAGGTGAATCCCCCAGGATTTAAAACGCCATCACTTGTAATTTGCTCCAAAAATGCATCTTCTTTCACTATATTTTTGAAAAATTCAGGTCATGCAACTCCCTATTATATAAACTAAAAATTACTACAATTTAGAAATATTTCGTCATTGATAAGTTTGTAATTCTTCCGTTTGACAGTGTCCGACGCCTGGGTTGGCATTGGGGTCGTACCTAATAACCAAATGGTCGATCATTAACAAAACATTCATGAGCCAAGTTTTTGAAAACAAAATTTTGGAGGAAAGTGTTTTAAAAAAACATCAAGTTTTCGAAAAATTTCGCTAGCTAAGGATAAATTTTTGATAAACCAATCCAATCAATCCAATCCAATTCCAGAAACCCGAATTAAAAAAAGTACAATTTTCAAAAAAAAGACGAATTTTCAAAAATGTGGAGATATTTTAAGAAAGATATTGATGATTTGTGAAGAAAAGGACCGAATTAAAAAAAATTAAGATTTCCTTAAGAAGTGGCCAAATTTTGAGCAGAAAGTCGAATTGTGAAACTAGTAATAATAAATAAGGTTGGAATTTAAAATAAAACGATGAATTTTGAGAAGTAAAATTTTTATAAAATAAAAAAAAGGCAGAAGGGATATCGATTAAAAAAATGTTCATTTTTAGATGATTCAATTTTTTTCTCGAAATTTCGATTTTAGTCTCGGAATTTCGACTTTAATCTCCGGATTTCGACTTTAAACTCAAAATTTCGACTTCAAACTCAACATTTCGAGTTTTTTCTCGACATTTTGATTTTAGTCTCGAAACTAATTTCGACTTTTTCTCGAAATTTCGAATTTTTCTCGAAATTTTTAACTTTTTTTTTCGAAATTTCGACTTTAATCTCCGAATTTCGACTTTAAACTCGAAATTTCGACTGTTTTCTCGAAATTTTGATTTTAGTCTCGGAATTTCGACTTTAAACTCAAAATTTCGAATTTTTCTCGACATTTTGACTATTTTTCGAAATTTCGACTTAAATCTCCAGATTTGTACTTTAAACTCGAAATTTCGACTTTTTTCTCGACATTTCGATTTTTGTCTCGAAATTAATTTCGACCTTTTCTTGAAATTTCAAATTTTTCTCGAAATTTTAACTTTCTTTTCAAAATTTCAACTTCAATCTCCGGATTTCGACTTAAAACTCGAAATTTCGATTTTTTTCTCGAAATTTCGATTTTAGCTCGGAATTGCGACTTTTAAACTCGAAACTTCGACTTTACTCTCAAAATCTCCACCTTTTCTTCAAAAATTCGACTTTTTTCTTAAAATTTGCGAAATTAAAGTAAAAATTTTGAAAAAAAACGAAATTTTCAGTTTAAAGAAGAGATTTCGAGATTAATTTCGAGAAAACATTCGAAATCTCGAGTTTAATCTCGAAATGTCCAGAAAAAAGTCGAAATTTTGAATTTAAAATAGGAATTCCGCAATTTAAGTCGAAATTTCAAGAAAAAAGTCTAAATTTGGAGAAAAAACACGAAATTTTGAGATAAAAGTCAAAATTTCGAGAAAGAAGCAGAAATTTCAACTTTAATTTCAGAATTTTGAGAAAAAATGAACATTTTAAATTTAAACCAGAAATTTCGAGATTACAGTCAAAATTTCAAGAAAAAAGTCGAAATTTTGTGAAAAAAGTCGAAATTTCGAGAAAAATGTCGAAATTTTGAGAAAAAGTTGCAATTTTGAGTTTAAAGTCAAAATTTCGAGATAAAAGTAAAATTTCGGGATTAATTTTGGGGAAAAAGTCAACATTTTGAGATAAAAGTCGAAATTTCGGGAAAAGATCGAAATTTCGAGTTTAAAATAGAAATTCCAAGATTAATTTCGAGAAAAAAGACGAAATTTCGAGTTGAAAGTCGAAATTACAAGGTTAAATTCGGGGAAAGTCAAAATTTTAAGACAAAAGTCGAAATTTCGAGAAAAAAGTCGAAGTTTCGAGTTTAAAGTAGAAATTTCGAGATTAATTTCAAGAAAAAATTCTAAATTCAGAGATTAATTTCGAAAAAAAATAAAAATTTTGAGATAAAAGTCAAGATGTCGAGAAGAAATCAAAATTTCGAGTTTAAAATAGAAATTGCAAGAATAATTTCGAAAAAAAGTCGAACTTTTAAGATTAAAGTATAAATTACGATGTGATTTTCGGGGAAAAAAATGAAATTTTAGGATAAAAGTCGAAATTTGGGGAAAAAAATAAAAATTTCGAAGTTAATTTCGGAAAAATGTCAATATTTTGAGATAAAAGTCGAAATTTTGGAAAAAAAATTGAAATTTTAAATTTAAAATAGAAATTCTGGGATTAATTTCGAGAAAAAAGTCAAAATTTTGATTTTAAAGTCGAAATTCTGAGGCTAATTTTGGGCATAAGTCGAAATGTTGAGATAGTCGAAATTACGAGAAAAAAGTCGAAATTTCTAATTTAAAATAGAAATTCTAAGATTAATTTCGAGAAAACAGTTGAAATTTTAAGTCGAAATTCCGAAATTAATTTTGAGGAAAAATCGAAATTTTGAGATAAAAGTCGAAATTTCGAGAAAAGATTGACATTTCGAATTTAAAATAGAAATTCCGAAATTAATTTCAAGAAAAAAGACAAAATTTAGAGTTGAAAGTCGAAATTACGAGGTTAATTTCGGAGAAAAAGTCAAAAACTTAAAATAAAAGTCGAAATTTTGAAAAAAAAGTCGAAGTTTCGACATTAAAGTAGAAATTTCGAGATTAATTTCGGGAAAAATTCTAAATTCCGAGATTAATTTCGAAAAAAAGTAAAAATTTTGAGATGAAAGTCAAGATGTCGAGAAAAAATCAAAATTTCGAGTTTAAAATAGAAATTCCAAGAATAATTTCGTGAAAAAAGTCGAAATTTTTAGATTAAAGTCCAAAGTCCAAATTACGATGTTATTTTCGGGAAAAAAATTGAAATTTTAGGATAAAAGTCGAAATTTTGGGAAAAAAGTAAGAATTTCGAAGTTAATTTCGGAAAAATGCCAATATTTTGAGATAAAAGTCGAAATTTTGGAAACAAAATTGAAATTCTGAATTTAAAATAGAAATTCTGGGATTAATTTCGAGAAAAAAAGTCGAAATTTTCATTTTAAAGTCGAAATTCCGAGGTTAATTTCGGGCAAAAGTCGAAATTACCAGAAAAAAGTCGAAATTACGAAAAAAAATCGAAATTTCTAATTTAAAATAGAAATTCTAAGATTAATTTCGAGAAAAAAATCGAAATTTTGATTTTAAAATCGAAATTCCGAGGTTAATTTTGGGCAAAAGTCGAAATGTTGAGATAAAAACCGAAATTACAAGAAAAAAGTCGATATCCTTTGTACCCCTTTGTAACATTTAAAAAAAATTGATATCTTCAGAACAAAGTCGAAATAATTTTCAGAAAAAAGTCTAATTTTGATAAAAAATTTAAGAAAAAGGTCGAAATTTTGAGAAAAAAGTCGAAATGTTGGGTTTAAAGTCGAAATTTCGAGAAAAATGTCGAAATCTCGATATTTAGATCAACATTCCGAAATTAAGTTCCAAATTTCGAGAAAAAAGTCGAAATTTGACAAAAACGTCGAAATTTCGAGAAAAAAGTTGAAATTTCGAAATATTTCGAGAAAAAAGTCGAAATGTTGAGATAAAAACCGAAATTACGAGAAAAAAATCGATATCCTTTCTACGCCTTTGTAACATTTAAAAAAATTTGAAATTTTCAGAACAAACTCGAAATAATTTTTAGGAAAAGGTCAAATTTGAATAAAAAAAGTCGAAATTTAAGAAAAAGGTCGAAATTTTGAGAAAAAAAGTCTAAATGTTGGGTTTAAAGTCGAAATTTCGAGAAAAATGTCGAAATCTCGATATTTAAATCAACATTTCGATATTAAGGTCTAAATTTTGAGAAAAAAGTCGAAGTTTGACAAAAACGTCCAAATTTCGAGAAAAACGTCGAAATTTCGAAATATTTCGAGAAAAAAGTCAAAACTTCGAGAAAAAAGTCGATATCCTTTCTACGCCTTTGTAACATTTAAAAAAAGTTGAAATTTTTAGAATAAAGTCGAAATAATTTTCAGAAAAAAGTCGAAATTTAAGAAAAAGGTCGAAATTTTGAGAAAAAAGGTCGAAATGTTGGGTTTAAAGTCGAAATTTCGAGAAAAACGTCGAAATCTCGATTATTTAGATCAACATTTCGAAATTAAGGTCTAAATTTCGAGAAAAAAGTCGAAACTTGTCAAAAACGTCGAAATTCCAAGAAAAAAGTCGAAATTTCGAAATATTTCCAGAAAAAAGGCGAAATTACTAGAAAAAAGTAGAAATTTCCTATTTAAAATAGAAATTTTCAATTTAAAATAGAAATTCCAAGATTAATTTTGACAAAAAAGTCTGAATTTTGAGTTTAAAGTCAAAATTTTGAGACTAAAGTTGAAATTTTGATTTCAACACTTGAAAAAAAAATCAAATTTTTCAATTTAAAATAGAATTTTCTAGATTAAAGTCGAAATGTCGAGAAAAAAGTCGAAATTTTAGAAATTTCGAGAAAAAAAGTCGAAATTTCTAAAAATAATTTGTTTTTGATCATGTTCTTTCTGCGCCTCGTAGTTGTATCTGTTTTCTTCTTTCAATCACAAAATCCTGCTGACATCTCTGGTTCTCCTGCAGATAATTTTCGTCCTGTCATATTGTTACTATTGCGTAATTTACGTAGGTTGACAAAAAATGACAGTTAGTTGTATCTTGAGCACACAATGATGAGATTTGGGGCGACGTATGGTACAGATTCTGATATTTGGTAACGACGTTGGAAAATTAAAAGCTTAATTAGACATTCACGGTGTCGATAACGTCGACGAAATTCGTAAGCGTTATTTACACTTTCCGTAAGAACTGTTTTTATATCGAGAAGCGTGGGCCTTTCGTGTGTGGGATGAGCAGTTGGCACACCTTAGCTGAAATATCTCGCATTATGTGCATTTAAAAGCGATAAAAGTCCACCTAAATGTATCTCGGCGTCTCACTTTAACCAACTACCTGGTTTAACTTCGTCTTTTTTATTCTTTGACTAGACCATTTTATTATAATTATTACTTTCTCTTATTCGTAGTTAACCAGAAGCACCTTGAACAAAACATCGTCTTTCGACACGAATTTAATTTTTGAGCAAGTTAATAAGCTGACTATTGTCAGAAAATACCCCAAACCGTCATCTCGAAGAAATTTTAATAGTACTAGTAAAAAAACCGTGCAGCTGCAATGGAAATCGATGCAGATCCGTGGGTTCCTTTCCAATTAACTCGATAAACTCACGATTTCAATTCATTCATTCTTTAGCAAGTAAAATAAGGCTGTAAGGAATAAAACTGTTAATGCTGCCCACTTCTGAAGCATTGGCCCACGTATGTGTGCTTTAACGCCATTAAAGCCAACTCCTTCGAACGTTGAATTTTTACTACCGTATTTTATTCATAACGGCCCCGCTTTATACGTAAATTCGTCGGGGCGAACGACCAACACCTTTCCAAAAATTAATGCATACGAATTTTCGGAAGTTTGGAGAAATGCAAAACAACTTTTAAAGTGAAATGTCGCATTTTGCTAACGAGGTGATGGTCACACGTTATGGTCACGCATGATGGTCACGTGTGATAGTCACGCGTTATGGTCACGCATGATGGTCACGTGTGATAGTCACGCGTTATGGTCACGCGTTATGGTCACACGTTGTGGTCACACATGATGGTCACGCGAACCCCATATTCAAAATGATTCAACACGTTGCAAAAAAGTCGAAAACATTGGTTGAATCTGTCTTCTGTTAATCATTTTGGATCATAAAAGTAAAGTAGTTGCAAAATAGGTTTTAAATTGGAACTCTTTGGTATATATTTTCGTAATTGTATAGCCTTTAACTGAAAATCATTACATTTTGAACTCATACGAAGTATTATCAAAGATACTGAGTGATGAAACTACACAAACGATTTATTTATCGCATTTTAGGCAAGTAAATCACGTCACATTGTAGTCTAGACCTTGTCCACCCGAGCGAAGCCGTGGCAGTAAACAAAATTGATGTTTAGCCTCTGCTAGATTTACGTATAAACTATACAAGGGCCCCCACCATCTTGGGGTACTCAAAAAAATCATATTCGGACATACAGTGTTGTCCAGCAGAAGAAAAAGAGGAAATTGTACCTTTGTTTAGTCGTCGATAAAATTGTTGGTATAAGGAAAGCCCATGCAAAATACTACTTTGTACTTTTTTTTACCACCAACATTTTTGAGAGCCCCATATCTCAAACAGCTTAGGGCCGCCTCATCAAGTCTAAATCCGGCCCTGTTTTCAGTCGATATCCCCCAGCGCCATCTAGTAATTGAAACGGGCCCGATTCCATTACAATTAACTCCTAATTCGATAGAGATTTCGCCCGCCCCATTCATCGTCTCGATGCGGGAACAATTCATCGAATGACGTCCGAAGCGCCGATAAATTTCGTCTAACGCCCCCCTGCCAAGATTCAGAATGAGGCGAATTCCGAGCGCGTGGAAGACACCATCTGCGGGGTGAATTTACGGCGGTGATGAGTTTCCGAGGAAGAAAAAGTCGTAGCTTGAACGGCACCCCTGGGACACACAGGGCGTCGTTGTTTGCTCGTATCTGGCGCGGGAAATTTAAATACGATTTGCATTGAAATTCTAAAGAGGAATGGGGGACGTCGCGACGAGTTCTTCCTAATTAGTAAAATTTGAAGGGTGCTGTTTCAAAATTTAACACGATGACAACAACTAGTAACTAATAATGAGTAAAATTGTAAAATTCAAATCTGTGTCTATCTTCTAAAGGCGGTAGTTTGTTACAAAAAGCTGTATTTTTGAAATTTCTAATTTTTTTTCGAAGTTTTTGGTTTTTTCTAACAAAATTTAGTTTTACAGCTCGAATTTTGACTTTTTTAAATATTTCTAATTATAAGTACGAATTTATACCTCAAATTGCGAGAAAACGAATTGGAAAGAGACCTATTTTTGTAGAAAAAAGTCAAGATTTCTAGAAAAAATCTTTAATTTGAAGTCGAAACTTTAAAAAAAATTACTTTAGCCATTACACAATAAAAAGCTTTGGTTTTTTTCTAGCAATTTTTAAGTTTCGAGAAATTCCAAAAAATAGATCGAATATTCGAAATTTGCGATGAAATAGAAAATTGTAACTTTTTTATATACGAGATTTTTTCTAAATTTTTCGTAAACTTTTTCATTTTTTCGTGAACATAATTTGACTTTTTCAGTGAATTTTGCTTAAAATTTTAGTTTTTAAAGTTGAATGTATACCTCAAATTTCGAAAAACCATCGGAAAGAGACTTAATTTTCAGAAAAAAAGTCAAGATTTTAGAACAAAATTTTAATTTGAAAGCGAAACTTTTGAAAAAAATACTTTTGCCATTTTTTAGTCAATAAAAAGCTTCGGTTTTTTTCTGGTAATTTTTAAGTTTCTCGAGAAATTCCAAAAAAGAGGATCGAATTTTCGAAATTTGTGATGAAATAGAAAATTGTAATTTTTTATATACTTCGGAATTTTTTCTGATTTTCTCGTAAACTTTCCCATTGTTTCGTAAACTATTGACATTTTCTAAAAATTTTTAGTTTTTAAATTTGAATGTATACCTCAAGTTTCGAAAAAACCCATCGGAAAGAGATTTAATTTCCAGAAAAAAAAGAGTCAACATTTTTAGAAAAAATCTAAAATTTTAATTTGAAGTCGAAACTTTTGAAAAAAATACTTTCGCAATCTTTTGCAGTCGATAAAAAGTTTTCGCTTTTTCTGGTAATTTTTAATTTCTAGAGAAATTCCAAAAAAAAGGTCGAATATTCGAAATTTGCAATGAAATAGAAAATTGTAACTTTTTTATATACTTCGAGATTTTTTCTAATTTTTTTCGTAAACTTTTCCATTTTTTCGTAAACTATTAACATTTTCTGAAAATTTTGAGTTTTTAAATTTGAATGGACACCTCAAGTTTCGAAAAACCCCATCGGAAAGAGATCTAATTCCCAGAAAAAAAAGCAGTCAACATTTTTACAAAAAACTAAAATTTTAATTTAAAGTCGAAACTTTTGAAAAAAATACTTTCGCAATCTCTTACAGTCGATAAAAAGTTTTGGCTTTTTCTAGTAATTTTTAATTTCTAGAGAAATTCCAAAAAAAGGGTCGAATATTCGAAGTTTGTGATGAAAGAGAAAATTGTAACTTTTTTATACACTTCGCGGTTTTTTCTACTTTTTTCGTAAACTTTTCCATTTTTTCATAAATTATTGACATTTTCTAAAAATTGTTAGTTTTTAAATTTGAGTGTACATCTCAAGTTTCGAAAAAACTTATCGGAAAAAGATCTAATTTCCAGAAAAAAAAAGAGTCAACGTTTTTAGAAAAAATCTAAAATTTTAATTTGAAGTCGAAACTTTTGAAAAAAAAATACTTTCGCAATCTCTTACAGTCAATAAAAAGTTTTGGCTTTTTCTAGTAATTTTTAATTTCTAAGAAAATTCCAAAAAAATTGTTCAATATTCGAAATTTGTGATGAAATAGAAAATTGTAACTTTTTTATATACTTCGAGATTTTTTCTAATTTTTTCGTAAACTGTTCCATTTTTTCGTAAACTATTAACATTTTCTAAAAATTTTGAGTTTTTAAATTTGAATGGACACCTCAAGTTTCGAAAAACCCCATCGGAAAGAGATCTAATTCCCAGAAAAAAAAGAGTCAACATTTTTACAAAAAAACTAAAATTTTAATTTGAAGTCGAAACTTTTGGAAAAAATACTTCCGCAATCTCTTACAGTCGACTAAAAATTTTGGCTTTTTCTAGTAATTTTTAATTTCTAGAGAAATTCCAAAAAACAGGGTCGATTATTCGAAATTTGTGATGAAATAGAAAATTGTAACTTTTTTATATTCTTCAAGATTTTTCTAATTTTTTCGTAAATTTTTCGTAAACTATTGACATTTTCTAAAAATGTTTAGTTTTTAAATTTGAATGTACACCTCAAGTTTCCAAAAACCCCATCGGAAAGAGATCTAAGGTCCAGAAAAAAAAGAGTCAACGTTTTTAGAAAAAATCTAAAATTTTAATTCAAAGTCGAAACTTTTGAAAAAAATACTTTCGCAATCTCTTACAGTCGATAAAAAGTTTTGGCTTTTTCTAGTAATTTTTAATTTCTAGAGAAATTCCAAAAAAAGGGGTCTCGAATATTCGAAGTTTGTGATGAAAGAGAAAATTGTAACTTTTTTATACACTTCGCGGTTTTTTCTACTTTTTTCGTAAACTTTTCCATTTTTTCATAAATTATTGACATTTTCTAAAAATTGTTAGTTTTTAAATTTGAGTGTACATCTCAAGTTTCGAAAAAACTCATCGGAAAAAGATCTGATTTCCAGAAAAAAAAAAGAGTCAACGTCTTTAGAAAAAATTAAAATTTTAATTTGAAGTCGAAACTTTTGAAAAAAATACTTTCGCAATCTCTTACAGTCGATAAAAAGTTTTGGCTTTTTCTAGTAATTTTTAATTTCTAGAGAAATTCCAAAAACGGGTCGAATATTCGAAATTTGCGATGAAATAGAAAATTGTAACTTTTTTATATACTTCGAGATTTTTTCTAATTTTTTCGTAAACTGTTCCATTTTTTCGTAAACTATTAACATTGTCAATAAAAAGTATTGGCTTTTTCTAGTAATTTTTAATTTCTAGAAAAATTCCAAAAAAAGAGTCGAATATTCGAGAGCGATTAACTAATTCTTTCGTAAAACTTTAACATTATTCTAAAATTTTGAGTTAACTAATTCTTTCGTAAAACTTTGACATTGTTCTAAAATTAATTAAAAGTTTTTAATTCTTAATTTACGTAAATCGTAAAAAAACCGGTTATAATTTATTAAATAAGCGTTTTGTATATTTCAGCCTCGAAATGTACTCTAAATGCCAAAATGAAGCATCTGCAACCGAAATTTCGAATTCAAAGGTCGAAACCTGAAGAAAAATTCGAATTTTCATGTGTAAATACCAAATTTCGTGATTAATGTCCAAAATTCGAGAATATATTCGAATTTTGAAGGATTTATTTTAGGTTAGGTTGTCACTTTTTTTAAAAATGCTTAAATTTCCGCAATTTTGAATGTTTTTTATTTTTCAATTTCGATTCAGAATTCGAAATCTAAATTTTGTTTTAATAGAAATTTTCCGAAATTTCGAAAACTCGAATTACGTTTGAAAACGCAATTTCACCTTGAGAAGTTTGTACTGGAAATTTGTACTGTTTTGTCGTGAAAATTCAATATTTTGTCGTTTTCGCGTTTTTTGAAGTGAAAACTTCTTTAGGCGCGTTGGACGATTTTAGATAGATGACTTGGAGAACGTTTAGATAACTTACGATTTCGCGTTACAATCACGCTAATTTGAACTACCGATAAACTCTAATGTTGACAATATTAGGTAGGTATTGAGTAAGACGTGTAATGGAATTAAAAAACGCTAGATGATAGCAGGATTCGAACCCGCTACTTATCAGACCGATGGTCTGCCGCCTTAAGCATTGAGCCATACGACTGTTCGCAAGAATACGAATTTTAACAATATTTGAGGAGTCTATAGACATTTAAGGAGCCTATAGACATTTAAGGAGTCTATAGACATTTAAGGAGTCTATAGACATTTAAGGAGTCTATAGACATTTAAGGAGTCTATAGACATCACTGGCGGCTGGTCTTAAAGAGCGCAAGATCACGCGCTCCTCGTAAAATGGCGATCTATTCTTTTCTGTTAATGTAAAAGACTTGGATTTATCACATTATTAAACACAAAATAATGACATACTAATTAAATAATAATTCTTGTGAATGACTTGGAATAAAATACACAAACGTTTGATTCCACTATACATATTAAATATTATAAGGAAATTTAAATAAGTTGGTGCGCGTAGAATTATGCACCTAGCGTGGCTGCCGTGCGATGCCTATCAACGGTCTCCACGGGATATGGAGAAATAAACTACAGAACACCACGTTAAAGCTAGCCCGCGGTGCGGTACGCCGCTCCGCGCATATGCGATATTGCCAAATGGTGAGTACGAGTTAGAATTTGGATAGTGTATTTACGGTTTATGATGCTAAATGCGTAGGTCCCGGCTGATCTGATTGCGATTGCTAATTGTGCCGCTTACAGGCCTAACTGCCAATAGTACCGCTATTCACAAAGAGATAGCATTACCCATTCTAGAATCTAATTATTAATTTGTAGATTTGGATTTAAACAGTTTTGATGAGAAAGTAATGAACACTTTATTTCTTTAAAAGATGGTAGAGCGGATATTGTTTTAAAAAATATTTTTTTTTTGTGTTTTGGTAGAGTTTAATTAGAACTTTGTAATGTAGCGTACCTTCTAAAAATAATGTATCGGCGTAAACAGTATTAGCATTACGTCCTAATGACCTTATCGTCATTGAGATTTTACGATATTTCGTACAAATATCATTAGAGTTTTGAGAAAAGTAATTACCCCGAAAGGCCATTGACATTATTTCTAAAAGACGTCAGAACCTCCACTTTTAGGAAAGTGGAGAAGAAAAATTCAACGATGAATTAAGAAGTTCTGTTCGGGTTTTCAATGGAGTTAGTTCATTTTTGTTATTATTCCTAGTTAATATAATATTTAAAATATAATGTGGTTTTTGTGTTCTAATCGAACCAACACCGCTACAGTAATAAAATCTATTTTATTTTCAAATGCAGTTTTCATGAAAAAGTGATATAATTTTATTCCTGTGAAAGCAAACAATTTTAATTAAGTGACCCAGAGCCGTGACGACATGCAACCGTACAGAGTACTTTAAAAGGGTTCAGAAATATCGATAATGTTTTTTTTTGTATTGAATGAAAATAATTTAGAGATAATAACCTAAAAATATTTTGAAGGTTATAAGATGTTGATTAAATTTAATTCGTAGAGATGCTACTAAATATTACACCTTTTGTATCACTTTGGTTTCTCTTAAATTTAATACTTTGCTATGACACTGGAGTCACCTAAACTCTTAACTACTAATATTTTTGCATCTGCGCACCCCCTGTCAAAAAGTCACCAGCCGCCACCGATAGACATTTAAGGAGTCTATGGACAGTTTTCATTTCTAACACGTTTGCAGACCGCCAATTTTTTTTATTAAGTTTCATCGATAAAAAAGTAGAAAAAACATTGTAGAGTTTTCTAAGACGGTTTAGTTTTGTGGCCAGCAATTTCGTCGAGTTGGTTTTGAGATTTAGTTAGCGGACTACAGACAACGAGTCTGCCATACAGATGTTTGTATTAAAGATGCCCCCATCGAATGATAATGCGAGTGCCGTCGATGGCAATAGCGAACGACTTCTTATCTCGTCAGATTACTACCGGCTTTGGAATCATGTCCAAATAGAGTCAAAGAGAGACGTGCCTATGCATCTACCGGCCTTCCACCTTACTTTTACCCGCTGTGGCATCAACAGCCGCATACATCATTCCTAAAATCGTATATTGTCTCTAATGCGATGCCCTGTCACGCTTTCGTACGTTTTATTCAACGCGATAATTAAGTACCTTTTATTCAACGCGATAACTTTTATTCATAGTTTTCTAACTTTGTCCGCTCGAAATGAACACTTCTTTAGGCGCGTTGAGTGACTTTTGATAGAGGGTATGGTTTGGCGTCACCATCACGCTAATTTGCATTACCAACATGCTCAATGTTAATAGTATATTGATAAATATTAAACTTTATTAACGATTAAAACAACAACAAATATTAAAAATTTCACGATGTTTCGATAAATATTTGCTATGACCGAAACATCATGAAATTTTTGATATATGTTGTCGTTAATAAAATTTAATAGTTGTGAATATTGAAGAATTCCACACAATAAGAGTTAGAAATGTCAATTGTTAATAGTATATGTATACAATGTATACATATGGAGATGTTGGTGTAGCGTGATGGTAACGCGAAACCATCGAAAACCGCCCAACGCGCCTAAAGAAATTTTTCTTAATAATAGGCTCTTTTGAAAAACCCGACCTTTTATTAATTGATTCTCCAGAATTGGTTTCTTAAAGCTCGCCTTTTTCACAAAATTTTGATTTTTGTCTAAAAATTCGATTCCAGCTTTCTGATATTTCAACTTTTTCCTCGAAATTCATCTTTTTTTTTTTCGAAAAATTTGATTATTTTTTCTTTGATTATTTCCTCTTTGATTATTTTCTCTTTGATTATTTTCTCTTTGATTATTTTCTCTTTGATTATTTTCTCTTTGACTATTTTCTCTTTGATTATTTTCTCTTTGGTTATTTTCTCTTTGGTTATTTTCTCTTAAACTTAATTTTGCCTAAAATTTTCCCCAAAATCGGCTTTTCGAGGACTTTATTCCAAAAATTCTACTATTTTGGACGTCTCTTTCAAAAATTAATTTTTTTTCGAAATTCCACCATTTATCTTAACACTCGTATCGTTCTGAAGATTTTGTTAAATTGATCTTTTCGGAAATTGCAACTTGCATCTCAAATTTTGCCTCATTTTCTAAATTTCAAAAAAAAAGCTTCTATCGATCGTGCTACAAACGCATTAAAATGGAACGGATTCCTAATATAATGATATTGTTTTCTTCGTTTACATTCAATCGATTGTTTGGGCAAAATTAGTTCATTATTCACGTTCTGGCGCACAACGAAAAGTAGGACTTCCTGTGTGGAAAACCAAAGTGTTTCGTTGCTGTACACGAGCCGAATCGTGTGTGTTTGGAATATGTAATGCCACGGCGTTTCCGATATTCAATGAGGGAACATAAAACGATTCCCAGAAGGAAGGAGGCAAGAAAAATTCTCGTATTTTCGATGCAACGCAACTGAAATGAAAACAGCTTCATTTCAAGCCGTGTACATAACCTAAATGGCACAGATTTCGCTCTTGTGTTCAATTTCAAACAATTTCAACGTGACTTCAATCATAACTTAATATATAAACACAAAAATGTTCTATCCGTTTGTTTGTCGGCTTTTCATGGCTCAATTACCGAACAGATTTCGACAAAATTCGGTGTACAGGTTCTTTGAAACCCGAGATAAAACATTAGCCCCGCGGAACACTGTTTCAGATAGACCCAAACCTGTATTATATCCAAAAAGCTAAATTTTTTTGGAGTTGCCATTCATTTTTACTGCATCGTGTAAATCCCAATCCTAACTAAGTATAAATGCGAAAATGTGTTTGTCTGTCCGTCTGTTTGTCGGCTTTTCATGGCTCAATTACTAAACCGATTTCGACGAAAATCGATGTAGAGCTTCCTTAAAATCCGAGGAAAAATATAGGCCCACTTTTATCACAGGAAACTGTCAAATAGATCCATGGAACTGTCAGTTAAATCCAAACTTATTAGTTTGCTATTATTTGTTATTACATATCTAGAAAGTTTGATTTTCCAATTAATTTTGAGTTTGGATCAAATTCCAAAGCAACTGGGTCTAATTAAACTAATTTATCGAGCAAGTATTAAAATTTTTCCAGATTCGTCGGCATTTAGTGATCGAACCTCGTAAGATCCCGAATTGAAATGAGAAGCGGACAAAAAAAAAACCACAAAGGACGTTCTTCTGGTGGTAGTTATGTTGTTATGGCGAGCTTAATTCATCGACTTTCTTCTTCGTATTCTTTTGTGTGGCGCGCCACTAAAAATGAAGGAAGACCACTAGAGTCCATAACGAGACGCTTTAAGGCCGCTTTTTTTTCGGACTCGCATTATGAATTATAGATCGCGCATTGTATTCCACGTTATTTATTTTATTTTGCGCCGAACGGCAGCCAGAAGGGCATTTTACGACGGCTTGAAATTAGATTTACGAAGCCGGTTGGCAAATTGAGTCTTGTCTCGGGTTAGGTGGGGGGATTTTGACATTTTTTTCGTTAGATTTGCGCTAGAGTGATTTCTGAATTCTGCCAATTTATTTCTCATTGCATAATGACGAAAAAATTGTAATATGGATTAATTTTACCGAAGTAAACACTTCTTTAGACGCGTTGAGCGTTTTGGGATAAGCAGTGGTTTCGTGTAACCATTACACGTCACCATCACGCGTCACTAATGTGATCTAATGTTACCATAATAATATTAATGACCCTAATGTTGCCTACTATTAACATTAGAACACATTAAAGTGTGTTTCATTATCAATAAATATTAGATTCGTTTCCACGCCACATCCACCAACCACAAATATAAAAAGGTCAGTTTGACAGTATTCATTTTCAAATATTTCCAGTATTTGTGCGAGTCCGAACCGAACACTACATATTTCCTAGTTTTAAGTTTTCACTTCTTGTCTTAGTTTGCCTATGAGCAGTCTTGGAGACTGCCAATAGGCAGTCTCCAAGACTGCCTATTTCTTTACCAGAAAATTTTTCTCGCATGTGAAAGGTGATCCATAGGAATATCAAATCAATGAATGACAGAGAATTTGTCTTATTAACGACTTTCTACGTTTAAAAGAATAGTGGGCGTACTGACCATTAAAGAAGTTTGTTGTAGATGCTTATTTATGTGAATCGGTATGTAAAACAGATAAAATTTATTCAAAATCTATTCATTCAACTATAAAAATAACCAGCTGACCTATGGCGCCCCATTACGCTCTTGAATACATACATGAACTCAAAATTTATTGATATACAGTTCATAGTTCCCAATAAAAATGTGAAAATTCTTCGAATACCTAAAAAAAAGGGAAAATAGATGTCGCCAGTTGTATGGAAGAGGAGCAACAGCACGAAATAAAGGAATAAATATTCAGCTTAGGCGATTTAAAATTACCATCAGAAGCGAGAGCAAACGCAGAAAACGAGGGCCAGAGAGCATTTAAAATCCGACCAAAGTTTCCTCGCGGAAAAAAAAATATAAATATGGAAAGTCGCAATTTATGTCCCATTGTTTTTAAAGCAGTATGACATATGTTTCGATATGTTATTAACATATGTTTTGGCACTAACGAATTCTACATTCCCGAAGATTGTCATTGATGCTCCGAGGCGCTTTTTAAACGTTTGACATATTTGGTTATCGACCGCGGACTTCATTAATTTTCATGGTCCAACTAATGACTGAATAAACTTCGCTATTAATCGCTTCTTTTTATCGCATAATGACCTAAAAAAAAGTACCCATTAAACCCAATACAATCCAACTTTTAATTTGATTGGTAACTTCCAAAATTTCCAGAAAAATTGCCCTATATAAGCACATTTTAAAAAGAAAAAGCATCGAAAATTGAAATTAAACAAAAATACAATATTGAAATATGTATTACTTTGCAAAAAAAAGCATTTTGTAGACGCCAGTTTTGATCAGAGATAATCTTGCGTGACCATCACGTTACTGTTGCGCTGACGTCACGCTACTGTCGCGCTGACGTCACGCTACTGTCACGTTTACATCACGCTACTATTGCGTTACCGTCACTCTAATGTTGCGTTGACGTTACGCTACTGTTGCGTTGACATTACGCTACTGTTACGTTGACGTCACGCTACTGTTGCGTTGACGTTACGCTACTGTCACGTTTACATCACGCTACTATTGCGTTACCGTCACTCTAATGTTGCGTTGACGTCACGCTACTGTTGCGTTGACGTCACGCTACTGTTGCGTTGACGTCACGCTACTGTTGCGTTGACGTCACGCTACTGTTGCGTTGACGTCACACTACTGTTGCGTTACCGTTAAAAAAATCTTGAAATATAAATAAATGGAATTTTTTGCAAAATTGTACAGAAAAAAGGTATTTTGAAAATAGACGCGAAACTTTGAGAAAATTCTACTCTAAAAAGTCGAAGTTTTTGAGAAACAATTCGGGATTTCCTAGGGAAGGTTTAATTTTGATAAAAAAACGTCGAATTTCGACAAAAATTGAAATTTCAAGAACAATACAGATTAAAAAAACTTGACACGTAAATGTATCGAATTTTGTGCAAAATTGTACAGAAGAAAAATTTTGAAAACAGACACGAAACTTTGTGGAAATTCTACTCTAAAAAGTCAACATTTTTTTAAAAATTGCAAAATTTCTTAGGGAAGGTTAAATTTCTATTAAAAAAATGTCGAATTTCGAAAATAAATTGAAATTTCTAAACGATACGAATTAAAAAAAATCTTAAAATGTAAATAAATCAAATTTTGTGCAAAATTGTACAGAAAAGAGAAATTTTGAAAACAGACGCGAACTTTGTGGAAATTCTATTCAAAAAGGTAACATCTTTAAGAAAAATTTCGAAATGTCTTAGGGAAGGTTAAATTTCGATAAAAAAGACGTCGAATTTCGAGAATAAATTGAAATTTCAAGAACAATAAAAATTAAAAAAATCTTGGAATGTAAATAAATCGAACTTTTGTGCAAAATTGTACAGAAGAAAAATTTTGAAAACAGACACGAAACTTTGTGGAAATTCTACTCTAAAAAGTCAACATTTTTTTAAATATTGCAAAATTTTTTAGGGAAGGTTAAATTTCTATAAAAAAAACTGTCGAATTTCGAAAATAAATTGAAATTTCTAAAACGATACGAATTAAAAAAATCTTAAAATGTAAATAAATCGAATTTTGTGCAAAATTGTACAGAAAAGAGAAATTTTGAAAACAGACGCGAAACTTTGTGGAAATTCTATTCTAAAAAGGCATCATCTTTAAGAAAAATTTCAAAATGTCTTTGGGAAGGTTAAATTTTGATAAAAAGAACGTCGAATATCGAGAATAAATTGAAATTTCAAGAACAATAGAGACTAAAAAAATCTTGAAATATAAATAAATCCAATTTTGTGCAAAATTATACAGAAGAAAAATTTTAAAAACAGACACGAAACTTTGTGGAAATTCTACTCTAAAAAGTCAAATTTTTTTTAAAAATTGCAAAATATCCTAGGGAAGGTTAAATTTTAATAAAAAAAAACGTCGAATTTCGAAAATAAATTGAAATTTCAAAAACAATACGAATTAAAAAAATCTTAAAATGTAAATAAATCAAATTTTGTGCAAAATTGTACAGAAAAGAGAAGTTTTGAAAACAGACGCGAAACTTGGTGGAAATTCTATTCTAGAAAGGCAACATCTTTGAGAAAAATTTCGAAATTTCTTAGCGAAGATTAAGTTTTTATAAAAAAAAACGTCGAATTTCGCCAATAAATTGAAAAGTTAAATGTTAACAAAAATTCAAAATTCTGAGAAATATGAAGAAACCAGGAAAATTTGAATATTAAAAAGTGAAATTTCAAGAACAATAGAGATTAAAAAAATCTTTAAATGTAAATAAATCTTTGTCGAAATTTCTAGACAAAATTGGAAATTTCGAAAAAAAAGCCAAAATTTTCCACATTCGAAATTTTCCACAGAAAATCAAATTTTTGTAAAAACGTCAAATGCTGCAAATTTCGGGGATAAGACGAATTTAAAAAACTTAAAAGTTTTAAAAAATCGAATTTCGGGTAAAGTTTTATAACTTTGTGCGACGAAACTGAGAAAATTGTCGAATTTTAACCAATCGCGATTTATTAAATGAAACTGGATATTAAGCGAAACTCGGTAGTTCAATGTACACGTTTATTTAAAACTGGGAACGTTAAAACACGTTTCATTTTAAAATAGATTCGACGTAACGTATTTTAGCAAGGCGGTGGCGGCAGCGGTCTACCCTTGCAGCTCCTTTTCCAACCTTCCCAAGCCTGGAAGCCCAGTTCTCCTTGAATTTTTTTGGCGCAAGCCGAATCGTCGCTAATGTCGTCGTTTGTCAAATCTTGAAAATACGAATTCGTTTTTAAGTACAATAAAAATGGAATCAAACAACCAACTAACCTTCGCATTTCATGTTGCATTTTCCACCCTTGTGACCGAAGGTGCACCAATCTTTGCTGCTGATCTGTAAAGGCGAATCAAATGACTTGAATGTTGACGAAGTAGTTTGGATAATCTCCGCTACGAGGTAGCGAGTTTTTGGCGTTTTTGCAAGCAGGAGGCGCAGTAAGTAGGTTTTTATGCATGACATTTGTTGCGAATGAAAGAGATGATTTTGATGGAACGGACTGGTCCTTGGTTATCTTCAAAAATTAAAATACAAATCTTGTCCTGTGAAACAAAAAAGGATTTCTCTGGAGATGATAGCTTGGCTATCGAAACGCGTTAGCCAGTAACCTTTGTTGTGTTTTTTAATCTTTCTTGGTTTCAGGGGACAAGATTTGTATTTCAATTTTTGAAGATAACCAAGGACTAGTCTGTTCCATCAAATCTTCAGAGAGATACTGTTTGGCTATCGAAACGGGTTAGAGCAACTTCTGTTGTGTTTTTTAATCTTTCTTGCTTTCAGGGGACAAGATTTCTATTTCAATTTTACTTTGTGGAATTCTGCAATATTCATAACTATTAAACTCTATTAACGATAAATACAACAACAGATATTAAAAATTTCGGTCATAGCAAATATTTATAGAAACATCGTGAAATTTTTAATAACTGTTGTTGTATTCATCGTTAAGAGAGTTTAATAGTTATGAATAAATGAAATTAATTTTAAGACGAGTTAATAAGGATTTTAGAGTGAAAAAGAATTGTTAAAAGAACTTGAAATGTACGCTTTCTAAATATTTTGAAGCATACAATTTGAATAGTATGAGGGTGGGCTAGCTAGGAACCAATAGGAGATGATTAAAAGTCAAGCGGAAGGTATTTCGCTTTAAAATGAAAGCAAAGCGAGCTAGTTAAAGATGAGATCAAATTAAACACATTTTTCAGTAGATGGAAGTAATGAAAATCGAGTGTGAAATGGTTTTTTAAAGCGAAAATTTCTTTAGGCGCGATTTTCGATCGTGAAAGCTTTTATGATTTCGCGTCACCATCACGTTGATGGCGCGTTACCATTGCGCTAACGTCTCGTTACCATTGCGCTAACGTCTCGTTACTATCACGCTAACGTCTCGTTACCATCACGCTAATGGCGCGTTACCGTTGTCACTAGAGTCGTATTATCATCACGCCAATGTCGCGTTACTATCACGCTAATCTCGCGTTACCATTAGGCTAACGTCGCGTTATCATCACGCTAATGTCGAGTTACTGTCACGCTAATGTCGTGTTGCTATCATGCTAATGTCACGTTACCTCTCTTAGTTTCTCTCTGAAGATGACAGCTTGGCTGTCGAAACGCGTTAGAGCAACCTTTGTTGTGTTTTTTAATTTTTCTTGGTTTCAGGGGCCAAGTTCTGTGTTTCAATTTTTGAAGATAACCAAGGACCAGTCCGTTCCATCAAACGTTACCTCTGTTTTGAAGTTTAAATTCAAAATTACTAATTTTATTTAACATTTCTGCTTTTTTTAATAATATTTAAATTTAAAAAAAAATAATTTTTTAAGTGCAATTCATAAGAAAATTCTTTTAGGAATTTCGGGAACCAAAGTCGACGTCTAGAGAAAAAAAAATTGAAATTTCGAATCCTGAGTTTAGATTAATTTTTTTTTCCAAAGTCAAGTTTTCTTGCAATTTTCACTTTTATTTCAAAATGTTCATTATTTTGTAAAATTAAGTTGGAAGCTAATTTTAAGAACGATTTGTCATTTTTTTAAAAAACAGTTTAAGCTAGAAATGTGCTGTTCTATAAATTTCGGCTTCAAACTCAAAATTTTCATTTTTATTTCAAAATTCTGGAAAAATTGAAATACAAATCTTGTTTCCTGAAACCAAGAAAAATTAAAAAATACGACAGAGGTTGCTCTAACGCGTTTCGATAGCCAAGCTATCATCTTCAGAGAGATACTGGCTTTTTCTTGAAATTTTAATGCAAAACTCAAATGACGAACATTTCCCTGAAACTTGAATTTTTTCCGCAGGATTTTTATCATAAAATCAAGGAAAAGGTTTGATTGAAGTTAAAATGTCCACTTTTTTCACAAAATCTTACGTTTATACTGAAACTGTTGGATCTAAAACCGAAATTCGAAATTTTTAAATTCAAATTTAGACACGAACTTTCTTAAAGTTTTATTGTATATTACATGACTGGACTTTTAATTTAAAATTTGAACTCTTTTAATTTCAAGGTTTAATTCCAAAGTGTGGACTATTTTGCAAAAATTTTGACTCCCTTGGAGAGATTTTGACTGCAAATTCAAACTTAAACGAAGGCAGAAAAGGAATTTTGTTTTACTTTCAACAGATCACGAAAAAGAATTTGAATTGAAGTTATTTTTTTAAGGAATTTTGATAAATTTTTCTCTGGAACATTTTCTAATTTGTTAGAGGTGATTTTGTCAAGGAAACGCGTAATAATAAAAGTGGGTAATTAATTAGATTAGATTGAAGTAACGTAAATCTGGCCAACGACTTAAATATATCTGGAGTATCTCAATTAACCCCAATAAATTTCCCGGCGTTATTCTGGTTTCCCTTTGTTTATCCTTCGAATTCCCGCGAAAGCAATAAACTTTAAATAAAGAACGCCGATTGCACTCATCTGGTTGAAATTCTTAACGAATTACAAACTTAAATAAAAGAAGAAGAATTACAAACTTTAATGAAAGATGCAACTTTAATGAAATGAATAAAATTTTTATGAAATTTACGTTACTAACTTTTGACTATCAAATAATTTAAAGTTACTAAAAAAAAGGAGCCAAAAGCGTTCCATTCGTTTCTTCCACACTAAGAGCACTTTTAGTAAAAAGTAGCATCGCTCACGAAATATGTACCATCGCCCACGAAATGTGTACCCAATTAAGTGACCTAATTTTAATTACTAAAACTACTTACCTGAAACAATCCCAAACCTTTGCCTCCGTTGGCCCTTACTGTAATTTTAGATGTGTCTTTTCCACTTTCACTCTCCACGAGACAGACCCCTGGAAATGCCACTCGTTACTTTAATAGAAAAAAAAAACGACAAATTTGGTTTTCGGTTAGTTAATTGTCATACACTTTTTATAAAAGATCCTAGAGTTGTCAATAAACCAATAAGACAGTTTTGGTGGAAGGGACCGGTCCTTGGTTATTTTTAAAAATTGAAATACAAATCTTGTCCCCTGTTTCCAAAGTGTGATACGAATATTCCCAGGGGTACATGAGGGGGTACACAGTGAATCAGGCGCCTTCAGATGACTCAGAAACGAAAAATTAATTGTTGGGATAAATATAACAAAACTTAATCAGCTTCCACGAGTTCGTTTTGGTTTCGTAATTTAAAATAATTAGGAAGCAATCGGGATTTAAGTACTATTTACAGTTTGCAGCTTTCGCTACGCCGCTAACTGACATTGGAACTGACCTTCATTAATACCCTTTAATTATTATTGTTAATAAAAGTAGACTAGATAATTGTGGAAACCCAGAAATAGACGATTTACGAATCGAAGGTAAGCCAAAAATTAGCTCGAAATGAGAAAAATTTTGGAATTCGCAGATCTGTTGGTCCACCTAAGGTCTTGGACGAATCGAATTTTTTGCATGACGTCGTCGACGATTATCCTGTCAAAAGAAATTGATTTATCGCTCGATAAGTTGTTTTATGTTAAAAACCAAGGTGCCAATATGGAATAATAAATCGCAATTCAAACTGCTTCGGGATCTAGCTGATATTTCCCCTTTTCTGGTCTAAGGCCACGATAGAAGCTGATTAAAGGTTGACCTAAATTTTAAATTAATTAGCGAGAGCGCGATCAGTCTCTTTTCATAGTTCTTGTTGATTTTTATTTTCTCTTGATTATTCTCTCTTATTCACATTTCTTTTTGTTCTTTTTCTCTTCTCTTGTATCTCCCTCTTTTTCCTCTTCTCTGTCTCTCTTTGTTCTGTCTCCCTCTCTTTTCTCTATCTCCCTTTTCTCCTCTTTTTTCTCCCCTTTATCTTTTCTTTCCTCTCTTTTTTCTCCTTTCTCTTCTTTACTTCTTCTATTTCCCCTCGTTTCTCTCTTTTTCTCTTTCTCTCTCTCTCTTTTCGCTTTCTCTTCTCTTTGCTCAACTTTCTCTTCTTTCCTATTTTTTCTCCATCTTCCCTCCTGACTCTTATCTCTTTCTCCTCTCCTTTCTATTCTTTCTCTTATTTATTTCTTCTATTTCTTCTCGTCTCTCTCTCTCTCTTTCGCTCTTTCTGTCTCCTCTCCTTTCTTTTATTTCACTTCTCTCTTTCTCTCTCTCTCCCTTTTGTTCTCTCTTTCTCCTCTCCTTTCTACCATTTCACTTCTCTGTCCCTCTCTTCGCTTTCCCCCTCTTTCTCTTCTTTCCTATTTTTTCTCTACCTTCTCTCCTGTCTTTTGTCTCTTTCTCCTCTCCTTTCTATTCTTTCTCTCCCCTCTTTTATCCCATTTCACTTCTCTACGCCTTCTCTTTCTCCTCTCTTCTGTTTCTCCTATTCTTCCTTGTTCTTCTCCCCCTATCCTCTCTCTCTTCTCTTTCTTCTTTCTTTTTTCCTTTTCTCTCTTCACTCTCCCCTTTCGCTCTCTCTTTCTCCTCTCCTTTCTCCCATGTCACTTCTTTCTCCTCTCCTTTCTCCCATGTCACTTCTCTCTCTCTCTCTCTCTCTCTCTCTCTCTCTCTCTCTCTCTTTTCGCTTTCTCTTCTCTTTACTCAACTTTCTCTTCTTTCCTATTTTTTCTCTATCTTCCCTCCTGTCTCATCTCTTTCTCCTCTCCTTTCTATTCTTTCTCTTCTTTATTTCTTCTATTTCCCCTCGTTTCTCTCTCTCTCTCCCTTTTCTCTTTTCTCTCCTCTCTTCTGTTTCTCCTATTTTTCCTTGTTCTTTCCCCCTATATTTCTCCTCTCTCTCTCTCTTCTCTTTCTTCTTTCTTTTCTTCCTTTTCTCTTCTTACTCTGTTTTTCCTCTCCCTCTTCTATTTCCCCTCGTTTCTCTCTCTCTTTCTCTCTCTCTCTCTCTCTCTCTCTCTCCCTTTCGCTTTTTCTTTCTCTTCTCCTTTCTACTACAATTTCACTTTTCTCTCTCTCTCTCTCTCTCTCTCTCTCTCTCTCTCTTTCTCCTCTCTTTTCTATTTTTTCTCTACCTTCTCTCCTGTCTCTTGTCTCTTTCTCCTCTCCTTTCTATTCTTTCTCTCCCCTCTTTTATTCCATTTCACCTCTCTATCCTTTCTCTTTCTCCTCTTATTTTTCTCTCTCTCTCTCTCTCTCTCTCCCCCCCCCCCTCTCTTCTCCCATTTCACTTCTCTACGCCTTCTCTTTCTCCTCTCTTTTCTCTCCTCCCTTATGTTTGTTTTTCCTATTCTTCCTTGTTCTTCTCCCCCTATATTTCTCCTCTCTCTCTTCTCTTTCTCCTTTCTTTTCTTCCTTTTCTCTACTTTCTCTTCATCATTCTCCCTTCTCTTTCTATTCTCATTCCTCTTTCTCAGTCTCCCTACTCTTTCTCCTCTCTCTTCTCTTTTCATTCTTCTCTCTCTCTGTATCTCTCTCTCGTTTCTCCTTTACCTCTACCTTCCTCGCTTTTTTTCTCTTTGTTTTTGTAATTTCCCCCCTATTTCTGGTATCTAATAACTCGCTTTTGCAGCCCTTTCCAGGCTTATGGGAAACAGCAGGAACAGACGGCTGCTTCTAGGGCAGAACGGCATACGAGGAAGGTAGTGTGGCGCGGCTTCAGTCGTCTATAACCTCGAGTACTCATTTCTTCGCAAAGGTTTTTGGGAACCAAAGCGTTTCTTAAAAAACGGTGAATGAAGCCGCCAGCGGGAATCGAACCCAGCTCTCTTGGATTGTAGTCCAGCGTTATAGCACTGGACACCACCGATGCCCCTCTATTTCTGTTATCTAATAACCAACTTAAAAGATCTTTCCCTAAAATGCGGTAGATGAAGCCGCCAGCGGGGATCGAACCCAGCTGTCTTGGATAGTACTCCAGCGGCTCTACCACCAATTACGGTCGCCCTCTATTTCTAATAACCAACTTTAAACATCTATTGTTACAGATCTTTTCCCAAATCCCCGATACGAACGCGAAAACTAAGATTATATTAAAGAATCAGCATCGACATTTAGCGTATTAACCTGCATTACATGCTAATTAAACTCATGAATAAATTCGAGGTCGAACCGATTGTTTTTGGGTGTTCACGTGTCGAAAAGCGTTCGACCACCGATCGTTTAAAATGTGATGCAACTTACAATTTCCTAGGAAAGACCTGGAGAATCCTTGCTGCTGCAACGCTTTGGTTAGGCCGCATCTGGTGAAAATTTTCGCTCTGGTTACTGCACTTGTCGCGATTAGCAAAGTCAACGTGACGAAGAACAAACTCCGTTTGTTGTGCATCGTAGATAACGATACTGATCGATGTTGTAGGTATTATAATTTTTGAACTTGACTCGTTGACAATAATACCGGTAGCCGGTAGCGTAATAATGGAAGTGGATAATTTATCCTCTCATTTATAATTGTTTCTTATCTTTACGATTTTGTGTTATTGACTTAGAAGTCTCAGGGAGTTCAAGAGGCGGAAAGTCCTAATAAACGAACCGCGTGTCGTTAACTATAATTGATCGCGATTAAATTTATATTAGTCGAGGTGTTACGGAAGGTGCATAATACAAACAGTACTCGTTTTTAAATTGTTTTACAATCACGATAAATAAACTGAATCTGTTTAAAGAAACGAGTTATAAAAGGATTTTATAGAATTGTTTATTATAAGCACCTTATTTACACGCGCACTGATACAGATATCTGGACATTTTTCCAAGAAAAACTATCCCAACATTTGTTTTTATTTAATTTTTTTTGCTTTCGATATTGGTAAACGTAATAACTGATAAAAATGTTTTAAAAATATTTTATACAAAACTAGTATTATTAGGTTTGAAAAACACAAAAATTTAAAAATATTCCAGTTTTGATTTCTTCATAAAACTTGAAGAATGTAAAGCATAATTTTTTTTCTCGATATCTCATTAAATTCCGCAAATGTAATTGATGCATATGTAATTAATTGGAATCATACGCGAAATAAATTGTTTATTATTAGGTGACCTTGCACATTTATCGAAATTCTCTGCACTCCTTATATTAATGGCCAAAGTAAATACGTAAATAATACAACAAATTTTGTTTTTTTTTTTTTTTTGTAACACTTACAGTTTCCCAAAAAAGTCCTCGGGAAGCAATGGTAATCCAGATCTTGGGCCAGACCGCATCTAGTGTACACTTTGCATTCTGTTTGGATGATAATAATGCTAAATAGCGCACCTTCCGCTAGCACGTAGAGCACATTCATATCGCCGATCGCTCATTAATCTATCGCGGATGAATGACATGGGGAATAAGTTACCGGATGATGCTGATACTATTTAATGATCATATTTATGTTCAATTACAGAAGTGTATGCTGGAGAATACTATAATTTTAGATTCGATGCGATGATTCTAAAATAGAAAAATTTATTTATTCTCTACATTGATATTCAAAAAGGAAAGACTAACAAGGCGTTACATTTCATTATATTTAACAGGGAAAAGATTATTATATAAATCTTGTCCCTTGAAACCAAAGAAGATTAAAAAACACAACAACAGTTGATCTAACGCGGTTTGATAGCCAAAGTATCATCTTCAGAGGAAACAGATGAACAAGGAGAAGCTGATAATTAAAAAAAAAGTAGATTTTTTTTTCTGAAAAACTTCCAAGCCATAGAATTTGTAACCCAACGGAATTTTCCCCAAAAATCGCAACCTATCCTTGTCTAAGAAGGCCGTTTATTGCCATCTATCCTTGTTTCCGCGTCCTACTCGTGGTGCTCTAGAGGCATAATGGGGTTGCCCTTTGCGAGTGGATTAAAGTTAAGAAAAAACAAATCTCTACATATAATGAATCTAAAAATATAGCGGTTGATCCATGGGAGGGGGGTCATAATGTGTAGTGCACTAGGGCTCCCTCACACTTTTTCTAGAATTTATAGCGAATTTCGAGAAAAAAGCCAATTTTTGGAAATATGCCAGAATTTCAAAGTGTGAGAAATAATCCAAAATTTCGAAAAAAGGGTCGATTCCATATTTGCTGGAGGAAATTAAAACTTTAAGAAAAAATTCGAATTTTGAGAACAAGAATTTCCGACAAAGTTTAGAAGTATCTCTCTGAAGATGATAGCTTGGCTATCGAAACGCGTTAAAGCAACCTCTGTTGTGTTTTTTAATCCTTCTTGGTTTTAGAGGACAAAATTTGTATTTCAATTTAGGAAAATAAGTTGAAATTTCAATCAAAAGACGAATTTCGTGAACTAAATTTTTAAAATCAAAATAATTTAGGGAAAAAATCTAAATTTCTAGAAACCAAATGTTGAGAAACGAAAAACAAATCTGCAAAGTACAATTATAAAAAACACAAATTCACAAAAGAGCCGAATTTCGGAAAGAAAAAAAAAGTAAAAGTAAAAGAAAAGAAAAAGTAACTTCGAAAAAATAAGACGAAAGAAAAATGAAACGAAAGAAGAATGAGACGAAAGAAAAATGAGATGAAAGAAAAATAAGACAAAAAAAAATTAAACGAAAAAAAAAATGAGACGAAAGAAAAATTGAGAGGAATTTTGAAAATTATGTTGTAATTTGAAAAGAGTCAAGACTTCCCAGAAAAAGCCAAATATTACTTATATTCTTTGAGATCTGAGAATCCTCAAAGAAAATTGTTGGCAACAGATTTGCAAAAAAGACTTTTCCGAAATAGGAGTTCTAAAAAGTTTCTTGTACGAGGACCTATTGGTTCCTAGCTAGCCCACCCTCATACTATTCAAATTGTATGCTTCAAAATATTTAGAAAGCGTACATTTCAAGTTCTTTTAACAATTCTTTTTCACTCTAAAATCCTTATTAACTCGTCTTAAAATTAATTTCATTTATTCATAACTATTAAACTCTCTTAACGATGAATACAACAACAGATATTAAAAATTTCACGATGTTTCTATATTTGCTATGACCTAAATTTTTAATATCTGTTGTTGTATTTATCGTTAATAGAGTTTAATAGTTATGAATATTGCACAATTCCACAAAGTAAGATTGAAATACAAATCTTGTCCCCTGAAAGCAAGAAAGATTAAAAAACACAACAGAGGTTGCTCTAACCCGTTTCGATGGCCAAACAGTATCTCTCTGAAGATTTGATGGAACGGACTGGTCCTTGGTTATCTTCAAAAATTGAAACACAGAACTTGTCCCCTGAAACCAAGAAAGATTAAAAAACACAACAGAGGTTACTGGCTAACGCGTTTCGACAGCCAAGCTGATATCTTCAGAGAAGAAGAAATTGAAGATGAAGATGATAGCTTGGATATCGAAACGCAACCTTTGTTGTGTCTTTTAATCTTTCCTGGTTTCAGGGGACAAGATTTGTGTTGAAATTTTTTATGGCCATTTTTACTCCAAAAATTTAATGAATCAGAAAAGTGTAGCGTACCTTCTAGGGATAATGTACCGGCGTAAACAGTATTATCATTACGTCCTAATGACTTTTCGAAATCGTCATTGGCATTTTACGATTTTTCTTACAAGTATCGTTAGAGTTTTGAGAAAAGTATTTACTCCGAGACCATTAGCATTACTTCTAGAAGACGAGAGAACCCCCACTTTTAGGAAAAGTGGAGAAGAAAAATTCAACGAGAGTTAGTTCTGTTCGGGTCTTGAATGGAGTTAGTCCGTTTTTGTTCGCTGTTATTCCTAGTTAATATAATGTTTAAATAAATGTAGTTTTTATGTTCTAATTGAACCAACGTCGCTACAAAAGTTTTGGGGTTTTTTGTGTGGAGATCTTTGTGAAAATTAGTCATATCAACATTGGAAAAAATCACTTCAAAGACTGGAGTTTTCAGTTTCGATATCTGTTAACAGAAAATTCTTATGAACTACAGTTCTCGCGCAATTATAAGAAATAATACGAGACAAATATTTTACAAATTGTTTTCTAATTTTTTCTGGGTCCATATACTTGAAATTTTTTTAACAATTAATCAAATCCATTCCTCAGTTAGTCTGTTTATTTAGCTTAAATTTGCTTTTCTCTTGGTCTTTCTAGATCGATTATACGCTGAGATATAGTATTATAAATGAAAAGAATCTTTTACTTTTGATTATCGATATTTAACAACCAATGACCGCTAGAGGTGTCCACTTGGAAAATACATCGATGTTTTTATTCTATGTAATACATCAAAACTATATATTGATGTTGTTTCGATACATCGATATTGTTTCGATATATCTCTGAAGATGATAGATAGATTAAAAACACAACAGAGGTTGCTCTAACGCATTTTGATAGCCAAGCTATCACCTTCAGAGAGATACATGATGATAGCTTGGCTGTCGAAACGCGTTAGAGCAACCCCTGTTGTGTTTTTTAATCTTTCTTGGTTTCAAGGGACAAGATTTGTATTTCAATTTAGAAAAAAAGTTGAAATTTCAATAAAAAGACGAATTTCGAACACTTAATTTTTAAACACAATAACAAGATTTGTGTTTCAATTTTTGAAGATAACCAAGGACCACTCCGTTCCACCCAAATCCACAAAGTAAGGATTAAAAATGTCAATAATTTCATTTATGTAAATAATAATTTAAATATCAGTAAGCTAAAACAAAAAATAATTGTCTAATCCAATCCTTTGACCAAGTTGTAACTTAATAATAATGTATTGTAAGTAAGGGTAAGGTATTGTAAATTAGACACAATTCATTTTAAAATTGCATTCACAAACACTCAATCAGCTCTTACTTTAAATTAAGATGCCATTCGTTTCAAAATAAACCAGAAATGGGCATTGGTATTTCCTAAATATGTAAATTAGCTTAAAAAACTGTTGACGCCATCTGTTTCAATTTTTAAAACTACGCTAACTTTGTTAGAAGATATTTGAATAGATGGCAGCGCCCTCGGCAGACATAAAAATTGCATTTATAACTTTCCAATTAATATGTTTGGTTAATACATCAAATCAGGACGCATTTTTTTTTAAGAAACCGAAAAACTGAAACGATGATGCCTAAATATGTACAATTAATCCCAAAAAACTATTTTTGACACCTGTCGGAATTTTTAAAACTACGCCAATCATCGTTAGTGGAAGTTTAAACAGATGACAGCACCCTCGATAGACATAAAAATTGCATTTGCCCCTTTCCAATTAATATATTTCGCTGATACATTAGATTAGGACGCATTTGTTTTTAAAAAAACCGAAAAATTGACATGATAATGCCTAAATGTGTAAAATTAACTCAAGAAAATGATTTTGCCATCTGTCAGAATTTTTTAAACTACGCCAATCATCGTTAGTGGAACTTTAAACAGATGACAGCACCCTCAGTAGACATAAAAATTGCATTTGCCCCTTCCCAATTAATATGTTTAGCTGGTACATCAGATTAAGACGCATTTATTTTTAAGAAAACCGAAAAATTGACATGATAATGCCTAAATGTGTAAAATTAACCCAAGAAAATGATTTTGCCATTTGTCGGAATTTTTTAAACTACGCCAATCATCGTTAGTAAAAGTTTAAATAGATGACAGCACCCTCAGTAGACATAAAAATTGCATTTGCCCCTTTCCAATTAATATGTTTAGCTGGTACATCAAATAAAGACTCATTTTATTTTAAGAAAACCGAAAAATTGACATGATAATACCTAACTGTGTAAAATTAACTCAAGAAAATGATTTTGCCATCTGTTGGAATTTTTTAAACTACGCCAATGATCGTTAGTGGAAGTTTAAACAGATGACAGCACCCTCAGTAGACATAAAAATTGCATTTGCCACTTTCCAATTAATATGTTTAGCTGGTACATTAGATTAAGACGCATTTGTTTTTGAGAAAACTGAAAAATTGACATGATAATGCCTGAATGTGTAAAATTAATTCAAGAAAATAACTTTGCCATCTGTCGGAATTTTTTAAACTACGCCAATCATCGTTAGCGTCAGTTTAAACAGATGGCAGCACCATTATTAGACTTAAATATTGCATTTATAACTTCTTAATTAATATATTTGATTGAAACATTAAATAAAGACGCATATAGTTTTTAAAAATTTAAAAAATTGACATGATAATGCCCAAACATGATTAATTAGTCGAAGAAACTAGTGCTGCCATCTGTTGGAATTTTTAAATTTACGTTAATCATTCTTAGGGAAAGTTGTACAGATGACAGCACTCATCCCCAGACATAAAAGTATTATTTACAAGCTTTCAATTAATACGATAACTTATTAACAGATTCAGTTAGAAAACCTTGCATTTTATCATTAATTAAAATTTATTATTTTTATTTTTACACATCAAAATATGACCAAACGGTCGTTTTATTAGGTGCTGCCATCTGTTCAAATTTACTATAACCATGGTTAGAGTTAAGATTTTTCGTTGTGGGGTCGAGTACAAAGTGGTAGTAACGAAACACTGTCGTTTCTCCATTTAAGTTTGAATCATAGAGAAAGGTTTCAATCATGTGATCTGAATAAAATACTGGTTCGTTAATAAAACCTAATTTCTATTTTCCTCTTATCAATCAGCTGTCGCAAATATTAGCTTTGGTTACTGATTCTTTTTTTTTTTTTAATATTCATAATTAAATTATTTTAATTTGAAAAAGTAGTGGCGTGTGGTGTATATTTATAAATGAAAAGCCGGATTGCGATAAAAAGAGTATAAATAAGATTTTTTTCGGCTTCCAAGGTCAAATGACTTCAAAATAAACAATTACAAATGTGTTCTCAATTGCAAAGCATTCAAAAAATATATTTTTTTTATAATACAAAATAAAAAGCATTTATTATATTATTTTGATATTATTATATTATTATTTTAAGAAACAAAGACAACCTTTAATTTAAAAAAAGTTCAAATTTTGAAACTGAAATATTATGGAAAACAAATTAAAAATGACAGCCTTAAGTTCATAATTTTGAAAAAACCGAACAGTTCAATAAAAATTATTATTAATTTTATTTAATATTTAATACATGTTTCAGAAGATTGTCAACTATCATGACTAAAAATTTAAATATTTCCAAACAGGGTCACAGAAATGTTAATTAAAGTTAATGATGATAATGTTTCGAATCAATAAGAGTCCAAAATATTAAATAAAAACTTTTAACATTTAAAATTTTAAAGTTTTTCTCGAATTTTTTATATCAATCTCAAACTACTTAAAATTCTAGATTTTGCTCGAAGCTTAAAATTTATAGCAGCTGGCGAAATTAGAAACGTCAATATTTCAAGACTGAACTCGCAATTTTGAGAAATTTTTAATTATGTTTATTAATTTTATTTAACATTTCTTCGGCCCAGTTTGGAAATATTTAAATTTTTATTGTTTGTTGACAATATTCTAAACAGTTTTTGAAATATAAATATAAATAAAAATTTAAATATTACCAAACTGGGCCGAAGAAATGTTAAATAAAATTAATAAACATAATATTTCCGGTCAATAAGAGTTCACCATGAAGAATAAATTTTTAATGAATTAGATCTTTTCTAAAAATTCAATGTTTTTTATTCGAAATTTGGACTTTGGTTTTAGAAATCAACAAAACATGGTTTTTAGTTTCAAGCTCTGACTTCAAATTTTGAAAAAAAAATCCATTTAAAAAAGAAAACTTGAAAACGCGAAATTTTGAAGAGTTTTGACACGAATTTTCGAGAAAAGAGTCAACAGTTTAAAAAACTAGAGTATTATAACAAAACAGTTTTCAAATTTAAAAACTTTAAGATTAAGTTAAAATTTTGAAGAGAACAATTTAGTTTTTTTTCTTAAAATTTTGATTTTTTTGCAAGAATTCAACTACTTTCTGGAAGTTTTTAGTTAAAACGTGAAATTAAACACACTTAAATAGGAACTGACGAAGGATTGGTGCCGTATATCATAATAGAGAACTGAAAATCATTCCTGAAACGTTTTGTTATTGCATTTATATTTTGCAAGTGACCATACTTTCATTTGTGACCAACAATTCAGTAGTCATTATGTTTTAAATTATCTCAGTCATCAGATATGGTATTTTTTAGAAATTTCCTAACATTCAACCGCTTCATCGATGTAAATAGTCTAACGAAGCACCTGTACCAGCGAACTTTATTCACATTCATCGCCTGTAGTACTGCCCGATTAAAAAAACTTCACCGCTTCGAGTGAATTCCGAGTACATTAAAATACGAGAAACTCCTTTTACGGCGCACGATATTTGTCCCATATGGGCATCGTTCGCCATGTTTTATTAATAACAAAAGCTGCATCTCCAGTCAACTTCTCCTAATTAAAGCGGCGAATTTATGGGTAAACCCGGCCATATTAGGAAAATCATTATTTTCTCGAGTGATATCTCATCTTTGGGACTAGATTTTTTTTACGTTAACGAGCAGCTTCTGTTACCAACTTTATTTCATTTTTTTCATCGCGATTTTACCTTAAACTAGCGCCCTATAGTGCAAGTTGTAATTTGTGAATTCGTTTCGTGTTAAGTCGCTCAGGATTTGGCGGTGTTACATTCACTGAACGATTACCTTTGGAAGAAAAACCGTCTCTTTTTCATTAGTTTTATTGGCTTTATCTTCGCTTCCACAATTGTGGGTTTTCAATTCTTAGAAAGTTACTGAAAATGTAGAATTATGGGAAGGGCAACTGGTGAAGAGAAGGCCAATAAAACATGAATCATTCGCAAGAAGAAACACTCCTGCAGGTGTTAAGGGTGACTCAGAGACTAGAGATTAGTCTATGGGGTGACTTTTATGGATTTTTCAGTTCAGTGTGCACGGTTTTGTGTGATTTCTTTTCAGAGGTTGTCCTCGTTGAAAAAAAAATCTTCGCTATTAGTATTTCGATGTCGTTTCCACGTTTAAAAATTCGCCGTGTAACGAGCGTCGAAAAACTCGGTAAACCGGACGTAAAAATTATTTAATTGTCAATTAACATCGCGCAAAAACAGTTTCAATACATCTCGCACAATAGCACGAAACCGTTTGATGTCATTGTTTCCCGAGATTAATTAAAATTTGTCCCACCGTAACATCGCGGAGTAATCGTGATTTGTAAACTGATGCTTTCACGTACTGTGATTCCAAAAATTGCCCCTACTGGAGCCGTTTCGTCTCTTTAGAAATACGAACTTCGAAAAGTAATAGCGTAAGTTGTTAGTGTCGCGTAAACTTGAACTTGGATTAGTAAAATCGTTTTCACTGGCACTACTTACTATTTTTATGTAAATCTAAAGATTTTTCTAACTCTCTTTCTCTCTCTCTAATTTTCTAAATTTGAAGATTTTGGGGAATTTGGGGGAAAGAGAAGGTGACGAAAAAGCCAGTTGAAATGAATCAGTGGAAGACATCGCCTTAGCGTTACAAGAACAAGATATATGTCGCATGCAACTTAGACTAGAGTATGCAGCCATTTAAGCGTATGTAATGGATCGTAGGTAGCCGAACTACCAAGCATTGAACCACAAACGGCTAGCAAAACGATTGCTCTCTAGGAACGTCCCAGAAGACTTCTAATGCACACACCAATAGGTTTGCACATTTGGTTTGTTTTCCAAACTCCGAATCTGATAAATGTTTAAACCTATTAATCTGTGCATAAGATAAATGTCACTAAAAGTTGTACAATAAAAAGGTTTGAATAATTCCCTGATAGATGGCAGAATCACGGGAAATATCTATCTGGTAGTGACTGCTTTTGAAAGCAGTATGACTTTTTGAAAATGCATCAACAAAAAATCGAAATAATCGATTTCGTTTTTGACATACAATTCAACTTCACCCTTTTTGGGGATTTTTCTACTCTACTGATACTAAAATCTTTCTAAAATTTGACAAAGGGAGATCAGATTTATTTAAGAACAATCCTCTCATAAAAGGCAATTCTAATAAATTCAATCAAAAAATCAAAAAACGCAATGAGTTTGAAACAAAACGAATAAAAAATGTTGACAAGTGTGTTTGCCTATTTGTAGGCGCACATCGCTTTCGTTTCTTTTCTTATTAACGTCGCAGTCGTGTGGTAATTAAAAGGAAACAAGTTTACACATTGAGTTGATTCAACGCACATTGTGTGTGCTTGTCTAACCTTTGCCAGATACTCTGATTGGCAAAGAAACATTAAGACCAGAAGATCTGGAAGGACTAAGTGTAGGTCAAATGTTGAGTTTGGCTGTAAAGGCCAGGATATATAATGCTGACCGAGACTCTAGCAAACTTGTAGAAGTTACAAAGTATTTTGAAGTTAGGTAACACGGTCCCCACAAAGTGTAAAAAAAGTATGATAACGAAGACTTCCACGGCCAGAGTCAGTACAGGATATACTTCTTCCGAGATTGGACCGTGTCAAAAAACTACTAAAAGTGTGTGAACACTTTTAGTAGTTCTTTGACACGGTCCAATCCTTGAAGAAGTATATCCTGTGGTGTAAAAAAAGTCTTCAAATTAATACCCTTAGCAACCAACTATGTTCAAATGGGCATCATCTAATGGCTTCAGTTAGTCAAAGTGTACGCTGAACGAAATCCAAACAATTTTCAACGACATAAATTTTATTTAGGTGAACATTTTTTTTAATGTGCTTGCAGTTGGTCTACAGGTGTCGCTTATTGACCCAAAAACTTGGTTTCAGGATGTGGTGGGTGTTGCTAACGTTGATATGGTGGTGTGGTACCTCCGCGATACCCAGCCCGGGGTTAGAGGAATGGAAATGTCCGGAAATCGAGGAGCAACCAGTGGTCGAATGCAGCTGCGATATGCCTCACACGTTGAGGTGTACTGGGGACAAAACGGCCATGCAAATAATAGGTAACCCTTTTTGATTCTACCTACTCCATCCAGCTTGTTAACTTTTAAGTGTCAATATTATTTTGTATTCAGGATTCCTGGATAGATAACGGAGGTTTTTAGTCTTCAAATTTGTTCCAAGGGTTTGTTTCTGCCGTCCACACAACATTTCCTAATTTGATTGTAAATAGAGTTGTATAGAAAGGTTGTTCTTGATCTAAACTCTAAAATTTCTTTTAAAGTTTTCGTAATGAAATTTCGTTAACATCGAATACTTCAAAACCATAAATTGATTTACAAATCTTCTAGAAAGATTAAACAGAACACTTGCTCTAATGCATCTCAATAAACAAGCTAGCATCTACAGATAGAGATCCAGTATATCAATTTTTGGAGATAACTAGACCAGTTTTTGAGAAAAATTAAGAAATCTAGAAAAAAAACGGATTTAAAAAAAGTCGAAATATTGAGAAAAATTCGAAATGTCGAGAAAAAAGTCGAATTTTTCTTGCTTTTTACAAAAATTAAAAGTCAAAACTTGAGATTTTTAGAAAAAGTAAAGAATTTTTGAGAAGATTTGTAAAATTTTTGACCAATTTTGAAAATAAACTCGAGATTTCGTAGACTGTTGAATTTTAGAAAAAAAATCGACAATTCCTACAGAATTCTTTCGAAAGAGAAAATTTTAAGAAAAAGCTGTTGAGAATAAAACAAAACTTTGAAAAAAGAGAAAGATAATGTAACGCAATTGTAAATAGATAGAATAGAATTTAGTGCGTAAGTTTCTAGAATGATCTGATAAGGGGAAAGCGGTCGCGATAACGAAGCAAACGGCAGATAAGCCGCCAAATGATAGGCCTTATCTGCGAGATTTTTCTAGAACCTGGAAGCCAAAACTATATAAAGCGGCCAGCTTTCCCTCGAGTTAGTTAGAGTCAGTCAGTGTAATTAGTGAGTTAGTAGTTAGAAGCAAATAAGTGAGTTCATTATTCAATTGTAGTGTTCCGAGTTTAGTCTGGTAATAAAGTGGGTCTTATTCAATTCACGTGTTAATAATAATCTCGAACCGATAAACCCGTAACAATAATTATTATTATTATGCATTGTAATTACTCTAACGACATCTTATTCTATTCTACAACCAAAAAAAAACTTCAGAGTCATGTATGTACAATTTTTTTTTCAGGTCGAACGCTCAGAGCTCTGAAGAACGCCTCCGTTTCTCTACTGGACTGTACAGTACAAAACGTAAGTGTCATAAACGGCCCCCTGTTGGAAGGAGTATCCCTACACGGTCTAGTTATATCTTCTGGAGAACTACGAGACATACATCAATCGGCTTTTGCGAAACTGGGGACGCCACTTCAAGCACTCGGTCTACCAAACAATCAACTGAGCGGAGTCCCTATTTTGGCGCTCAGCTCGCTACCCGAATTAGACAGGCTGGATCTGTCCGGAAATAGGTTGAAGACCTTGGAGGCCACGTCGTTTAAGGTAGTGATTTATCTCTTCCTATGTTAAGTTTCGATTACGTGTTACGTGTTAAATTCGATGGTAAATATGTCGTGAATTTAGACCAAGAAATAGAATGTAATACAACAACGAATAACATCAACCGCTTACTGAAACCTTAATGATTTCCGTACTGACTGAATGAATCACAATAGGGAAGCGCGTATATCCAACATTTGCTTCGGGACGTTTCTATTCGAAGAAATGTCTTGTATATTCTAGTCTAGATCCATAGAAGGTTTTACGCCTTTACCACATCGGCAATTAAACATATAATTACGCGATACGTATTTCGCTTGCAAAAGTGATATTTTCAATCCCAATTAATTAGCAAAAGAAGCATCGACATCATCTGCATTGAGATTCAAATCGATTTGGATCAACCACTTACTGAAACCTGAATGATTTCCGTTCTGACTAAATGAATCACAATAGGGAAGCGCATATATCCAACATTTGCTTTGGGACGTTTCTATTCGAAGAAATCTCTTGTATTCTAATCTAGATCCATAAAAGGTTTTACGCCTTTACCACATCGGCAATTAAACATATAATTACGCGATACGTATTTCGCTTGCAAAAGTGATATTTTCAATCCCTAGTTTAATTGACATTTGGACTTTTTCTCGGAATTTGGTGATTAAAGTTCAAATTTCGACTTTTATTTCGAAATTTAGACTATCTTAAAATTTATCACGAAATTTAGACTTTTTTTTCTCGAAAATACCACTTTCTTCCCCGAAATTTCGCCTTTAATCTCGAAGTTTCGAGTTTTTTTTGAGAAATTTCGAGATTAAAGTCAAAATTTACGAAATCGTAAAGACGAGATCAAATTTCGTAAAAACGAGATCAAATTAGATCTAAATCTGATTGTTAAAACTATTACGCTTCAAATACTTCGCTTCGGCCTTTCAACGTTTCGAAAGATTCTTCAAAAATTGTTGTTTACTAACCTAACGAGACATTTTCTTGCAGGGACTGAAAAATTTATCTTTCGTGGACCTCAGCGATAACATCTTGACGAAATTGACCCCGAACGCCTTCGCTAACTTACCGGTGCTCAAAATACTTCGCCTAAGGGGCAACCGCCTGTCCCTCCTGACCGTATCCAGAATGGAACCCATGCCGACCCTCGAGGAGCTAGATTTGTCGGCCAACAACTTGGTGGGACCGATAGGGCCGAAAACATTCCCCAAGATGGTTTCGTTGAGGGACCTCCAGCTTTGCCATAACACGCTGAGTAGTTTGAAGATGGGTTGTTTGGAAGGATTATCGAATTTAGCCACTTTGAGCTTACATCACAATCAGATAGATGTGATCGAGGATCACGCGTTTCGTCAACTTGGGAATTTGGTGAGTTTGGATTTGGCGTATAATAGGATAGTGGCCGTTTCTGGGGCATCTTTGGCCCACTTGGTAAAGTTGACGGATTTGGATTTGAGGAATAATTACTTGAGAGCGGTAACGCCTGATTTAGTGTTACCTTTAAAGAGATTGAAGACTTTGAAGTTGGACGATAACGATATTTCCATTGTGGCTAGTGACGCTTTCAGAGGGAATAACAATTTAAAACACTTGACTCTTGGGGAGAATCCTTTGAATTGCGATTGTAGTTTAACGGAGTTTGCTCTTTGGTTGATAAATTCGTCGCTTCCGAAAGAAGATAAATCAACGGCTCTGTGTACAACGCCACCTAATTTAGAAAACGGACTTTTAATAGAAGTGCCAGTGGAAAATCTTCTCTGCGGTGACGACGATGATGCTGTAGTTACTCCAGCTTTGGCCCCATCTTACAGAGCTAAGATTAACTTGAACAACTTTAACTACGACGGAGCTAATATAAAACTACAATGGACGATCGAAAACGGTGTATCACCTTACACTTGCGATGCGATTTTTATTTTTGAAGAAGAAGGTCCCAACGAAGTTCTAATCGAATCGACCCCGATCACTTGTAATTCCTCCGACGCCTTAGACCCTAAAATCTTAAACGTCGACCTTCCTAATTCCATCTCGCTTCAAGAACAACATAAATACCGCTACTGCATCGCTCTCTTCGAATCCGAACAAACCGACGATGTCTCTCTAGTCCTAGGATGTTCCGACATCATACCTCTCGAGCAAGACGTCAAAATCCAACCGAACACTTACTTCCTCAAGGTTCCAAAAGTCATCTCAATCCAAGCCGATCTCACCCAAGACGGTAACCTCCCGATAACCGTCAAAATCTATCCAGAAATCCGCTGCGAACTCAACCTAGCCATCCTCGAGCAATCAGCCCTCATCTCTCAAAGAAAAATCAACTGCACCGACCCCACTTACACCTTCGTCGGGTTGACCAAAGGTCCGTATCGGGTATGCGCCAACGTTGTCTCGCTCCTACCGTTGGAAATGGCGAAGTCCAGATGCGTGTCCGTTTTCGGGAAAGAGACGAAATCGTTTACTTCTCTGGACGTCGCTTTCGTCTCCATCTTTTTGTTGTTGTGCTTTATGGTGATGGCGTTGATTTGGGGGGTTCGGCGGTTGTTGTCCAAGCCGAAATTGCCGGCCCATCAGTGTTTTATGCCGCCGGATGTCGACGAGGAGCAACATAATCGATACGTCAAGTTGCACGCCACGACGAAGTTGTGAAAAATATGGTTTCGTGATGAACTTGATTGCTGGTGCCATATTTCGTTGATATTTAGGGTGTGCCATCTCACCGGGTTTGACCGGTAGGGAGATATCTCCGGGTCCTAGTTTTAACTCATTATTGGATTGATCGATTTAATGGTTTTGTTTACCCTGAAGAATAACGACTTGAATGTGAGAAACTTTTTTTTGAGTCAGTAATTTACACTGCAAACATAACTTTTATACTAATGAAATAAAGGGACCTTTTTTTTTTGGTCAACAATTTTTTCTAAGCCACGAATATCCAAAATCAATTTTTCATCTAATCTCCGGGTGATCTCGACGCGACAGGTGGCAACCCTATTGATATTTGATCAAAATAGTATTGTAGATAGATAACTCATACTTGATTAACTAATATTTGTGTAGTTTTTACATTTTTTTTATATGTATACTTTTAATACTCAATTATCCGTACTTAATGCATCCATTTATTATAAATAAATGATATTACCTACTGTGTAGGCTGTTAAAAAGTTTAGAGAAAATTAATTATAAATATGCTCACGATTTTATCGTTTGATTGTTAATATTGTTGCCATTAAATTCGACACTATTCTGGTCTTTTTTTGCATTGTAGCTATGTACATAAAATAATATTTTAATTTAATTGTATTAATAACACTTATTTTTATATTGTTACAAATTGTTACAAATAATTTCTGCTTTATGTAATAAAGATCTTTAATATCACACAATTTCAATCAAATTGTTTAAATTTATTTCTCAGGTCATTTGTTGTTAATTAAATATTCCTTTTTCATCCAAATTATTTATAAAATGAGAATTTAAGTAAGCAAGTAGTTTCCCATTTTAGTTGTCTTGTGTCTCGCTTTTCACAAAATTAAATTGTTTAAGACCACTTTCCCTAAACCAACAAAGCGTCATTTAACGATTACGCACAACATTACCTAATTAAATGCTCTAATGTTAACAAACCGATGGTAATGCTTGAGGGTGACGTTTGAGAGTGATGCGTGTTGGTAACACGAAACGACAAGATTACCCCTCCTATCTAAAATCGCTCAACGTGCCTAAAGAGGTTTTCAGTTTAAAAAATAACAAATTTATTGATATTCTCTCGTTGAAAATCTCGATTTTTTTTTCTAAATTTCGATTTTTTTTTAAAATGTCGACCTTTTTCTCGAAATTTTGACCTTAATATCGAAATTTCGACATTTTTCGCGAAATTTCGACTTTAAACACAAAATTTCAACTTTTTTCAAAAATTTCATCTTTTTTCTTTGTTGGGATAGAGGAGTGGTGGGACGCAACTGTCATCTGCCTAATTTAATCATAGAGTATAGAAATTTTAACTTATTTTGGAAATTTTCAGAAAAAAATCGATGTCAAAGTCGGAATTCCGAGATTAAAGTCGAAATTTCGACATTAATCTTGGAATTTTAAGAAAAAAGTAAAAATTTGAAGAAAAAAGTCGAAATTTCGAGGGTAAAGCCAAAATTTCGAGATTAAAGTCGAAGTTTCCAGAAAAAAGGTCGAAATTTGAGAAAAAAATCGAAATTTCGAGAAAATCGAAATTTCGAGAAAGTTGACTTTTCTAAAAATATTTTTTTCATCAATGTTCTTTTTACGCTTTTGTAAAATGTCGAAATTTCTAAATATAATTTTTTTAATCAATGCCTTTCTACGCTTTAATAAATGTCGACTCTGAACTCGAAATTTCGACTTTTTTCTCCAAAATTCTACTTTAACCTTGAAATTTCAAGAAAAAAGTCGACATTTTGGGTAATAAACAATTGAAATTACTTAACGTACCCTACTGCTAAGCGTCAATATTAAGTTGCAAAAGGGTTGGTGTTTAGAATATAGTCTTATATTCTAAGGGTTGGTGGGGCTCAACTGTCATCTGCTTAACCTAACCATAGAATAAGAAATTTCGACTTATCTCGAAATTTCGTGAGAAAAAGTTGAAATTTCGAGATTAGAGCCGAAATCTCCACATTATCTATGAAATTTCCTCAAAAAAAGTCGAAATTTTGAGAATAAAGTGGAAATTCCCTATAATGCACAGACCAATAGGTTTGAACATTTATTAGATTCGAAGTTTGGAAACCAAATACCGGTTTCGATCTTGTTAGATCTCGTCAGTTACCTATGATTCACTATACATGCCTAGAGGGCTGCATGAATTTGTAGTCTAGGTTGCATTCTTCTTGGAAATTCCCCTTTAATCTCGTAATTTCCAGTTTAAACTTCATATTTCTTAATATATTTTTATAAATGAATGACCTTTCTACATCTTCGTAAAAAAATCAAAAAGAAACCAACCAAAAGGCGATTAATCGGAAATCGATTTTTCAGCACCCAGATTTATCGGGAATCCATTCTTTTGCTCACGATTCGAATCAATCCAAAAATCGATTATTTTAAAAAGGAATCGACATCCCTAGGCACGGCGTGGATTTTTGAACCGTTATGAGACCCTGGGGCTTTATAAATGTCGATTTAAGTTCTAAATAATGATCAGGACTTTCAAACAATTGTTGAAGCTTCTAGAAAAACCCTAGAATTTTAAGAATCTCCCTAGAGTTTTTAAAAAATTCCTGGAGCTTTCAGAAAGCCACCGCAATCTACTTAGACTTTTGAAAAGTCTTGGAACTTTCAAAGCTCCTGAAACTTTCCAAAGATTTCTAGACATTTTAGGAAACGCTTAGGGAATTAAACCAGGAGTTTTTTAAGCTTCTAAGAAGTTTTTAGCTTCTTAGTAACTTCGACGAGCTTTAAAATGGATTTTTATATCGTTAGAAGTCCCTGGGGCTCTCTAAATGTTGATTTAAGTTCTAAATAATGTTCAAGACTTGTTAAACAATTTATGAAGCTTTTAGAAAAACTCTATAACTTTTAGAATCTCCCTAAAGTTTTTAGAAAATTCCTGGAGCTTTCAGAAAGCCACCGCAATCTACTTAGACTTTTGAAAAGTCCTGAAACTTTCAAAGCTCCTAAAACATTCCAAAACATTCTAGACATTTGCGGAAACGCTTAGGGAATTAAACCATGAGTTTTTTAAGCTTCTAAGAAGTTTTTTGGCTTCTTAGTAACTTTGACTAGCTTTAAAGTGGAATTTTGAACACTTAGAGGTCCCTGGGGCTTTCTAAATGTCGATTTAAGTTCTAAATAATGATCGGGATTTTCAAACAAATTTTGAAGTTTTTAGAAAAACTCTAGAGCTTTCAAAATCTACTTGGACCTTTAAAACATTTTGAAACTTTCAAGCAAAGCGTCTAAGACGTTCCAAAGATTTCTAGACATTTTAGGAGGCGGTTTGGGAATCAAACCAAGAAAATTATAAGCTTCTAAGAAGTTTTTCAGCTTTTTAGTAACGTCAACGAGCTTCAAACTGGATATTTGAACTCTTGGGCGTCTCAGGTGCTTGTTAAATATCGATTTAAGTTGTAGGACTTTCAAACAACTTTTGATGCTTTTAGAAAAACTCTAGAGCTTTCAGAATCTCTCTGGAGTAATTAGAACATTTGGGGAGCTTTCAGAAAGCCGCCGTAATATTTTGGAATTTACTTGGACCTTAGAAAAATCTTGGAATTTTTAGAGAAATCTCCTGGAACATTCCCTAGATTTCTAGCCGTTCTTGGTAACTGTTGTCACTTTAGAGAACCAAGCCAAAAATATTTTAAGCATCTAAGAAGTTTTTCAGATTTTTTATTAATCTCGACGAGTTTTAAAGTGAATTATTGAGAGTTAAGGGGATTTTTAAATATCGATGTAGGTTCTAAAATAATTTTAAGACTTTCAGACAACTTTTATAGCTTTTAGAATCGCCCTAGAGTTTTCAGAAATTTTTTGAATGTTTCAGAAAGCAACCGTAATATTTTGGAATCCATTTGGACATTTGAAAAATTTTAGAATTTTCTAAAAGATCTTCGAACATTCTAAAGATTTCTAGACATTTCAATAACTCTGTGACGTTTGCAATAAGTCTACGGGGCTTTCAATAACTCTGTGGGGCTTTCAGTAACTCTGTGGGGCTTTCAATAATTCCGTGGGGCTTTCAATAACTCTGTGGGGCTTTCAAGATATTGCTGGGACCTTTAAGTGGAATTTTTCGAACGTCTTCAAACTTTGGGGGTCTCCAAGAGGTTACTTATTGCCCTAAAATTGTTAAAACTTTTCAAAACTTCCAAAAATCCTAGAGTAATATTTTGGAATCTACTTAGACACTGCAGGGCCTTTAATAAGCCTGCAGGGCTTTCAGTAACTCTGTGGGCTTTTCAATAATTTTGTGGGGCTTTCAATAACCCTGTGGGGCTTTCAAGATATTTCTGGGACCTTTTAGTAGAATTTTTCCGACGTCTTCAAACTTTGGGGGCCTCCAAGAGACTCTATAGTGCCCTAAAATTGTTAAAAATTTTCAAAACTTCCAAAAACCCTAGAGTAATATTTTGGAATCTACTTGGACATTTGAAAAATTTTGGAATTTTCTAAAAGGTCCTCGAACATTCTAAAGATTTCTAGACATTTCAATAACTCTGTGACGTTTGCAGTAAATCTACGGGGCTTTCAATAACTCTGTGGGGCTTTCAGTAACTCTGTGGGGCTTTCAATAATTCCGTGGGGCTTTCAATAACACTGTGGGGCTTTCAAGATATTGCTGGGACCTTTAAGTGAAATTTTTCGAACGTCTTCAAACTTTGGGGGTCTCCAAGAGGCTACTTATTGCCCTAAAGTTGTTAAAACTTATCAAAACTTCCAAAAACCTTAGAGTAATATTTTGGAATTTACTTAGACATTTGAAAAATTTTGGGATTTTTTAAAAGGTCCTCGAACCTTCCAAAGATTTCTATATAACTCTGTGGCGTTTTCAATAAGTCTGGGGGCTTTCAATAACTCTGTGGGGCTTTCAGTAACTCTGTGGAGCTTTGAGTAACTCTGAGGGGCTTTCAATAAGCTTGCGGGGCTTTCAATAACTCTGTGGGGCTTTAAAAAGCCTGCGGGGCTTTCAGTAACTCTGCAGGTCCTTTAATAAGCCTGCAGGGCTTTCAGTAACTCTGTGGGCCTTTCAATAATTTCGTGGGGCTTTCAATAATTTCGTGGGGCTTTCAATAACTCTGTGGGGCTTTCAAGATATTTCTGGGACCTTTTAGTAGAATTTTTCCGACGTCTTCAAACTTTGGCGGCCTCCAAGAGACTCTCTAGTGCCCTAAAATTGTTAAAAGTTTTCAAAACTTCCAAAAACCCTAGAATAATATTTTGGAATCTACTTGGACATTTGAAAAGTTTTGGAATTTTCTAAAAGGTCCTCGAACCTTCCAAAGATTTCTAGACATTTTAATAACTCTGTGGCGTTTTCAATAAGTCTGCGGGGCTTTCAATAACTCTGTGGGGCTTTCAATAACTCTGTGGAGCTTTGAGTAACTCTGAGGGGCTTTCAATAAGCTTGCGGGACTTTCAATAACTGTGTGGGGCTTTAATAAGCCTGCGGGGCTTTCAGTAACTCTGTAGGGCCTTTAACAAGCCTGCAGGGCTTTCAGTAACTCTGTGGGCCTTTCAATAATTTCGTGGGGCTTTCAATAACTCTGTGGGGCTTTCAAGATATTTCTGGGACCTTTAAGTGGAATTTTTCGGACGTCTTCAAACTTTGGGGGCCTCCAAGAGACTCTTTAGGGCCCTAAAATTGTTAAAAGTTTTCAAAACTTCCAAAAACCCTAGAATAATATTTTGGAATGTACTTGGACATTTGAAAAATTTTGGAATTTTCTAAAAGATCCTCGAACTTTCCAAAGATTTCTAGACATTTAAATAACTCTGTGGCATTTAAGCCTGCGGGGCTTTCAATAACTTTGTGGGGCTTTCAATAACTCTGTGGGGCTTTCAGTAACTCTGTACGCGTTGGAGATTTTCTAGAGTTGTCTAGAAGCTTTTGATGCATCTAATAAGTTTCTAGAATGTCTAGAAACCACTGAAAATCTTCTAAAGTTATCAGGTAGCTTAACAAGCTTTTAAAAAGGAGGAATCCCATTCAGCTGTCAAGTAACTTTTGAAACTTTCTTGCCACCGCAATCTACTTAGACTTTTGAAAAGTCTTGGAATTTTCAAAGCTCGCATCAGGCAGGTCGAAGCGTAAGCGGACAAAACCGGTTTCGCAACGAAATTAAAAGATAAAATGGAGCAGTTATTATGGCAGTTACAGACAAATTAGTGACACTATTGAATGTATAGCGTATTTTGTCGTTGTTTTTTGCATTATAGTGTCAACACGTTTATGACCAATATTATTGTATCAACAAAAGGTATCGAGGATTGTCCATGATTAAATAAACAACGTCAAACCGTTAAAGTTTGTTGTTTGTTGCTAGTTACACTGAATTTGCACATTTAAATTGAAATATGCAAATTTGTTTTGAAGTTTCTTTTTGAAATTTCCAGTTTATAGTCAACATCTTCTGCACACAATCGAAATAATTCGCTGTTATGCTCTTTTTTCAACATTTCTTGGATTTTAAACTCGAAATTCTTTTTAAATTTGGATTTTTTTTGAAACTTTTCAATTATTACTTTTTAAAATGCCAGCTTTATAATCGAAATTTCAAAAAAAATAAAATTTCGCAGGTCCAAGTCGTCAAAAAAAGTCAACATTTAAAAAAAAAATCGTGACGGAAAAACCTTCAGTTTCAACAAAGTCGAAAAAAGTATGAATATTAAACAAAAGCCAAGATCTATCAAAAGAAAGTTAAAATTTTGGAACATGTCGAAATTTTGGAAAAAGTCAAAATTTTGGAAAAAGTCGAAATATTGGAAAAGTCCAAATGGATAGTTAAAATTTTGAAACAAATCCAGCGTGTTTCTGAAAAATTGAAGTTACTTCAAGATTAATTTCAATTGCGTTGGAATAATAATTTCCAAATTTGGAAAGCTAAATTTTATTTAAAAAAAAAAGTGTTTTAACAACATGCAGGTTTAAAATAATTTCTTTAGGCGTAAAATTGTTGCGTCCAAATTAAGAATATCTCTAATATCAATAGAGCCAAATTGCGTATATAACCAATGGTACACAAAATACGAAGCAGAGGCGGTCGATTAGAGTTCCCCAAAGGATCCACATCGCTTGCTGATTCTCTATTAATTTGGGTAGAGACATTTGACTCAGTTTACCATATTCTTCAGCCAGCTGAAACCAAATTTGAATTAGACAAATTTAAAAGTCGTCATCGATAATTTGTTTCGGTTTCAACGCAGGAAAGGAAATATGAACAGAAGAAAATTATCCTAGATTTTGAAGGTTATCCCTTTCTATATTGATATACAAACGCTTTTATTGCTAAATATCTAGTACACAGACGCGACAAAATTGCGGAATTGTAGACAAAGTTCTGCGATTGTTTATAAACAAATGAGAACAAATCACTTGTTCGACAATTTCATATGGACAAAAAATCGCCGTCTCACTTGGTACGGTGTCTCGGAAACTAGTTTAGATGAATTGCGCAGGTGTGGACGTCTGACAAAGTCCCTAAACCATTTTGAGATTTGTTCGGGACTGTCTATAGATAAAATCCTCGATTTGTTTATAGACAGTCGCGCGATTTTGTCCACGAATGTTAACAAACGAATTTTGCTCACCTTGATATCAGGAAGCAGAAATGCAGTCTTGAGAATCTTTGAAGTTAGAATATTGACGAGACAATGGGACAGAGACGTCTTGTGATTGTTTCGACTAATGTTGATGATGATTATGGCCACCGATAGATGAAGAACGCTCGCAACCATCGACGAAGTGTATATCAAAACTGCCATCACAAAATTTATAAAAATCACTATAATAAGCGACCACTGTATTGCATACGACGCAGAAAAAACTCTCCTTTTAATCAGAAATCTTTTTCCCTTAGTCAGTAAAAGATTTTTAATCAGGAAAAGATTTTTCTGCTTCCTTAATATTTTTCTACTTCAGGAATCGTAAAATTAAAATTTGAATATCATTTACGTACTCACCAATATTTGGAACATATCTGGAATGAGTCGGTAAGTAAAGACCGAGACCAATTAACATTGTAGCTGAGATCAACAAATTTAAACAACTCATGCAGATTTTGTATGGACCAAAAGGTGATACCCAAAACGACGTCAGAAAAGAAGCTGCCAATACTGAAACGATGTTGGTTAGTATTTTGTAATCACCCGAAAAGAATCAGTATCACACGTTTTACAAATTAATGAAGAACAAAAAATTTGATATACAAAACTTCTCGCTTGAATGGGGGGGGGGGGATAAGATTTGTATATCAATTTTTGAAAACCAAGGACCAGCTTGTTTCACTAAAAAAATAATCTCAATTTTCATTAAATCGTTTTCTCCATAACTGCGACACAACATGTTCATGGAATGATTAAATCTAGTGAAAAATGAGTTTCCTGTTAACGTTAACTGTTTGGTGGTTTGGTGGTGGAACGGACTGGTCCTTGGTTATCTTCAAAAATTAATATACAGAATTTGTCCCCTGAAATCAAGAAAGATTAAATAACACAACAAAGGTTACTGGCTAACGCGTTTCGACAGCCAAGCTGTTATCTTCAGAGAGAGATTTGGCTGTCGAAACGCGTCAGAGCAACTTTTGTTGTGTTTTTTAATCTTTCTTGGTTTTAGGGGACAAGGTTTGTATTTCAAGGAGTTGTTTATTTAAATGTTTAAAAATACTGTTCTAGAGCCTATTTTAGGAAAATATCGAAAAAAGCAAGAAAACTTGCTTATTGCTAATTTTTAACAAAGGATCTTGCTCTTGCTAAAAGAACTTCTTGTCTTTATCTCGCTCACAAATTTATTGTATTCTTGCAGCAAGAACAAAACAAGGACAAGAAAACGCAAACCAAGCACAAGAAATTCGTCAAACACTTAATCCATCCACTCATTGTTTTCCTTTTCCTTATTTTTTTAGTGTAATCAAATTATTTTCAGATGCAACGCCATGTGGTGATGGGGGTTCCATACTTGGCGTTAGACCTCTTCCAAATTAGAGAAATCTCATTGCTGAAGCACATTGCGCTTCCGAAAGATCCAGAAACGAAAAAATTATTGGAACAAGCGGAGAAAATGTTGATCGACGCCTGTATTTCAGTTAACTGTTTGGAGTTTTTTCTGTTCGTACGTTAAACTTGACAAGTCTCGATGACTTACTCAAGAAAGGGGTAAAGAATATCGCCGTGTAGGTTTTAGGGTCACGTTTCAGCGTAAAACAGAGTTCTAAGCTCGGGGGATCTAAATATGCTTTATTGTCGGAATCCTGCCATCCAGAACTCGTCAGAGCTTCCACCTTTTCTATATTCCACTCGGAGGAGTAATGATCAAACTGGAAAACGAATCTACTTTAGTAAATCATCCGCAGAATGACAATGATTATAAATTTTATATTCCTTTTGGAGGAACAATGATCGAATTAGAAAATAAATCTAATTCAGAGGAGAATAACAATTTATTCTAAATTTTATATTCCCTTTGGGGGAACAATGATTAAATTAGAAAATAGCAAAATACCTGAGAAACACCAAGTATCTGAAAAGTTCCTAAATCTGTAGTCATTTCTCCAAAACTATAGAATTTTCTGGTTAACATAATAAGATTATTCTATTGTTTGGGAACAGTAGCCCAGAGAAACTTACAATTGTGCTGCCGTTCTCGTTGAATTCCAACTGTATGTTGCTGTAGTCTGCCCAAAAGGAGAAAAAAAGATCGCACTTGTGGGAATCTTTCGGCCAAGCTCCGAAATCGTTGGAGCCGCACCAGGACTTCAAATGGAACATCGGATTCCATTGGACTAGGCCAGTGTTTTGGACCACCATCAAGCTATCTTCTAGGATATCTCTGCCGTCACCTACGGCGCTAAACAGAATCGTAAGATTATCGCACTGTCGCCTATTTTCTAGAGACAGACCGAAGCTAGACTTTTGGCCGAAAGCGAAATTCAACCTCTAAGGTGGTAAAAATAGGCATCAAAAACCATTCAAAACGTGTGCAATGAGTAATACAGGCTCTTGTATTTAAAGTTGCCTATATGCGAACTTTTGGTGGAACGGACTGGTCCTTGGTTATCTTCAAAAATTGAAATACAGAACTTGTCCCTTGAAATCAAGAAAGATTAAAAAGCACATCAAAGGTTGCTCTAACAGCTTGGTTGTCGAAACGCGTTAGAGCAACCTCTTAAGTATCTCTCTGAAGATGATAGCTTGGCTATCGAAACGTGTTAGAGCAATCTTTGTTGCGTTTTTTAATCTTTCTTGGTTTCAGGGGACAAGTTCTGTATTTCAATTTTTATACGCGAACGGACGTCGTTGATGAATGTGTTTCCATACGAATTTGTCCAAATTTTTACAGGTGATTACAGTTCTTTTCTTTAAATATAAATTTCTAAACATTTAAGTCATCAACTCGACATTTTGACTTTAATTTGCCACTTCCGCAACTTCGGTTGATCTCTACTTGTAACAATTAAAACCTTAATTTGGGTGTTTACGTTAAAAAATTCTTACTTATATAAAATGAGGTCAGGTTGCCAGATTTCTCCTCTAAAAATATGAACTTCGGATATTCCGTTGTAATCCGAGATATTCCACTGTAGCTTCTCGTCTAACCAAGCCTAAAACGCAAACAATCACCACATAAAATGCAAACCAGAGATTAATGCAAACAATAACCACACAAGATGCAAACAATCACCAATAAGATGTAAATAATCACAACATATTCCATGTTTGATTTTATATTTGTAAAATTTTGAATTTTGGTATTGAGAACAATGTGGTTTCTTTTGAATTTCAGTGATTTCTACATCAGGAAACCATACACAATCTATTGTGGTATTCTGTAGAGATTATTACCAAATATTTTCTGTTTAAAGACAGCATTTCACAAGTTTTAAAAAAACTAAATTAACTTTGATCCCCACACGACGTTTTAACTTACCAAATTGCTGATACCCTTAAGCTCCATTGCCGAGTTATGTTCATCCTGAAAGAATCAACATAAATATCACGTACAATTGATTCAAAGGGCGATTATCACCAAATTGATAAAGTGCGTCACCAGTTGCATGGACACAACGGTGATATCAGAAGCGTTCTTCACCGGCCTGACATAAGGATCGTATCCGAAGAGTAGATCCCTTCTCAATCGTTCTAAATCAGTTAAATTTCTTGCGGCCATCTAAAAAACTCAAATTTGATTGTGTCCCATCGACAAAAGCGACCAAGTACCTTGGCGTCTTCCTCTCTGTCGCAATCGAAATACCATTTGGCCTCGATGCCAGCCCAAGTGCTGAAACTGATCACTTTCAGGGGTAGCGGGTCGGGGTCGGTCCAATTGATGAAGGAAGTGGTTTCGCCCTCTTTTCCCATTTCGATTAGACCACCTAAACCACGAGACAATGTTAGCGCGATGGTTTGGTTTATTTAGCTTTCAAAGTCAGTGTTAGCGTTGATTGAATTCAATCAATGGTATTAGATAATTTTTCAACACTTTTGGAAGAAACAAGCCCATTTTTTAATATTGTAATGCAATGTTAATAGATGGAATAGAATTTAGAATAGAATTGTAGAATTTAGTACATAAGAAAAGTTTCTAGAATAATCTGATAAGGGGAAAGCAACCGCGATAACGAAGCAAATGGCAGATAAGCGTTCCCGAAATTTCGGCGAACGATAAGCCTTATCTGCCGGATTGTTCTAAAACCTGGATGCCAAAACTATATAAGGCAGTCAGCTTTCCCTCGAGTCAGTCAGTTAGAATCAGTGTAATTGATGAGTTAGTAGAAGTCAATAATAAGTGAGTTAATTGTTCAATTGTGATCCAAGTTTAGTTAAGTAATAAAGTGGGTATTATTTTCAATTCACGTGTGAATCAATTCGAACCGATAAAGCGCATAACAATATCTTTTGTTTAAAAAACGAACTAAAATCCTCTTGACATTCTATTGCTCGACTTAAGACATAATTTAACTCATTTTGATTTGTCAATTCATTTACGTTTATGGAGAAAGCAAGAAACTATTCTTTACTATTTCTTCGCCTTTTCTTTAGTGTTTGTCGATCTTCTTGAAATTCAGTGATTTTTACCTCATTCGCCTTTTTGAAACCTTTTACATTTGAAGATAAACTATAAAAAAATTCTAATAATATCTAATTCGCAAACTCAGATCTAGACAAGACTTGGTAATAGATAGAGAATTGGTTTAGAAATTTTGGAACATTTTTGAAAGAAATCTTGGTTATCTTCAAAAATTGATAACAAATCTTGTCCCCTGAATCCAAAAAACTTTGAAAAACACAACAACACTTCCTTTAACACGTTTCGATTGTATTGTTGTTTTTTTTTTAATTTTTCTTAGTTTCAGTTGATAAGATTTGTATATCAATTTTTGAAGACAACCAAGGACCAGCACTTTCCACAAAAAAAATGGGAATTGTTCCTTTTGAAAGTGGTGAAGTGAAAAGTTATGGAAGTTCTTTCGATCCAAGTTATGGAGAAGATTTTTTCAGGATAGATGGACGAATGGACGGCAGAGGAATAGACTAATGGACGGTAGACGAATGGACGGAGATGAATGGACAATAGAGGAATAGATTAATGGACGGTAGACGAATGGACGGAGACGAATGGACGGTTGAGGAATAGATGAATGGGCGGTAGATGGATGGACTAATAGGCGGTAGAGGGACAGTACATCTCATCAGCTACTCACACTATACAAAGCTCAAGTTAGGCCGAACATTAGAATACTGTTCTCGTGTTTGGAGTTCAGCCCTAAAGCACACTTTAGCTCTTTTGGATTCAATTCAAAGAAGGATGCGAGAAAGAGGATAGATGGCAATGAACTGCTTTCTTAAACAAGGATAGGTTGTAACTTTTGGAGAAAATTCCTTTTGGTTCTTTTGGATTCAATTCAAAGAAGAGCGATTCGCCTAATTGATAGCAAGAGTTTGACCGATTCTCTCGAAAAACTAGAGCGCAGGTGGATGGTCGATGACGTGTCTCTTTTTTACAAGTACTATCATGGAAGATGCTCGCAGGAACTAATAGGATTGATCCCCTCAAGGGCACGACTCTTGAGGCATACAAGACAGTCTGAGACAGCAAATTCCTGTGCAGTCCAGCTTGACACACTGAGGACTTCCATTTACGGAGACTCTTTTTTCTATAGAATTTCCAAGCTATGGAACGCGTCTTGTATGCCTCAAGAATCTTGCCCTTGAGTGGATCAATCCTATTAGTTCCTGCGAGCAACTTCCATGATAGTACTTGTAAAAAAGAGATACACGTTATCAACCATCCACCTGCGCTCTAGTTTTTCGAGAGAATCGGTCAAACTCTTGTTATCAATTAGGCGAATCGCCCTTTGAATTGAATCCAAAAGAACTAAAAGGAATTTTCCCCAAAAGCTACAACCTATCCTTGTTTAAGAAAGCAGTTCATTGCCATCTATCCTTGTTCTCGCATCCTACTCGCAATACTTTGAAGGCATAATGAAGTTACCTTTCGCGAGTGGATTAAACTTAAAAATGAAAAGTTAAACAAATTTTCCTCGAATCTTACGTTTGGAAATGTGCAGCCAGAAGAAGCTGGGATCCAACGCCGACAATAGCCCTTTGGTGCGATTGGAGGCCTTCACTTCCGACTTCTGCTTTCGTCTGATGTCGGTGAAGGTGTTGCCGCCGGCGCCTATGACGATTTCGTAAGCGGGATCGTCCTTTTCTATGTTGACAGAGGGCGCCAGCAATATATGGGCGTCGCTGGGGGCCAAAACGGCGAAATGGAAATCGAGCAGGCTGTCGGGGTCTTGCGGATCAGAAATCTTGTAGAAATCGCGATAGATGCTGCCCGAGCGGGAATAGTGCACCTTGCAACGGCTTAAATCTGAAACTCGCATTTAGACAATTCATGTTATGGTATTTATGGAAATTTTACTATTTTGGGTGTTTTGGGATGTCTTTGTTTGAGAGACTTGCACTCTTACTACCATCAATTAACGCCACCACACTTAACAGGCAAAAAATTTCCATTTGGTTATGTTTTGAAAAAGTTGAAACAAGTATTTAGTAAAATGCCCATTTTTAGAGGTTAATTAAGCTAGTTTTCTATTTTTCTTTTTGATGGAACGCACTGGCCCTTGATGATCTTCAAAAATTGATATTGTAACGAAATATAAATTATAGAATTTAGTGCATAAGAAACATTTCTAGAAAGATCTGATAAGGAGAAAGCGGCTGCGATAACGAAGCAAACGGCAGATAAGCATTCCAGAAATTTCGGTAAACGATAACCCTTATCTGCGGGATTTTTCTAGAACCTAGTAGCCAAAACTATATAAGGCGGTCGCCTTTCCTTCGAGTCAGTTAGTCAGTGTAGTTAATTAGTGAGTTAGTGGTCAGAAGTCAATAAGTGAGTTAATTATTCAGTTATGGTGTTCCGAGTTAAGTTTAGAAATAAAGTGGGTATTATTCAGCAAGTGTTAATAATCATTTCGAACCGATAAGCACGTAAAATATACAAATCATACCCCCTAGAACCAGAAAAATTAAGAAACCTTGTGTTTCAACTTTTGATGCAACACTTTAACGTGTTTCGAGAGCCAGCCACCATCTTCAGAGAGATACTAAAGACATACTCGCGTTAGAACAACTGTTATTGTGTTTTTTAATCTTTCTTGATCTTAAGGGACACGATTTGTATATAAATTTTATAGTTCTCTACTGAAACACCGTGCTTCGTACTGGAAATATTCCTACTATAACAAATTTTTTGGGTCCAATTAGGAAAAGTTTGTATCTACTATAATAATTAATTTCTTTGTTTATGGACTATAGAGAGCTGTTTTTTTTTCAGTCAGATTTTCTTCTTAATTCATATTTTCCTAATTGTCCTCGTTTGAAATCTAATTCTGTGTACTCGTAAATACCGCTTGTACCTCGTGCGCCCAAGACCAAATTTGAATTTCGCAACACCTTCAACAAATTTTGCGTTAGTAATTTGTAGAAATAAAAACAATATAAAAATACAAAGTAAAGTGTGGTTCACTTCAGGCTAAGAGACTGCTAAAAAATTTACTAAGGTCGAACTAATTTGATTGGGTTTTTAATACAGCTTACAGTAGAAGAAGAATTAGTTGCAACTGCATTATCTACAATAATTAAAACAAAGCATTCTGTTCAACTTTATTTCAATTATATATTTCTAAAGCATAAAAAAAGTTGACCTACCTGTGGAGTTAGCTGGATAGAATTTCGCTTGAATTAGAAGCACCCAAGAAAGTAGAATTAAAACGTAAGATAGGTTCATCTTGTTGATTTTAATGGTATGAAAAATTGAATTATCTGCGAGAGCAGCATCACTTCCTCCGCTTTTTATCACTATTTTATCGCGTGTGTATTTTTCAGATTTATGTACGTCCTTCCTGTAACTAAGTAAAGCAAGAAATTTCTTCTAATTCGTCTCAATATTATTTGGACGACGATGGGAGCAAAATGACAAATTTATACTTTTAAAGTAATTTCTCTCCCTTAGAACGATAAAGAGCGATCGTTTTAACAAATTTTAAATCCACTATTGAATTGTTTTTATTATAAATATAGTTTTTGAATTATTTATAAACATAATAAGACCGTTGATCGATCAACGATAAGACTCAATATAAAATAAAGCTGACTGGACTATGAGCTATGACTGGACCACAACGTTTCACGCGGTTTTACAATTAAATTAAAAAAAATTAAACTAGCTTAGCAGTTAGATTAAAAGGGAAATCTAAGGTTCGAATTCGGATATGCTGTTACTTTTCGATGATGTGCCAAATGAGGGCAACTGCGCGAAAACTTTATCTTTGATGCTGGCGTCGATCAACATTTTCTCCGCTTGCTCCAATAATTTTTTCGTTTCTGGATCCTCCGGAAGCGCAATTCGCTTCGGCAAGGAGATTTCTCTAATTTCGAAGAGGTCTAACGCCAAGTATGGAGCCCCCATCGCCACATGGCGTTGCATCTGAAAAGAATTTGAATACACTAAAAAAATTAGGAAAAGGAAAACAACGACTGGATGGATTAGGTGTTTGATGAATTTCTTGTGCTTGGCTTGCGTTTTCTTGTTCTTGTTTTGTTCTTGCTGCAAGAATGCAATAAATTTGTGAGCAAGATAAAGACAAGAAGTTCTTTTAGCAAGAGCAAGATCCTTTGTTAAAAATTAGCAATAAGCAAGTTTTCTTGCTTTTTTCGATATTTTCCTAAAATAGGCTCTAAAACAGTATTCTTAAACATTTGAATAAACAACTCCTTGAAATACAAACCTTGTCCCCTGAAACCAAGAAAGATTAAAAAACACAACAGAGGTTGCCCTAACGCGTTTCGAAATGTGTTAGAGCAGCAGCATCTCTCTGCAAATGACATTTTGGCTGTCAAAACACGTTAGAGCAACGTTTCTTAGCTTTTTTAATCTTTGTTAGATTCTCTTAAAAATATTTAAGCTTGGCGGCTGATCTATTAATAGAACAGAGTTACTCATGAACAGTTTGAAGAGTTTTACATATAGCTCTCGTACACGCAGTCGATGCGTAAGACTCACGCATCAATAACTGATTGTTCGATGCTCCTATTTGCTTTAATGCGCCAAATTCAAAAGATATATAAGTTTCTAACATCTTTCTTGATTTCAGTGGACAAGATTTGTATTTCAATTTTTGAAGATAACCAAGGACCAGTCCAAAACAACTCCTTTATAATTAATAAGAATTGCTCAGCAAGACAAGCTCAGGAATTAGATTGCAAGACAAAAAATTTTGCTTTGTGCTTCAGTAGAATTGATTTATAAACCTGTTCTTTACGAGCTTCCACCAAAGCCATTTTGTAGTTAAGGTCGCTCTTCGTGCCACCGATTTCAGTTAAATCCTTTTTCAGAATGAAATCCAAATGTTCCAATGCGACGGCTCGGATGATTCCCCTCAGTTTGATCATCGCCATCGCAGCTAAAATTAATTTCTTCGTTACAAAGCGACCTAATTAATAATACAAAATAATGCTCTGATTTGTACAAATATAAGTAGTTTTCAATTAATTGATTTTGAAAATATTGTTACGGCCTTATCGGTTCGATTGATTACACTTGATGATGGATTGTACCCACTTTATTACTGAACTAAACTCGGAACACTTCAACTGAATAATTAACTCACTTATTGATTTCTAATTACTAACTCACTAACTACACTGACTTCAACTGACTGATACGAGGGAAAGCCAACCGGCTTATATAGTTTTGGCCCCCAGATTCTAGAACAATCCGGCAGATAAGGCTTATCGTTTGCCGAAATTTAGTGAACGCTTATCTGCCGTTTGCTTCGTTATCGCGGCCGCTTTCCCATTATCAGATCTTTCTAGAAACATATCTTATGCACTAAATTCTGCAATTTACATTTCGTTACAATATAATCCTTTTTGTGGTTTTTGACTGATACATTCTAAGATGAAGTTTTGAAATGGATAAAAAATTCGTTTTTTAACAGGAAAATATGAATGTTACGACTACGTATCAACAAATTTGAACATTTTGCCAAATTATGAAATAATTTCCTCTAATACCGTTCAATATCTGGGGCGTTTTTCAAAGCTTTCCACGTCTTTGGTATCAGAACGCTATTTTGCAAAGGGGGCGGCTTTAGAATGCACATGTCTCGCTTATCATCATCTGACTCGCCTTTGATCTTGATCTTAATTTTTGCCGCATAGTTGCAACAAGTTAACCAAATGTTGGATCTCTCCCATGGGTCTTCGTTTGCCCTAAAATTAAATTTGAAATTGAGCTGGCTGACATCTTAATCTACTTACTTTTATTTCAAAAATTCTATTTTAGCTTACCGAGCCCCTTTGTGGGATATCTAAGCTAGTACAGGATATATTTCTTCCGGGATTGGACCGTCTCAAACTACTAAAAGTGTTCGACGTTTCGCCCACCATCGTAGGGGGCTTCTTCAGGAACAAAGAAAAGAGAAATAAATGAAAAGACGAATATGAGGAAATATGCAAAAATGAAAGAATGAAAAGGTCAATTCCAAACATCAGAACATGGTAACTCAGTATGTTCACCATACCAGAGGCAGAACTCTTCTGAATTGAAAATTGGTACAAAGGATAAGAAAATTTAGATAGAAGAGCACGGTAACTCAGTATGTCCACCATACCAGAGGCGAAACTCTTCTTCAGAAGAGTGGAACACTTTTAGTAGTTCTTTGACACGGTCCAATCCCGGAAGAAGTATATCCTGGCTGTGGAAGCCTTCGTTATCTTACCTACTTTTATTTCAAAAATTCTATTTTAGCTTACCGAGCCCAGTTTGTAGGATACGTAAGTTAATATAATTTTTTTAAAATAATTCAAGACAATCAATAATGAGCCAAAAATGAAACTGGATTACCTACTTTTCTTCAGTTTCCGTCACCAAATATTCTTCGGAGTCACTATCGTCGTATTGCTTTCTTTTTCTCCTCGGTCCCGGTATTATAGGATTCGTCGACCATTCTACAGTGGTACCTTCGGTTTTTAAACATGGAAATTTCACCCTCACGCTCTGGACGCATCTTTCCTCCTTTAGACTCCACAGCTTCAGTAACTAGGCTCAAAATTATTAATAATATATATGTAACGAATAATAATATATATTTAACAAATAATATTATTTATCCCATTTTAACTTACAGAATCCTCGGAGCACGTTAACAAGCTGTTTAAAGAGGGTAATACTTGAACCGCTACGATTGATTTAAAGTGGTCATATAGGACAGCAGTTGGACAAGATGTCACTAAAATATTCCACAATCTGACAGCGCCGTCGTCGCTGCCTGTCACCAGTAACTCCAAAGAGTGATCCAAGCTGAAGGTATTAGCCCCCTAAAACTCAATTTGAATGTTACAAATTGTCATTTCTCGTCACGCGCTTGGGAGAAACCAAAATATTACCCGTTTCATAGCGAAAACTTCTGCAGAATTCTTCTGATTTAAATGAGTGCGAACGACTCCCGCTTTCGGGTCCTTACCGCAACTGTTCAACGTGTCGTTTAATCCGAAGTAATTCATTTGCAGTATCGACGCACGGTGTAAACGTCCGTAGCTCTTGATGACGACGTGTTTCGTCTCTTCTTGCAACTCCTAACGAATTTTTTGTTAGTATTTGGTCAGTGACGAACGTGTCGTCATTTTGGCCTTCTTTAGCTCTAAGTAGACTTGAGCAAAACCTGGTCTCTATATTAGAGCCGTCAGGTGCAGAGCTGGGCAAATTACTTCTATTAAATTATGTTGTAATAAAGGAATTAAATTACTAAAAGTAATTGGAATTCCAAATAGGAATTGAATTTCTTTTTGTAATTTCAATACAATGAGGAATGTTAGTCAGGTGTCCCAATTTTATGTCCCGTGTCCCACCTAATTTCTGAGTGAAGTCAACTTTTTTTTTGGCAAACTAATTTATTTTTGGGGCACGTTTTTACTTCTCTTAATCATCATCTCTTTGATTAGTACACTCTTTTTGTTTTGAAACCTCACAGCCCCAGTCTATATTGCACTTTAACATTCATTACAGGTGGAAGGTTGCAAAATGACAATTCTGTTGAGCTTGGGGCGCAAAGACATGGCGCTTGACTATGGTGCAATGCTTATGGCAAGGACCTATATATTTTGTGGCAAAAACATGGTTTCAACACCGCGCCGACCTACTTACTTTCCAAATAAAGAGTGTGATTTTATCTTTCTGTTTGACACGCAAGAGTTGGCACTTCGCTTGAAGAAACTTCATCGTTATCAAGTTTCCAAACTGATCGCCCATGAACAGAGTACTCGTGCCGTTATCTTCGGATTTATACGCAAGCGTCTAAATGCAAGTTTTAGATTAATAAAGCGAGTCGAGGGCCAAATTACTCAAAAATTACCTGGATTATGTTCCCTGTTGAATAAATTAACCAACAAGGGATGTGGTTCAAGTTCGATGCATCGTAAATTGTGATACTTCTGGTGCTATTCGTTATGATTAGCATTCGAGCGTCCGGGCAGTAAACGGCGTCCGTTATCCATCTGTTTCTCCGTCGTCTTTCCTCCTCATTCTTGTGAATATCGCTTCGAACCATTATCACTTGATAGGAGGTAAGGAAATCGAAGTTGCCATCATATATGCCCACCGCCCCGTATTTGGCGAAGAGTACGTAGCAAAAATACTTATCGGTTTCGATCGTTAGACCTTTCACTATTGGGTCCCTCTTGAAAATATACAATACAAGTCACAAAGTACAGTACGATAAAGTACAGAATGATAAAGAGAATTTTTCGTTTTTACCTTAGTGTGGGCGACGGCGTCAATCTTAGAAATATTAATTTGTACGCAGTGATCATCATGAGGGGATAAATTTTCGATAAGAAAATCGATAAAATCTGTCCACGACATCGTAAGTTGTCCACTATTTTTCGTTATTTCTTCGAATAGCAAAGAGCTCTGAATGGAATACTTTGGACTTTCTGAAACAAAGCAAAGTTTTTGCATCAAGTGAATTGATTTTAAATAAAATTATCAAGCACATTTGATCCTGATTAATCCAAAATTAAAAAACCGATGTCAATTTGTAATAAAAACAATACTTTCAAAGAAATTGTAACAATTAGTTGGCATTGCAAACTAATTGATATATTAACGTCCATCATAAACGAAATGTCGGATCAAAAATATGAAAATGCGATTTCATAGGAACTAAAAAATGACAAAAAGAAATTCTCAATGATTTTAATACATTTTGAAATAATTAAAAGAGCCAGAAAAACAAATATTCAAAAAAGTCACGGGTTTTGACAAACGAAAACAAAAAGTAATCTAACAGCATTTGAGGTCTTCCTGGTGTTTACTCTTGCACACACTGTATATTGCACACGCTGTATATAGCACACTCTGTATATGCACACTTTGTATATGACACATTCTGCATATTTCACACGCTGTATATTGCACACTTACCCACGATATTTTGAATTGTATCCATAAATGCTTCCCTGGTCAGCCTCTGTTCATTGCTGCGTTCGAATGATTCTTTTAAAACTTCGAATTGCTTTGGTTTCAGATTTTGTATTAAACTGAACCATGGAATAAACGAAAATTCTTCCACCGTATCAAAGCTTTCGTAAAATAAACGCATTTTAGGAGAATACATAAAAAATCTCAATGTGTTACCTCAAAGAGTATATTTCAGTACCAATTAAGGATTCGGCACTTTCGTCCATTGTAGTCACGTTTAACGACTAAACAAGAATTGTTTAATCGATATTAATGGTAATCGGATTATTACCCATATGTAGTTGCCCATGTTGCACACCCTTCAATCCACCCCTACAAGAATAAACAAATTTTCGAGGTTAAAGTTGAAAATAAAAATAGGCAATCTTCGAGACTGCCGACAGAAGTGAAAACTTAAAGCTAGGAAATATGTACTGTTGCAGCTCAAACCCACACTAGTTAACAAGTCAGTATATTGCAAAAAATTGAAAAAAAACTTGTCAAACTTTCTTATATTGTGTATGTTCGTGTCGTGTGGAAACGAATCTAATATTTATTGATAATGAAATACACTTTAATATGCTCTGATAATAGTAGAATATTTAACATTAGGGCATGGTCATAACGCGTGATGGTCACGTGTGATGGTTACGCATGATGGTCACATGTGATGGTTACGCGTGATGGTCACGCAAAACTACAAGTTTACTCTCTATTCAAAATCGTTCAACATACCTAAAGAAGTTGTCACTTCAAAAATCGATATGTCTACCAAATGTCAATTTTTTGCGTTTAAAAACGAAACGTTTTGAGAATTGAAATTGATTAAAAAGAGTTTAGGATTCAATCTTAAGTCTAATCTTAAATCTAAAATTTTGGAAAAAAATTTCAAAGTTTTGAATTTCTAATCGAAAATTTAGGGAAAAAAAATGAAAATTGAGACTGCTGCAAACTTTGGGGAAAAAGTGACATCGAAAGAAACGTAATTTATATTAAAACAAATTTTACTTATTAGAAATTTTCTAATTCACAGCAATAATTATTTAATTAAAAAAATAACAATAATTCGAAAGTTATAAAAAAATGTCCAATTTAATACTGAAATTGCGAGAAAAAAATTCAAAATTTCGCGATTGAGTTCGCAATTAAACAAAAACAGAATTTCCAAACCGAAAAGGGCATTTAGCAAAAAATAAAAACTGAAATAAATATGGAATAAAAATAAGTTTCGAAAAAAAAACAAAATAATTTTGCCAAAATTCCAAGAGAAATGTCGAGTTGTCGAAATTAAAATCCAAAATTAAAAAAAAAGCAGAAAAAATGTAGGCAACACATTATTCATCAAAGTGTTTAACCCGTGAAGACAGCTTTACTTCTGGTGATTTTTTTTAGTAACTTTTTCAAAGGTTGACAATTATGGTCTACCTCGATGCACATTTATCTAAATTGAACTGTATAGTAATTCCTCGTTATCCAAGGGGATTCTTGTCACAATCACGGATAACCAAAACCGTGGACCGTGAATAACGAAGTTACTTAGATACTCGATATTAAAAAATAAATCTATATAACAGCAAACTACATAGGACATATAAAAGCACTTATACATATTTATTATACATTTTTTATGTGCTTAAATTGTATATGATCGCTAGAAAATAATATATAAATTTAAAGGAAAGCAGAATACTTACAAATATACATACAATTTGAGAGATTTAGGGCGCAGAATACCTCCATTTAGAGTTTAGAGCAGCAGCAGACACTTTTTAAAAATTATGCACGACGTTGCCAAGTTTTCGACAACTTTGGTTATATTTATGTATTTGTCACTTAAGTGCGGTAAGTTCTTTTCTTGAATATTATTCAGGTGAGGATTTTGTCGAATACATTTTTATTTTTGGGAACCGTTACCACATAATCTTTGAATTACAGCGGATAAACAAAACCGCGAATGAGTGATTATTATAATTTGCGAGCATGTCCTCTTGTGAACGCGAACAAAACTAAAATTGTGTCATAGAGTCCCTAAATAAAGACGTCTTAAAATATCTATGTCTCGCTGTAGTATTGCCAACTTTGTCATGGCTAAAAACTGCCCATGACCGAAAAAAATCTGTAGAAATCTGTAAATGTTGAAAACCTAGGTCCACAAATTTTGTTTATTTCATTTAAATAACCGATATTTTCTCGATGAGATAAAATTGATGAGAAAAAAGCTCTTCATTACACGATTATATCACATATAGCACAAACTGACGAGACTTATTCTTTATCTTGTCTGATTGACAAAAAAAAGACCTCCCCACAAAATGATTAAACAGATTTAGACGAAGTTTTACCGGGGACACAAAAAACCACAATAGTAGTTCGTGCAACAAGAGCGGATATGATGTCCATATCGCACGAGAACGAAGTTTGAGCACGACGCCGAAGGCGGAGTGCCTCAATCGTTTGAGTGCGATATGGACAATCCGCTCGAGTTGTACAGCGTATTTTTCCCACGACTACGATCTATCAAAGACTAAAATACGATCTAGCAAATTAATAATTTTTCATGTGACATTTGCAGTTTCTAATATATTTTATATAGTGTCCATGTGTCAATGAAATGTCATAAATTTATCGTAACAAAATTTATATTTACTATTTGATTTTTAAGGTAATCATATCTTGAATATTTATTTCACTTGCCGCCTCAGAAATGTCCGCTGGGATAAAGTTTACTGATGCTGCACTAAAAGCACTCATTTTAAATATTTTCTTCGGTAAATACCGAAGTCAGTTTGACAGATTCTATGGTATAATTCTGAATCTAAAAATGACATTCGTTTTTATCGCATGCCGTGATTGATCAATTTCATATCCACACTAGTGTGACCAATCACGGCGCGACTTTGATTATATCCGTTCACTAGACTGATATGATCTATCTATCCTGTTCGTAAGGTATAAAGAAAGCTGTGAATATACGGGTGGGAGTGGGAAAAATAAATAAGAACTAGGGATGATCGATATTCATCGATGGTGAATGAACATCGATGTTTTTCCACTCGATGTTTTAATATCGATGTTAAGTTTTCGATAATATTGACACATCGATGTTATGAGAATAAAATCGGAACATCGATACACTCTAAGTCTAGAGATAGGCCATCTAGCGTGATTAGGTGTAACAAATGTTGCTTAATGTTGCTATTAGTATTATTTCACCTTCACCCAATTTACACTAGATGTCGCTAATCGATGTAACCAAATTAAAACCAACAAAATAAAAAGATGTCAATTTTAAGCCATGGTCAACTTTTTTTCTTATCTAAGAATAAAGTGGGAGCGAGTGTTAGTAGAGTTTTAGTAATGAAACTTCGAAAACGAAATAATAGGTATAGTAAATCTACCCTATATTGTACTCTATGTCTGTCCAGTAAACTCAAACCTTTGCAGTAATGTCACCCAATAATCTACTATGAATTTGCTTACATCGCTTACTATATGTATAACTTATAATAAAATGGATTGTTTTTTTTTACCTAAAACATCGATGTTTTCGGACATCGATATATTTCGTTCGATATTCATCGTACATCGATACTTTTGAATCGATGTTAATACTGATGTCAATATCGATGTTTTTCTAATATCGATCATCCCTAATAACAACCAGAAGAAGGTTAACTCTCCTCAATCGACCGTTTGAGTCCCGTGACTTTCAAGCCCGTCTAGGTTGAAAATCTAGTTTGAAACTGCTCAGTGCAGTAGAGATGGAAAGGTCCGAGATTTTAAAGGTATCAAATCCGGCTATATATCCACTTCTATGGCCCCTTTTCTTCAAGATTAAAGTTATTATATTTCATTCTACCAATTTTGTTGTAGGATTTAATTCTCTAAAGTAATTCAAAAAATTACTCAAATAATATATAACATAATAATTGAAATAATATGCGGTGCGCCTATGAGATAAGGCGAGAGTTAACCTTTTGATTGTTATTTATTTTGTGAAAAAACTAAATTTAAAGCCCATATCGTTGATTGAACAAATTTTTCAATCAATGCCCTCGTAAAAAAATTGATCTACACGTAAATCTGATTCTATGCATCTACAACTTAAATTCTAAGGTTGGCAAAAGTGATGTCAATATTTCATTGACATCCCGCGCTGTCATATGTTGCTATTTTGATCACAGGGAAAAATATTACTGACGTTGGTCGCCCTGCGATTCGCCAAACGTCAAAATTTCAACAAAAATAAAAAATAAACCCGAATGTGGGGCCCTTTCACAGCTTTCCAACCCCTAATATCGTGACCAACTTCCCCGGTTTTATTCCCTCCGTAAAACTTTTCGTTATCGAGACCGCGTCGACGTTTAATCCACATTGGAAATATTTCCCGCCATTTGAAGGTGTGGTTAAATTTGTTGGCGCTATCAACCGAGCGTTCGACGGAAGGAAAACATTCGATCGCTTTGTATGGATATTTGAGCGATTCGAGGCGTATTTTATCGCGAAAATGGTATCGGACGATGCGGCGGATACTCTATTTAAACGGCACACCGACCTGTGCAACAAATTGAATCTGGACTTGAAGGCTATTACGGAATCTTGGGAGAGTTTTCAGGAGATTAGCAAGAATTATACGCTGGAGGTTGGAGTTTTGTATCTTTTTTTTTTCATGGTGATTATATTGGTGTTTTGTAGGGGGACAGTTTGCATTGGCTAGGTTGCGCTATTTTTGTGGCGTGTAGAAATTCGATAACGCCGACGGTAGGAAAATCGGTGATACAGGGAAATTGTGTGAATCTAACGGCCCTGTTAAGACATTGTAATTTGGGGTACAAAGCCGGAGTTGTTACGGAAGATAAATTACAACTGTTTTGTTTTAGATTGAATCAATTCTTTTGTAATATTAGAAAATGGGCCGATATGGTCAATTTATCTGATGAATTTAGAAAGAAGATTGAGTTTTTAGAAGGTACTTTTGCCGTCACTTGTAATGTATTTAAGGAGTATTGTAAAATATTCCCTAAAATATTTAAACTTCCTGATTTGAGCGATATCGAGGGTGGTAAACAAAGGAATCGGAGGCAGAGGTAACACATTTTTTTGCATTAAATTGTCAATTTGGCATGTCATTTTTTCTTAGGGTTAGATTAATATCGAGTTGTTTCAGGTCATCTGTTTGTACGTCCTCCAGACTGTTTGAATTTTTTTGGAATTTGTACATTACGATTAGAGGGGAATATCCCACCTATAGCAACGATTTGGTGCAATCTTATCATCTGTTGTTAGTCATGTGTGATTTAGCCTTTAGGAATGCTTTTATGGCAGAAAGGAAAGATTTATTAAACCCTCAATTCTCTGGTAATTAAATTTTATATTCTTGTACAAGGTTTTTTTAGGTTAGAAATGTTTTTTTTAACTTATTAGTATATTGTTGTTGTAACCGTTTAAATTCATTAGTTTCCGAAATACTTGTTATTCATAATTCTAAATATAAACCTGAAATTTGAACCTTTTTACTGGAATTTGTTACAAAAACTCCATTTTTGGATGCAATTTTAAATTTTTTCTGAAAATTTAGATCTTTTTTGCGAAGATTCCATATTTCAATTTTAAATTCAAAAATTTGGGAATATTTTTACAATATTTCATGGTCTTTTTCTAAATTTTGACTCTTTCTGTAACTTTGCAATGAAAAATATTGTTCTTTTTAAAATTTTAATTGTAAAATCATTTCAACTTGAATTCGTTCTATAATTTTCAATATTTTATCACGGTAGGCTTTCTTTCCCAAAATTTTTATTTCAAGTTTTAAAATGAGGATTTTTCTGAATAACTTTTAATTTCTCAATTTTTTATTTTTGAAGCTGTTTGGTATAATTTTTTTTTTTAATTTCTATCAACAACTTTATTCAGTTTAAGTGGTAAAATATTTGTCTTTATTTTGTAACACAGGAATACCATCTGATTGGCACAATTCCAACGCTCAAGTACCTTCAGAGGTTCCGTGCATAATAGATAAAATCATGGATACACCGGATATGGTCGATGCTAAATACATTAAACAATATCATTGTAAAAACATGTTAAGCGCTCTATTTCACAATGGCACTCTCTTGGGTAATGAGGTGAACTTTTGCGGTTTGTTGGAACCTCTTGTCTTTGACTCGAATTCAAAAAGTTTATCCAAAGCTTATGAAGCTCAATTACTTAGCAGAGGGGGCTTCGATGAAAGAATTTTCTTAGGTAAACACTTTTCTTCTGCTTTTTAATAACATAAAACAAAGAAAATCAATTTTAGCGGAGTATAAACGAAGAATAATTGAGAGGGAACAACTTAATTATGGAGTAGGCTCCTATGACTCTGCATCTGGTGATGGTTCGGCTTCTGAATCGCCATCGGCAGGAGACCACCAATTTGGAATGGTAATGCGCGCCGTTATGTCATTTTGTGTATCGATTTAGAGTTTCTGTTAGAAGCAGTTTTTTCATTAATTTGTCCATTAGATTGATGTACGTTAAATTATTACTGATGCTTAATTTAGGGTTAACTTGGTAAATGTTTATTAACTTTATTTAACATTTTTGCGACCTAGTTTCGAAATATTTAAATTTTTATTTCAGAACTGGGTTGTAGAAATGTTTATTAATGTTTTCTACCAGTCAGTCAGGTTCTGCCATAGCTTAATCAGTAAATTGAATTAAAAAATATTTAATATAATTTTATATTTAAAATACTTTTCTAAGGTGACCCCGAAAGTGGCAGAGACGCCCCTAACTGGACGACGCTTTCTGGGACCCAAGGAGCACGATACGTCGACGTTAATGACTGCGACGCAAAACATCGCTCGCCTTCATGCTCTATTGAGCGGTAGAGGTCCGGAACCTAGCGAGGCGCTCCTACAAATTTTCCAGTAAGTCTGACAAAGTGAAAAATAATAATTTGATTAATGTAATTGCAGATCCTGTAATTCGGATCCGACTGAAAAAGTGAAGAATATAATTAAGAATCTAGGGACAAAATTCGTAGATTCCTACACTCAGAACAATCAGAATGAAGAGCAAGCGGAATACGCAAGAACTAGGTTACAGTTCGCAACGACGCTCTTCTATAAATTAGTCGAAAGTATTTTGAATCATGAGATGACGATCAATAAAGATATTTCTGTATGTTTGATTAGTTTAGTTGTTTCTTTCAGTAATTTGCATGTTTTAGGTTCTTGTTCAAATCGATTCTTTCTATGAGTGTCTCCTTGCCTGTTCGTTACAAATTGTACTACACTCTTATAATAGCCACAAGAAATTTCCTTGGATTTTAACGTATTTAGGTGTACAAGCGTGTCACTTTCTCAAGGTAATCGAACTGGTTGTTAGATCAAAAGACAACTTTAACAGGGACACGATAAAACACTTGAATATGGTAATAGCTTTCAAAGTAAATCACATGCGTTTCTAATTTTATCAATTTAGATTGAAGAGATGATTTTGGAATCTTTAGTTTGGAAATCAAATAGTATTTTGTGGAATATGCTGACGACTTCCGATGGGGATATTCCTACTTTCGAAGAGACGGCGCTACCTGGCCATTTGCTATACGACGAGACCGAAAACGCCGATAATACTCAAAAACCGGACTCGGAAACTAGTAATTTGATTCAACATTTTTTAATTTCAACGGTTTAATTTGCTCGTTTCAGCCCCACGTAGGTCGCCAGGTCCTTCGGCTGCCGATAACTTTCAATCGCCCATTAGCGGCGTCAGCCGGCAACTGTTCCCTACTTCTCAAGGAGGCCAGTCGTTGCTTCAAAAGCACACGCATTTGAGTAAGTCGCTACTTCAATGTTTTCAAATTTACGAACTTGCAAATTTATAATTTTGGTGAGAAATTAAACAAATTCGGTGATACAACTAAACAAATCTGGCGATACACCGTCCAATTCCGTTTCTAATCTATCGCAATTTTTCGAAACAGTGTTAACGGACGCGGACGGTAATAAGCGCCTCATTCCCATCATGGAATCCGAAGCTAAAGCCCCCAAGGAGCAGCCCACGTCTGATAGTCCCAGTAATCCGCCTACCACGCCTGTCAAGCCTAAGCGAACGGGTAGTCTTTCTATAATTTTCCGGAAGGTACGTTACCAGAAGGCACCAACAACACGTAAAAGGTTGAAATTTCAGTTTTATAATTTGGCCGGCGTCCGGATGGAGCACCTCTGCACCAGACTGAACATAACCGATGTAGAACTGAAAAGAAAGATTTGGACGGTGTTCGAGCATTCGGTCAGGAAACACACCGGTCTCCTCAGAGATAGACATCTGGACCAATTGCTTATGTGCGCCGTTTACGTCATCTGTAAAGTCTCGGGGAATCCGCAAAATTTCGCCGACATTATGAAATCCTATCGGGAGCAGCCGCAGTGCGACAGCCACATATATCGAAGCGTATTGATTAAACCCAAAGAAATTAGAAGCGGGGAAGCTGGGGAAGTCGAAGAGGTACCCGAAAAAAGAGGCGATTTAATCGAATTTTACAACTCTGTGTATATATCGCTGATGAAGTCGTTCGCGGTCAAATTTTCCAATAATTTACTTCAGGTAATTTCCTACGATTTCGATATTTTAAACTGAGTTTTATAATTGCAGGGTTCTGATATACTTTTAAGCCCGTTGCCAGCGCCGAAGAAGAATTTGGTTTCCCCCAGCGTACAAGTTGTCAAAAATATTTTTATTAAACCTATGGATAGTCCAACAGTACAGGCCACTAGTGGAAAGAGTTATAACTATTATTTCAGTCGGAGTCCTTCGAAGGTAATACTTAGTATTTTAGTTAATACGTTGACTGCCGTTCTGAACCCATGGTTCAAAAAGTAATGTCAGGATAATGAAAAAAATCTTGATGTTGCGATGTCTTTGTATATACCTGTCGGTTGCCCCACTCCAGTTTTCTTGCTTGGCCCTGTCACAAGGGATCGTAAATTTTATTTCAGGGCAGTAGCCAACTAGTACAACGAGAGAAACCAAGCAACCTCCGAAGAGTGAACAATAAACCGTGTAAATAAACCAACCTTTTCTTTTATTTTGTCTACCGCAAGGGTAGTGGTCCTTCGCAAAAGCAAAAATAACATTTAATAAATCATACAATCCCCAAATAGTGATAGGAAGCCGAGATTTCTGGCCCAACGTTCGGGACATTCGTTACACAAGTTGGCTTACAACCCGACTTAAAATAAAAACAATCAACCCACATTCACAAGATTTTGGTCCTACGAAACGGATCAAACACACCCTCAACATTTGACATTATTGATGTTTGGATTTTACTCGTAACATTAAGCTTGAAAGCACGAATCTTCAAATTTTCGAACACTGAAATTCGAAAGATGTCGAAATTTCGTTAAGAAACTAGAAACTTTTGCTTTTTTAGTTCAAAGTACATATTATCCATTATCGAATGTCAGCATAAAGTGCAGTTCCACACTTGGTAGCTCTCATTACATTTGTGTATTTTTTGTAGGATCTCAAAGACATAAACAGGGCGATTAACAGCAACGGCATCACTGGCAAGAGAAATTTGACTGAAGGGGTAACTGAAGTGCCCAGTAGTAAACGAATAGCGACGAGGAAAGTTCAGAATTTACTCGAAGAGAGGCGCAATCAGAATACCGAATAGAGACGTTTTATTTGTAATTTAAGTAGTTTCTGCAATTGTTACTTCTCATTTTTTGGCAGATTTAACACGCATCTTGTTTGCCCAATCATGTGTTCTTTTTTTTGATGAAAATTTTTAGATTAAGCACGATTATTATGGAGTACAAGTAATGTGTTTATTTATTTTATAATAATTTAATTGTGATTAAATTAAATAACTTGTTTAGCTGATAGTTTATTAAAATTAAATCATTTTTATGTATTATTGAGTCCGATTAAAGCTAAAGTTTATTGTAAAATTAAAAGACTTATCGAGAACTGATTATTTTTTATCTTTCTCTAGATTCTTAGAGAATTCTAGAATTGGATATTTTATATTTATGTATGGAATAATAGATATTTTAACAAATGCTTTTGCCATTTTATTTGCATTTGATGGGTACAGGCAAAGAAGGCGATAAATCATAATAAGCAGGTTTGAGAAAAAAGGGGTTTTAAAATTTAGATTCTCGTTCTTTATTAAAGGGAAATAAAAATCTATTATAACTCTTAACTTGGTGTATTTTTAGCATGTGATTCTCAACTAAATGAACGTCATGCTTTTGACCAGCAGGCGATGTTACTCATTTTTGGAAAAAAATTGACTTATCACCGTCTTAGCCTGTACCCTTCCTTTGTGTTCTTATGAAAACTCGTCAGATTCAACAGCGGCGTAGCTAGGAATCAATCTCAAAATTCAATCTTAAGTTATCTTAATTGTTAACTTGAAACAGTTTTGATTTTCCAGAAACGTTTATTTTCTTTTCAAAATTTTAACTTATTTTGGAATACAGACTTTAAAAATATGACATTACATTTTTATTTTTTCTGGAATTTTTAAGTTAAACGCAAAACTAATTTCACTTTTTAAAGTGCGGCTTAAACGAAACGTTCTTCCATTTTCCTTAAAATTGTGGAGCTTCATATTTAGATTTTTTCTTGAAATTTTGACTCAATTTTTTAAAAATAAATTTTGGGTTGTTTTATAATATCGTCTTTTTTCATATAAATTCAAGTTTACAGCTTCAATTGCTGCATTTCCTTTGAAATATCTATTTGAAAATTAAATTTTTCCTTGAAATTTCTATTTTTTACCGAAAATATCGACTTAATTCTTAAAAGTTCAAGTTTAGACAAGATTATTTTTTAATTTTTATACAAATTTTTAGTACATTTAAAATATCAGAATGTCTGCTTTCAATTTGACTTTTTGCCTTAAGCTTGAACTTTAAATGTCTGCTTTTTTCATGAAAATTTTGACTTGAAACACTTTTTCACTTCTTTTTCAAAATTTCATCTTTTAATAACAAAATTTTAATTTTTTTTTCTTTAAAATGACAATTGTTTACTTTTAATATGTTTTTTTGTGTCTTTTTTTTTTTACTTAAAATTCAAAATTATGACTTTCTAGAAATTTCGATTTTTTTCTGAAATTTCGAATTCGAAATTTCATAAATTCTGACTTTTTAATTTGAATTTCTTATTGATTGTTACATTTTCAATTTTTAATTATTTTTTTTTTCTTCAACCTTTGATTTAAATTTTGAACGTTTCAAAAATTTTTTTGAAAGTTGCAGATTTTTCTCCGAATTTCGTGTTTAATCCCAAAAATTCGCTAAAAATCCAAGTTTAAACAGCTAAACGACAATTTAAACAACGCATAGTACACAAGACATTGAACTTTCCACATAGTTAATTTAACTTAAGGATTAGAGCTTAAAATTATGAATAACAAGTTGACACAAACGAAAACTAGTCGGATTTACTTGTGATAGGTCTGGGATAATGCTCAGTGACGGTTACGCATTTTTAAATCTATTATATTCGTAGCCGGAGCTACAAATTAATATTAACATGTTGGTGACGCTACTTTAGTGTGATGGTAACGCTCCATTACCGTGATGGTAACGCTCCATTATCGTGAAGGTAACGCTCCATTACCGTGATGATAACGCTCCATTACCGTAATGGTAACGCTCCATTACCGTCATGGTAACGCTCCATTACTGTAATGGTAACGCTCCATTACCGTGATGGTAACGCTCCATTACCGTGACGGTATCGGGACCCTTACCAAAGATATGGTTCAATTCGCTGGAAGAAATTTTCACATTCAAAAGGAGAATTTTATTGAATGTATTTTCATGATAATGACATGTCTCGTCAGTCAAAAAACAAAAATATTCATTTTAAAGAGTTATTCTAATGAAGCTTAGTAATTTTCTACGCAATCATTTATTTTCTTAATATTCCTGATTGAAAAGATAACTTTGACCTTTCATTTGAGATGTAACCAGAGCCTAGATGTGACGCGTTTTAGATTTTAAATTCGCGGCGGCGATCCCCGTCAAGGGTGGTTTTGCTCTTATTAATTCTTAAAGCGCGTGCGCCGGCAAACGACGCGCCCTGAGACGAGCGAGCACCCAGCACCTGTTGTCTTCCATTCTCATTGTTCACCAGAAGCCGGCCGGAGAAGCTTTAGTTTAGGTTTAGTCGTCCGAATCGATTCGAACGCCACCATTTCATTGTAGTTTCGCGAGTGTTCTTTCGAATCCAAGTTAAACGATGTCCGAACAGGAAGCGACGACGCAAAACAACGACGCCCCAAAGGCCGAGAACGAAACGCAGGAGATCAAGGAGAACGGGACGACGGAAGCCGAACCTGTTGCTGATGGCGAAAAAGAGAGCCCCAAGGAGATGAGGGCCGTGGTGCTTACCGGCTTCGGCGGGTTGAAGTCTGTTAAGATTTTGAAGAAGCCCGAGCCCGCGGTCAACGAAGGGGAGGTGCTCGTCCGCGTTAAGGCCTGGTGAGTCCAGATTGCATCGATATCATATTGATTTTTGTGTTTTTTTTTTCGCCTTGTCCCATATGGCGTTTTATTTCTTATTCGTATCGATACGAACGTTCTTTGTAAGTTGCACGCTGCAATTAGAGCAAAATTAATTAAATCGAATGCAGTTTTGCTTTGTAATTTGAATCATTAATAAAACTCATCAAAAATCCAATTTTTTTTTAAATCAACTTGAGGATTAAGTTTTGAAAGCGTGGACATGCATAAGCGTTTCCTTTTTTTTATACCTTTTTATGGTAATGCATCAGTTTTATGTCCTGATTTAACTTTCTTATTTTTGTTGAAATAAAACTAATTATGCTAATCTTTCGATCTTTTTTGCGATTAATGTTGTGCCATATTAAGTAGATATCGACTGAAATTTTTGTTTTGACTACTTCCAGCAACAAAAAAACTACGTTCGAACGCAGTTTCAGTTGTTCGTACGCGGTTTCGGTCGTTCGAACGCGATTTCAGATTTGATACAAGACGGTCGAAACTTTGCCTCCAACGAAACTTCAAATTTAAAGTCGTAATTTTTAGAAATTCAAACTTCGAGAAAAACTAAAAATTTCAATTTTAAACTGATTATAAATTCAAAGAAGTGTATAATTTTCAAGTTTAAACTGAGAAACTGAAAATTGAAATGAGAGATTGAGAATTGAACTGAGAAATTGAGAATTGAACTCAGAAATTGAGAATTGAAATGAGAGATTGAGAATTGAACGAAGAAATTGAGAATTGAACTGAGAAATTGAGAATTGAAATGAGAGATTGAGAATTGAACTAAAAAATTGAGAATTGAACTGAAAAATTGAGAATTGAAATGAGAGATTGAAAATTGAACTGAGAAATTGAGAATTGAACTGAGAAATTGAGAATTGAACTGAAAAATTGAGAATTGAACTGAGAAATTAAGAATTGAACTGAGAAATTGAGAATTGAACTGAGAAATTGAGAATTGAACTGAGAATTTGAAAATGGAACTAAAAAACTGAGAAAAAGAGTGGAATTAAAAAAAAATGACTCGAAATGTTGAGGCGTATCTACTATGCTCTTGGTTCATTGCGAGTAGAAAGCGAAAGTGAAAAAAGTTTAAATATTTTCAATATAAATTTAAATGCGCTTTTTTCGCTACCCTTAGGGGTGATTAAGTAGATGTTTAGTCATTTCTTACATTTTTTTACACAGCTTTGAATTATGAGACGAATTACTAAATTTTTTTGCATACAAACGTCTTGGCCTTCGAGGTTAAATATCAGAAATCTTCGCTGTTGATAAATATTGATGAGACCGATAATTGTAAGGCATTAAAAGAAAATCTGTCGAACAAGATAATTGAAGCATTATGCATGAAAACAGGACAGGTAATTATGAAATGCATTTTTAATTAAAAACGTCTGTTACTTCTACAGCAATATAAAATACTTTCAGATTAAACTGGATATTTTTAAATTGGTTTTCTATATTAAGTTGGCTATTTTATCTTTAATCGTTCTATCTTCGTTCGGTTTTTTACGCTTTTAGTAGTTCACCATTGACCAGATTGCATTTTACTGTTTATTCATCAATTTTAATCTCGACATTTTGAGTATTATTTCCAAATTTCGAGAAGAGTTAATCATTTGTTAAAAAAAATTAAATTAAAAATCGATTGGAGTATAGATTTGACTCGAGATATTCAAACCTGATTTGAGTAATCTCGCTTTAGATCTCCATAGACTCGCTTTAGATCTCCATAGACTCGCTTTAGATCTCCATAGACTCGCTTTAGATCTCCATAGACTCGCTTTAGATCTTCATAGACTCGCTTTAGATCTCCATAGAGCAGCGGTTCTCAAACTTTTTTGCTAATGGAACCCTTTTAAAAAATAAAATTTTCAACGGAACCCTAAATTAAAAGCAAAACCAGTTTTATGTGTATTGTTATTAATAATAGCTTCCTCTTTAATACACGCGTCTATTTTATTATGGCTGCCGGCGGAGCCCTTCCGGAGGCATTGCGGAGCACCGGGGTTCCGCGGAGCACACTTTGAGAAACGCTGCCATAGAGGAATGATCTCTAACCCGCGGAAGGTCGATCAGTCATCGGGATGGTGCGTTGACTCATCTACCGGAAACGGCGACGATGTGAATCAAAAAGTGGAAATATTAAGCGAATTTATTTTCCGACGAATTATGAACGCTTCAGCCGGAAGCTAAACCATCTAGGATCACCATTTATTTTGTCGGTTCGCCCTACAGAAGGTTCATGTACTCGTTGCGCGCATTTGACAATATTAATAACTAATCATGACACTCGGTAGCTAAGAGACGTAATGATGTTACGAATCTTTTCCACACGTTCGAGTTTGACTTGGGAGATTTTAAGGGGAAAAAGTATCTCGAAACTTAATACTAACAGTAGAGCATGTTAGTAACACGTGATGGTGACGCAAAACCATAAGTTTACCCCCCTATCTGAAAAAAGCTCAACGCGCCTAAAGTCTTCACTTCAAACGAATGTTTCAATTTTAAGCTTAATTTCGAAATGATTTTTCCAAAATTTCGACTTCTACTGAATCGTTCTTGATCGTTGGGTAACCAAAATTCGATTTTTTTGAATGTTTCGGATATTTCGCCACTTATTTCCCGAATCATTTTATTTACAAAAGTTATCGCCGCTACCGGAATCAGGCGGCAGTACAACGAGACACTTAAAAGTCCAAAGAGATTAGAGGAACAAGCAACGGAGCCTTATTGCATTTTTAACGACCTCGACCAATAAATTATTTGATTAGTTATTTAAATCGGGCGTTATCAGCGGCGATAGTGAGCGAAATGCATGCCCCTTCTAGCGAAGCAGCATTTCTCGTTTAAATTCCATCGAAAACAATGTGATATAATAAATTAATGCGACAAAAACACGATTGATAAGTCAGTTGAGAGCTTCGAAGCTACCGTTATCTCGAATCGGACGATGTTTGCAATTCTGTTATTACTTCGGAAATTATTAAATCGACATCGAGGTCAACGTTGCCCTTAATGAATTGTTTGTGCTCGCAGAACGACGTCAAGACAAACACTTCTATTCTACATGGAAACTGTTAGAAATAAACTTGACGAGTCCAGATTTAAATCCAATTGAGCAGTTTTGGTGACACGCGACACCGTAATTACCACTCTGGCAGTCATATTGAACCTTCATTTAACGGATATTAATTACATTTTCAAGAGGGAAGGCGATCAACCCTCAATGTCTCTTATTTTAATTCTTCAATCGATTTAGTTACTTTTCAATATTTAACTCTGGTTTCTGCATAATCGAATTAAACATATTAATAAAAATACTATTTCAATACTAACATGAAGTCATGTCAACGTTTTATTTCCATAACGACATGAAGTTATGTCGTTATGAAAATTGTTAATATTTGTCATATGATTACAGACGCCGCGTGTGGAACAATTTTTGTGTTCGAAACTTTTTTTTTTTGTTAAAGCTCATTATAAACAAGAGTAAATCGTGCGTTCGCATTCGCAAATGTAATTAGCGAGCCGTATTGTGATCAAAACGTTTCATAATGCAGGCTGATAGAATTTATTTTCCGCGATGGCATCAAAACGGAATTACCGACTGGAGCGATATCGATTTGTTCTCTGTGTTATCACAATTTGATGAAATTTAGTTAGCCACATCAAATAGAACCGACGCAGAATCAACCATAGATACACATTTTATTAGAGAGACTTTCTACGAATAATAACATCGAATAAAATCGCTAGCATACTTCGTAATTTGTTTGTAGTTTCAGCTTGAAATTTCGATTTTTTTTTTCCTTAAGGTTATAACTTTTAAACTCGTACATTTCCCAATTTGGGGTTTAAAATTCGACATTTCGCAATTTGGAGTTTAAAACTCGACATTTCGACTTTAAAACTCTAAATTGCAAAAAGGAATTGGGCAGTTATGAGGACCGCCCTGACTGACTTGAAACTATGATTTCCGACGAATTATAAACGCTCCAGCCGGAAGCTTTCAGCTTCCGGCTGGAGCGTTTTCTAGGATCACCATTTGAATTTTCGCATTAATTGTAATATCAAAAATAAAAATTTCATAATTTGGAAATTACCATTATTATTAGTCTAGATTTTACATCTTTTATATTTGTATGTGGCTATTTGACCCCCGTTTTCGATCAAGCTGTTTTTTAATTTTTTTACTCGTACTAATATTACTATTGACTATATTATTAATATTAGAACGTGTTGATAACGATAGCGTGATGGTGACGTGAGTTATCGTGATGGTCACGTGAGTTAGCGTCACGGTCACGTGAGTTAGCGTCACGGTCACGTAAGTTAGCGTCACGGTCACGTGAGTTAGCGTCACGGTCACGTAAGTTAGCGTCACGGTCACGTGAGTTAGCATGATAGTAACACCAAACTGCAAGTTTTCCCCTATCAAAAGTCGCCCAACGTACCTAAAACACTTTTCGCTTCAAAGAATTGAAAATTCAACATCAAACATTATAATTACATTGTTTTGAAAAAAAAAGAGAAAGGAGTACTTTTTGAATTTTTGTTGATAACAATGAGAAATTTGGAGTTCAATTGAAATAAATAGAAATCATTCAAATCTCATTTAATTTATATTTATAGGCAACTGTAATTTTAACAACTAACGCGACTTATATCTTATAATATATTTTTTTTATTTTAGTTATAATTAGAATAAGAATACCAAAATGTAAAACACTCATCACTGATTAAATAATATATTATCGCAAATATGGTTTTAGAGTTATGTTGGATCTTATATCGCCAAGTTCTTTCATAATATTCGATTTGTAATCATTAGGGCGAAACCAAATCATTTACATAAATTTCCTAGTCTCATTAAAATGGTAACAGCCTGTGGGAAAAAAGCCATAATTTAACTAGACCACGAACATGAGTTTCCGGTTTTTGACAATGTTTAAATACGCCTTCGGCCGAGGAAAATCTTCGATGTATTCAGTTTTGTAGCCCTGAAGCGTAAATTTATATAAAACTAGTGACCTGACTCGAGTTACCTTGTACGAGCTACTCTCTGTTCTGTGTGATCCAATTCAAAGTAATTTACTTTTTGAGTAGCCTACGTACTATATTTTATTCTTGAAAATTTTAATTCATATAAAACTTGACCCTCGACATTCAACCAACCCAATCTATAAAATCTGAATCGGAAAAACGAACAAGACGGACAACAGTAACGTGTATGGTGCGAACGAGACATTCAACCAACCCAACTTATAAAATTAGGATCAGAACAACGAACGAAACAAAAGTGAGGTCTACAGTACGAATGGGACATTCAACCAACCCAATCTATACAATCAGAATCACAATCACGAAAGAAACGGACAAAAATGAGGTCTACAGTGCCACTGGGACATTCAACCAACCCAACCTATAAAATCAGAATCAGAACAACGAACGAAACGGACAAAAGTGCGACTGGGACATTCAACCAACCCAATCTATAAAATCAGAGTCACAATCACGAACGAAACGGACAAAGTGAGGTCTACAGTGCGACTGGGACATTCAACCAATCCAACCTATAAAACCAGAATCAGAACAACGAACAAAACGGAAACGGAAAATTGACTTTTTCAAAGTTTGCAGATTTTTAAAAAAGCAACAATTTTCAAAAAAACAGTCGAATTCTTTTTGAAAAAATTGAAACAGTGTTCGAAAAAAAGTCATAATTTGAAGAAAAACTAGAAATATTTAATTTTTAATCAAAAATAATCGAAATTTTTATAAAAAATTTACTCTTTCAAAATTTACGAATTTTCAAAAAAAACGCATATTTACAAAAAAAAATCACATTCTCTCGAAAAAGATCGAAACAATGTTAAGAAAAAGTCAGAATTTAAAGAAAAACTAGAAATATTTATGTTTTAATTTAAAAAAGTCGAAATTTCCATACAAAATCGAATTTTTTTAAATGTACCAACTTTCAAAGAAGCGGAAATTTTCAAAAAAAACCCCGTCGAATTTTTCTGAAAAAAGTCGAAATAATTTTATGAAAAAATCAGCATTTGGAGGAAAAATTAAATTTTTATTTTATAATATTTTAAATTAAAAAATAAAGATTTTAAGTTTTTTTCCAAATGCTAATTGTTTAATAAAATTGTCGATATTTTCGTAAAAAATAGAATCTATCAAAAATTACAAAATTTCAAAAAAGGGGAAATTAAAACAAAAAACAGTCGAAATAATGTTCAGAAAAAGTCAGCAGTTCAAGAAAAACTTGAAATCTGTATTTCTTAATTTAAAAAATCGAAATTTTCCTAAAAAAATCGACTTTCCAAAATAAGCAACTTTCAAAAAAAAGAATTTTTTTTCAAAAAAGTCCGAATTCTCTTGAAAAAGTCGAATTTTTTTGAAAAAGCCGAAATAATGTTCGAGAAAGGTCAGCATTTCGAGAAAAACATAATTTTTATTTGTTAATTTAAAAAAATCGAAGTTTTCGTAAAAAAATAGCATTATTCAAAATTCGCAACAACCAAAATTTTGAGAAAACGTTGAAATTTTGAAAAAATTCAAATTAAAAAAAAGTATGCTTTGAAAATAAATTTGAAATTGTCGAAAATGTTCAAAAATTTTGAGAAAACATCAGAAGAAGTTTTTACTTCAAAGTAGTTCCTAATTTTGAGTTTTCACTCCAAGGGCGTACCGTGGCGGGGGTGTTGGGGGTGTGACACCCCCCTAAACTTCCGTTTTTTATAGTTTTTGATAGGTAAAATCAATTTGTATTTCACAGTCGGCAAATTTTTCTAATCGAGTCGGCAAATTTTTCTAATCGAGTCGGCATTTTTAACTTGACTCACTCCCCTCCAAAAACATCGGGCTCGGTACGCCCCTGTTTCACTCCTATCAGCAGTCCCCACGACTGCTTATTTTCAATTTTTTTTTAATTTCAAGAAATAGATTGGTGGAACGGACTGGTCCTTGATTTTTTTCAAACATTGAAATACAGAACTTGTCCCCTGAAACCAAGAAAAATAAAAAAAACACAACAAATGTTGCTCTAACGCGTTTCGACAGCCAAGCTGTCATCTTCAGAGAGATACCCTCTGATCTCTCTGAAGATGACAGCTTGGTTGTCGAAACGCGTTAGAGCAACCTTTGTTGTGTTTTTTTTTTTGTTTCAGGGGACAAATTCTGTATTTCAATTTTTCAAGAAATAGAGTAAACGAAAATGTATGTATTTTACGCTGGCGTTATCATGTACTGCTTAATTTAATAGAAATGTCTACGATGATAACCCATCTAGTAAACGGTAGACATGCTGTGCATAATAGGTTTTGTCGTTAGCCGTGGCGCCACTGAGACCGGAAGTGCATTTACCCCTTGCGCTCGTAGCTAAACGGAAGGGTAAAAATAGAAATTGCAATAACGCATCCAGTTAATGCCACATTATCAGCTGTTCGTGCCAATTGTTCCCGTAACGATGAAAACATTTCCAACTTTTTATCCCATAAAATAACCGCAGGAAAAATCGGAAACTACTAAACCCTTAATAGTTTCATTAAAATCGTTTTTGCAAACATCTCTGTGAACAAGCACTTTTTTTCGCCCTGTTTTTTTTAGTCTAGTTTTATTTTGTCTTGTTTTGCCTTGTTTTGATCACCTTGTACTTGCAATTTGTTAATTGCTAATGAAAATCATCGAGCTATAAAAATTAAACAAACCGCTCGCTCTCAAGGGTCAACACGAAGATAAACATAACGCGTTCGATAACTTTATCCTCGGATAAGCCATTTTAATTATACACGGCGAAAGATTAGCTTTTGCTTTTATTTTAACAACGATTTTTAAATAAAACCTGATTCTCAATAATTACATGTGTAGGTTTCAATATGCCAAAGGGCACAAACACTTAATTCTGTTATTAATTATTCGAGTTCTTATCTTTGTAACATCGCCACATCTACCTAGCGTTCGAACCGTGGACGATAGTTCGAATGTTAATTTGAATTTACAGGACATACAGGAAATACGATATCATTGAAAGGAAATAAGCTTTAAACAATTTTCAATTTATTTTAAAAATAAACCTTTCGACTTATTTTCTTTCGTTTCGAACTTATTTAAGATATCACATTCGCATTATTATCGTTAAATAGCACCCTGTCATCAGTAATGTATGACATGCATTTACAATGTTTTCTATCGAGGTACCTGCATAACTATAAGTTGTTACAATAAAAAAAGTTTAACAAACTGACTTCGTTTTGGTTTCTGTATAATATTTAAGTTATTTCCGGGTAAATTACTAAGGCATCAATCAGTTCGTCCTGTCATAATATGTCACGTGCGCCTTAACATATTTTCTTTGTTATTGTAATTAAGAAGTTTTTTTGTTTAAATTACATTACATACGACCGTCACTTAAGGGGTCAACCCCGGAATGAGAGGTAATAAGCTGGACACTATACCTTCACTTTGGCTTCTAAAAGTTGTCTCAAATCCCGTGTCTGCGTCTTAAATTTTTTAGTCAAATTTCACATATAATTCTGTTTGAAATGTTTCAAAAACTTTATTTTACCAAGATCCGTTTGTAAGATATTTAAATTATTATTTAACTGAATGAAATTATGCAAGAAGAATGCAACCTAGACTACAAATTCATGCAGCCCTCCAGGCGTGTATAGTGAATCATAGGTAGCTGAACTACCAACAGTTGAAACACTGCCACCTAGCGAGGTTTTTTGTTGTTTATTTTAAAAATCTATAAACTTTGAAAAAGTCTTTTTTTTATGAAAATTTCGATTATTTTTGATTAAAGATTTCTAATTTTTCTTGAAATCTTGATGTTTTTATAATAATAATATTAGTTTATTAAATGTATAAATAAATAATACATATTTTTACAGGAAAACATTAATGGTTAACAAGAAACATTCATTTTAACATAGACACCTAACTTTCTCTTAAAACTAGACAAATTATTTGCACTTTTTATTTCATTTGACAGATTATTAAATAAAGATACACCCTTATAAAATAAAGATCTATATGTCGATTCTTTACTAACAGTATTTATATATATATATTACTACAGTTACGTGTTTCATAGTTATGTACTTCGTTAACATTTCTTATATTGTACATTAAGTATTCTGGCAACAATCCTTTAATAATTTTATAAATAAATACCATAGTTTGATAAAACAAATATTGCTGTACAGACAGTGAGCCCAGACAATCAAGCATCAGATCGATTGGTGTATAAACGTTACATTTCAATATTGCTCTATGACATTTGTTTTGCAGTATCTGCAGTTGTTTTAAATGGTATTTATTAGCAAAGAACAAGATACTTGGGCAGTAATGAAAATAGGGTCGAATTAAAGTATTAAAAACTTTAAGGCGATTAGCAAGATTTAAATTTTTACATATTCTGATAAAGTATTTAACTTTACCATTTATTTGTAACACAGTATTGTTAAGGTGTTTTTTAAAGTTTAAGTCATTATCAATGGTTACTCCTAGATAGTTTATTTGGTTGACAAACTCCAGAGATTCTCCATTTAACTTTACTTTATCCGCCATCGCGTTAGAGCTCCCCATTAACATCACTTTCGACTTCTTTACGTTTATTATCAGACCATTAACTCTTAACCACTCACTAACGTTCACCAAAAGTGCATTCATGTGAGTTACCCCTTTTTACAAGTCTGATTCTTCAACTGATATGAGCGTATCGTCCGCAAATAGATTAAGGAAGCACTCATCGCCTGTGCATTAATGTACAAAATAAACAACAGTGGGCCTAATATCGACCCCCGCGGTACACCTAAATTGTTAGCTGCACCTGTCGAAACATAATTGTTAATCCGAGTAACCTGATATCTGGATGTTAGATAACTGCTAAACCATTGGAGTGCGGGATCGCCAAAACCAATAAGTCGCAGTTTTTCAAGAAGGAGTTTTCTGTTAATAGTTTCAAAAGCACGGCGTAAATCCAAGAATACAGTTAAAACTAGATGGCGAGGGTTGTCTAACCATTTCTTCCATCTGGAGACGGTTAGCTGCAGTGCGCTTTTACAAGAGTGCCCCTGTCGAAATCCTGACTGATTTGGAATGAGAACATTACTATTTTTAATAAATTGCAGCATCTGATTATACACAATTCTTTCCAACGCCTTTTCTAAATACGGTGGGGAATTAATTGGTCTATAATTAGATGGATCATCAGAACTGGTAACTTTTGGTATTGGCGTAATGACAGATTCTTTCCATTTCTTCGGAAAAGCGTTTGAGGTAATAGACTTATTGATAATTTCAGTAATTTTGAGCAAAAGAAAATTACCGCCCATTGAAATAATCTTATTATTGATTGCATCAATCAACGATCCTTTTTTAATACTTTTGAGAACTTTTTCGATTTCTTCGGGCGTAACTGGCTCAATTGAAAATGGTTCACCATAAGTGCCATTGAAAACATTATACGGATATTTGTCTTTATAATGTCTCCCATCATCCCATCATTTTTCTAACATTATATCGATTTTTTTTAAGAATCCAACCGTGTGTTTTTAAATTTTTGCCTTTTTTAAAAAGTTGTAACTTTGAAAGTCATTTTTTTAATGAAAATTTCGATTATTTTTGATTAAAAATTGAATATTTCTAGTTTTTCTTGAAATTCCGATTTTGTCGTAACATTATTTTGATTTTTTTTTAAGAATTCCACCGTTTTTTTTTAAATTTTTTTGCTTTTTTTAAAAAGTTCTAAACTTCGAAAGTCAATTTTTTATAAAAATTTCGATTATTTTTGATTAAAAATTAAAGATTTCTAGTTTTTCTTGAAATTCTGACTTTCTGAACATTATTTCGAGTTTTTTTAGAAGAACTCGACCGTTTTTTTTAGAAAGTTTCCGCTTTTCTCGAAAATCTGTAAACTTTGAAAAAGTCAATTTTTTATGAAAATTTCGATTATTTTTGATTTAAAATTAAAGATTTCTAGTTTTTCTTGAAATCCTGATTTTTTTTCTAACATTATATCGATTTATTTTTAAAAATTCAATCGTTTGTTTTTAAATTTTTGCTTTTTTTAAAAACCTGTAAACTTTGAAAGTCAATTTTTTATGAAAATATCGATTATTTTTGATTTAAAATTAAAGATTTCTAGTTTTTCTTGAAATCCTGATTTTTTCCTAACATTATTTCGATTTTTTTTTAGAATTCGACCGTTTTCCTTTAAATTTTTGCTTTTTTTAAAATCTGTAAACTTTAAAGAAAGTTAAATTTTTATGAAAAATGTCGATTATTTCTGATTAAAAATTAAAGATTTCTAGTTTTTCTTGCAATTCTGATTTTTTCCGAACATTATTCCAAGTTTTTTAAAAAGAATTCGACTGGTTTTTTGAAAATTCCCTTTTTTCTTGAAAATCTATAAACGTTGAAATTGTCATTTTTTTTATGAAAATTTCGATTATTTTTAATTTAAACTTAAAAATTTCTAGGTTTTCTTAAAATTCTAATTTTTTCCGAACATTATTTCGATTTTTTTAAAAAGAATTCGACTGTTTTTTTGAAAATTTTCGCTTTTCTTGAAAATCTGTAAACTTTAAAAAAGTCAATTTTTTATGAAAATTTCGATTATTTTTGATTTAAAATTAAAGATTTCTAGTTTTTCTTGAAATCCTAATTTTTTCCTAACATTATTTCGATTTTTAGAAAAGAATTTTACCTTTTTTTTTTAATTGTTGTTTTTTTTTAAAAGTTGAACTTTGAAAGTCATTTTTTTAATGAAAATTTCGATTATTTTTTATTAAAAATTAAATATTTATAGTTTTTCTTGAAATTCTGATTTTGTCGTAACATTATTTTGATTTTTTTTTAAGAATTCGACCGTTTTTAAATATTTGCTTTTTTTAAAAAGGTGTAAACTTTGAAAAAGTCAATTTTTTATGAAAATTTCGATTATTTTTGATTAAAAATTAAACATTTATGATTTTTCTTGAAATTCTGATTTTCTGAACATTATTTCGAGTTTTTTCAGAAGAACTCGACCGTTTTTTTGGAAAATTTCCGCTTTTCTCGCAAATCTGTAAACTTTGAAAAAGTCAATTTTTTATGAAAATTTCGATTATTTTTGATTTAAAATTAAAGATTTCTAGTTTTTCTTGAAATCCTGATTTTTTACGAACATTATTTCGATTTTTTTAAAAGAATTCGACTGTTTTTTTGAAAATTTTCGTTTTTTTTCAAAACCTGTAAACTTTGAAAAAGTCAATTTTTTATGAAAATTTCGATTATTTTTGATTAAAAATTAAAGATTTCTAGTTTTTCTTGAAATTCTGACTTTCTGAACATTATTTCGGATTTTTTCAGAAGAACTCGACCGTTTTTTTTTGGAAAATTTCCGCTTTTTTGAAAGTTTGTAAATTTGTAATCGATTTTTAACGAAAATTTCGATTTTTTAAGTTAAAAAGTAAAGATTTCAAATTTTCCCCGAAATGTGGTTTTTTCTGAACATTGGAGATTTTTTCAAGAGAATTTAACTTGTTTTTGAAAATTTTCGCTTTTTTTGACAGTTTGTATATTTTAAAAACGTCGATTTTTTAAAGAGAAAGTAGATTTTTTAAAGAGAAAGGCGATTTTTAAAAGAGAAGTCGATTTTTAAAAGAGAAAGTCGATTTTTTAAGAAAATTTTAATTGTTTTTGATCAAAAAATAATGTTTTGAAGTTTTTCTTGAATCACTGACTTTTTCTGAATCTTAATTTGACTTCTTTCAGAAAAATTTGACGGTTTTTTTTAATTTGCGCGATTTTTTACGAAAATATCGATTTTTATTTTTATATGAGCTCTTTTAAAAGTAACCTTCACTTTCTGAGGAGGATTCTCGATTTTTTTGAACATTTTCTTTTTTTAATATTTAGGTTTTCTCGAAATTTTAACTTTTCTTACAAATTTCAATTTTCTTTTAAAATTTCGATATTTTAAAATTTTCATTTTTCAGTTCCCATCTTTACAAAAATTTCGACTTCAACTTTTCATGACATTTTGACTCTTTTCGTATTTAACTTTAAAAAAATCCACATTTCAAAATTTTTAAAAAAAATTGAAATACAGAACTTGTTCCCTGAAACCAAGAAAGATTAAAAAACACAACAAAGGTAGCTCTAACGTGTTTCGACAGCCAAACTGTCATTTTCAGAGATACTGCTATTAAAATTTGAACTGTTTCGTAAAATTTTGAATTTTCTGAGAATTGACTGAAACTATCGACTTTTTTTTTGAAAATTTAGACTGTAGAATTTTATTTGTTGTAATTTTTGACTTAGAATAATCGATAGTTTTTAATTTCGCCTGTTTTGACAAATGACCAATTAAATGTTCTATAATTAAACAGTTAAACGTGCTTAAAATTGAAAATATGTACAACCGCAACCATAGACTAGTTTCGGCCTTCCTTGGCCTCGTCAGCATGGTACGGTGGTTGTATACACTTCCGATTTAAAGCCGTTAGTCAGTCGTATAAGTATCCAAGAGAGCAAACCTCCATTGGGTGACTTGTAACTGACTTGTAATTGGTCATTTGTCAAAACTAGATGAAAGTAAAGTCACGCCGAGGACGTTTGTATCTATGGATGTTGCGATGCAACCCGTGATACAAGCTTTGCCTCATCTACGTGAACTTTGCAATTGCAGTCTAATTTTCATTAGATTCTAATGAAATTAGATTTCAATTGCATCGTAATAAACTTGTATATATTCCTATATACAAGGCTTATTATCTCAATTCGCCTGTTTTAAAAATCAACTTTTTTTTAGAAATTTTGACTTTCAAATTTTCGACATTTTTCAAATGTGATGGTGAGGCGAAATCAAAAGATCGTTTTAAGATTTATTTTTGATTATTCAAATTGATTGCCTCTTTGGAAATCGTGGACGAATAATTCGATTGACGAATTGAATTTGTTTCAGCGGTTTGAACTTCCAAGATTTGATGCTCAGACAAGGTGCCATAGATTCGCCCCCCAAATGTCCCTTTATCATGGGATTCGAATGCGCCGGAGAAATCGAACAAGTAGGCGAGGGAGTCGAAGGACTTGCGGTAAGTGAACTCTATTCGACGAGCAGACTTTAGAAAAGCGTTATTAGGCCGCCGCCGCCGAATTGGGTGCAGTTAGCACAAACTAAACTGAAACGCCTTAAAATGAATTTTAGTTAGGCTGCTAATTAGCCCATTGAGTAGTTTATTTTAAATATTTGTTGAGATTTGTTGATAGCAAGGACGGATTAACCATGTGGAGGTCCTTAAAAAAGTTTTTACATTTTGAAAATTTATTTTTTACGAACATTTCGATTTTTTAAAGTAAAAAATAAATATTTCGAGTTATTTTTGCAATGCTAACTTATTCTGAACATTATTTCATTTTTTTTTGGGAAATTTCGTTCCCACGATATCAGACAGTTAACAAAGGCATAATAAACAAAGATCTGATATAAATGTAGAAGATATAAAAACTAGAAATAATAATTTTAATTTACAAATTAGGAAATTTTTATTTTTGATTTTACTGATGATGTCCAAAGAAGGTTTCACACCTTTACCACATCGGCAATTAAATAAATAATTACGCGATACGTATTTCGCCAGCAGAACTGGCATTTTCAAGCGCACTAATCTAAAAAGATCAGCAAAAGATGCATCGACGTCATCTACATTGAGATTCAAGTCGATACTTATAATACTCAATAAGCTGAAAACTCGTTTTCTCATTCTGAAATTGACCCTTTTTTTGCCCAAGTGATCATATTGTAACGCAATGTAAATAGATGAAATAGGATTTAAAATAGAATTGTAGAATTTAGTAAATAAAAAAAGTTTCTAGAAGGTTCTGATAAGGGGAAAGCGGCCGCGATAACGAAACAAACGCAGATAAGCGTTCCAGAAATTTCGGCATTCGATAAGCCTTATCTGCCGAAAATTCTGGAAGCCGGGGACCAAAACTATAAAAAGGCGGTCAGCTTTCCCTCGAGTCAGTCAGTTAGAATCAGTGCAATTAGTGAGTTAGTAGAAGTGAGTTAATTGTAAATTGTGGTGATCCAAGTTGAGTTCAGTCTTATTCGATCAGTGTAATCAATCGAATCGATAAGCCCGTAACAATATGCAAGTAATACTTTCATATGACATTGTTGGCCATAGTTTCTCTATGGACCAATAGGTGGTAGTACTAAGAGTCACATGCTTGACGTCTGTGAATTCTTTAGTATTTGCTTGTCAGAACATTTGTTAGCTCGATAGCATCGATACTGCAGATGACGTCGATGCATCTTTTGCTAATCTTTTTAGATTAGTGCGCTTAAAAATGCCAGTTCTGCTGGCGAAATACGTATCGCGTAATTATTTATTTAATTGCCGATGTGGTAAAGGGGTGAAACCTTCTTTGGGCTTAATCACAAGCCACAGTGTTTAGTTCGGTGCTTTAGTTTACTGATGATGATAATTGTTTGAAAATTCAAAGAAAAAATACCGTTATATCATAGTTTTAAGTTTTAGCTTTTGTCTGTGGTCGCCATAACTTTTTTTTTTAAACAAAATTCGCGTTTATTCTTTGACTTTTTGTAAAATTGGCTTTGTGTGAAAATTTCAACCTTTTATTTGAAAATTCGACTTTTTTGGTTTGTGGAAGTTTGAAAGTTTTTTTTCGAGATGGTTTTTTTTTAAATATCGCCTCTTTTTTTCAAAATTGCATGTATGTTGAAAACAGAGACTAGTTGAAAAGTATTCATTAAAAAATTTGTTTTTTTTTTTAAGTCAAGGTTATTCAAGAGTATTTTAAAATCTAACTGAAAAAGTAATAAATTTCAAGAAGTTTTGGAAATCGTTACGTTTTATGGAAAATCAGTTTTTACTAAATATAATTCAACTTTGTTTTTGGAAATACGAAGATACAGATTAGGTTTAAATTTATGTTTGTTAAAATATTGAATTATCGAATCAGTTTGCATGTAACTGTTGATTTGGGTCAACAATTTGTTAATTGCTAAAACTGTAACTTCCTCTTTTAATTGCATAAACATTTACTGGTGAATTTTTGTTAACACTGTGAAGAAGCTGTCGATTGAAATTTATGTCCCATTTTATCGACAATAAAACGTTTTATTATTATTGGTCAATCACAGAACGTTCTTGTGGCACCATAAATTACTGAAGATGCCGATTGTTAAATCCTTGCACTAGGAATACATACACACATAAATTTTACTCTAATTAATAATTACTAATTATTATAATATTAAAATGGGATATTGACATCTAAATAGAGTACGAAGCAATGGATTAGTTTATTAGATGCGTATCAATCGTATCAAATTTAAAGGACAATTTAGATGAAATTCCTTCCCACTTTTTTTTTTTAATTAAAGTTATTATTATTGGTTAATGACCTATGCTAAATATGATAGCTTTAAGGGTAAATATAGAGAATTGTATGATTTATTTTCGCAATTGGAATTTCTGAACGTTCGAAGAATGATATTTAAGAAAATTTTCCGAATTTTCATCGAAGTGCCTCGTTCGTAATTGAGGCTCAATTAAACGAAGTTTCGTCGGGGAAATCCAGCTTGGAACGGGAAAGAATGCGCCGAACCCGGGGATATTCAAGGGCAATGGCAACGCCAACTGTATATCATGCTCGAATTTCCAGATGTTTCATTTTCCGGTCGTTGGCTCCGTCGGGTAACATTTCCCGGATGAGACGACGAATCAAAGAAAATTAACCCGAAACGGGAGCACATTTAGTATAAAGTTATGGAACTTTGAGTGATTTATTTAAAATCGTTATCTGCTTTACGTCTACGGTTTTTTTTTAGCTTGAACGTGCCTGGTGTGTATCATGATGAAATTCCAACTTGACATTATGTTATACAAATTTAGTTCTTGTTTGTTTGATTGAAGAAATAAAATAACTTTTTAAATTTTGTCGCTTTATAACACAATTTGATGAATTAATAGAATAATTTAGCACCCCCTCGGTTTTTTCTGTTGAAAAAAAGCTTAATTGAGTGGTTCTTTAATTCAACTCGGCCATAATCCCAGTTCTGTAACTATTCTTGTAAACAATTCATTAGGTTTAATAGAAAGATGCGGGAATGTTGTTTTAAATAAAAAGCTTGAGCTTAATTGATGAATGTGACATTATTACAACCTATTATTGTCCCCGAATGCGATAGCTCAATTAAATGAGTAAAATCTTTTGTTATTCGGAAGTCTTACTGAAATAAAATTGTTAAATATCGAATATCCCACGATACACCGCAAGTAGTATCGTTTCTTTCATCATTTTAGTTAATTTTGTCGAAAAATGTTGCTACCACCGAGAAATGAGAAATCCAAGGATGTAAATGGGCAAGAAATCTAGAAAAATGGGAATTCTGCAACAATCTCTCGTCATGGAAATCAGAAATAGACATTTTAGAGCACGTTTTTTTTTACCTTATGGCTTATCAGAACTTACGAATATTCCGACTAAATAGAGAAATTGTCATATTCCGACTAAATAGAGAAATTATCAAACAGAAGCGAATTGCACCACCCCTCGTGTCCCATTCAATTGACAAGGAAATCCCATAAAATCGTCTATTTTTAGTTCGATATCTAGTCCAAGGTCTTTTGAGTCATCGAGACCGACGAGGGATTTATGCGAAAAAGTCCGACCTTTGCGCCGGGTTAAGAAACTCGTCGGTGGTGTAATGCAGAAGGAAGGGTTGTTACTAGGCGCGTCGGGACGCCTCTACGCGGCGCTCGTAAAGCGGACAATTGCCATCCCGTTTTCGTGCCCGCGACGTTATCGTTTCCAATGTACGAGCGCAGACGACGACGGCCCTCGTACAATTTTTATTACTCAATGGGGAAGCTAAACGATGGCGAATGTTCGAAAGCGACCTTGGCCTCTCGCTATCACTCCTCGGTTTATGCCACAAAACTTTGGGTTAATACGGTGAAATCTCGTGTACAGACTCGACTGGATAATGCCCGGGGGGCACAATCTGGAGACGTCTTTTATTCGTTAAAAAAAGAGAAGCCCCGTCAAAATAAGGACACAGTTAACACTTTTACTTTTCTCTGTGGTTTTTTTACATCGTATATAAGCTTTCTAGATGGATAAGAACTAGTCTACTAACTATCCCTTAACACAACGAATGTCTGTACCAATTTTCATCAAAATTGCTTCAGTAATTAAACCGTGAAAAGCGAACACTTTCGCATTTCAGTAGATATATCAGGCCGATTCTGCGCCAAATGACGTCACAGCAGCTTCGGATGGCATGTCGCTGAAGAAGTAGAGGAACGGGGCATGTTGGATATCAAATCAAAAGGCGTGTATTTATCTAACAGTTGGTTTCAGTTGGACAACTATTTGTCCAGGAGTTGATTTCAGTTGTCTAGCAATTGGTTTCAGTTGTGCAGCTACTTGTCTACTAGTTGGTTTCAGTTCGACAGCTGCTTGTCTAACCAAGTAGTTGTTAACAACTAACTAACTGTTAGACAAGTAGCTGCCCAACTGAAATTAATTGTTACACAAGTAGCTGTACAACTGAAACCAACTGGTAGACAAGTAAAACCAACTGTTAAACAAGTAAAACCAACTGTTAGACAAGTACATGCCCTTTCATTTGATACCTAACATACCGCCGGGCTCCTCTACTTCTTCAACGACATGCCATCCGTAGCTGCTGTGACATCATTTGGCGCAGAATCGGCCTGATATATCTACTCATTTCTGTATTAGTAAGGGTTCGTTTAGGGCCCCCAGTGTAATCTCGACGGCCTTAAACATCTACAAACCTCTGGTAATGGTCATGTAAGTCAAATTAAGCAATATCTAAAAGTAGTGAACACGTTCGATGTTAAATATCTGAAAAAAATTATTTTTCGACAATAAAGTACCTTAAGCGTGTGATAGCCAAAAAAATACTGCCGATAACGACTAGTTTCCGCTGAAGATTAGTAACCAAAGTGTTTTTTCTGTTTTAGGTTGGGGACCAAGTAGTTGCTCTTCCAGAATACAGAGCATGGGCCGAATTAGTAGCCGTCCCAGCTAAATACGTGTTCAAACTTCCAAAAGATGTGTCGCATTTGGACGCCGCCGCGGTCACCATGAATTACACCGTGGCCTATGTACTTCTGTTCGAAATGGCGGGACTCAGCAAGGGGAAATCCATCCTGATCCATTCCGTGGGTGGGGGCGTGGTAAGTTACATTTAAATTCTTAATAACCGTGAAATCGACAAGTTACGAGACCCAGGGATGGATTTATTACTTTTTTTTTAGTTGTTAAAATTATTTTGAACCGCAATCGGTATAAAAATATTTAGGGGACCCCATTAGTGAGTTGCATAGGACCTCGAGCAGCTTAAGTCGCCCCTGATGCAACTAAATCCTCTTTGGTTCTCAAGCTGTCGATCTGTTGCACTGTTTAGTGTTTCATTTAGCTCAAAGCAACTTGAACGCTTAGTATGTTTGTTGATCTTAAACCAGTGTTTCCCAATCTTTTTTTGGTAACGACACACTTTTGGTGTTGTGTAAAAAATGATGACTTACATTAACGATCTAAGAAATCATTTGACGACCCAAGAAAAAACAAAATATCCTCCCAAAAAGAAACAAAATATCCTCCCAAAAAAAAAAAAACAAAATATCCTTCTGATAATCTCAGAGTTTTGATGACTAAAGAAAAACGTTCTCTCATCATCTAATCTAATGAGGACTCCCAATAAATTTCTGAGACAACCAAAAACACCAAAACAAGTCCTGATGGATGTTTCATACACACATACAAATAATTTCAATGTGAAAAAAGGTTCATTGTTCATTTTTGAATTTTTGTGATCTCATATTTTGGAGAAACACCTGGGACTTTTCAACGATCCACTAGGGTCGCGACACGTCAGTTGGGAACCGCCGTGTTAAACAATTAAGAATCGAATTTATCAAAGTGCAAAAAAAAGTTATTTTATTCGATTGTGTTGCCTCAAAAGGCGAGCCCCTTGCAGCATTCATAGAATCAACTTAATTAAAAGCGAATCCTCGACTGAGATCGATATCTTGACCTAAATTTATGGCCATTTTTTGGAACATTTCCGCTTTAACAACACAAAAACACAAATTAGATGAAACCTTCTAAGATCCCATCGATTATAAATAGGAAGCTCTATAATTATTAGTGTCAACTTTCATTACGATAACGATGTTGGTTTTTTTCTCTGAATTTCGTGATATCGAGGTTTTGTTTAATTAAATTAGGCTTTTTTGGATATTTTTATTTTCCATTTTTATCAAAATTCTTATCTTTTTGAGTCTAAAAATGTCAAGTTTAAATTCAAGATTTTTAGAGAAATTCCAGGCAAAACGTGAGGATATTTAGTTTTTTTTAATAAATTAGGCTTTTTTGGATATTTTTATATAAAAATTCTTGTCTTTTTGAGTCTAAAAATGTCAAGTTTAAATCAAGATTTTTAGAAAAATTCCAGGCCAAACGTGAGGATATATAGTTTTTTTTTTAATAAATTAGGCTTTTTTGGACATTTTATTTTCTATTTTTATAAAAATTCTGGTCTTTTGAGTCTAGAAATTTCAAGTTTAAATTCAAGATTTTTAGAGAAGTTCCAAGCAAAACGTGAGGATATTTAGTTCTTTTTTAATAAATTAGGCTTTTTTGGACATTTTTATTTTCCATTTTTATAAAAATTCTTGTCTTTTTGAGTCTAAAAATTTCAAGTTTAAATTCAAGATTTTTAGAGAAATTCGAGGCAAAACGTGAGGATATTGAGTTTTTTTTTAAATAAATTAGGCTTTTTTGGACATTTTTATTTTCCATTTTTATAAAAATTCTTGTCTTTTTGAGTCTAAAAGTTTCAAGTTTAAATTCAAGATTCTTAGAGAAATTCCAAGCAAAACGTGAGGATATTTTTTTTAATAAATTAAGCTTTTTTTGGACATTTTTATTATCCTATTTTTATAAAAATTCTTGTCTTTTTGAGTCTAAAAATTTCAAGTTTAAATTTAAGATTTTTAGAGAAATTCCAGGCAAAACGTGAGGATATTTAGTTTTTTTTTAATAAATTAGGCTTTTTTGGACATTTTTATTTTCCATTTTTATAAAAATTCTTGTCTTTTTGAGTCTAAAAATTTCAAGTTTAAATTCAAGATTTTTAGAGAAATTCCAGGCAAAACGTGAGCATATTTAGTTTGTTTTTAATAAATTAGGCTTTTTTGGACATTTTTATTTTCCACTTTTATATAAATTATGATGTTTTTGAGGCTAAAAAATTTCATGTTTAAACTAAGAATTTTAAGAAAAATTTTCAGAAAAACGTAGAATTTATAAAAATGAACGAACTTTAAAAAGAATCGTAATGTTTAGAATTTGAAATTTATTTAAAAAATACTCGATTTTTCGATTTTAATCTCAGAATTACATTAAAAACTTCAGTTATCGATTTTTTTTATTGAAAAATGGAGAATTTCTTATTAAAATTTGGAGATGAAAGTAGCAATCTTGTGGGATTTTTTGTTTTTAAATAAATTTCGCTTTTGTTTCAAAAGTTTCGGTTTTGTTTTCAAAGTTTCGGTTTTGTTTCAAAATTGTTTTGAATTCAAAAGTTTTCTCAGGTTCAAAACTGTAACTCAATTCAAAATTTTCGTTCGTATTTAAAATTTTCGTTCGGATTTATAAAATTTTCGTTCCGATTTAAAATTTTCGTTCGGATTCAAAATTTTCGCTTAAGATTGAAAATTTTTGCTTAGATACAAAATTTAGGATTTTTCTACAAATTTAGATGTTTTTTCTCGACATTTTCGTATTTTTTCTATAAATTTGGAATTAAAACAAAGGTTTTTAAGAACAGCGAAACTCGAAATTTTTAGGAAACAGTCAAATTTTCAAAACAAAACTTAAAATTTAGTAATATTAACAGTCGAAATACCGACTTTTTTTGCCAATTTTGTTTTCGAGAAAAAGACTTTTTGAGAAAGTTTTTATGGATTGATTTAAAATGATTGCAAAATCGAAATTTCTTTACTCTATGGTTGGGTTAGGCAGATTTCTATTTCCAGTTACCAAAATTTCGTCTCTTTTTTCTCGAAATTTCAAGTTTTCAATTTGAAATCTCGACTTTATTCTCGAAATTTCAAGAAAAACGACAAAATTTCGAGAGAAAAAAATCTAAATTTTGAGTAAAGAGTCGAAATTTCGACTTAAATGTCAAAATTCCTTCTCTTTTCTCCAAATTTCGATTTCAAACTCGAAATTTCGATTTCAAACTCGAAATTTCGACTTTAATCTCGAAACTTCGATTTTAATTTCGAAACTTCGACTTTTTTTCGAAATTTCGACTTCTCCTAGAATTCCGAAATTAAAATCGACATTTTGAAATTATTTTACTCTATGGTTCGGTTAGGCAGATTTTTATTTTTAATTATTAAAAATTCGTCTTTTTTTTTCTCGAAATTTCGAGATTAAAATTGAAATTTCGACTTTAATCTCGATATTTCGATAAAAACGACAAAATTTCGAGGGAAAACAATCTAAATTTTGGGAAAAGAGTCGAAATTTCGACTTAAATGTCAAAATTCCTTCTCTTTTCTCGAAATTTCGATTTTAAACTCGAAATTTCGACTTTAATCTCGAAACTTCGATTTTAATTTCGAAATTTCGACTTTTTTTCGAAATTTCGACTTCTCCTAAAATTCCGAAATTAAAATCGACATTTTGAAATTATTTTACTCTATCGTTCGGTTAGGCAGATTTTTATTTTTAATTATTAAAAATTCGTCTTTTTTCTTCTCGAAATTTCGAGATTAAAATTAAAATTTCGACTTTAATCTCGATATTTCGAGAAAAAATTGAAATTTCGAGAGAAAAGTCGAAATTTCGAGAGAAAAGTCGAAATTTCGAGAGAAAAAGTTGAAATTTCGAGAATAAAGTCAACATTTTTTAAAATAACTTACTTTTTAATCGATATCCTTTCTACGCCTTCGTAGAAACGAATATTTTGAGCACACATTATGCTTTTTTTTAGTGAAAATGAAAATTTGAAGAGAAAACTCGTGCGTATAATTATTAGGTCAAATTTAAATAAATGTTAGCAACCTGGGATTTCATTTTTTTTGTTCGATACAAGCGTTAAAATCGTACGTTGACCTGGCTGGTGTATGGACACGGTTGTAAATTATTATCTTCATTTAATTGTTTTGTGCGTAACCCTTTTAAATTCCAACGCTATAGATGGCTATCACCATGAAATTAAATAAGCAAATTTCAACAAATAAACCTAAAAAACGTACATGTTACATTACTTATTTAATACGTTGACATGTTCAATGAAAATGAAAAGTTTTTAAAAAGAACGAGCTTCCGAAGAAGCGTCCAAAACCAACCCTTTGATATTTTAATCTTTTTCCATTTAGAAATATTGCGAGAAAACTCCCCTGTTTATTAATTTTATTTAACATTTCTGCGACCCAGTTTCAAATTTAAATATTTCCAGACTGAGTCGCAGAAATGTTAAAATAAAATCAATAAACATAATGTTTCCGATAATTGACATTTCCAACCCTTACTTTGTGGAATTCTTTAATATTTATTACTATTAAACGCTATTAACGAATAAAAAGCAACAGATATGAAAAATTCCACAATGTTTCGATAAATATTTGCTAACACAGAACCAGGTTTCGCATTACTGCATCATCGGCGGTCATACCAGCCATTTGTTTAGCCGTTGTTATGCTAACAAGCTCCATGGATCACAGACTGTTGCTTTTTATTCATTAATAAAGTAAAATAAAAATAATAATAAAGTAAAGTAATAATTATGAATAATGTTGCCGACCAATAAGAGTCTACCATGGAGAATAAAAACTCCCCTCTTTCGCCCCAATATTTTTATCGATAACACCATTATTTAGTTCATCGGTGTCCCCTTTACACACAGTCTGTCGTGTCTAATCTTAAAATGGGACACACGTCTGACTCATCTCTATTCTGAGAAAGTTTCGCTTCGATGAAATATCTCGATGGCGAAAAAGCGACGTCGATAGCGAAACGTCGAAAGAAAGCGAAAGGTTGGCACTACCCAGACAGGTGTCTGGCAGCGTCTACCGGCATCGATGGCATTGTCTGCCTCCGGGGCAACAGGTAGGCTTTAAAACGACGCCGAAGCGGCGCCTCGCCGCCGCCCTTCACACCACAGACTTTTGATATCGATTCGGCAAACTTGGCGACTTTCTCACACGGTTCAAAGCATTTAAAACCGACAGTAACCCCAGAATTGTAGAGAATTAGCTTTTTTAAATTGTAAATATATCGAGACGTCGGTCGTTATAAACGGGCGGAATTCAATTAAACGATTAACTCGACAAAGGAATTCATATGGGCGGCTTCAATAGAAATAATTTTCTAATTATTTTATTAAAATGGGTAGACATTATCGTGAGAAAATGAGGCTCCTTGTTGTAGTTATTGAAACACCAGCATTAGATGCGACTTTTATTTGTACTCTATTAATGAGGTAATTGAGAAACGACTGAAGGAATCCGCAATCTTCTTTCGCGCCCCATATTGTTATTTCCCATTCAATAATTCTATTTTCATTCATATTTTATTGGTTTTTTCTTCGCCAGTTATTCATTCATGTTTTGTTGGCTTTTTCTTGGGCAGTTACTCCCTCCTTCCACAATTCTAGATTCTCAGTAAGTTTCTCTTAAGGATTGGCAATGCTTTTTCTTCGGCAGTTACTCCCTTATTCCACAATTCTAGATTCTCAATAAGTTTCTCTTAAGGATTGGCAATCTGTTATAGGTTGCGCCCCAAGTAGCCATTGCGTTGAAACTTTGTTTGTCAATCGCTGTGTGACTCAACACTGAAAAACACTTAAGATTTAAACGATGTTTTTCAGTATTGAATCATAAACAGCGATTAACAAATAAAGATCCAATGCAATCGCTGCTTGGGGTAATCTATTAGAGATTGTCAATTCTTAATAGAAGGTTACTGAAAATCTACAATCGTGGAAGGAGTAACTGGCGGAAAAAAAACCAATAAAACATGAATAAAAATTGATATACAAATCTCATCCCCTGCAACCAAGAAAGATTAATACAACAAAAGTTGCTCTTTTTTTAGTATTTTTTAATTTTTCTCGGTTTCAAGGGACCAGATTTGTATATCAATTTTCGAAGATAGCCAAGGATAAATCCGTTCCACCAAAAAATGAATGAAAATGACACTACTTTGTAAAGAAGAGTTTCTATATTACTTACTAAAAACTAAATAATTTAGATGCTCGACACGGCTTTTGAATGAAAATCGTTGTTTTAGGGTCAAGCCGTCGTCCAGTTGGCCAAGACTGTCCCCGATGTGACCATATTCGGTATTTGCTCAAAAAGTAAACACGAGGCGCTGAAAGCTGCCAATTCACCTATAGATCATCTTCTGGAGCGCGGTTCCGATTACACCAGCGAAATACGCAAAATATCTCCCGACGGCGTCGACATCGTTCTCGATTGTTTATGCGGGGAAGAATGCAACAAAGGCTACAACCTTCTTAAGCCCATGGGGAGATACATACTGTACGGTTCCTCTAACGTCGTCACAGGCGAGACCAAGAGCTTCTTCAGCGCTGCTCGCTCGGTAGGTGCGCCCACCGTTGCTTCTTACACTAATAACACAATTTTAGTGGTGGCAAGTCGACAAGGTCTCCCCGTTGAAACTCTTCGATGAAAATCGCACGTTATCCGGGTTCAATCTTCGCCGGTTCATGTACCAGCAAGGAGGCAGCGACCACGTCCAGAACGTCGTACAGAAAGTACTCGCGTTGCTCCAAGAAGGCAAAATTAAACCGTTGGTGGATTCCACTTGGGCCTTGGAGGACGTAAGTGTTGAAAATTCTATAGTTATGTTGGAGTTATCGCGACATTTATCGCGCAGGTAGCAGAAGCGATGCAGAAAATGCACGATCGCAAGAACGTGGGTAAGATCGTGTTGGATCCCGGTATGGAACCGAAGCCAAAACCGGCGACCCCTGCCAAGGGGAAGAGTAAGGAAGATAAAAAGAAACAGAGCTCGGAAGAGAAAAAGGAGGAAGAAAAGAAGGAGGAGAAGAAAGAGGAGAATCTTACAAACGGGGATTCCGCGGGAGATTCCGGTAAATAGAAAAGTAGACGCCCCCAAATCGATTAATGGCTTTATTCACTCATTTATCCTTTTTCAGATTCCAAAGGGAAAGAGAATAGTTCCAGTTGAATTCCTTCACGATTTGATAAATAATTTCGCTTATATTTTGCTAAATCCGTATACATATTTATCAATTTTTATAAACTATATCAGATCTCAATCTACGACCATATATAATCTTGAGCTGTGTTATTTTTATGTAGGAAAAAGTGTAAAAACGCCCTTTGACCAATGAATTTATTTTATGATATATTTTAAAATTTGTTCAGTCTATTTTTAGTCCAATTAGTTAGTTCGGTTCGTTGTGGTGCTTCTTCGAGTTGAGAAATTCGCGCGGTTTACATAGCCACTCGTGCTGAAGCACAGTACGTTTGGCTGTGAACACGTGCGACGAGGAAAGCCAAACTTAGTGTATTAGTGTTATTGATAGTTAATAAAGCACAGTGTGGCATTATCTTTGAATTTAGCTTATTTTTACAAACGTATTTTTGCTACATACATTCTATTTCATATGCATATCACGAAGTATGACAAAAGTTTGTACTTTTTTTATGTTAGATGTAGATTAAATTATTTTTCTAACCGAATTGAACCGATTAGTGCTGCTGCCTCTTTTTTAGAATGCATCGCCTTTTATGCAACGCTGGAAGTAATGAAAATGAAATAGATAAAAGGCTTTGCATTGTTTTTTTACTAGTTTATTTTAAGGATTGTATAATCGATTATATTATGATGAATGAAAAAATTATATATTGCTAATAATTGCTTATATGTTAATGTAAGACTGATGTGTTAAATGCTATGCATATTGTTTGTTTAAGAGCCTGTATAATAATAAATTGTCTAATTGCCATGTCAGCTGTTTTTACACATTGACCCTACGTAAGCTGACAAAAAAATTTCTGTTAGCCATAAGTTCTTCACCAATCGCCGCCTATGCATACTTTCATTGAAACGCTAAAATTACTTTAAAAAAAAAATTAATGAAGAAACATTCACTAAAGCTTTGGAAGAAACATTCACTAAAGCTTTGAAAGAAACATTCACACAAAATGCTCTACGTAAGCTTTCACAATTATCTCCTCATAACATCAAATAAAATTTATAACTATTTAGTTATTTCCTCAAGCAATTTTCGCCTATTTTTGTTATCAAGATTATAATTAAAGCTGTGTTAGGATTTATAAACTAGGTCGAAGATTTGTAAGCTGTGATTTGTTAATTTTATAACTTCTAATTTAATTTCGATAGCAGCATTCTATGTCCTATCAAATTTCGACAAATACGCCGTCAAATTATAAACGCAATTTTGTTTGTCACATTTTTTCTCCTAAAAATGGTGGAATTTTTTGAATCCCTTTATTATGGGCCCCAATCGCCAATCAAAGACATGATGAGGCTCGATTATCGCGACCCAACCCATCTCGTTCAAAACATAAAGCGGCTGGCCGATTCAGGTACGAAATTTTCTTGTCAACTGCAATTTAAAATCGGGAATTTTAGGACAGAAAAGCTGCGTCGAGCTACTACGGCTGCTGGATGTTTATTTGGAGTTTTTCGATGGGTACAGTTACAGATCATTTGATCGGATGTTTAGGACCAGAAAGAAGGGCTTTTACAAGCCTTCAGGTGATTAATTGTTTTACTTTGGGAACCACTTTTTAAATATATAAGAATTAGTGATTCGCATTATATTTTTTCTCTCATCTATATTTGGGGAAGTTAAAATATTACGCAATTAAGCGACCTTAATCGGTGTTGTTTTTAGCAGCATTTTTTTTAACTTTTAGGCACTTTAACAAAATATTCTAATTACGAAAATACAAGTATTATGCACCCTTCTTTATTAATAACTAAACCGAATTCGTTCCTTACTGAGGAAAGGGGCTTAGCACTCAAAATGCATATTCAAAGTAACAAAACTGATATGGTGATAGAAGGGCATTTTATTTTCATTCATCTTTTATTGGCTTTTTCTTCGCCAGTTACTCCTTCCACATGTTCAGTAAGCTTCTGTTAAAGATTGGCAATCTTTTATGGATTGCCCCAAGCAGCGATTGCACTAAATCTTTGTTTGTCAATCGCTGCTTGCGCCTCAACATTGAAAAACACCTAAAACTATCTTAAAAAAATAACACCACTTCGCAAAGAAGATACAGAGAATATCTAAATCAAAGGGATTTTATTTTGTTAATAACAGGAAATTTTAATATATCATTAAATTTGCTCATGATAAACGACGTTTCGTCTTCAAAAGACTATTATTTGAATTATGTACAATAAAACCTCGTTTATCCGAAGTAATGAGAGAAAGAGGTCCCTCAAATAGACGAAAACTGAAAAGGAAATAAAAAAATCGAAAATGTTATCGATTTATTTTGTATTTCCCTTATCCGAACATACTCTAATTAATGCGAAGTACTGAGATAATCCGATTACATGTATAACGTCGAAATTCGAATGATCCAAGGCCGGATAAACGAAATTTTACGGTATTTCCATTTTCTAAAAATTAATTGAATGCTGAATTAGGCCCAAGTGAGATATATCGATATCCGGGAACAAATTCAATGAATTACGGATGGTGGATAAAAGATCCAACGTTTGAAGTATTAAAAGAAGACCCCTGGCACAAACCGAGAAAAACAGCGCGAAAATCAGTCTCCGAGATGTCAAAGTAAGTACGCATTTATTTGAATTTTGATTGAAGAATATTTCTATTTGTTTCAGGTATTTGGACGAATGCCTCAAAATTGATAAATATTTTAAATTGTAGTTAACAGAAAACGACCAAATTAAATTTAAGTGTTTATAATAAATACCACTGGGCTAATTTCCAAATTTATCATCTATAAATAAAAATAAATTAAACTGTTACGATTCCCATTATGTATATTTTTCAATAAAAAAAATAGTGCAGTATATTACAAAGTGTTTTTGTTATAATGTCGAAAGCAAACGATTTCTTTTTAATTGTTAACATCAAATCATTTCAAGAAAAAGCAACGAAAAGTCTTAAGATTTTGAGAAAAAACATTTAAAAATATCAACTTTTCTCAAACTTAAGCTTTTTTTTTCTCAAAATGTGACCACATATTTTCATTGCATAAACGCCACCTTGAGTAAGAAATTTTTTTATGTATAATGAATTTTACAACCCATTAGTTTTTGAAAAAAAAAAACATTAACTTATCCCAAAGTTTCGATTTTCTTCCCCAAAATGTCACCTTGACATATTTTTATTAAATAAACACCTTCTTGAGTAGGAAAATTTATTACTTATAATCAATTTTACAACTCATTAGAGTCGACTGTAGAAAATTGACAACATTACTCTTATCTTTAACATAAGGCAAATCGAATAAAACCAACTTGTCCAAATTTTTTAAAGTTCTCAAATCTAGTAAACCAGTGTCAGTGATGTTACCACAACTCGACACCTGCAAGTACTTCAAAGTATCCTTCAACGAACCGAGTTCTTTTAGTGCCTTATTTTCAAGATAAGAGCATTTGTGCAATATAATTTTATTTATAAATTTGCAACCTTCAAAATGTATAAAACCGTAATGCATTATACTAGATTCTGTGGCGTCGACCTCTTCTATGTGTAAGACGGTTCCCTCTGGTGGTAATTCGTTGTAGTCATTTAAATATTTCTCGGAATCTTTCCACTTGATGGCGCCCCCGTTTCTTAGGATCCATTCGGCGCAAGTTCTATCAGGCCCTAATTCTCTTCGACGCGATTTATCCAAATAGTTGAATACGATATTGATGAAATAGAAAATGCCTCTTTTATCGACACGATTATATACACATTGCTTGGTTGCAGTTACAATTAACGACATGATTATTATTAATCTGAATCTGATGCGAGCAAAGTTAGGTCAAAGTTTCTCCTTTTGTGACCTGGAACATTCAAAAGCTTTATGTTACAAACTGTTTCGAATAAAACAATTTTAATTTCAAAATTTAATCACACCAAGCATCAAATCATAATTAAATTAAAAACAACCACTAAGAATGCACTAAAGTAAAAAAGTTTGTTTATTTATACAAAATGGTACATCTTGGCAAAGAGTTATTCAAAGTATCCAGCAGAGGTTGCTTATTTTTAATCTGCGGCAAGTCGTACAGCACCAATTTGGATATCTTACTTAAATCGTTCAAGAAAAGCAAGCCTTTTTCATTAATTCTCGGACAACTAGATATTTGCAAACGAGCCAGGCACTGTTTCAAAGGAGTCAATTTCGCTAAAGCGCCGTTCTCCAAATACAAACAATTATGGAATATGATCTCTTTAATATGTTCGCAGCCTTCGAAATGAGCAAAACCGTTCTCCATTATGCTGGCGTGCGATGCATCGATGGCTTCCAATTTGATCGGTTGTCCTTCGGGCGGTAAACCGTTGTAATCTTTCAAGAATTGTTTGGCGCCCGCCCATTTAACGGCGCCGCCGTTTCTTAGTATCCATTCGGCGCAAGTTCTATCGGCACCAACCACCGTACGACGCTCTTTGTCGAGTTGATTGAATGCGTGATTTATCCACTGAAAAAGGCTTTTGCTGGGGGTTTGGGATCTGAGAACGACTTTCGTGAAAATTGCCGACATTTTGTTCTTGAAAAGAGAATACATTAATTAATTTCAATATTTAACCTGATGTGACCTCAGACATCTGAAATAAATTCAACCTTAATGCAAGATAAGGGTATGACCCAATTGAAGAACTTCATAATGACTTTGACATGTTCGAATTCGATAAGCATTGCAATTTTATGATCATAGGTAATATTGCAGTCAAAAACTAGACCAATTATTGAAATACCAAAGGCTTACAAACTTGAACCACAAATACATGTATAAGAGTAAAAAACGCCGTGACACGTCTGTACAAACAAAACCATTAGCAATATACCTACATATTGCAGTCGATGCTCAAAATGCTAACACATTGTTTACTACTTACGCAAGCTTCCAAATAGTCGATTTTTCGTTCCAAGGTTGTTAATTTTTCGTTTAATACTGCTAATTTTGAGCGGCAAGAAAGATCTAAAAAGAAAATGTTTAAAATGTCAAAATGAATTTCGTTGTTTTGCCAAGTTACCGAAAGAATTTAGAAAATCGGTGATTTTTTTTATGCTTACGGTGATAATTTCTATGTACTCTCTGTTGGCCCAATCTTGTTGAATTTGCGTTTGAATCGGCTCTCGTCTTTGAGAACCGGCCATAACGTAAAACCTTAAATAACCTTGGCACCTTGGTATTATTTTTATATTGAACAGCCCATCCCGGTCTACAAGTTATACTACTGAACTATTCTCCACCACAGAACTCCGTTCAATTCTTTGAACTACTAGCCTACAAATTGCAAATAAATGATTCGAATAGCCTAGGGGTGTTTAATCATTTTATAAATCATCGATCTACGAATCAATCGATTATTAAAAAATACTAGTATTCCTTAACCATCGATATTGATTTTTTGATAATATTGATAGGTTTGTAAAAAATTATCGATATGGTATCGATTGTTTTTAGATAGATTACATTGCACTCCACAAACTAATCATTATTGTCCACTTTATTCCATAAATTCCTACAAAGGCCCAGAAAAAACATCAATTTTAAAAAAAATCAGAAATTTCTAGTTAAATAGTCGAAATTTTGAGAAAAAAAAGTAGATGCTTTTTGAGGTAATAATTTGGTTTTAAGAAAACTTCATCACATTTAAATCAATTTCTTAAAATATTCTTCTTTTCGTTATTAATTTTTAATAAATGCTAAAATTCTGTATATTAAAAAAATCTTGAAAATCTGACAACGGTGCCTCATGAGTCATAGATTATTAAAGACCAGCTACTAAGATGCGTTCTGACTTGGGATACGCATCGATTAGCTAAACATCGATTATAAAATCAAAAGAACAATCGATGTTAACGATATATCGCAATGAAAACATCGATGTTTTAAAAACATCGATACTCTATGTGCATGCTTAATCAAAGGGCAATAAATCTAAAATTCGGCGATTATTTCTATATTTATGGTTGCAATGTTTCATCATGCAGACTATTAAAATGTAGATAAACTATTAATTTAAAAAAATTAGCGAATTAAAAAAATATTTACTGAAATATCTGGTAAAGGTAATGCTATTCATCATTGGATGGTGCTCAAAAATTAGATTAATTAAGATTAACCTACGTAAATCAATTAGTTCTTAGTTTAAGTAATAATATACAGGCAAAGTTTCAAATAGATTCAAAAAACCATTTTTCTAGGGCAAATATTTCCATTTTATAAGTGTTTTCAAAAATAGAAACAATATAAAAAATCGATTGGATCAACATCGGTCGTGAAAACATCGACATTCGATGCGCATCCTTAGTTCAGACAATTAGAAATAATCGATACCAATCGCTTGTGAATAGAATATCGACATTTAAGGAAACTATTGATCTACTTTTTGATCTTGTCTTTGGATCTACTAACCTAAAAATCCCAAAAACTGGCTACAAAATGTTGACCAATCATATAATAAGTAACATAATTTGGTGGCGGAAAATAAAATGACTGCCATAAGCTTTATTTGGAATAAATATTAAGTATTAAATATCGATTTATTAAATTGAATAATAAATAATTTTTAAAACTAATAAAGTCGCACTATCCTCTAAAATTTCTCTTATCGCTGACACTGAACAAAATAATCAAATATCCTGCATCTGGTGAGCTAGGCTGGTCCTCCTCTGTTTATATAAGCAATTTCTTCCTCACTAATGGGCTGTCTTTGCCACCTAGGTGGTATCTGAAAGTCGTATATCGGTTCGCTGCGTTTCCTAACCGCTGCGGCGGCTGTTGCTGCTACCGGACCTTTACCTTGATGACTCGCCGGTGGTAGACTGCCGAGTTCGGCTTTGGCGGCCCCGTATCGAAATTTAATAAGGGGGGACCTCATTTTGGTAGCGAGGTATAACGTTCTGTACGGCATGAGGTAAAACATAATTTTGACAACCTGCAAAGTCGAACATTGCAAAATTGGTAGATAAATAGAATAATATAGGTTATACTCACGTTAATAGAATTTTAATCGAGAATTTACACCCCCGAGCTGTTTGAACTCTTATGTCATCATATGGCAGTGAAGTAGTAATAAGGTGTCATGCGCTATAACTCATAATTATTGATTGTAAACAGTAAATAAACACTATACATTTTTCAAAGTTAAATAATTTATAAATAAATACTTTTGTTTTGATATGTTGACTTTATAAATTATAAAAAAGAAAAATAATAAATTAATTTAAATATTTTTAAATTGATTTTGCCATAGTGAGCGGAATTTATTCTCGATATTGCAATGACATATTGTATCCTCGGTAGTATAGTCATTTATTGCACACTTATTTTTACATTTTGTACATGGAATTTGCACACTAATAAAAATGTATGCATTATTGTCAAAATCTAACAATATGGTTTCTATCAATTATATCACAGCTAAGCAATCACATTAATAAAATCTCTTAATAAATAAAAAACAAGTTAAAATGTTAAAATTGCACATATTGGAGGGACACTATAGACAAATTGGTAATATCTAAGTGGTAGTGGGCATTGTGGTGGTCAGTCTTCTCTAGCTGGTTCTTTCAGCCTCTTTAGGATTATGTTTGCCGTCGATACTGCGACACTGTAAGAGGCTCTGTTGCATAAGTTTTTAATGTCCCAAGGAGAAGCCTTCAGTTTTTTCTTCAGCATATCACAGAACTCCCTATGTTCGTCGGTGGAAATCAGCTCGCCATAACAACCTATTACGAAGATTGCTAGTTTGGTGGGGCATCTATAGATTTTCTGCAGCTCGTTGACTAGATTGAGGTCTCTGGTTACGTTTGGCAGATTAAACTCTGTAATTTGGTTGACTGAGTTTATGGCATACCTGGTTCTCTTTAGTTGCTCTTGATTACGCCAATTTTGGATATGAGATACCGCTACCTCGATGATGAAGATTTCGTCGGGATTTGTAAGTTTTATTAGAATATCTGGCTTATTGTGGTATAGTCGTCTTTCGGTCAGGATCTTTTGACCAGCTTGTATCATAACCTGGCGGTCTTGCAGTTGGAACATGGCATTACAAGTGGCTTGGCCGAATTGAAGGTTTCTGCTGTAATGCTGCGGCGCTCTTAAGGTCTTCAGAAAGGTCTTGAGGGTCCAGTATACTACGTTGTCATGTCGAGTGACATATGCATTATCGATACAAGCAGCGGAAACGTGATAGGCTGTTTCTCTTTTGTTACACCCTCGTCTGCAGTTGCGCTGATGTGGTTGCGCCCCCAGTCCATGCATCTGTTCTTCCGCAGCAGTAGCTAGTATTCCTCTTCTCCAGGTGTCGAGATTGGGAGATGAGAGGGCTGGGAATGATATTTTGTTTCCCTCCTGAAGTACCACTTTGCCATAGTGCATATTTCTGGACCATTCCTCTTGTAGATTTTCTAAATATTTTTTGTTTATCTCGCTGGTGATCTTCTTGCAACATTTTTTGATGTCTTCTTCATTTGGTATGCTGACTTGGTATTTTTGCGTGATTGCTTCCATATCACTCAGGGGGTTTCTACAGCCAGCTTTTTTTAAGATTTCGCTTGTCTTAAGGCATCTTTTTAGGTCTTTGTGTTTCGACAGATATATTCCTTTTTTAACGAAGCTTAGTTCCGTCTCGTGCTCTATAGATCTTATACCCAGCCCGCCTTTTCTGCTCGGTAAATATACTGCTGCGTTAGATGATGTTTTTCCCTTCATTTTGTTTTCGATTAGCTTTTTTCGAACTCTGGAATCCAGGTCTCTGCATCTTTTGAGGGTCGAATTTCTTCTTTCATCGGGATATATATTTGCTGTTACATACATTACTGCTGGGATTGCTGTGTTGTTTATAAGCGTGACCTTTTGCTTTGTTGTGAGTTGTGATTGGAGGATAGTTTCGATATTTTCAGTAGTAGTATAGTGGTCAGTATCCCCGCCTGTCACGCGGGAGACCGGGGTTCGATTCCCCGCCGGGGAGGAACTTTTTTTTAAATTTTATTAGTTTCAATTCTTATAGCTAACGATACCTCACTTTTTTTATATTAATAACAATAACGCAACTTATTCATTATTCACAAATAACATTTTATGATATGTTGTATCAAGTATAAGCAAAACAAAATGTTAAACTTCTTACTTTTGAAAAGTGGGTTAACCGTTCATAAATAAACAAATTATAATTCATATACCGTAAAGTGGTAGATAATATTTTATTAACTAATTAGCGTATTTCAGGAATTAGAATGAAAGAAAGTTTCTTAAACTCGCCATTTGGTCATCTCAGAGTTCATTTCTGTTTGGACATTTTGTTTTGTAAAAAGCGTTGCTCTATAATTTGAAAATGGTATGTTTCCTTTATATTATAGTAGTAGATATTGGTATTTTTAAATCATTTGCGATTAGATTATAACCACAAAAGTAAAATCACACGAATCAATATAAAAATCGATTGTGGCATAGAAATATCAATAACTAAAAATATACATATAACCTATTTCAGATAAATTTGCATCAGAGTAGATAGTGAATGCACAAAACATGTGAATTTATAATTTTGTAGTCGTAACAACACGAACTAGTAAATTTAGACATAGTCGTATGGTTGCTCTGTGTTTTAAAAATCCTAACCTCAATATCATTAAACATTTTGATTTATTGCCGCATGTTTTAAAATTAACTGTTTGATATTTTATATTAATTTTTGATGAAAATTATTAAATTTTTAGTAATAGTAATGAAAATAATGTGCAAAACATTTATTGCAATTATTTCTGCCAAAGAACCCCTGAAATATAGGCAACACATTAACCATCAAAATCTTTTCGCCTGAAGTTAGCTTTAATTCTGGTGGTAACTTATCTAAAGCTTTATTTAATACTTTACGGCCTATTAGGCAAGTTTATCTTGTGAATTTATCATGGGTTTATCTGAAATTGACCGGTAGTGAGCCATTTGCATTTTCTGTGAAAGAGTGAAACCGTTTATTCAATCAACGGTGAAATTAAACAAAATATTTGAAATTAAATATTTTTTTACGTGTTCTATGACCTGTCAAAATATTTGATAGGTTAGTTCGTCGCTAGCAACAACGTCAAATAATTGGTTTGAAGTGTTCTGGTTTTGTCTTTGAAAGTGTTCTAACACCACAACTTTTAAAACGATGAGAAAACCGAATTTAATAAAAATCGATAATGGGTCACAGAGGCAGTAATTATTATTTTATTTCAGCAATCGTCAATTATTTATTTATTCTACTATTTACTAATGGCGTACTTCACAAATGTGGAATTTGCTTGTGCTACAAATCAAAAATTCGATGACGTAAAAGCACCAAAACAATTCACTGATGATGTACTCAAACCTGTCGTGGATGATGGAAAAGATGTGAAGATATCGCACAATGTTAAAAGAGAAACTAAAAGCTATTATAACCAGCAACCCGCCTGGTTCAATTCCTATTATGATGCCAACTATAATAATGGTTACTATCGACAGAATTACCAACAATTTAATGATAGACAAGACGGTAATTTTAATTTTGTATCACGAAGAAGACCAACGAGGAGACCTGCAAGTAATTTATCGAGTCCAACTAAAAAAAAGTTCAGGCCTCTTCCAGTTTATTTTTAAGTATTTATTAATATGAGCAATGACCACCACTGAAGCTTGTTTGAGTGCGAAAATGGCCTAACCAACATATTTAGACATTTTTTGATTTTTAATTTATTTTACTCAGAACATCCATATTTGTAAGTGCAACTGCTGACAGTGCAACACAAACTCATGTTCAATACTTTTACTACTTAGCAAATGGCAGCAGTATTTCATATTTGCATTATGTATTACAAATGAGCATGTATGTAATATTTCTATATGGCGTGTTGTGTATAATCGCCACTACAAAATGCTTTGTCAAAAAGGTGAGATGAAAGTATATGTCGTACTCTTTCAAGGACAAGCATTCATTCATTTATAGCGGGAACAGATGACAAGATGAGCGGGAACGCTAATAAATGAATGACAACAATGATAACTGACGAGAAGCGGATTGGTTAATAAATTCTGTCATCGAAAAAGACAAACATATATATCCATCGCGCCTTTTTAACACAATCGAAGGGACAAAATACGCCATATAAAAGTATTACATATATGCAAATGAGACTTTTCTTTATTAATTTTCAGTATATATCCATGGATTCACTTGGGCCACTTTTGCACAAAACGCCTCATTTATTGTTGTCATATAAGTATATGATTGTTATATAAAGTATAATTATAGTAAATTATCAATAGTATTGTTTAACATAATTTTCATCATTAGTTTATTATGAATTAAATTTGTTTTTATCGTAGTGATTTATTTTGTTATTGTATCTACCGCTTTAACTGTGTAAAAAAAACTTGTAACTGTTTTCGATAAATTTGATAAAAATCTCAAATAGGTTAAGCTTTTTTTAGGAAAAGTTAATAGTTAATTAATAATAATTAATTAATTAATAATTAATTAATAGTTAACTTTTTTCGAATTTAAGATTTTTTTTGCCAAATTTTGAATTCATAAACTTCAAGCGTCATATTTGAAAAAAGGGGTTTAAATATTTAGAGAAACTCAAAAGTTGATGAAAATGAAATTGAAGTTAACGAGAAATCATGAGAAATGCAAATTTCTAGAAAAAATCTACGTTCAAGAAACATCCTTTATGAAATCTTTAGTCCATAAAGATCTTTAAATACGAAGTTTTGATGAATTTTCGAATATATTCAGTGTGGTTCAGAATTTCTAAAAAAGTTGAAACTGCAAGATTAAAGTCGGAATTGTGGAATCTTTTAAATGAATTTAATTTTTCCTAAATTTCACTTTGATACGATTGTAGTTGTTTTAGGAATTTGGAGTTTAAATTTGAATTTTCTTTTTTTTTAAATTTCATGTTAGACCCATCTTTTTATAAATTGGAATTTTTTCAAAGTCACTTGAAATTTTTTAGCACGAAAATTCGAAAGGATTGCGTAAATCCTCGGTTTTTATCAAAATTTCGATTTTTTTACTCAACCTGCACAGTTAAACTTTTAGTCCTGACATTGCAACTTAAGAATCAAAGTTATTTCGATATTTTGCGAAATTTCGCGTTTGATGAAAGTCGAAATTTTTACTAAAGACGAAATTTCGATGGAATAGACTGGTGCTTGGTCATCTTCGAAAATTGAAATACAAATCTTGTCCCCTGGTTTCAGGGGACAAGATTTGTATTTCAATTTTACGAAACTTTGACATTAAAATCGAAATCTTTAGAAAAAATGGGGAATTTACAGTAAAAATTTCCATTTACATATAATAAAAGTTTTTAAATTTAACTTTTATTATACGTTAATGGAAATTTTTGAGAGAAAGGTTGAAAATACGGGAACTTGGTAGAATTAATTCAGATATTTCAAAGACGCCCACAAACAAAATAATATTAATAAAAGTAACCATGAACATTTATTTATTATATTATAAATATTCTACATTATATAAAAGCGATATAAATCAATAAATAACGTAACAAAACAGTTAAACAAATATAAAAATCTGTATGAACAATAAATTAAGTATAATTTAAAAATTACAATAGAGAGTCATCTTAAAGCATCAATTTTGAGTTAAACTTGTTATGTTTAACGTTAGGCGAGCGTTGGAAAGCTTCTCCCAGTCGATCTATAATAATTTGTGGGATAATAATAAGATCCTGAAGGATAACGATACACTCTTCTCCTTTGCCCTACTGTCTTCTTATATTTAAAATAAGGCATAAAAACGATGCTGCTGGCCGTATCCAAAGATTCCCCCTCATCTTTTGGAGCCTGTTCGATAGGTGCCGGGATATTTCCTACCATAATCTCTACAGGTTGATATGGATAAGCGACGATAAGCTCAGGTGTATAAGCAGAATCTTTAAGTTGATTTAAAATGTGACTTGGTTCATTTTCAGTGGCATTGGGGATCACTTGAGGATTTGTTTCTCGTTCCTCCTGATTGATGTTTTTAAAGAGTTCACCTTCGGAAGCAATTGATGTCGACGGAGCACCATCTAACGAAGATGGAGCGCCATCTAACGAAGTTGCGACAATTAGTAGAAAAACGATAACTACCTGTTAAAGAAAATTCCGGAATTGTTTTATTATTGTTATGTTTTAATTATAAATTCCAATTTTATCGAAACCACCACTTTTTCAGAAATTTGGTATTAAGGGGTCTACTATTAATAATAAACATGTTTAATTGCTCTTAGTGGCATACTCTCCATGGAAGCTAAGAAAGATCTTCCCTTGTAAAATTCAAGTCTACAAATATATACTAAAGTAGAACAGGTAGAACAAGTTGTATTTTAGATTTTTCGCATTTCTAGTTTTTAAGCTCGAGTTTACACTCCAAATTTCAAGAAAAAAATCGAGAGGGGGTTCAAAAAGTCAAAATTTTGAGTCTTGTTAAGTTTGTTTTTAAACTGATTTAAAATTCATCTTAAAATTTCGTGTTAAAACTTAATTTTTAAGTTTAAGTTTGATTTTCAAAATTTGTATTTTTCCCTAAAGGAGTTTTGACAAAAAAATTCGCTGTCGAAACTTGAAAAGGTGGAATTTTCGAAGTTATTGAAAAAAGTTTTTCGAGGTGAAATTAGAAATGTTATTTTTCTCAAAACGGCAAAATTTCGACGTTTTGTTTTAATTGTAAGCTTCGCAAGAAATCTTGGTTGAAATTTCGATAAAAACTCGAATTTTCAATCGAAATTTTCTTATCAAAGAAAAATATTCGACAATGAACAAGAATTTATCGCCCACCTAAGCGAGTTTTTTTGATATTTTTTTTAACAGTTTGTTTTAAAACTATTATCTTTTTCTCTAGAATTTCGTCCCAAAAAGGTAAACTTTTTTCTAAAAATTTGAAAATTCACAGACAAATCTTGTCCCCTGAAACTATAAAAGATTAAAAAACACAACAGTTGCTCTCTAGAAATTTGATTTTCCAACGACCTCAATCACAAAGCTTTGACTTTTTTCTGGAAATTTCGAATTTAATTTCAAAATACATTTTTCTGGAAATTTCATTCTAACATTTGTTTTTTGGGAAATAAATTGAAATGTTGAGTTTCTAGAAAGCCTGACTTGGTTTCTCAATGTTTAATTTGATTTATTTTTTGGTGGAAGCGATTGTAAAGCTAACAAAAGTAATAAAATATTTTAAAACTTACGATGTTTTTGCACATTGTTAACGATATTAGCACAACTGAATTTAAATTGCAATCAACCGTAAAACAAAGTATGTACTCTTATATAGATAAATAGGGGGCCATTCGGGTATTTATAGCATGTTAAAAAAGAGTGAAATAGACCTTTCTTTGAAAACACATTACACATAAGTTTACCTTACGATTAGTACAAACTACCATATGTACTGTTAGTCATAATTTTTGTAGAATTATTTTATTCACTGCAGATGGTTATTTTTGATCAATTAGCATCTCGGTAAGGCCGGGGCTACGTAAAAATAAACTACGGAATTTAACACTGTAATAAAATTCGATATTTGTTTATTTTTTAAAGTATTTCTTCTAGAAATCGAAGGAAATATTTGGATGCGTTACAATTCGAATAAAATACTGCGTTCGCATTAAAACCCCACGTGCAGACCTATTTATTTAATTCAAAATTTTATGAATATAATTTCACAACGTTTCATGTTGTTTATGGTGGAATTTCACCACATCGACTTCCTTAGAAGTTCTCCTGGCTTGGAGTCGTTTTCGGATGAACATCCCTCTTCCCTTTTCTGCACGCCACTTTTTCAGTTTTCTCATCTGTTTTTCTACCCCTCTGGCTGGCGGTCTGTTTCGTCAGCTGCGTCTCAATATGTATCAAACAATTGATGATGACGCTGCAAAATCCCAAAATCATATACAGGAGCATCTCCACCATTACGTCGAACGTAGACATCATGAAGACCCTAACGGCGGTATTTCTGTAACATCTACTCAAAAACTTGAACGTCGGCAGCATCAGCTGAAAGAAATACAAAAATCAAGAAAGGGCCTCCGCTGATAGTATTAGTACCGACCCCGGTATACAACAGGGCGAAATACGCCAACGTTTTTTCAGTCAATCCCGGCTCTTGAACCCTCTCGTCTGTACTCGGCAATGGAATGGGATCCGAATTTTTGGGTAACTGAGGCAAGTCCTCGTTGAGTTGAGGGAACATCGTCTCGCAATAATCGTTGGTTGGATATTCATCCAAATTCTTATCCCCTTCGTCCATTGTTGTTACGAAAATTTAGACGTCGACATCGATTTGTCTTTAAAACGTAGCTTTTTTAAAGATTTTTGATGGCTCGAATGCCATTATTGTCAAAGTGCGTTTCCTTGGAAGCGCGAACACGTTTTTGAGCGTTTCATTCGGTCGCTCGAAACTTTGTCTGCGTTGCTTTCAAACATTAATTCATTTTCAAACATGATCACTTGGATTCTAATGCACAGACCAATAGGTTTGAACATTTATTAGATTCGAAGTTTGGAAATCAAAGACCGGTTTCGATCTTGTTAGATCTCGTCAGTTTGCTATATCCAATTCGCATGCTAACAAATGTTCTGACAAGCAAATACTAAAGAATTCACAGACGTCAAGCATGTGACTCTTAGTACTACCACCTATTGGTCCATAGAGAAACTATGGCCAACAACGTCGTATGCAAGTATTACTTGCATATTGTTACGGGCTTATCGGTTCGATTGATTACACTTATCGAATAAGACCCACTTTATTACTGAACTCAACTTGGATCACCACAATTTACAATTAACTCACTTCTACTAACTCACTAATTGCACTGATTCTAACTGACTGACTCGAGGGAAAGCTGACCGCCTTTTTATAGTTTTGGCCCCCGGCTTCCAGAATTTTCGGCAGATAAGGCTTATCGAATGCCGAAAATTTCTGGAACGCTTATCTGCGTTTGTTTCGTTATCGCGGCCGCTTTCCCCTTATCAGATACTTCTAGAAACTTTTTTTATTTACTAAATTCTACAATTCTATTCTAAATCCTATTTCATCTATTTACATTGCGTTACAATATGATCACTTGGGCAAAAAAAGGGTCAATTTCAGAATGAGAGAACGAGTTTTCAGCTTATTGAGTATTATGAGTATCGACTTGAATCTCAATGTAGATGACGTCGATGCATCTTTTGCTAATCTTTTTAGATTAGTACGCTTGAAAATGCCAGTTCTGTTGGCGAAATACGTATCGCGTAATTATTTATTTAATTGCCGATGTGGTAAAGAGGTGAAACCTTCTTTGGACTTAATCACAAGCCACAGTGTTTAGTTCGGTGCTTTAGAGCTTATTATCTCTCATTCCGAGGTGAAACCTCTAATATTACTGGATCATGAACAAATTTTTGATGTGAGAAGTTCTTAAGGCGCGTTAGATAGGGAGGTAAACTGATGGTTTCGTGTGACCATTACGCTTTACCAACATGATAACATAACGTAATTTAGCGTTGTTATAATGTAAAACCATAAGTGTACCTAATATCGAAAAATTAATTTGTTAATTCTTTGTTTTATTATAAAAAAATGATTTTTTTGTGATCCCAAAAGATATAAAAACTATTGTTCATTCTTATCTTTAAAATAAAATAAAAAATAAAATAAATAAATGAAAGAAGTATTTCTCTTTATTAGATAATGTAACAAGGTACAATTTTATTTATAATTGTCATGTCAATACACGGTAATAAATAAAAAAATTAATCTATTTACATATATATCTACAACAGTGATATATACAATTTTATATACAAAAGTGTGTCAAAACATTTAACCCGAATACCAAGAATTTGAAGAAGAATAACCGTCTCCGGGGGAATCGTAAGATGGTTGCGATTGTCCCAACAGTCCCGCGGAAACCCCCAAATTAATCTCGGGCAACGTGACTCGCCATTCGCCGAAGAGGTAGGCCGCGAACTCCAGAATTTTCCTCAAAACGACGATTCCGGCGATCGTAAACGAATGTAACGTCGGTATTTTGCTGACGATGACGTTAACTAAACTCCTGATGATGTCCCAATTAGTCGCTGAAGACCGCGTAAGCTCTGGCCGCTAGTTCGCCTTTGAGTTTGAGAAAGGCTTCGATCAACTTGAGAACTTCGACTTGCGGCTTTAGAAGACCGCCGGCGGAGATGACTTTGGTGCCACCGAGAGTGATGCCTAGACCGGACGCTTGTCTGGAGGAAGCTGGGACGTCGTTTGGGAAATGGTTGGTTTGATGGTGTGCATTGCCGGTTAGATAGGCGTACAAGGAAGCTGATGGATCTTTGTCGCTTTGTCTGTCTTGTTCCAAATCGAATGTTCGACTTGCGGATTGTCCAAACTGTAAAAATAAGACATTGCCAGTTAAAAAACGGAAAAATATAAAGTATGGACCTTTTGAAAGTGAAAACTTTAGACGCGTTTAGGATTTTGGGTTGGGGATAAATTTATCGTTTCGCGTTACCATCATGCAAATACACAGTACAAAACACTGTATATTTTACTAAATATTAGAGCATATTAAAGTGTATTTCATAAATGTTAGATTCGCTTCTACACGATACAAGCATCCATCAAGCACCAAGTTTGACACAATTTATTTCCAAATGACTTGTTTACTAGTGTGGGTTAGAACTGCAATACTACATATTTCCTAGTTTTAAGTTATCACTTCTGTCGGCAGTCCCCAAGACTGTCTATTTCTTTGGTCCTTACGAGGGTAAAGTACTTAAAAAAAATAAAATATAATTGAGGACCGTCGTCAAATAATATCTCCGAAGCTCCAAGTACGAAAACTATAAAAATCATGAATTGGGAATTTTTTCAGCCCTAGGTGGTCGCCAAAAGGTCCCAATCTGCTCGAACAACCAAAACTTTTCGGTAATCGAACGCTGCAATCTGGTAACCCTACTAACAAATCTGTTGGTGCAAATGACGCCTTAAGTAAGTGAGAGTTACGTGAATGGCAATAATACTGTTACGAGCTTATCGCTTCGAATTGATTACACGTGATGGATTATACCCACTTTATTACTGAACTCAACTTGGCATCACCACAATTGACAATTAACTCACTTATTATTGACTTTTACTAACTCACTAATTACACTGATTCTAACTGACTGACTTGAGGGAAAGCTGACCGCCTTTTATAGTTTTGGCTCCCGGCTTCTAGAACTTTTCGGCAGATAAGGCTTATCGTTTGTTGAAATTTCTGGAAAGCTTATCTGCCGTTTGTTCTGTTATCGCGGCCGCTTTCCCCTTAACAGATTCTTCTAGAAACTTTTTTTATTTACTAAATTCTACACTTCTATTCTAAATTCTATTCCATATATTTACATTGCGTTACAATACTGAAGAAATGAGATTTCTGTTTTAATATAATATTTTTGTTTTATTTTTCAAAATTAGAAATTACAGGCATATGAAATTGGAAAGTGACTTACCCAAATCAAATTGAAGATGATGCATCCGAAGAAGATGAAGGCGATTGTTTGAGACGACATTGTTACCATTAAAGTTACAAATATTACTGATTAGTACTTTTTAAATAGGGAGAGCTTTTATATTTATTTCACCCCAACAAATCCTAATTACCTAAGAAGAGCTGGGGTCCACAACAATTAAAGGGTTAATCACTAATGTGCCACTCAAATAGTTTAACGGTAAATTACTTATAAACTGCTAATAGCATTCTATAAGAAAATCTTTATATCATAACGTCATTAATAACAGTCCAGACAATTTATTGCTTGAAAAGATATTTACTTAATGGGCACTAGCAATTCCTGTAATTAAATAAGTCTTATTGTAAACTTGGCAGACAAATAATTTTGTCATTAATTAATAATAATAATTAATAATGACATCTTTTTCCAAAAGGGTACATTTCTACCATATAATCAAGTTTGTAACAATTTTAATATACAGATACTTTAAGAAAAACCATATTCCCTTACTCCACTTAATAAATCTCTAAGTCTACTTGACAAATCTCTAAGCATCGACTAATAGACAGCGCACTATCCTAAATCGGTGGATCTAATAACATGAAATTTCACTCACAATATGACCTAGTTAAACAGTAAAAGGGAATTTTTCAAAATTCAGCCTCTAAGGGAGTAAAAATTGACATTAAATTTTATCACTATTGTATGCAATGAATAAAACAAACCATTGTATTAAAAGTTGCCTAAACAAATTAACTCATTAAGCACGTATTTATCTCTTTTTTCTGTTTATGAATTTTCAAAAGGTTAAACATTTTGAACCTAACCTAACCAAATTATAGGTTTACGATGGAAATTTCAGAAAAAAAAGCGACTACCGTAATATTGAGTCGAAATTTTCAGAAAATACCTCAGAATAATAAAAGGATCTCGAGTTCCCCTTCGTCGAATTAAAATCCAAATTTGAACAAATGAATGTTAACATTTTAAGTCTAAAGTTTAACGTTTAGAAAAGAAAAATATCAAAAACTGCAAATTTTAAACGGAAATTTAGCTAATGTTGGCCTAGGTTAGGGGTCGGCAAACTTTTAAGCCAAAAGAGCCAACTGCAATGAAAAAATTGGTTTCGTGAATTTCAAAGAGCCACAAGTTTTTATTTCTGATTTTACATTTTATTTCACAGTTAAATCAGATGAATCAGACAAAATATGAGACAGGGAGAGACCCCTCTGACTCATGTAGTCAAAAGAAAACATATTTAGCCCAAAAGACCTTTTACTTCTCATAATTTAGAGCTTTATTTCAAAATTTGCCTTTTTCTCGTAAATTCGACTTTTTTAACTCTTCTCTGTATTCGTCTTTTTTTTAACTATGTATTTAGACTCTTTTCCCTAAATCTTCCTCTCTTCTCAAAACTCGACAATCTGTGAAAATGTTTTCTTTTTTTTTTAATTCGACTTATACTCGAAGATTCGACTTATTTCTCAAAAATTCATCTTTTGTCGATTTCGTAATACAAAAAGTAAAAACTTAAAGTAATAATTTGGAGAGATTAAATAAAATAGTTTCTGAAGATTTCGATCTGTTTCTCAAATTTTCTTTTTTCGAAATTTAGATCCGTTCTCAAATTTGACTTCATTCCAAAATTATATTTTTTAACTTTGTTCTAAATTGCTACTTTTTTCTCGAAATTTCTGTTTTTTTGAATTACGTTCCCATTTCACAATTTCCCCCAAATATCAACTTTTAATGAATATTTAAACTTTTATTTATTTTTTAGAAATTTCGACTTGTTTCGCAAAATTAGGTGTTTCTCCGAAATTCCAACTTTTAACTGAAAATTCGACATTTTATTATGTTTCTGCAACCTGCGATTTTATCAACGAAATTCACCCATTTTCAGAATGTTTGACTTATCTAAAAATTGGATTTTGTTCTTATAATTTGACTTTCTCCGGGAAATTTTGACTTTTTTTAAAGTTCAACACTTTTCTCGAAACTGGAAGTTTTACCCACATTCCTTTTTATTTGGAAATTATTTTACCAATTCTCTCAAAATTCGAATTTTTCTGAAAATTTGAAATTTTCATTATTCGTCTTGTTCTCGAAATTTCAAATTTGTTCACAAAATTTAACTTTCTCTTTAAAATGGCAAATTATTTTCTTCTGCTCTGAAAAACTTCAACTTTTTAAATTTCGACAATTTTTCCTAAGCTTTGGGTTTTTATAATTTCTCTTTTCGAAATTGTACAATTTTTTACAAAATTCAAATTTGTCTAAAAATTTTAAGTCTTTAAATTTGTTCTGGGATTCAATTTATTGTCAAAATTCGACGTTTTTTTTTCTAAAATTTTGCTTTTTTGGGAACTTTCAACAAATTAATATTTTTCGAAATCTTTTTTCAAAATTCAAATTTTTCCGGAAATATCAACTTTTATTTCGAACGAAATTCATCTATGTTTTTTCAATTTATTTAACATTTAATAATATTTCCGGTCAATAAGGGTCTACCATGAAGAAGAAATTCATCTATTTTCAAATCTCAAAATTTGATTTTTTTTCTTAAAATTTGACTTTCAATGGAAAATTTTGATGTTTTTTTAAAGTTTAACACTTCTCGAAATTGGAAATTTTATTAACATTCCCTTTGCTTCCGAATTTATTTTACCAATTTTCTTAAAATTTGATTTATCTGAACATTTGGAGTTTTTTTTAATTCGTCTTGTTTTCGAAATTTCAAATTTATTCTTAAAATTTAATTTTCTCTGGAAAATTGAGAATTTTGTCGAAATCAAAATTTCGAAAAAAAATTTCGAAATCAACATTTTAAGAAAAGTTCCAAAGAACTTTTCTTAAAATGTTGACTTTCCTTGAAATTTTTCCTAAAATTTGACTTTTTTTCTACTTCTCTTAAAAACTTCAACTTTTTTAAAGTCCGACACTTTTTTAAACTTCCAGTTTATTTTACAATTTCTCTTTTATCTGAAAATGTCAAATTTTTTAAATGTGCTTTGGGTTTGAGTTGAGAAAATTCGACGTTTTTTTTCTCTGAAATTTTGTCCTTATTTGAGAACTTTGGACCAATTCATTTTTTATAAATCACTTTTCCCAATTTTATTCTAAATCTCATCCTTTTTCTCAAATTTCGGCTTTTTCTGGGAAATTCTGGCATTTTTTTAAAGTTAAAAACTTTTCTCGAGATTTTCTTGAAATTTTCTTTCGAAATTATTTTACAAATGATCTCAAATTTCGAATTTATGTGAAAATTTAGATTTTTCTTTAAATCGTCTTGTTCTCGAAGTTTCAGATTTATTCTTAAAATTTAACTTCTCTGGAAAATTGTAAATTTTTGTCGAAATTTCGAGCATTTATTAAAATGTTGACTTTTTCCTTGAAATTTTTCCTAAAATTCGACTTTATTCTTCTTCTCTGAAAAACTTTGACTTTTTTAAATTGACACAATTTTTTTTAGGCTTTCAGTTTATTGTTAGAATTTCTCTTTTCGAAATTTTGCAATTTTTCAAAAAATTCAAAATTGTCTAAAAATTTCAGGTTTTTAAATTTGTTTTGAGTTTCGATCTATTGTCGAAATTCGACGTTTTTTTCTAAAATTTTGCCTTTTTTGAGAACTTTCGAAAAATTCATTTTTTTCGACATTTCTCCCTTTACCCGAATTCATTTTTTTTAAACTCTTCATTTTTCCCGATTTTTTTCGAAATCTCTTCCCTTTTCTCAAAATTTGGCTTTTTCTGGGAAATTTTGACCTTTTTTTAAAGTTCAACTCTTCTCGAAATATTCTTGGATTTTACTTTCGAAATTATTTTATCAATTTTCTCAAAATTCGAATTTATCTGAAAATTTGGCATTTTTTTTTAATTCGTCCTGTTCTTAAAATTGCAAATTTATTTTCAAAATTAAGCTTTCTCTGGAAAATTACAATTTTTTTATCGAAATTTCGAGTTGTTCTAAACTTTTTCCATGAAATTCTTCCTAAAATTAAAGTTTTTTCTTCTTCACTGAAAAACTTTAACTTTTTTGGAGATCGACAATTTTTTCTAAGCTTCCAGTTAATTTTTACAATTTCTCTTTTGGAAATTTTACTATATTTCAAAAATTCAAAATTGTCTAAAAATTTCAGGTTTTTAATTTATCCTGGATTTCAATCTATTGTCGAAATTCTACGTTTTTTTTTCTAAAATGTTACCTTTTATTGAGAACTTTTGATAAATTCCTTTCTCTCAATTTTTTCGAAATCAGTTCCTTTTTCTCAATTTTTTCGAAATCAGTTCCTTTTTCTCAATTTTTTCGAAGTCTCTTTCTTCGTCTCAATTTTTTCTAAATCTCTTTTTCTCAAAATTCGGCGCTTTTTCTGGAAATTATAGCTTTTATTTCAAACTTTGATGTTTGCCGTTTCTAAAAATTTAGATTTTTTTTTTCTCACAAAAAGTAATTCACGAAATCCCAAGGTTTTAGAAAATTTACAACCAAAAAAGTAAAATATGATAACGAAGGCTTCCACGGCCAGAGTCAGTACAGGATATACTTCTTCCGGGATTGGACCGTGTCAAAGAACTACTAAAAGTGTTCGTGAACACTTTTAGTAGTTCTTTGACACGGTCCAATCCCGGAAGAAGTATATCCTGTACAAAAAAGTAAAAATCATGAGAAAAATATTTTTAGAAATTTCGACTCCCCAAGTTGATCTAGAAATTGCTAAAAATTTCAAATTTCCTGTGTTTTTTCAAAATGTTAATACGAATCAATCAAAAATTTCGGAAAATTACTTCTTGAAATCATAACTTTTTGTCAAAATTTTAGTAAAACGTAAAAATTCCTAGAAAAGTATTTTTGGAAATTTCGACTTCTGTAGGTCACTTGTTTAATGAGTGTCTGGGTGTCTGTCCGCTCTAGCTTTTATTTATTTTTTTAGGGAATTTAAAGAGCCGCAATCTTGTTTTAAAAGAGCTGCATGCGGCTCGCGAGCCGCGGTTTGCCGACCCTGGCCTAGGTGAACATCTTTTTTGAAAATATTGCACTACAGCAACAATAATGAAGTGGTTGGTGTCTTTGAATATGACTCTAAAAGAGAAAATTATAATTCGAGATTTTGTTTTGATTTCCAGATTCTACACAACATTATAATTACGTTAGACGTTGGGGTAACATTGATCTATGCATAAAAAAAAATAAAATCTGGCAAAATCAATAAAAGAAACATTTCGCTTTAGATAGTTTCTGGTTTTAGAAGACAAAATACAATTTCAATGTCTTGGCAACTCCATTCGCATTAAAATAAAAAAAAACTCGTTTAACATTTATCCGTTGATATCCCCGCTTAATTCATATAGGTTAATTTGTCAATAAAATGGATTTTAAATGGTAAAACAATGTTGGATGTGATTAATTTTATTTCGTGATAGTTTATGCAAATGACCTATTATTGTGTACAGTTACCATGTATATTTATAATAATTATGTGGAAGTTTTTTTTTGAATAATGAAGACAAGGTGGAACGGTGAACTACGCAGAAAAAATGTAAAGTCTATATAAAAGCAAAAATAGCCAATCGCTCCAGCATCTTCGCAAATTATGTTTAGTTAATAAGAATTGTGCGGCGGCAGCATGCAGTCCAGGGTACGTGTGTTATTTTTATCAGTTTAATTCGCTCATTTAATAGCTCGACATAATAAATGGTGTCAATTTTCTGTATAAATAATTAAAAATAAATTGTCATAGAAAAATATTTTGTTAAATAAATCGAAAAAAACATAATATTTCCGGTCAATAAGGGTCTACCATGAAGAAGAAAAATATTTGTCATTAAAAATGTTACGTATCATTTCAGGTTTTCATAATTTTGGTTATTTCGCTTTTGTGCGATTGCCAACGCATATCGGAACCGGACGTTTACGATGGAGTGGTTCCCCGAAATTCCCAAAGCGCTAGGCAAGTTTTAGGTTATGACAACTTTCGAACTGTGCAAAAGAGCCGAAGTCCAACCAATGGAAACAACTGGGAACAATTCGACAACCAGCACGCTTACAACACAAATGAATTTAATAAACGATTCATTTAATGTTATTTAGACAGGTTTTTCAATGTTTTTTATTTTAATTAATATGAGTATTTATTAAAGGACTAAGAGACTAATTAAAGGATATTGCTTTGTCCTACCTTTGTTTGTTTTTTAATTCAGTTCGTAGCTGCGGGTAGATGCTCGTGTATTTCTGGGGTGGAACACTATAAGACATCTTGACGAAATATGTCGTTTATTTTACAAAACGAATAGAGTAATTGAAATACTTTAACTTCGATTTTTGTTTGCAAAATTACGACCCTGTAATTTTTTTTGTGGAACGCAATGGTCCTTGATTATCTTCAAAAATTGATGTATGAATCTTGTCTCCTGAAACCAAGAAGATTGAGGAACACGACTACAGTTGCTCTAACGCGTTTAGATATCCAAGCTGTCATTTTCTGAGAGATATTGAGTATTTGAGTACAAGGGACAAGATTTGTATATCAATGTAAACTTAATTTCATTCAATTAATTTTTTTTTAAATCGTTTCCACATTAAAATCGAAATTTTAAGAAAAAATGTCATAAAAAACAAGGAACTTTTAAAATGCAGATTTCCTTGGATTAAAAAAATTACAAGAATTGGATTAATTATGAATTTTTTTAAAATCGAATTAATTGCTAATTTCCATGAATCAATCAAATTTATCTAGATTGGTTCGGCTAGCGCGCTACAAAGACTATGAGAAAAATTATAAACCGTGAAACTGCGAATTATAATTATGTTTGTTCGCAACCGATAATTTTTATTGAACTTGAACTAACTTTACTAAGACAAGGATAATAATTAGCAGAAATAAACACTGACTCATACATTTTTTTTAAATATATTCCTATTACGTGGGATTGTTATCTACTTATTATAAAAAAATTGCACTTTTAAAGTTATTACAGGATATACTTCTTCCGAAATTGGACCGTGTCTAAGAACTACTAAAAGTGTTTGACGTTTCGCCACCATCGTAAGGGGCTTCTTTAGGAACATAGAAAAGAAACAATAAATGAAAAGAGGAAATATGCAAAAATGAAAGAATGAAAAGGCCAATTTCAAAACATCAAAGCAGGGTAATTCAGTATGTCCACCATACCAGAGGCAAAACTCTTCTGAATTGAAAATTGGTACAAAGGATAAGAAAGTTTAGACAGAAGAGCACGGTAACTCAGTATGTCTACCATACCAGAGGCGAAACTCTTCAGGGCGAAACGTCGAACACTTTTAATAGTTCTTTGACACGGTCCAATCCCGGAAGAAGTATATCTTGTACTGACTCTGGCCGTGGAAGCCTTCGTTATCATATTTAAAGTTATTGTAATTAAAAAAGCTCTTTGAAATGTTTCTGGGCTTTACGCTTTGCTCGAGCTTGATTGTTCTCTGTCATACGATTACAGCTAGTACAAGATAACAACTTCCTGAGTATTTAGAAATTTAGAACAGATGGCAACTTTTGCTACAAATATATTTTGCCCAATTTTTGAAATAACAAATCGGGTGTTAGAGAAAAACTATGTCATTGTATCTGATCCTAGTCTGCGACGTCAATATTTTCTAATAAAAATCTAATTAGACAAAGTTGGATAAATGTCACAATCATTGGGAGTCGCCTACAATTATCCTAATAATGATGGAGCATTAGTTAAAATCTGTCATTAGTACATTAGTAATTCTAAGCGTCTTTGTGCTGTAATGATGTTAAATTGTTTATGAAGAATTTACACTTGACTTCCGTTCGATTTTCAATATGTTTATACTCAGACGTGCATCTAAGCAAATTAAAGTGGCAGTCTCATTTATGTAAATACAAAATATTTATAAACTGAACCAACTTTAGTAGAATGTCTTATGATTTCCTTGAAATAGTGGATGCTGCATCGCGTTTTTATGCATAAACTAAACGTTTCAGACAGAATATTGGTGAATAATTATAAGGTCAAGGATTTTAAAGGAATATTTAATAAATATGTTGTTATAAACACGCGTTTTCAATTATATTATAATCATAATTATAAAAAAAATAAGCAGTCTTGGAGACACCCTATAGAAGCGAAAATTTTAACATTAGAGCATGTTGGTAACGCGTGATGGTGGGGGAACTTGATTTACTCCTCAAAAACGATACAGTTCTTAAGTCAAAATGATTAATCACTTTCAGATCCTACGTTTTCAGTTCTTCTCATTAACTCGTTTTGCTGAAAATAAAACTGAATTAAGGCGGGGGTCTGGTAAATCGCTAAATACGATTTGGATCTCGGATTTAAATGCCCCGTTGAGGGGGGTTAGGAGAACAGAGACGGAAGGGGTTTCGAAGGGGAATTGAGTAAGAAGTTCGGTTTACGTCGTTCGAATTCGCAATCTTTCATATCGTCACTTTACCGATATACAGATAAGGAAAAATTTTCATTGTCCATGTAAAACGCTAAGAATTGTCCCTTCCACAGTTTTCTATGGCCGCTGAACGTATTCCCCTACTCTGACGCAGCATGCTCGTATCTTCCAGTTTAGATGTTAGAAAAAACTCGTCAAGGGTTTTACAACAGACTGAGATATTGTTTAGCACAGTCTGGCGGCCTATTTGAACTCGTTAAATTGTTATGTTTAAAGAGTTATTATGTTATATTCTTCATTAGAATTATTACTTATTTCGTTTAAGAAATCTCGTTTATTTATTTTGATTATTAAGAATATCAGTTTTATTTTACCTCAGACTTTGATTAAATCGACGGACTAAAAGAACAAACATGTGGTACGCAAATTTTAATAAAATTGTTGCCTGCCAGTGGTAATCCCGTAACAAAACACATTAAAAGCTATGATGTACTACTGAAATCTCCAACAGCATTGATCGCTGCGCTTTGCTTCTGTTGAATTGCTTACACCGGTGTAGGAGAATACAAGGCACCGCCCATCTATCCCACTATTAGCTCTCGATGTTAAATCTCTTATTAACATTCTCCCTATGGACAGTGTTTGACTTTCCTGATGTGTATGATACTGTGTAACTCGATCCATTTGGATACCTTAAGGAAATGTGCATGTTGCTGATAGCAGTTGGTTTAGTATTCATATTTGTTTGCAAACTTCCAAGTGAAGATTTTGACCTGTTTCTTAAATTAGTATTTATTTGTCGCGCTTTGATAAACAATTAAAACAGAATTTACAAATATTTTTTGAAAATTTCAATTTTTTTGATATTTGGATTGTTGAAATTTTAACTAAAAAACAAACGAAAGCTTCCCGAAAAATATTTTCTTCGGAAATTTTTGATTTATTTATCGAAATTTGACTTTTTACCAATTCGAGTTCAGGGCCGTGCGGTAGATTTTCTTAGCATGATGTAACTCATAAATATCGATTTTATCTCAAAATTTCGTTTTTATTTTAAATTTTGTACTTAGACATTTAACTTTTATTTTTCTATTCTTAATTTTCCTGAAAGGGGTTTTTTCCTCTATTTGTGAAATTGAGTCTTAATTGCCCAATTTGTTTTTTCTATATGGACCTTTTTTTTTAAATTCCGAGAAGATTCTTTGAACATTCTCGATTTTGTATCTACTAATTTCCATTTTATACAAATTTTGTATTATTTTAACAAAATCGTAAGTTTAAATTCGAAATTTTGCCCGTGAAGAATTGTAGACTTCTTTCACAACTCATTATTCTAATTGTGTTATTCCAGAGTTACAAAAAAGTATTTATTTTTTAATTAAATACGGAATTTAAGAATAAGGTGAAACCTTAACATTTTTTAAAATTGGACACTTTTTCGAAATCTACAGTTTCAAGTGTTCACTTGAAATTACTATTTTTTTCTTAATTGTAAGGCATTAGAATTGAAATTTCGTTATTTAAGTCGAAATTTCAGTAAACAACTTTAATATGTTAAGACCTAATCGACTATTCAACTTTAAGACCAAAATTTTGTGAAGGAAGTGAAAATTTCGAGTTTAAAATTACAAATTAAAATTTCAGAAAGATAGTCAAAATTTCTCAAAAAAATTCGGAATTTTGTTTAGAACCTTTTTAAATTTTTCAAAAAAGTAGAAACTATTCTTTAATTTCGACTTCAGAAACAAAATGTGGAGAATAAAGTCAAAATTTTCAGACTAAAGTCGAAATTCCAAGTAGCAAGTTCAAAATGTTGAGATTATGAAGTCGAGAGTTTGAGAAACATTGAAATACAAAAATTGTCCCCTGAAACCAAGAAAGATTAAAAAACACAACAAAGGTTACTGGCTAACGCGTTTCCACAGCCAATCTATCATCTTCAGTATCTCTCTGAAAATGATAGATTGGTTGCCGAAACGCGTTAGCCAGTAACCTTTGTTGTGTTTTTTGGATCTTTCTTGGTTTCAGTCAGTATCTCTCTGAAGATGATAGCTTGGCTGCCGAAACGCGTTAAAGTAACCTTTGTTGTGTTTTTAATCTTTCTTGGTTTCAGGGGACAATTTATGTATTTCAATTTTTGAAGAAAACTAAGGACCAGTCTGTTCCACTAAAATTGAGAAAAATTATAAACTTCGACTAAAATGTCAAAATTTTATGTTATTTAAAGAGTTTGTTAAAATTTAGACTTTTAAAAACAAAATTTCGAGAAATGAGTAAAAATGTTAAACTTAAAAAACGATATATTTAAATAAATTCTGAAAAAAAATCAGAAAGTTTAAATTGGAAATTTCAAATTATTTTCTTAAATCTTAGACTTTAAAATAGAATTTCTAGAAAAAAAATCGAAATTACAAGATTTCTGAAATTTACATTTTACAATTGTCAATTTTTATTCATTTTTATTTATTTATTTTCTTAGGTTAGAATTTAGAATTTATATTTTCTTAAACTCGAATTTAGGTTCCGGAATTTGAGAAGTCAAAATTCTGGAAAAAACCTTGAACAAAATTATGCCAGAAATTTAAAAATTTTTTACGGAATTTTGAAATTAAAAAAGACGTTACATGAATTTTTTCCAAATAATTTTTTTTCGACTTTTATCTGAAATGTTAGTTCACTTTAAAATTTGAAAAATAGGTTGTTTTATTGTTATTTTCATTTTGACTGGAAAGTAAAAGCTAAAAATTTAATTTTTCTTTCTAGAATTGCAAATCCAAATAAAAAAACAATTTCAGATCTGGATTCTGGATTCGTTGTGGGTTGCCTAAAAATTTAGGCCAGCACTTAGGCCACCCTTTCCGGGCCCATTGTGCTATCCCCGTGATTGAGGTGTCCTTGGTCATTCATTCAGCCACCCAACCTTGTTGAGAAAGTGAAGAACGTCCCTTGGATGCGCCTCTCTCAAAATTTCAGATCTAAATTGGAAATTTTGAAAAAATAATCAAAATTTTTAAAAAATTCTAACTGTTCTCTTTGAATTATGATACAAAGAACGATTTTATATTTGAACTGAAATTTTTGAAAAATATCAGATTTTTAAAAAATGAGATTTATGTAAGGAAGTTCTCGAGTTTCCATTGGTCACAAAACTTTGATTTCAAATTGAAATATTCGATATTCTTGTGGACGTTTTCCATAAAATTTCAAAATCTCTGGGAAATTTCGAATAGTTTAAACTTTAAATTCAAAATTTCGAGAGAAAAGCTTGAAAATGGGCTACCGAATTGCAAATTTATAAAAAAATCCTTTGACACGTATTCCTTCTTTCAGTTCTCTAAGCGGTAAGTTATGAATAGGCGACTTAAAAATGCTTCCTTTTACCCTTTTGTTTCCTGTTAATTCCTTTAAAATTAACATAAACTTTTGTACAAAGATACGGGAGCACAGTCTTTTCTCGAAATTGCGAATTTTCTCTGAAAATCCTTCTTTGTTGGCACTTCGGTTTTACTCTCAAAATTCCAACTTTTTTCGAAAAATTTGACTTTGGGACAACTTTTTTCTAAATTTCCACAAAATTTTTGCCTTTTTTTTAATTCGTGAGTTTTGGAATGTTAGCATTTTTGTTTCGGTTTTCTAATAATTTCGACTTTTTTTCTAATAATTTGAATTTTCGAAAATGTTGACCTTGTCGGAATTGTTCGTTTGTACACCTTTTTAAAATGTCAAAATTGTCAAAAAAAAGCAAAATTTTTTAAAGGAAGTCGAGATCTACAACGAAATAAAAATTTCATGAAAAAGTTGAAATCTTGACAAATTTAGGAAATTCCAAAAATAGCACTATTTTAAAAACGGGAAAATTGCGAAATGGTTACAATTTTCTAATTAAGTCAAAATTTTGTTTTTTTTAAATGAGAATTTGAAATAAGTGGAAATTTTAAAATGTCCAAGTCGAAATCATTAAAAAAATGGAAATTAAAAATGTCAAATTCTTCAATAAAAACTAGAGATTTTGAAAAAGAGTTGAAAATATGCATCAAAAATTAGGAATTCTCAAGAAAAGTAGAAATATTTAGTGAGTGGTCAAAATTTTCGAAACTAAATAAGGAAAAGACGAAATTATCATAAAAATCATGTTCCTTAAAAAAATTCATAATTTTCAAAAACAGTTCAAAGTTTTAAGATGTCGAAATTGTGAAAAAAGTTGAGATTTTCAAAAAAAAATAGATTTTCAAAAAACTATCGAAATTTTGAAAAAAGCCAAAATTTTCGAGGAATTCAAAATTTTCAGAGCTGCAATTTTTATTTTCCCACGCATTTTCTCCTATCGTCAAGATAAGGACTAAATATCTGCATCTAAATACCTATTAATTAATTATGTGAAAAACAATTTCGTTCTTTGCAGATATAATTGGTCGATTTTCGATTACAAGTGATGCTAGCAGAATATAACATTTCCAATTTAAATGATATAAAATCAATTTTTCTTTTTTTTGCTTAAATTTGTCACTAGCATTTATTTACCTAAACAATTTATATTTTTCCAAAGAGTAATATAAAAATGTTAATTAGGAGAGAAAAAAATTCTTCTAAATATATCAAAACCAGTAAATGATTGTAAGCTACAAATACTAAACAATTCATTTTACTCTCAAACTCTGGTAGAACAAATGTTTTAATGTTGTTTATTATTATTATGATATATCTGCCGTACTTAGATAAAGAAATATGAATTGTGGAAGCCGAAGATACTTCGTTCGTTGATGACGTATTGGGGAAGGGGCAAAAATTTCTCTGCTCCGCATCACGTCCGTCTCCGTACCCTGCCTCATCAGAGTGAGGGCAACCGAAATCTAAGCGCAATTTTTATGCCAAACACCGCTCTCCCATTTTACAAATGGTGTCTTTATTTTTTAATATTTTATTTTCAAATTTGGTGAACCTATGAAGCAAGGATGTCGAATTCGCGCTTTGGAAGTACTTTTTTTCAAATTCCGTTTAGTTTCCGAGATATTCGCTTCTGAAAACAGGCAAAAAAAGAGACAAATTGTACGCCCATTTGTGGGAATACTAAGACAAAAATCAAAAATCTGCTTCCAAGGCCCGAATTCCCCAACATTTCTCAACATTATTACCAAATTTCATTTAATTCTAAGCGATAGTATTGACGTAGTTTGTAAAATGGCAAGCGAATAATTTCGACGTTTTAAGAGTACCAGACCGCCGCCTTAATAGCCTTCATTTTAATTCTGTGACCTCGAGTTAATTTTTTATTAAATAAACAAATAAGAATTTTTCCACAATATTGCACACCCCAATTAACAAAATCAAAACGAATTGCACGATTGCACAATTCAACGTATCAGCGGCAGCCTAATAATAAAATCTTAGAAATCGACGCTTATTTATGACGAGATTTCTGTTATAAATGAAAAAATTAAGAAAAATTTAAAAGCATGCTAATGCTGTTTACCGATACGTAAAATAAATGACAGGGAGTCCATTTACTTTCTCATTCTGAACAAACAAATTTTGCAAGGGTCAAACTGACAAAGCACGCTTTCGAAAAGAACGGCCATTGTATTTTTTTTTTCAACGTGCATGCGAATGTATTTTCTTCACTAATTAAGCTAAACGATTTTATTGGTCGCGTATCTATAAATACCTCTATCGTAACGGCATAAGCAGTTTTTGTGTTCTTTCTGTAGCACGTGCCATCGTATAAAATGGCCAAGTTCTTTGTAAGTATACTTTATTTATTGCAATGTTATTTATAAGAAACGAAAGTCATAATTGAAGAGGCATGTTAGCACAAAAGAAAAATTGAAATACCGCTAGAACCAAAAAGACTTTTTTTTAGATTTATCAAAAAAAAGATCTTATCGACCTTTTAAAGGAATTTTGGCGTCATTTTGGAAATTTAGACTTTTTAGATTGAATGATTACTTGTTCGAGAACTCGCACTTTTTTTTTAAATTCCAAGTTTGCACTATCAATTGTTACTTTTTGTTCTAAAATTTCGATTGTAAATATAGTCATAATAGAGTAAAATTGTATAAAAGTGAAAAATACTTTAATAACTTAAAATCTTTATTAAATATCTTAAAATCTTTAAAACATAAACCGTGAATGTGCAATTGAACTTAAAATTATGTTTTTTTTTTAATAAAATACATTTCTTTCGAAATTTCGACTTTGTTTTATTCACTTAATTATTAATATTATTATGTTTTACATAAGAGGTTCCCAAATTTTTGAACTTTAAATTCTGAATTTTGGAAAAAAACGTTTCTAGAAAGAACCTAATATTTATTAAAATTACATTTGAACTTTGGCACGATATTGTTAAAAATTAAAATACAGAACTTGTCCCCTGAAACCAAGCAAGTTTCTCCCTGAAGATGACAGATTGGCTGTCGAAACGCGTTATAGCATCCTTTGTTGTGTTTTTTAATCTTTCTTGGTTTCAGGGGACAAGTTCTGTATTTTAATTTTTGAAGATAACCAAGGACCAGTCCGTTCCATCAAACGATATTGTTAGAAAAAGGAATTTTCGAGAATATTTTCAAATTTATAAAACAAACTTTTAAAATGAGTATCTCTTTGGAGTTGATAGCTTGGCTATCGAGCAACTGTTGTTGTATTTTTTAATCTTTTTTGGTTTCATGGGACAAGATTTGTATATTAATCTTTGTATTGTAAGGAAATGTAAATTGTAGAATTTAGTGCATAAGAAAAGTTTCTAGAAAGGTCTGATAAGGGGAAAGCGACCGCGATAACGAAGCAAACGGCAGATAAGCGTTCCCGAAATTTCGGCAAACGATAAGCTTTATCTGCCGGATTGTTCTAGAACCTGGAGCCCAAAACTATATAAAGCGGCCAGCTCTCCCTCGAGTAAGTCAAAGTCAGTGTAATTAGTGAGTTAGTAGAAGTCAATAATAAGTGACTTAATTGTTCAGTTGTAGTGATCCGAGTTTAGTTTGGTAATAAAGTGGGTATTATTCGATAAGTGTAATCAATTCGAACCGATAAAGTCCGTAACAATATTAAACTTTTTGAGTTTAAAAATGTTAAACTCGGAATTTACTGACCATCTCAAGTATTCGATTATTTGACTAAAAAATTCTTTTTCTAGGATATTCGAAATTTGCAAATTTAATTAAGAATTTGGAGGAATTTTTGAAGTGAAAACTCTTTAGACGCGTGGAGCGACTTTAGATTATGATTTAGCGTCACCATCACGCTAATTTGCGTTACTTACGTGCTACTTTTACCTAAACTTTGCCTGTTCCTCAAAATTTGTCTTTTTCAAAATTTTGATTTTATTTCCAAAATTCAACTTTTTGGACTTTTTTAAAAATGGTTTATTTATTTTAAAATTTGGTCATTTTCTTGAATATTTGTCTTTTTTAATAAATTACGACTTTTAGATCAAACGGTTTTATGGTTTTGAAAATGTTCACTTTTCTCTCTAAATTAGATTGAAATGTTAATAAAAAATATTGCGAAAACATTTTTGGGGATTTCGAGAAAAATATTTCTTGTAAATTCAACATCTTTACTGAATTTTAAATTTTAAGAACAATGTTTTTGAAAACTGCGATTTTTCTTTCTTAAAATTAGACTTTTTTTGAAAATTGCGTCTTTCCACAAAATTAGACCTTTGAAAATTTTGACTTTTTTCGAGTTTTTGAGAAAGGTTAGGTTATGGTTTATTGAAAATTTCAACTTTTCCAATTTCCCTCTTAAACTTGGACCTTGTTTTGAAAATTTGGAGTATTTTCTAGAAAGTTTAATATATATATGGAAATTACAACGTAATTTTCAAAAATTTTTTTCGAATTCTTTGTTTTCTCCGATTTTTCTTTTTAATTTGATTACCAATAATTTCGTGTCAGAAATGAATCTTATTCTCCAAATTTTGATTCTAATCTCAAAATTCGAATCTCTTTCTTGACATTTCCATTTAAAATTGATTTTTTTCTGAAGATTTAGACCTTTTCACAAAATTCGTTTATTTTTTTTTAAATTCGATCGAAATTTTAATAGAAATTTCAACAATCCGGAAAGAATATTTTCAGAAAATTTTGAGGAAAAAGGTTTCTTGAAAAATTTCAAAAATATGACACAATTGAAATAAAATAAAAATTCTGAGGGAATTATTTTTAAAAGTTAATTTTTTTTTACCTGAATTCGACTTGTTTTGAACATTACAACTTTTTCACAACACATTTCCATTTTTTCGAAATTTGGACATTTCCTAAAGTTCTCCGGAAGGAGTTTTTTTTTTAAATTGGGCTTTTTTCGAAATTTTAACATTAATCTGAAAATGCGATATCCCCAGTTCCGTAATCTTTAAGTGAAAATATACATTACTAAGCCAGAAGGTTTTCTTTTTTGCCTATGAGTTTTTCAGAATGATTGTTGTTGCCCCCTTGAAGAAAATCTAGTCTGCGCTTATGTCGAAGATATTTCATGATTTGCATTGCATGCCTGACTAATCGTGGAAATTTATTAAAAATCATTTAGGTAATTTTACTAGAATTTTTGAATGACCATATTGTGAAATATGATTCCCCTAAATTGGTGTTGTTTTATAAATCTAATAATTTCATTTGTACTAATTTGCAGTGGCGGCTGGTCTTAAAGAGCGCAAAAGCGCGCGCTCCTCGTGAAATGAGCAATGTATTCTTTTTTGTTTAATGTAAAAGACTTGGATTTATCAGAATTTTAAACACAAAGTAATGATATACTAATTAACTAATAATACTTGTGAGTGACTTGGAATAAAGTACGTAAACTTTTGGTTTCATTATATTAAATATTATAAGGAAATTTAAATAAGTTGGTGCACGCAGAATTATGCACCTAGCGTGGCTGCCGTGCGATTCCTATCAACGGCCTCCACGGGATACGGAAAAATAAACTACAGAACACCACGTTAAAGTTAGCCCGGGGTACGCCGCTCCGCGCTTATGCGATATTGCCAAATGACTATGAGTAAGAGTTTGGAGTATTTACGGTTTATGATGCTAAATGCCTAGGTGCCGGCTGATCTGATTGCGATTGCTAATTGTGCCGCTTATAGGCCTAACTGCCAATAGTACCGCTATTCACAAAGAGATAGCAGTACCCATTCTAAAATTTAATTATTAAAGTAAATTTGGATTTAAGCAATTTTGATGAGAAAGTAATGAATACTTTATTTCTTTAAAAGATCGTAGAGCCAATTTTGTTTAAAAAATATTTTTTTTGTGTTTTTGTAGAGTTTAATTATAACTTTGTAATAAAATATATTTCATTTTCAAATGCAGTTTTCATGAAAAAGTGATATAATTTTATTCCTATAAAAGTAAACAATTTTAATTAAGTAACCCAGAGCCCTAACGACGTGCAACCGTACAGAGTACTTTAAAGGGGCTCAGAAATGTCGTTAATTTTTTTTTGTACTCGATAAAAATAATTTAGAGATGATAACCCAAAAATATTTTGGAGGTTATAAGATGTTAATTAAATTTAATTCGTAAAAATACTATTAAATATCACACCTTTTGTATCACTTTTGTTTCTCTTAAATTTAATACTTTACTATGGCACTAGAGTCACCTAAACTCTTGACTACTAATATTTTTGCATCTGCGCACCCCTTATTAAAAAGTCACCAGCCGCCACTGCTAATTTGGAACTGTTTCTATGTCGTATATTAATTGACTAAGAAAAATATGGAAATTACAAGCAGTTTCTTGGAATTGAAATATGTTAAATCTCGATTCAAATCGGTTTATTAAGTTTTGAATTTCCCGGCCATATTTACTTCTATCTGAAGAAATTTCTTTTCGCAAGTATGGAAAATGTTTAGTTTTTTTTTTGACAACATATTTTTTTTCCAAATGGTAAGTTTTTTTTCTTTTCGTCAAATTGTTTGACATTTTCTTTTCCAAAATGTTTACGTAAAACGGCAGAGTTTGGGCGGGCCGCACAAAAATGTTAGGCAGGCCGCATGCGACCCGCGGGCCGCGTCTTGCTCATCTCTGGGTTAAATTATGAAAAATCCTCTCTTAATGCGCTCACTTACGTACTATGGGGAACATCTGTGTGAAATTTCATGCTCCTAGATCCACTGGTTTAGGCTTTATTTTGTCTCTGACAGTCAGCGCTTAGAGATTTATTAATTAGATGTTTATTATGCATTATGTCAATTATGTATTATGTCTGTTATGTATTATTACGTGTATTTTCGTTTGCAGATTATTTGTCTAGTTAGTACCATGGCTGTACTAGTTTTATCAACTCCTGGGGGTGGATTCGGTGGAGGAGGCGGTGGCGGCGGATATGGAGGTGGTGGTGGTCACAATGGTGGTGGTGGCGGTCAGAACGGTGGTGGTGGCGGTCACAACGGCGGCGGTGGCGGTCACAACGGCGGTGGCGGCGGTTACAACGGCGGAGGTGGCGGACACAACGGCAACGGTGGAGGTAGCGGAGGTTATGGAAATGGCGGAGGTGGAGGTCACAATGGCGCAGGCGGCGGACATAATGGTCATAATGGCGGCGGTGGCGGAGGAGGTTACGCTAATGGAGGCGGTTTCGGAGGTCATGGTGGGTTCGGTGGAAACGGAGGTGGCGGTCATGGAAATGGATTCGGCGGTGGGAATGGAGGAGGTGGACATGGCAACGGTGGAAACGGCCACGACGGATACCACTATTAGTTAACGTTTTTCATCATGTTTTGTACATATTGCAATAAACACTCTTTCAAAATTTTTTTATTTATAAAGAATATGTTATTATTAAATCTTTGGAGATTGATAATTAAAATAAAAAAATAAATAAAAAAAGAAACTCCAGTTTTTTCTTCAATTTCCAAGCAAAATCGAGCTTTCCTAGCTTCCATGATTGAGAAATTATATACTGTCGTCGAGTGATTATCACTCAACGATACTGTGTAGCTTTAGGGAAAGGCGAATAAAAAACAAAACCAAATGAATGCAGCCATCACAGAAGTTGAAAAGAAAACAACTGTTTTTAAAAACGTACAATTATAATTAATACACCATAAAAAGCGACTCATTTTCATGCCAAATATAAAAATTAAATTGCTTTCCGTGCTACAATGATGAAAAAAAGTAAGATTTTTCAAGAATTATTTTTTGCTATCATTGTGAATTTTTCTAAGCCGTTACATTCTCATTAACTAGAATATTTGTGTCTACTTAAGAATGCCAAATTACGGATTAGTCATTGGAAATTGCAAATTAGAAATTTTTGCTTTTGTGGTGATTACCATTATGTCTGCTATTTTCAGTTTACAGACCACTTAGAACAAGAGAAAAGCCGTTTATGTTCTCTAATTACAAAGGTTAGTGAGTTGACAGGTTTGTATATAACCATTCCCCAAGATTTATTTTCAAATCATTGGATCATTTACGTTTGAGTTATAAAGTGTATCAACATGAAGTTTTATTTGGTAAGTTTTTTCCATTTCAATATTTTCAGGTTTCTTCATATTTCGCAGAACTTTGATTTTTGTCGAAATTTAATTTGAAAGTTTTTTCAAATTATAAGTTTTTTGAATTTGTCTTACTCTCGAAATTTCGATTTAATCTCGACATTCCAGGCTTCTTCATATTTCTCAGAATTTGAACTTTTTATCGAAATTTAATTGAAAGCGGGCCCGTAACCAGAGGGGGGCTAGGGAGCTGCAACCCCATCCCGAAATGTTTTGGCTTCACACTAGATAGAAGTGAACTTTCTAGATGTGCGACCTTTTTAAAAACCATTTTTAATGGATCATTTTGTTTTCGTACTTGAAATGCATGTTTTATTTTTCAAATTTGGCGCCATTTCTTATTATTAGAGACCGGATTTTAAGCACAATCAAGTAAGGTAAAAAGGTGGGCAAAATGTTAAATTGGGCAGAAACGAAAAGCTAAAGAAGACACCAAAAAGGTAAAATACTTTTAAAAAAAGGCATTAACAGGCCAAAACGCACAATTAACAAAAAAAACATTTTGATATCTCAGTCGAAATTAAAAAAAAAAAATAGATTTGGGGTTATACTTAGGATATTCAGAAGAAGTATAATATTTTCAAATGAAGAAGTTCTTAAAATTTCGAGTTCATTCTCGAATTTTCGCCCTAAATATTGAAATTTTTACCTTAAACTCATTCGACTTTTTTCCAATATTTTGACATTTAAATCTGAGATTTCGTTCCTAGGAAAATTTAAACTTTTCTTGAAATTTCTTTTTTTTTGAAATTTCAGTCTTACGCTTTGAATTTTATTAAAATAATGTTGAATTTTTAAGTTTTTCAAGCTTAAACTTCCTATTTTGAAAAAAATTCAAATTTTGGAAAGAACTAGAAATTTATACAAGCGATTTTTCGAGATTTAGCACTAAATTTGGAGAAAAACTTAGATTTTGTAATAATAGTTTTACAGTTTTAGAATTTAAAAAATTACGTTTTGAATTTTATTAAAATAATGTTGATTTTACAAGTTTTTTCAGCTTAAACTCCCTATTTTGAAAAAAAATTCAAATCTTGAGAAGAATTGGAAATTTATACAAACGATTTTTCGAGATTTAACACCAAATTTTGAGAAAACTTGGATTTTGTAATAATAGTTTTACAGTTTTGAAATTTAAAAATTTAAATTTTAAATTGGGTTTTTGAATACAATTTTGAATGTTAGGTCCTTTATTGAAAAATCAAAATATCTTATAAGACATTATTTTAAGAAGACATTTTTTAATAAGTTATTTTTATGAATTTCTTCTATAATTTTTCTAATATGGCGATTGAACTTTAATGTCTAAAATGTCGATTCTTTTATAAATTTCGAGTTTTAAAGAAAACTTGGGCATTTTTAAGTTGAAATATTTAGGAATTTTTTAATAACTTTAACCCATCAGCTTAATTCGAAATTTTTAATTTTTTCAAAAAGTTTTAACTTCATAATAAATCGAAATTTTTTGTTATGAAATTGATTTGTTTATATTTCGATTACGATTTCGACGCAAATTCGACTTTTTTCTCCAAAATTCGAATTCCAAGTGAAAACTTTCAAAAAAATATTGAAATTTCTATCTTAGTTATCAAATTTCAACTTTAATTAAGAATTTATTGTACTTTTAATCACATTCTATCTTAGGTATCAAATTTCAACTTTAATTCAGAATTTATTGTACTTTTAATCACTTTTAAATTCATATTTTTAGAAAAACTTGATTTATAAAATTTTTACAACTTTTTACCACGAGTTTAAAAATGTCAAGATTAAAGTCGAAATTTCGAAAAAAAATGAGCTTAATGACTTTAGTTTATTTTTCAAAATTTTTACATTAGCACTAATTCAAAATTCAGACTTCTGCAAAATATTTTAACTTTCTTTCTAGACATTGAATTTATAGAAAATCTTCTGGCCATTTTGAGAAAACACTAAAAGTTTCAGGAAATATTAAAGTTTATTTTTTAAATTTTGTTTCAAGACAAAATGTTGAGTGTTATTAGTTTTTGTTAATAGATTTTATCTTTTGGAAGTGAGAGATTTTTTGTTAGAAAATTTTGACTTCAAACCATTTTTTTTCAAAAGTTATTGCTTCTTTTTTCTTCTGATTTAGAGAGTAATTCTAAATGTCAACTTATTTCTAAAATTTCGAATTTAAAAAACTAAAAATTTCGAGCAGGTCACATTAAGAACTAACATATCGTAATTTTGTTCGGAAATTCAAAATTTTTAAAAATGTTAATATTTTCGGAAATGTTTAATAATGAATTTTGGTTATTTTTAAGTATAACCACGGTCGTAATTAAACTTTTTCTAGAACGAGTTTGTTCACTCTAAATGTAGACTTTTCTAGACAAATTCCAAATTCAAAAAACTCAAGATTAAGTTCAGAATTTCGATATCAGACATTTTTCACAAAAAATTTGGCGAAATTTTCAGGTTTCTAGAAAGAATTGATGTTTAAAAAAATATTTGTGGATTTGAAGTAAATACCAAGATTTTAAGCTTTGAATTTTGAGAAAAAAAAGTAAAAGTAATAATATACTTCGCATTTAGCAAAAAATTTAATTCAAATTGAAAATTTCCAAAAAAGGTCGAAATCTTGAGATTAAAGGTAAAACTTACAAAAAAAAAAACGATAAATAACTTTATAGCAAAAACTTTCTTTCGAAATTCAGAAGAATCAAATGCACTTTGACATTGCAAATTCAGATAGCAATAATAATTCCCAAAATTGCCCAAAATAAAAAACGTAGGAATTGAAGTTGTTGCCAGTTAGAAAAAGAGTTGGACGCTAAGAGGAAACTTGAACTTAAAAACATCTAATCTTCCATAATTTAGAAAGAATATCCAAATTCTAAATGTTCGGCTGCAAACTTTAAATTTGAGATAAAAGTTAAAATTATGAATTTAATCGAAATTTGAAAAAAAAGAAGATTTTTCTCCAGCTGACTTCAAACTATGTCTTTAAATAGAGCACTTTCTATAGGCATTTTTCATACACAAGTGCAGGTTATAGAAGACAGTTCAAAGATAAATTTTAAGGAATATCTTACGAGTAATTTTATCATCTTACCCACACATCTCTTTTTATTTAGAAATTAAATTAAGATAAATAGTCAACGTTGTTGTTAAATTACTTTGTCAGAATGTTAGAAGAGTTGGACTCTAGAAATGGTTTTAGTGTATTTTTTTTATATTTTAGTATACTTATATACAATAATAATATTAATAGTAAAGTAGTATTGGACCGTGGCTTCTTAGCTCTAACCTAGACGCAAACAAAGACTAGGTAGTTTTAGCAGAAGGATTGCAGCCCCCCCAAATCCTGGTTACGGGCCTGATTAAAAGGTTCATTTTATTCAAAAAATTAACATTTTGTCCTAAAATTTCACTTTTTATCTTTGTTTCGAGTTTATTCTCAAAAGTTTTACTTTCTTTCTAAGTTGTTCTCATAATCGAGTTTTTTTTTTCTCAAAATTTCCCAAGTTCTTATTAGTAGACTTCTTTATTATTTTTTTTTTTTCAGAAGTCTGCCCGGTTTGGAAATTTCAACTTTTATCACAATTAATGACATTTTTTTGCTTTTAGAGATTTCACTTTCTTCGGCCAAGAGCGCCTTTATTGAAAATTGCGACAGAAAAAGTAAAAATTTTTGAAATGGTATTTCAAAGATGTCGTGAAAAATATTGTTGGATGTTAACTTGCAACAAGTTTCAAAATTTTGTTAAAATTTAAATAAGTTTGTTAAAATTTAAATAAAGGCGTAAAAATCATAAAAGATTGTTAGATATTTCGACTTTTTTCTTCAAATTCGTTCATTTGCTCAAAATTACATGTTGGTCTAAAACATTGAACGAAATTCTATTGGAAATCTTAACTTTATTACAAAATTCGACAATTCAAATAAAAAGTAAAACGTTCGAACGTTCGAGAGAAATATTTTTGAAGCTTTTGATTTTTTCATAACATTTGGGTTTTTTTGGAAATTTCCGTTAAATTAATTTAACAAAATATGTGATCGCCCATGAGATTTTTTTACAAATTAGGTCTTTTTAGGGTTCCGTATCTTAAAAAAAAAACGGTAACCTTATAATCTCTCTCGTGTCCATTCGTCCTTCTGTTTCCTCGAAAACTATGTGAAACGTAGAAATGTGAAATTTTGCACAGTGTTAGTTTTCGATTACCCTCGCAAATACTGCCAGCTAACGATTAGAAAAAAAATATTTTTTAATAAAATGGGGGATTAATTTGGACTCCGAAAAATCAACTTTTAGTTAATATATCGTGTGAGGTATCATCTGAAAGAGCTGCCTCTAAATACTTTAAAATATTTTTTTATAATTTTCGATCTAATCGTTTTAAAGCTAAAAACGCTTATTTCTGGCGTTCTTTATTGTACTACTAAGTTTCTAAAAATAAAATTTAGATTTGAATAGGGTTGGTAGATATTGGGCGCCATAGATTATTGGAAAACTCGAGGTTTTTTTGATATCGCAATAGTTGTTGAGAAAAAAAATTATGGAAAAATAGGCGCTTGCATTCCAAGCCCTTTTGACCCATATAGGAACAATTTTCTTTCTAATAAAAAAACTTGATTTAGCTGAAGGATAGAATGTAGATCAAATTTGTCTTTTTTTTTCATTTAAATAAATATTTTCAGAGTTAGCACTAATTCAACGCAACGCAGTAATTGCGGTTGGAATCGAACATTTTAGCTCGATCCGAGGCGATCTCAAACTGTGTTAGTCATCGACTTACGAGGACGGTCCGATAAGTACTTAGCCTACAAAAGAAAAACGAAAATTTTGGAAAAGTGGCGATTTATTTGTCAACGTAGCCATCTTTTAACTCGGTACACTGGACCCAACGGTGCTCCAGCTTCTTTAACCCGTCTGAAAAATACGTTTTCTCGAGGTCTGTAAAGTAGGTCTCTATCGGGCGGCGATGATCTCATCATTCGACCCAAATTTCTCCCCGTCAAGTGACTTTTTTAATTTTGAAAATAAATAGAAGTCTGGAGAATACGGTGGATGGGGCAGCAGTTCGTAGCCCAATTTGGCCGTGGCGAGGGCGGAGGTGTGAGCCGGTGCGTCGTCATGGTGGAAGAGCACTTTTTTCTTCACCAAATGGAACCCTTTTTTCTGCAATTGGGCGTCGAATCGGCCCAATAATTCGGCATAGTGCAGCCCTGTGATCGTTTTGCCCTTCTTCAGGTAGTCGATGTAGATCACACCTTGTGAATCCCAGAAAACGGTGGCCCCATCACCTTTCCGACCGATAGGACGGTCTTCGCCTTCTTTCGGAGCACGTTCACCGGGTGAAGTCCACTGTTTCGACTGTTCCTTGGTCTCGTGCGTATACCAGTGGATTCATGTTTCGTCGACGGTCACGAAAATCCTTCGGATTGCGCTTAAACAGCGCGCCTAACACTGCTCTGAAGTGGTCTCACGGTTGTGCTTGTTGTCCGGAGCGAGCAAACGCGGCAATCATCATCCCGACAGCTTTCTCATGCCCAAAATTTGATGCAGGATATGACCCACGCGGTCTTTTGAGATGCCTACTGTCTCAGCTATCTCACGTACCTTCAATCGGCAATCTGCCAATACGAGATCGTAGATTTTTGTCACGTTATCCTCCGTAGTAGCCGTTTTCGGGGCACCTGGGCGTGGCTCATCAAAAACCGACGTGCAACCACGCTGAAACTCGTTAAACCAATTTTTGACGGTCGTCATCGCCAAGGAGAAAAGTCACCGTACACGGCATTCAAGCGCTCTTCGATTTCGCTGCGCGATTTCCCTTCCAAAAACGAGAATCGAATCACCGAGCGGTATTGTTCTGTTTCTATTTTTCTAAAATCCGCGGATACGCCCGCTTTCACAAGCGGTGAAAACAACACTACGAGTCCGCTTCGGCTGAAATTTCGACAGTAGCCGTCTACGAGAATGTACTACACACCTTTCTCTGTGGTACTACGCGATAGTAAATTTCTCTTGCGATAGTGGCGCCATCGGGCGGTGAGGCTAAGTACTTATGGGACCGCCCTCGTTTTAGGAATAAATGCGTTTTATCTGAGACGTTATCAACACAGTTATTAGTTCCCTAAATAATTGGATTAATTGTAGAAAAAAATGTGTATGTCTGAAAAAAGACATTTTTTTTTATTTTCCAATTATAACACAAGAAAATTTGGATAATATTTCAAATTCGTAAAGTAAACATGATTTAATTTTGGTCTATCGACTGTTCACTGTTGTAATCGGTATGGACTGTAATTCTGCGAGCCCGACTCTCTCTTGACTGAATTATTTTTTGATGATCAATTTTTCAGTATGTTGCGGTTCCTTACCCTGAAATAATTCAGCGTACGCGGCCATAGAGCCACCAAAATATTTGTGTAACGTTGTGCTGATTGCCTTATTTCATTTTAGATCTTCCTCGTGTTCGTCTTTCTGGTTGGAATGCTCCATGAGGGAATGGGGCAACACCATGGCCACTACAAGAATAACCATAAACCTTACGTGCATCACCCCCCGGTTTACCACGGTGGATATCGAAAACATCATGGACGTAAATGAGGTCGTCGCATATTTAACTTGTGAAACCAACCATCCAAGAAATGTCCTTTTATCCAGCAAATATAACTGTTAAGCAGATTTACACACATGTTTGTGTAATTTTAGCTAATTTAATCTAAAATATTTCTTAAAAACTCCTCGAGTAAGAAATTGTTATTAATAAAATTTACAACACAAAAATTCAGTTTTTGAAACCATTTATTTAAAAACAAAACATTATTTTACCTAGCCCCGTTTGTAGGAGATATTTAAATTATTATTCAAGTAATTGAAATTGTTTACTTTTGAAAATATTTTTGACCCACAACTACAAGATATTTAAAACTTTTAAACCGTCACGTCGTTTTGAAATAAATATAAATAATGCAATACGAATCAATCATCCAAAATGAAAATATAAATAATTTTTTTAAACCATTTTCATAAAATAATGGTGAATTGAAAACCCGAGTTGCAAAGGGACTACAATACGAAGAAAGAACGAATTAAATTTGGTAACTAATTATTACGTAAAAAACGTAATTAAATTTAATTTAAGCAAATATTTAAATAAACAAATTGATTTGAATTAGAAACAAACTAATGAAACTATGTGTCCCGATTAAGATGTTTTTATCAAATAAATCCAACAAACAGCCATTTCACGAGAATAAGAAATTTACATTGTTTCAATTAACCTTCGGCTTTTTCGTTGTTAATTAAGATCATAAAAAGTGATTTATTTTACGAAAGTAAATTGCATGAAATATCACATTTATAACGAAAAATATTCGGGACATATGGTCAATTTCAATGTCGTTCAACGGTGGGGGCTTAAGAAAATATTTTGGGATTTACCGGGGTTTTTACACCGTGTGGTCGACTATTAGCAATTGTAATTTTTAGGAAACTATTTTAAACTTGACATTGGTAGTGGTCCACTGCCGGTTTTTTTTTTTTAAATACATAACACAACTATTACGAAATTCTCGCTTTATATTTTTGTTTATTTTGTTTTTTCGGATTAATATAATAGAGGTTTATTCAAATGCGACCGGACAGTTATTAATAAAGCCGCAAGAAGCTGTTTACTACGTGTTTCATGTAAATATTTTCTTCGTTTTCCGAGAACTTCAATCGTGACTACTGGTATTAATTGGGATGAATGCGTAATCTATTACCTCCACATTTCCCAGGATATCGTCTATATAAATAAATTTCCAAAAGTCTTATTAAACACTACAGTTTGATCTTCACCATGAATTTTTATCTGGTAAGTTTTTTTTATTTTGTGGCAACTGGAAAAAATTTGAAGCAAAAAGATGATAAAATAAGAATTGTTAATTTTCAGTGTGGTAGCCTTTTTCTGGGCCCTCATTTTAATATAGTAACTTCGAAAAATGTTTTTTTTTTTGTTTTTTGTCTTTGTTTTTAACTGTTGTATATTCTTGTTCGTTGCTTCATTTTCGTTTTCGAATTTATTAATGAAATTTTCCTGAAAAATTATTTGTGATTATTTCATGTCATTTAATTTTTGATCGCATGTTTTAAACTAATATTTATTTGTTTATTGTTAGTGTATTTAGTTGTAGTGTATATTTAATACAGTAGTTGTATATTTAATACATTTTAAAGATCATATAAATGTTACAAAAAAGTTTTCTTGTCGACTAAAATGAATATTATCAGGTAAAAAGTGTGGCATGTTAACAGTAATGATTAAAGAAGAATAAACAGTAAAGATATTTAGTTAAAATATTAAAAGGTAGAAGACTGCAATAAATTTTAAAAAAATTAGAATTAAAGCAAGTCAGTTTAGAAGATTGTTTAGTATCATGATGTTTCGTTGGCCAATTAACTTGTTATGCTGTCAGATCGAAGGAAAACTAAATTAAAAAAAAAGGATCCATGAAAATGTAAGATTATTGATATGCAACTCATAATGCAGACAAAATTTAGAAATAAGAACCTTTAGATGGAAAATTCAATCATAAATCAAGTTGTTGAAGGTAAATGATAAGCTGACCCAATATTACGCAATTTTTTATTTTCGTTCATTTAAATTGGAATAATCGCCATTTACTGTCATATTGTAAGACTTACAATTAGTATTAGGGTAGCCAAGCATACTTTATAATAAATTATTTTACTTTATATTCGTTAAATATACTTTTTATTTTTCCACAAAAATGAAGTTTGCGAAAATACTTTTGATTCTATAACGTACTGCATATTTCTATCAAAATTCCCATTTTAGATTTGAACTTCTTAATATTTCAAGTTCAAAATTAAATGTGGTACTCCAAAATCTAGAGAATAAAACCTAATTTTAGAGTTTCAAATCGAAATTCTATTAAAAAAATCTAGACATTGCTAGTTTAAAGTAAGTTGATTAAAAAAAAGTCAAATTTACCGTATAAACTATCAATATTTTACGAAGGTGCAGAAAGTACATCGATTAAAGATAAATTTAGAATTTTCGACTTTTTTCTCGAAATTTCGACTCTTTTTCTCGAAATTTCAACTTTAATCGAAGTTTTCGCGATTAAAGTTGAAATTTCTACGAATTAATTTAATTTCGACAAATTAATCTCCAAATTTCGACAAATTAATCTCGAAATTTCAAAGAAAAAGAGGAAATTTTGGTAATTAAAAATGGAAGTTATCGAACGCACCAACTGTCAATATTATTGGCAAAGGAAAATGGCGGGACTATTTTAACCATAGAGTAAAAAGTCGAAATTTCGAGAGTCAATTTTAAAATCTGCTTTTCCTTACAAATATGAAAAATAATAATATTTAGATTAAATTGTAGGTCAACTATACTTACACTTTCTAGTCGCTTATGTTGCCTATACAATTGTTTGCAAATTATACCTTTTAATATGATAACGAAGGCTTCCACGGCCAGAGTCAATACAGTATACTTCTTCCGAGATTGGACCGTGTCAAAGAACTACTAAAAGATGTGAACACTTTTAGTAGTTCTTTGACACGGTCCAATCCCGGAAGAAGTATATCCTATACCTTTTAATATTTTCCCTACTATTTTCAAAAATTGAAATATAGAACTTGTCCCCTTTCTCAAAATTTAGACTTTTTTCTAATGATTAAATTTTAAAGTTTGACTTAAACTTGTAAGCAAGTTAGAATATTGGAAATATTTTAAAATAAATGATGTCAAACTGATCTACTTTTTTATATTTGTGGTTTTGGATGCTTGTAGTGGTATGAAAACGAATCTAATATTAATTAATAATAAAATACGCTTTAATATGCTCTAATGTTAAGAGTAGAATAAACTTTTATGATTAAAGCATGTAAGTAACGCGATCACGCGTGATGGTCACGGGAAATCACAATTTTACCCCCTATTCAAAATCGCTGAACGCGCCTAAAAAAATTTTCATTTCAAAAAGTAAAGATTGAAAGCGTAAATTTTGAGGAACAGGTAACATTTCAAAACAAACTAAAATTACAAAATTGTTAGATTTTCGTGTTACGACTATTTAATTTTCCACAAAAATTACAACCTATCCTCGTTTAAGAAGATGATTCATCGCCATCTATCCTTGTTTCCACATCCTACTCACGGTGCTTTAAACGTACAATAGGGTTATCCTTTGCGAGTGGATTGAACATAAAAAAAAATCAAAAAAAGCCAAGGAGTTTCAAATTGATCGATTACTAATTAAAATCTGAAGCTTCGATTGCTTTCCACGGTTTCTGCTAACGGTGTTAACATATCGATTGTTTACAGATTGTCTTTTTGGTGATGATGGGCATCGTGGCCATCGCCCAGCCAGCTTTAGGTCAATGGGGTCGAGGAGGATATGGCGGTTACGGCGGTTACGGCGGGAGAGGTGGTTGGGGTAGAGGTGGATACGGAGGAGGAGGATACGGAAGAGGCGGATATGGAAGAGGCGGCTGGGGTCGAGGAGGTTGGGGTCGAGGCGGCTACTACGGTTGAATGGATTACATTCCGATAAAGACAAATTTATATTTTTTTACTTTTACCTTTCGCTTTGTGTACAAATTTACGTAATATAAGATTAAAACTTACTATATGTGAAATTTATTATTCGAACTTTAAGGTAGATCACCGACAGTAATCGTGGTAGAACGTTAGCTGCTTAAGCGGGCATAAAAGACAGATTACCACCAGTATTACATTTTTAGCATAGACCGTCCGCTTGGATACAATAATGCGAATACCCAAGTCGTAGTAGATTTTCTGAGCCGAGTTCACTACTCATGCGATCGAAATGAGTAGAAGCGTCGTTGCTCTGTTGCCATTACTTCAGGATGTTTCCCCAACGTGCAGAATGAAGCATCGAGTTTTTCAATAATCGCGTATCTATGGTTCACCGTGCTGAGTAAACTGTCAGTCAATTTGATAATCATCCGGCGTCACGAAATTCATTGTAATAACAATAAATTTGAGCATGTTGACTGCGAGGTAATCGAACTCGAATCGATCAAATATCATCTTACTTGCTTCAGATGTGACACAGTAAATATGAGCAGATTATATCCATGAACGACTCCCTCTTCGATATGAATTCAACATCAAGAAATCTTCCAAAATGAACAGACCGAATTTTCCAAGGATCAATCATCAACAATTCGAAGTAACCGAGCGTGAGGCTCTTCCACATAGACATAATGACTTCTGCAAGCATGGACTCTTGTATTCCGGTAGTTATTACAGACGACCGAGAAATTATCCGGCCATGAGAGAATCAAAAGGATATACTGGGGTTAATCGTCCTTTTAGTAACACCCAACGAGGTGTTTTCTTGGTCAGAAATAACCCAGAAAAAAGCAACTACCAAATAGAGTATCCGAGCTGCAACTATAATACAAAAAGATCGTGGAGTCATTACCCCAGAAGATCGAATCAAATACCATCCATGTATTCTAACAACTCTTTGAATTCTCTGGAGGATGCTTCATTGTACAGTTTTAACAGCCAGCGATTGACTTCGAAAGGTAGTCATTACAGCAACAGGGATTACGTTAACGAAGACGAATTTCTCGATACTTTACAGATGGATAGAAACACGTTTCCTCATAGATACGATACGAATGCAGTGGAGGCGAAAATTAACAAGTTGAAGCAAATTCCTGAATTGGTGGAAGATCAAAGTATGAATTACAACCGAAAGCGGACGCATATCTTTTCGAACGATTACGTCGTAAGTCAACCGGGGAGTATTAGAGCTCTGAGAAATTATTTAAAGCAGAGCGCGGCCAATATTAACGTTGAAGGTAAAAAAATTATAATTGTAGAAAATTTAGGGAAATAAATTACACCTTTTTATAACTCGAGTTTGTGAATCATAACATAAAAATTAAAACAATCAATTTTTTTCCATCAAATGATTCGGCTAAAAAATTTCGAAGAAAAAAGTCGGACTTTGTTAAAAGTAAGTTGAAGGTCAGAAAAAAGCTTGATCAAAGTCAATAAAAAGAGGAAATTCAAGATAAATCCCTAAAATTTTAAATTAAAACGAAAATTTTAAGGAAATAGTCTAGACAAAATTTGAAATATACGAAACAATTTTCCGGACAGTTCGATTTTGAGGGAGTAAATGGTACGAAAAATCGAAATGTCAAATAAAAATATATTCATAGAACTGTCTTTTTAAATTTAAAATTTAAAATATTGACAAAAAATTTCGAAATTAGCAAAAAAATGAAAATTTAAACACTACAGAAAAGTTAACATTTTTGAGTTGAAGCTGACAATTTAGATTCCAAACAATAGGTTTGAACATTTATCAAATTCGGTGTTTGGAAATCAAAGTTTGGTTTCGATCTTGTTAGATCTCATCAGTTTCGAATAGAATATGCCAAACTGATGAGATCTAACAAGATCGAAAACGGTCTTTGATTTCCAAACTATCGAATCTGATAAATGTTCAAACCAGAGACTAGTTCAAACCTATTGGTCTGTGCATCAGAACTTAGTCTTCGGGGATTTTACTAGAGAACAACCGCTTTACTAATCGTTTGTGGTTCAACTGTTGGTAGTTCGGCTACTTATGACCTAAGCGTGTATTAAAGGGCCGCATGCTGTAGTCTAGGTTGTATTTTACTTGCAGCTGTCAATTTAATTTAAAAAAATTAACATATTTCAAATTTTGTGCAATTCAGGACGAGTCAGTAAGGATCTCAAATTGAAAAACAAGAAAATCTAAATGTCTGGAAATACAAAGTTCCAAGTTTCAACTCAGAATTTAAATTTTTCTTACTTTGTCAGAACATTTTGCCATTGATTCTATTTCGTTTTTTTTCCTTAAGATATGGTCATTTTGCTTTAATTTTTTGATTCTGTTAACAATTTTGTTTTTTATTTTTAAACGTCATGTTTAAATTTGAAACTTGTTGCTTCTTTCTTAAAATTTTGACTTCAAATCAGAAATCTATTCTTCTTATAAGGATTTGATACCAAAATTTTGACTTTCATTGCCATTTTTTGCCTTTTTTTTGTTCTTAATTGAATTGACTTCTTTTGTAGAACTATTCGATGACACATTCGAGGACACGTACAGCTGGAAAGACGAAATTTCGTTTCAACCGTTAGATGGCAACTCACACGATAGCGACGTATACGATAGACTCAGCAGAATATTAACTTTTCAACAGGAGCAAAGAGCACTTTACGACGATAACGACCCGTATTCTAGTTGGAATCCCACCATTTATTTAGCCAAATTGGATCAAACGGGGCCATTTTCGAATCGCATTCAACTGAAAAGCGCGAAAACTTGCACGAAAGATACGAAAAAAGGCGCCCACGTCGTCGTGAACGACACCCTATCACAAGCTTGGTATAAACAGGTTTATGAGGAACGAACGACTAAAGTTAAAGGACGAAAGTACCCTAATGGAAAATTTAAAAAAAAGAAGAAAGGGGCCAAACCACCGTTAACTGAAAGTCCTTGTAAAGAAAGACGTGTTGGCAAATATGAGGTAAACCATGTTGGCAAATGTAAGGAAAAATATGTTGGCAAATATAAAGAAAAATATGTTGGCAAATATAAGGAAAAATATACTGACAAATATAAAGAAAAACATGTTGATAAAGGGCACACAAAACAGAAAAGAGAGGAAAATTGTCAAAATAAACTGAACCAAAGCGGGAAAACTCGTAGGATATCTAATCGTAAGCGTCGTAAAAGCGTCGTGGAAAAATCTGTAATTAAACGGATAGACTTGGCAATAATTAACTTGAAGGGCGATAATGGTCTTCGAAATATCGAAAACGATGAAGCAAGAAAAATGAGTGGGCCGGCGATCGAAGATAAAATTAACGCACATTACGCTAAAGCGCAGAAATTCTTCGAATCTATTCAAGATGATATTGGACTTTACATTTATAAGGATGATGACAAAATTGCGAAACAGATGGATGTACCCATTAACGTAGGAGTCGCCGTAGGCGCTAGGGTCCATGGTGAAAAAAAGGGTTTACAAAGTAGTGGTGTTTTTAATAGAAAAGGACAAACGCCTTAGTTTTGGTTCTTTTCAAGGGTCAGTAAACCATTGTTTAAGAAAAATTTACGGGGAACGTTTATTAAAGCAATGATTACAAACCCATCGTGTTTCTTGGTTGAGATAGTGGCTATAGAATACCACGAAGTGGTTTAATTCGTCGCTCGTTTCTCCCCCCGATCCTATACATATTATCTACTAAAGAGTTACTGCTCCTAAATGTTGATTATATTGTATAATATACATATAAATTATTTAATATTTTTAAAATAGAATATTGATTAACTCTTAACTTTGTAGGCCTAAGCAGGTAACCAAAACTGAAATGAATTACTTCTTTCACTTTAATGACTGCTTTTTTATCAAAATTTGCAACTTGTGGGCGATATTCGTAGATTTAATAGGCGATATACCGCATTTCAGTAGTTTTTAATCCACAATATTGGATGCTTTTGTTAGAAAATCGATATGATGCTACACACTTTTTTCTACAATCAATCCAAATATTTATGGAACTGATATCTGTGTTGATAATATCTCAGATAAAATTCGCAATTCGCAATAAGTCGTTGAGTAGCACAATTTATGAGATTGCGCTAAAATATTCGTTTCCAGCCATAATTACTGCGTTGCGTGAACTAGTGCTAACTCTATTTGTTTTAATTGTACGTGTATACTAATACAATTTTCATAAGTTTCAGTTTAAGTTTCGATTGAAATCAGAATACAAGTCGAAATTCGGTTTCGGTTTTGGCCCCAAAAATCTTGTTTCGGTCGATCAATTAATAATACAAATGCGAAAAATACGATAACAAATACGATTTATTAAATGTTTGTTCGAAATTGCGTTAGCTCGAGCAAATTATGTGAAATCGGTTCACGTACACATACTTTCTCTTGTTTGCTTTTCAAATTTAAACACCGAATTTTGTCATCTACGAATTTTAGATGGAAGCAAGGTCAGGTTTAGAGGCACATGGCAAAAATTCAACTTTGGGCGAGTCTCTGATAATTAACATTGTTTGCTTTGGACGAAGTACGTACGTTGTAATATTTGAATAAGGCCGTAAAAGACCACCACTTATTCGGATGAAGGAAAAATCTATAAATAGAGAAATGTAATCTCATTGAAATAGTTTTTGGTTTGTCCCCAAAATCGAAACATAGTTATTATGAGAAACATCCTGGTAAGTTTTTTATTTTTTTTAACATAGTTAAGCTGAAACACCTGCTCGTTTTAAGGTAATTATTGTACGTTTTTTTTTATTATCTGTCAATACTAACATTAACGAATACTTGACAGTAGATTCAGGATGATAAATAAATGCGATTTATGGAAAGAGAAGCTTAATTAGTTTTTCGTTTCAAAGTTATACTCGTAGACCAATGATGGCGAACCTCTTTGAAATGTGCATTAAATTTTTATCATTTTTACTTCTACTGCTAGCTTGTGGGTCACTAAGTCTTAGGTGCCAATTAATGGGTAACTGAAAATATCTAGAACTCGATTTTTTACAAACTTGTCGAGCTCATTTTCGAAATTTAGACTTGTTTGTCAAATTTCCAACTTTTTGCAATTTTTTAAGTTTTTCGCAAAATGGATGGAAATGGAGAGAGTCGAGTCAAATAATATGAAAAATAACTAAATCTCGAATTTGAAGTTAAAATTTTAGTAAACAAAAGTATACACCGCATGAAATATTGAAAAAAAGTCAAAATTTTAAAAATCGACTTTGGTCTGGAACCGAATTTTTCGAATTTATAGGTCGAAATTTAAAGATAGAGTTCAAGTTTAATAATTTTCGAGTTGTTTTTGATTTTTTTTTCATTTTAGGGTTAGTATACTACGAAGGTGTGGAAAAAACATCAATTAAAAAATAATTTTGACTTTTTTTTTTGAAATTTCCACTTTTTTCTTGAAATTTCGACTTTTTCCTTGAAATTTCGACTTTTTTCTTAAAATTTCGATTTTTTTTTTTCAAAATTTCGACTCTAATCACGAATCTTCGACTCTAATCTAAAATTTAGACTTTTTTCTTGAAATTTCGACTTTTTTCTCAAAATTTCGACCCTAATCACGAAACTTCGAATCTAATCTCAAAATGTGGACATTTTACCAAAAATTTCAACTTTTTTTCTCGAAATTTAGACTTTTCTCTTAAAATTTCGACTTTTTTTTTCAGAATTTCGACCCTAATTGCGAAACTTCGACTCTAATCTAAAATTTAGACTTTTTTCTTGAAATTTCGACTTTTTTTTCAAAATTTCGACCCTAATCACGAAACTTCGAATCTAATCTCAAAATGTGGACATTTTACCAAAAATTTCGACTTTTTTTCTCGAAATTTAGACTTTTCTCTTAAAATTTCGATTTTTTTTCAAAATTTCGACCCTAATCGCGAAACTTCGACTCTAATCTAAAATTTAGATTTTTTTTTTAAATTTCGACTTTTTTCTCAAAATTTCGACCCTTATCACAAAAATTCGACGCTAATCTCAAAATTTGGACATTTTACCAAAAATTTCGACTTTTTTCTCTCGAAATTTAGACTTTTCTCTTGAAATTTCGACTTTTTTTTCAAAATTTCGACCCTTATCACAAAAATTCGACGCTAATCTCAAAATTTGGACATTTTACCAAAAATTTCGACTTTTTTTCTCGAAATTTAGACTTTTCTCCTAAAATTTCGACTTTTTTTTCACAATTTCGATCCTAATCGCGAAACTTCGACTCTAATCTAAAATTTAGACCTTTTTCTTGAAATTTCGACTTTTTCTCAAAATTTCGATCTTAATTGCGAAACTTCGATTCTAATGTCAAAATGTGGACATTTTACCAAAAATTTTGACTTTTTTTCTCAAAATTTAGACTTTTCTCTTAAAATTTCGACTTTTTTTTTCACAATTTCGACCCTAATCGCGAAACTTTGACTCTAATCTAAAATTTAGACTTTTTTCTTGAAATTTCGACTTTTTTCTCAAAATTTCGACCCTAATCACGAAACTTCGACTCCAATCTCAAAATGTGGACTTTTTTCTTAAACATTTCGGCTTTTTTTCTCGAAATTTAGACTTTTCTTTTAAAATTTCGACTTTTTCTTTTAAATATTCGATCCTAATCGCAAAACTTCGACTCTAATCTAAAATTTGGAATTTTTTCTTTAAATTCCGACTTTTTTTTCAAAATTACGACCCTAATCCCGAAACTTCGACTCTAATCTCAAAATTTGGACATTTTACCAAAAATTTTGATTTTTCTCTTAAAATTTCGACTTTTTTTTCAACATTTCGACTCTAATCGCGAAACTTTGACTCTAATCTAAAATTTAGACTTTTTTCTTGAAATTTCGACTTTTTTTCAAAATTTCAACCCTAATCACGAAACTTCGACTCTAATCTCAAAATGTGGACATTTTACCAAAAATTTCGACTTTTTCCTCGAAATTTAGACATTTCTTTTAAAATTTCGACATTTTTTTTCAAAATTTCGACTTAATCGCGAAACTTCGACTCTAATCTAAAATTTAGACTTTTTTCTTGAAATTTCGACTTTTACTCAAAATTTCGAATTTTTTCTCAAAATTTCGACCCTAATCACGAAACTTCGACTCTAATCTCAAAATTTGGACATTTTACCAAAAATTTCGACTTTTTTTCTCGAAATTTAGACTTTTCTCTTAAAATTTCGACTTTTTTTTTCACAATTTCGACCCTAATCGCGAAACTTCGACTCTAATCTAAAATTTAGACTTTTTTCTTGAAATTTCGACTTTTTCTTAAAATTTCTACTTTTTTCTCAAAATTTCGACCCTAATCACGAAACTTCGACTCTAATCTCAAAATTTGGACATTTTCCCAAAAATTTCGACTGTTTTTCTCGAAATTTAGACTTTTCTCTTAAAATTTCGACTTTTTTTTTCAAAATTTCGATCCTAATCGCGAAACTTCGACTCTAATTTAACATTTAGACTTTTTTCTTGAAATTTCAACTTTTTTCTCAAAATTTCGACTTTTTTCTCAAAATTTCGACCTTAATCGCGAAACTTCGACTCTCATCTCAAAATTTGGACATTTTACCAAAAATTTCGACTTTTTTTCTCGAAATTTCGACTTTTCTCTTAAAATTCTGAAATTAACGTCGAAATTACGCCTTTTGTATTTTTTCTCGAAACTTCGCAATTAAAGTCAAAATTTCTATACTCTATGGTTAAGATAGGCGGATGACAGTTGTGTCCCACCACTCTTTTTTTCCAACTTTTCCCAAGCTTTTTAATTACCAACATTTCGTCTTGTTTTTTTTTTTCGAAATTTCGAGATTAAAGTTAAAATTTCAAGAAAAAGGTCGAAATTTCGAGACTAAAGTCGAAATTTCAAGTTTAAAGTCGAAATTCCGAAATTAACGTCGAAAGTTCGAGAAAAAAGGTCGAAATTTTTGGTAATTTCGAAATTGAAGTCGCAATCCGAAGATTAAAGTCGAAATTCGGAGATTAAAGTTGAAATTTCGAGAAAAAAGTCGAAATTTCAGAAGATAAAAATTTTTAATCGATGTCTTTTCTACGCCTTCGTAGCGTAGTTTTATATCGTTATTTTTTTCAGATTCTTTTCATTTTGGTTGTTTTGGCGATGGCTGCAACCTCGTTACCGCAGCCTAGTCCCGGCCGCGGCGGAGGCAGAGGCGGTAAAGGTAGTTTTGGCGGATTCAACTTTGGCAGTTTCGGAGGGAAATTCGGCGGAAAAGGCGGATTTGGCGGAAAAGGAAGAAAAGGATAATAATTTAATTCGAGCGGATACGAAAATAATGCGGAAAGAAACCAAATTTTTTGTAAATATTACATGACATTTCACGTTCCACATACTTAATTGGTTAAATAAATGATAATTGTTTCGTTTTTTTTGGTTGTTTATTTCTTAATGCCTAGGAATGTTACTTAATTTCTTTTAAATTTACATTAATACCAACTGTTTTAAAGCTCAATTTAATGAGTTATGATAAAAAACGAATTACAGAATTTATAATAAAGTTTTAATGTTATTTTAGAAATTTTATTTCTATCTGTTTTTCAATAAATGTAGCAATGATAAAACTGGTAAGTATTGTTACGGGCTTATCGGTTCGAATTAATTACACTTATCGAATAAGACCCACTTTATTACTGAATTAACTCGGCACACTTCAACTGAACAGTAACTCACTACTTATTTACTAATTACTAAACCACTAACTACACTGACTTCTAACTAACTGACTCGAGGGAAAGCTGACCGCCTTTTATAGTTTTGGCCCCCAGCTTCTAGAACTTTTCGGCAGATAAGGCTTATCGTTTGCCGAAATTTCTGGAATGCTTATCTGCCATTTGTTTCGTTATCGCGGCCGCTTTTCCCTTATCAGATATTTCTAGAAACTTTTTTTATTTACTAAATTCTACAATTCTATTCTAAATCCTATTTCATCTATTTACATTGCGTTACAGTATAAAATGCACTACCTATTGGATCAATATTTGATGTTTAGGTATAGGGTGTTTGTAAAAAATTGGCCATCAAAATAGGCTAATTTAACAAAAGTTACATATATACAGCGCGTCACAGCATGGCCCATTCTTGTGTTGCTTAAATTACATTTCGTAACTTTGTTGTTTCAGAACATATTTCGGTTGAATTTCTTACATTAATGGTAATAAATTTACGGCAGCAATAGTATTCACAAAATCCAATCGTAAGTAAATAATTTTTATTTCAGCTTTTAATCCAGATAAATGTAAATAAAAACAAGTCGATAGTAATACACAGAGACTAGTAATACATAAAAATAGGTTTTTTTTTTGAGAAAAATCGTAGAGTTTTGACTCGCTTTTTAATTTGATTAATTTCCAAAATTCGGGTATTCTGACGTGTAGATATTTTACTCCAGATGGTCGAAAATTCATTAAAGTATTTGTCAGCGATTCAGTTATTTTTTGAATTTAGGATAACATGTGTGTACCAGTTTTCTTGTGCAGAGAATTTAAAAAGACCAAGATAATAGGTTGAAAAAATTTTTACAAATAAAGTTTATAATGCATTTGTTTATTTTATTGAAGTAAAAACTTCTTTAGACGCGTTGGACAATGTAAATATGGGAAAAATGAATTACTATCACGCTAATTTGCGTTACCAACATGCTCTAATGTTAACATGACTATGTAGCTATGAGTAAGACGTGCAATAGAAATAAAAACCTTATTGACGACAACGGGATCTGAACCTGCAACTTACCAACCTATGAAGCAAAATCTGTCCCGCCTGAACCACTAAGCTATACGACCGTTGACAAGAATGCGAATTTTAACAAGCAGTTTTCACTTCTAAAAACAGTTTCCAGATTGTCTGCTATAGTTTTATAATTCGTTTGGAATAAAAATCTGTATAAAAGTCAGACGTATATTAATTTAAAAAATGTTTTTGAACATGATTATTTGCCAACACTAACACTAACGCTAGCGTGGCCAAAAGGTGCATGCACATATTCAACATGTTCTGCAAGATGGATATCTCTTGTTGGAATCTCTACTTCATGGTGCACGTGGGTGTGATGGTGACCCTCTATTAGAATTATACACAAAACGAGGAGAAGAAGGCAAACCTAAAAAAAATAGGTATAATTATTAAATCCATAGAAGGTATTACCTCTTTATCACATCGATAATTAACGCGACGCGATAGTATTTCGCCAGCAAACTTGGTATTTTTAAGCTAACTCTAGGAATAATACATGCAAATTCAATATAAACAGTTCTACTTTTTGAATTAATTTAAATCTTAATAATGACGTTGCTCTATTAAATCAATTAGATAAGTATACTAAACATATCATATGGGGATAAAATGCATCATCCCCAAGTTTTGTTGGCCTCATTTTGTTAACAAATCAACGTGAAAGACAATTCGCTTTTAAATTGACTAAAAACAGCAATGAAATCTCAAAGCAAGGCGTCATTAAGTTGAGGATTACCGAAAATCGAAATTATATCAATAAAATTGAAGTGTCCAAGTGTCTGCCTGTCTGTCGTCTGATCTTTGTCCGGGCTAATCTCGGAAACTGCTAAAGCGATTTTAATGAAACCACTACCAAAACGTAGAGTATTCATAGGGGTACCTTTTAGGCTATTTTTATTCTACTTTCACGCCTTAAAAATTAATTGCGTTAACAATTTAATTTAATGCGTTGATTGAAATCAGTCGACGTTTGAGGTTATAATACAAAACATAAAAGACAAACCAAGCCGCAATATTTATGGCTAATATGCGAGCCACCTACAATTCCAGCAGATATTAGAATATCGAGCGCGAATTTTTGAATTTATCATTCTGTTAAAATGAAGTGAGAAATTCTTGGGCGTTATTGGACCTTACGCAGACAAAGTGCCGGATGGGGGTCAACTAATTGGCAATATTTGTTAAAGGAACGTTGTTATTTTTGTTTAATTACGTGTCTTATTTTAAAAGATATTTTTCATCATATCTTTTGGTTATTTTGTGCTATTAATTGTTTAAGTTGTCATAGATAACGCAAAAAGTAGTCCTTCAAAATCAATATTTACATTAATGAAATCGTAAGCGAACGCTTATTATTAAAAATTTGTATAATTGTGGTATTAAAGTAAAAAAAAGAACTTACATCTAATCTAAATATTGTTGAATTGTACAAACTTTATTTTTAAACTAAACTCGGAACACTACAACTGCATAATTAACTCACTTATTTGACTTCTAACTATTAACTCATTAACTAACTACATTAATTTCTGACTGATTAAGGGAAAGCCAACCGGACCTTCTTTATATAGATCTCTGGTTCGAGTTCTAGAAGTTTTCAGCAAATAACAAATAAGGCTTATTGTTTGTCGAAATTTCTGGAACGCTTATCTGCCATTTGCTTCATTATCGAGGCCGCTTTCCCTTATCAGATCTTTCTAGAAAATTTCCTTAAATTCTAAATTCCATAATTACATTTGGTTACAATATTTTATACGTTATCTTAGGAGCAAAAGCGGTTCATAAATATAATTAATGTATAAGGGACACATAAACTGAAATACAGATCTTTTCCCCTGAAAAACACAACAGAGGTTGCTCTACAACTTCAGTTGTGTTTTTTAATCTTTCTTGGTTTCAGGGGATTAGATTTGTATTCAATTTTTGAAGATAACCAAGGACCAATCCATTCCACCGAAATTAGGGGCACATAAACTAATTTTTGCTTCTCTGTAACTTACCAGAGCTTTAAACATCCTTGTGAACTGAACAGAGTCTTATTAAACAATAATGATTTAACTATTAAGATATCTAATGTTAAAACATTAAGAAATTACAATTAAAAATCAATATTCTTACATTCGAAGAAAAGTGTCATTATCGAGAAAGTCGTAAATAACCTAATTATAATCGAAACCAGTGTACCAATTTTTTTTTAACCGGAAATTCTGCAAAGATTTATTCTTTTTCATTTTGGATCCTTAATGAAATAGAATTAATCTTAACCGACAGGTTTTTTAAAAAAATAAAAAAAACAACTTCGAAATGCAAAAATTTATTTAAAAAAATCGATTTTTTGATTGAAGTGGGAATCTGAAAAGACAAACAGAACAAAGAAGCCTGAAATTAAAAAAAAGTTCAGATTTCGCAAATAAAAATGGAAAAATTCTATACATATGTATTTCCCCTTTTTTTGAAACTTCGTCAAAAATTTTCCGTTTCTTTCGAAATTTCAGAGAACTAAACGAAATTTCAGATAACTAGACGAATTTTTGATCTTTTAAAAACCCTGGATTGAGAAAATATGAGAAATTCACGAAGTTTTGAGTCGAAGGAAAAAAAGAAAAAAACTAGAAATTTAAACAGAATTGAAAAAAATCATAATTTTGATTGAATAAATTGAAAATGTCTGTACTACCACCTATTGGTCCATAGAGAAACTATGGCCATCGCCAACAATGTCGTATGCAAGAAGAATGCAACCTAGACTACAAATTCATGCAGCCCTCCAGGCGGCGTGTATAGTGAATCATAGGTAGCTGAACTAAAGTTGAAACACTGCCACATAGCAAAGCGGTTGCTCTCTAGGAGAGTTCCCAGAAGACACGCCTAGAGGGCTGCATGAATTTGTAGTCTAGGTTGCATTCTTCTTGCATACGACATTGTTGGCGATGGCCATAGTTTCTCTATGGACCAATAGGTGGTAGTACTTAAGAGTCACTCCCTGACGCCTGTGAATGTTTTAGTACTTACTTGTCGGAACATTTGTTAGCATTCGAGTTGGATATACCAAATTGACGAGATCTAACAAGATCGAAACCCGTATTTGGTTTAGGGATGATCGATATTAGAAAAACATCGATATTGACATCAATATTAACATCGGTTCAAAAGTATCGATGTACGATGAATATCGGAAGAAAAATATTGATGCGAGAAAACATCGATGTTTTAGGTAAAAAAAAACAATCCATTTTATTATAAGCGTTAATCAACGTTTATAAGGTATACACTTTGACTATACATATGTTTTATTTATTTATATTATCTAAGGGTATACATATAGTAAGCGACGTAAGCAAATTCATGGTACAATAGATTGTTGGGTTACATTCCTGCAAAAGTTTGAGTTTACTGGACAGTCATAGAGTGTTATTTCGTTTTCGAAGTTTCATTACAAAAAAAAATTAACTTCTACTAACTCTCGCTCCCTCTTTATTCTTAGATAAGAAAAAAATTGAGCATGGCTTGAAATTGACAGTTTTTTATTTTGTTAAATCGATCAGCGACATCTAGTGTAAATTGGGTGAAGGTGAAATAATACTAATAACAACATTAAACAGCGACATTTGTTACACCTAATCACGCTAGATGGTCTAGCCTTAGACTTGGAGTGTATCGATATCGATGTTCCGATTTTATTCTCATAACATCGATGTGTCAATATTATCGAAAACAACATCGATATTAAAACATCGATGTTTTTCCACTAAACATCGATGTTCATTCACCATCGATGAATATCGATCATCCCTAATTTGGTTTCCAAACTTCGAATCTAATAAATGTTCAAACCTATTGGTCTGTGCATTATAGAATCCTTGTATTCTGGGAACTCTCCTAGAGAGCAACCGCTTCGCTAGGTGGCAGTGTTTCAACTGTTGATAGTTCAGCTACCTATGATTCCACTATACACACCTGGAGGGCTGCGTGAATTTGTAGTCTAGGTTGCATTCTTTTTTCATAAGAGATACAGGGTCACAAAGTTGAAAAAAAAATTGTGATTTTTTTTTGCATAACTGATGAACACATATAGACAAGAAATTTGGTATAGGGGGATTTCTTTGGTCAAGAAATTATAATTTGCTAACAGATTGCCAGTAACTCATAGAGGGCGCCACCTGCGCTACCTTGCATTATTCTAAAGCATCATAACTTTTTTGTGGCTTTATGCACACTTCTTTTAAATAAATATTTTTATTTACCTACATTTTTTACGTAAAAAAGGTATACTTTCTAAATATTGATACATGCAACCGTTTTCAAGATATTTACCTTCAAAGTTTGCAGTACGTTTATTTTAAATTATGTAAATGTGAATTTTTCGCAGTAGGTTTCAAAATAAAAGTAATAAAACTAACTTTAAAATAGTTTGTATCAAATATTACTCTACTGACATTATTATTACACATATTTTTTAAATTTCTGAAGCAAATTTAAATAAAATACCAAAACAAAATTTATTTTCAAAAATAAGTATGTGGGAAATGACTTTTTTCATGTAAAGGGATTGTAAACAATTAAAAATCTGGCTGTCTTTTATTGAAATTCATCTTCAAATATCTGCTTTGACCACCCAGATTATTAAAATTTTCTTGTGCGGGCTCAGATATATCTCACATCTCATGTTAGAAAATAAATTACGTCTTAATTTTTTGGATATTTTTTATTGAGATTTTCAAAATTTAGGTAATAATATTATCAGCAAAGTAATATTTGACATAATATACTTTCAAAGCTGTCTTATAATTACTTTTTTTTCAAGCCTACTTCGAAAATTTAATATCATAGTAATTTAAAACCAAGGCACGTCAAGCTTTAAAGGCAAATATCTTGGAAACGGTTGCTCGTATCAACTTTTAGAAAGTACACCTTTTTTACGTAAAAGACATGGAAAAATAAAATAATCCATTTAAAATGAATATACGTGGGTGCACAAAAAATTTTGATGATTTAGAATTATGCAGGATAGCGCAGGTAGCGCCCCCTATCTGCTATTGGTAATATGTTAGCAAATTAGAGTTTGTCGACTTAAGAAACCCCCTTGTGCCAAATTTTGTGCCTATATTACAATTCATTCCATAGTTATACGAAAAAATCGAAATTTTTTTTCAACTTTGACATCCTGTATCTCTATTCTTCATGGTAGATCCTTATTGACCGGAAATATTATGGTTTTTTTTTAATGTTTTTTAAATATTTCCAAACTGGGCCGAAGAAATGTTAAATAAATTGAAAAAAACATCCTGTATCTCTGTTAATATCAACTTTTGGTATAAGGTAAATGCAGCTAAATCACATTATTTTTATTTGAAAAATCCACCATTGCTCTATGTACCATTACTTATGGTCCACCCTGTAGAAAAAGAATAAATATCAAATTTGAAATTAAAATTTTAGTAAAAAAAATACGACTAGAATATTGAAAAAGAAGCGAAAATTTCAAAAACTGACTAGTCTCGAACTCTTTGAAACCTTCGAATTTTTTCCATTTTATACGTCGCAATTTACAATAAAAATTCGAAAGAAAAATAAGAATCGAAAAAAATCATAATTTTGATTCAATAAATTGAAAATTTCTGTATGAAAGTTAAAATTTTAGGTGAAAAGTGTCATTTACAAGTTCAATTCGAAATCATAGGAAAAAATGTCACAAAAAGATCTCCAAATTCATTTCATTTTCCCAACGATTTATTGCCTCAAAATATCCATCTATTAGCAAAATTTCGACGTCAGAAACCACATTTACAATTTTTTTTTGGAAATTGGAAATTTTAGACGTCAAATTCGCTCGAATTTTAAAATTATTGCAAAAAACATTTAATGAAAAAGCATTTTATGAAAAAACATTTTTTTTTAAATTGTGATAAGGCAAAATTGTCAAACACCTCGAAAGTTAACTAAGCTCAAAATTTCGCCACAAGACGACTTTGTGCTCGAAAAACTAAAATACAAATCTTGTCCCTTGAAAACAAAAAAGATTAAAAAACACAACAGAGGTTGCTCTAGCGCGTTCCGATAGCCAAGCTATCATCTGCAGAGAGATACCTAACCTAGCCTAATAGTATCTCTCTGCTATTAGGTTAGGTTAGGTTTCTCTCTGAAGATGATAGCTTGGCCATAGAAACGCGTTAGAGCAACTTCTGTTGTGTTTTTTAATCTTTCTTGGTTTCAAGGGACAAGATTTGTATTTTAGTTTTTAGTTTTTCGAGCACAAAGTCGTCTTGTAGCGAAATTTTGAGCTTAGTTAACTTTCGAGGTCTTTGACAATTTTGCCTTTTCACAATTTAAAACAGAGGTTGCTCAAACGCGTTTCAATAGCCAAGCTATCATCTGCAGAAAGATACCTAACCTAACCTAATAGTATCTCTCTGCTATTAGGTTAGGTTAGGTATCTCTCTGAAGATGATAGCTTGGCCATCGAAACGCGTTAGAGCAACCTCTGTTGTGTTTTTTCATCTTTCTTGGTTTCAAGGGACAAGATTTGTATTTCAATTTTTGAAGATAACCAAGGACCAGTCCGTTCCACCAAAGAAAAAACTAAAAACTGTCGGAATTTCAAGTAAAACTTGAGATTTCAAAAGAAGTGTCAAATTTTCGAGGTTAAACTCTAATTTTCGAGGTTAAACTCTAATTTTCGATGTTAAACTCTAAAATTTGACGTTTTATTCTTCGAATAAACATATCAACTTGGACTGATCTCAAAATTTCGAGTTAAATCATGCAGCGTTTGCGTTTTTTCCTAGAAATTTCGACTCTATATTTGAAATATTGATATTTTCATCGAACTTTCGACTTTAACCTAAACATTTCGACTTTTTCAGTGAAATGTCGCATTACAACTGACTCGATACTTGATGATTGCTTTTTTATATACGAAATATCTACATTGTGATGATTTTACTTCAAATTTCGACGTTAATCTTCAAATTTTAAAATTTTCTAAAAATTTGAAAGTTTCGAGTTTGAAGGTCGAAATTTTGGCGAAGAGTTGATCAAAAAATATTGATTTGTTCGCCATTGTAAACGAACGATTATTATTATCATAAATAGTTCCCCAAAATATTATGATTTACGAAGTGTTACATCGTAGAGAAAGTTTGGGAAATCCTGGTACAGATAGTCTTTTGAGACGTCAGGATTTCGTCCGGACTGTTCCGTAATTAACTCGTGTCCGGAATAAAAGACAAAACGAACATTTTGTTCAATAATTTTAATAAATAGCTTCAGACATTGAAATACCACCACCATTTGACCATCTTTGTTTTCGTCGACAAAAATGATTAGACAAATATAATTTGCAGACCTTTTTTTCTGCACTTCGTTTGCTGATATTTAAAAAACAAATTACAAGACTACAAAATGAATTCTTTTGTCAAAATATATTAGTAATTATATACGAGATACTAGTAATTATATACGAGGTGCGTTCAAAAAATAAGGTGACTATATTTTTATGAAAAAATAATTATTTATTTGTCAACATTTATACTGTCCCCTTCAAAGTAAACCCCCTCAGAGACAATGCACTTGTGCCAACGCTTTTTCCAATCTTCAAAGCACTTCTCATAAGCACTTTTTGGCATAGCCTTGAGATTCTCTAGCGATGTAGTCTTTATTTCATCAATTGTTGCAAATCTCCGCTCTTTCACAGGTCTTCTAAGTCGCAGGGGACCAAATTCGGTGAATATGGTGGCTGAGGTATAATTGTCGTGTTGTTTTTGGCCAAAAAACCTCTCACAAGCAACGATAAATGAGCAGGTGCATTATCGTGATGCAAAGCCATGAATTATCTTTCCACAATTCCGGACGTTTTTTTTTTGTATTGCTTCAGGCAAACGGCGCATAACTTCAAGGTAATACTCTTTAGTGACCATACGACCTTGAGGTAAAAACTCCTGATGCATTACGCCATGGTAGTCGAAAAAACAGTGAGGTATTTTGATATTTGATTGGACTTAGCGTGCTTTTTTCGATCTTGGCTATCCTGGCTATCCATTGGGATGATTGGGCTTTGGTTTCGACGTCATAATCATATACCCATGATTCGTCACCAGTTATGACCTTTTTGAGCCAATCAGGATCATCACTGACGTCATTCAACGGACTTGGCGTGCTTTTTTCGGTCTTGGCTATCCTGGGTGCTTCCATCGGGATGATTGGGCTTTGGTTTCGACGTCATAACCATATACCCATGATTCGTCACCAGTTATGACCCTTTTGAGCCAATCAGGATCGTCACTGACGTCATTCAAGAGCTCCTGAGCGATGCTCATGCGATGGTTCTTCTGATCAAAATTCGGAAGTTTCGGCACAAACTTCGCTGACACACGTCTCATGCCCAAAACATCCGAAAAAATTGCATGACACGAGCCGACTGATACGCCAACATCCTCAGCAACTTCTCTTATGGTAATTCGACGATTTTCAAAAATAACTTTCTTTACAGCTTCGAAGATATCTTCTGTTGTTGATGTGCTGGGACGTCCGGAGCGAGGTTCGTCGTCGTGCTGGGGCGTCCAGAGCGTCGTCGGTTTCTTCTCGGTCATCTTGGAAGAGTTTGTACCACTTGTAAACACTCTTTTTACTTAGAGCAGACTCACCGTACGTGACTGTCAACATTTCAAGTGTTTTAGATCACTTAATTCCATTTTTCACACAAAATTTGATGCAAATTTTTTCTCCATTTTTGATTGTCCCCTGAAACCAAGAAACCAGTTTCTCTCTGAAGATGACAGCTTGGCTGTCGAAACGCGTTAGAGCAACCTTTGTTGTGTTTTTTAATTTTTCTTGGTTTCAGGGGACAAGTTCTGTGTTTCAATTTTTGAAGATAACCAAGGACCAGTCCGTTCCATCAAAATCCATTTTTGATAATAATAGAAAATCGCCGAGCACAACAAAATACGTCTAACCTTTTTATCTATCAAAAACAAACTAAGTATGCTATGTACTTGAAACTGTAAACATATGTTCGGAACATGTGTACTAACACACCAACAACAAAATATCGATAATCGAATGTACGTTGCCCGCGAAACTTGTAAATTCACCTTACTTTCTGAACAGACCTCGTATAATATACTATACTACTAATTAAAATACTACTGCAAAGAAAATATATCTCTGTACATTGGGAGTACATCCAAAAGTTATCAGTAGTCATTCACCCTCGTATTAATAGACCAAAGAAAATGGACCAGAAAATAGAGATACAAAATTGTAAACCATTTCACACAAAATCCATCCCCAATAAAAACAAATAATAGTTAAATAGGATTAACAAAATCTATACGATTTAATTACACTTGAACTAAATCTTTATCACTATTTACTATTATTCCCGAATCCATGTTTTGTTTTGCGAAAATAAAATTGATTTATTACGGAGCATTTAAAAGTAAATTTATGATGATATTTGTGATGATTAAACGATGCCTATAAAAGGCATAAAAGCACAAATTTCGATAGATTAGTACATTAGTTGCATTTTATCAAGTTGTGTGTTTCAAATAAGAAACAAAATGAACGGAATTTTGGTAAGCAGACTACAAAATGAATTCTTTTTTCAAAATAATACCGTAAAGTTGTTTGGATGTTTGAACTACATTCAGAAGTTGTCAATATTTAATAGATATTATTAAGTGTCCAGAAAAAATTCAGTCCTTGTAAAGTCCAAAAAGTTTTCTGTCTAATGCAACTTGTATTACAATTACATTATTACATTTTTAAAATTGATTTTATTTTATCCATCCTATCAGTTAATTTATAGCAAAAAAAAATAGGGACTGCCGACAGAAGTGAAAACTTACAATTAGGAAATATCAGTAGAACTTGGATTCGATCCCTGGTCGATAATCACACATGTTTAATTCAAACGGCATACTCCTGCTATACTGTGAACATTAGCATGTTGGTAACGCGACATTACTATGTTGGTAACGCGACATTACTATGTTGGTGGAGCGACTCCATAAGATTTTCCCCCATCAAAAGTAGTTTAAGGCTTTTAAAGAACTTTTCACTTCAGTAAACATTTATACACTGACAATGAGACGTTTATTTCCAAATCTACGACAAAATTTCAAAAAATCAAAATTGGAATCCAATAACCAATTCTTTCGTTTAAGCTCGCCTTCGCGGGAATGGTTCTACTCGCCGTATCGTCGGCCGATCAATTGGGCCGAAGAGACGGACACGACGATTTTCCAAGGACACAAGGAAGTTTCGGAAGACGCGACGACTATTCCAGAAATCAAGGCGGTTTAGGCAGGCGCGACGGTCACGATTCTTTTCCTAGAACTCAAGGAAACTTCGGAAGACGTGACGGCCACGACGAGTTCTCGAGGAGTCAAGAGGGTCTCGGTGGGCAACGTTACGACGACAGAAACGTTCGCGGAAGGGACTACGAGTACGACAGAGGCATCGGGATCAAAGGACGCGGGGAAAATTCCTTCGGCAGGGGTAGTTACGCTGGATTGAGAGACTACGAGAGAAACGGTGGATTGAGAAATGATAGATTTGACAGCGACAGGAATGTGGGAAGAGGGAATTCTTTTGATAATCGCAGGAACTAGTTTTGTATTTGAACTTAAATAAATCTTTAAAAATTCAGTTTGCTTTAATGAGTGTGCGAAATTTTGACTTAACAACAACAAATTTTAACTTAACAATTAAATAGTCTACGAGACTACAGTTAAAATGTTTAGAAAAAAGACGAAATTGTGAGAAATAACTTGAAATTTCTATAAAATAATAAACATCAAAAAGACTCGAAATTTTTTAGAAATTTAAAAAAAATGTTCTTATGATTATTAGGTCTTTATTTAAATTTTAACATAATCTTGAAATTTGAAGAAAAAAGTGTATTTTTATCAGAAATTTTAATTTACCTAAAAACTCTTTTTTAAAGTTTAATCCACTCGCAAAGGGTAACCCCATTATGCTTTCAAAGCATTGCGAAAGGATGCCGAAACAAGGATAGTTGGCAATGAACAGCCTTCTTAAACAAGGATAGGTTGTAATTTTTTGGGAAAATTTCTTTCGGTAACAAGTTCCATAACTTGGAAGTTCCACAGAAAAAAGAGTCTAAGTAGACAGAAGTCTTCACTGTGTCAAGTAGTATGCGGAAACAAGGATAGATGGCGATGAACAGCCTTCTTAAACAAGGATAGGTTGTAATTTTTGGGAAAAATTCCTTTCGGTAACAAGTTCCATAACTTGGAAGTTCTATAGAAAAAAGAGTCTCCGTAGACAGAAGTCCTCACTGTGTCAAGCTGGACCGCACAGGAATTTGCTGTCTCCGACTGTCTAGTATGCCTCAAGAATCTTGCCCTTGGGGGGATCAATCCTTTTAGTTCCTACGAGCATCTTCCATGATAGTACTTGTAGAAAAGAACCAAGTCACCAACCATACGCCTGTGCTCTAGTATTGTCGCGAATCTCATGAATGTTTCACATTTTAAATTTGAATTATCATCCGTTGGCAACACTGCAGGTGGAGCATAAAGAAAGTTTGCTTCTGAGGTAGAGTGACACTATGCTATCGGTCAAACTTTCGTCATCAATTAGGCGAATCGCTCTTCTTCGAATTGAATGCAAAAAAGCTAAAGTTTGGGGCTGAACTCCAAATATGAGAACAGTTTGGCTAGTATTGGCCTAACTTGAGCTTTGTATAGTGTTAATAGCTGCAGAAATTTGGTGAAAAATACGCTTTTGGGGAAACGTGCAATAATAAGAATTGAATTTTGGTGGAACGGAGTGGTCCTTGGTTATCTTCAAAAATTGAAATACAAATCTTGTCCCCTGAAACCAAGAAAGATTAAAAAACACAACAACGCGTTTCGATAGCCAAACTGTCTTCTTCAGAGAGATAGAGGGTTCATAATTTCAACTACGTCGAACTTCAAATTACTCTTGGTGAAACGGACTGGTCCTTGGTTATCTTAAAATACAAATCTTGTCCCCTGAAACCAAGACAGATTAAAAAATATAATAACGCGTTTCGATAGCCAAACTGTCATCTTCAGAGAGATAGAGGGTTCATAATTTCAACTACGTCTAACTTCAAATTACTCTTAGTGAAACGGACTGGTCCTTGGTTATCTTAAAATACAAATCTTGTCCCCTGAAACCAAGAAAGATTAAAAACGCGTTTCGATAGCTAATCTATCATCTTCAGATTCAGTATCTCTCTGTTAGAGCAACCTTTGTTGTGTTTTTTAATCCTTCTTGGTTTCAGGGGTCAAGATTTCTATTTCATTTTTTAATAAGAATTGGATATTTCTGCTTTAAAACTGAAATTGGTCAATATTTATATAATTGCCTTCAATGCTAAACAGCTTCTTAGTAATGAGATATTACTTCAATAAACAATGTTAAGAGCTTGACTGTATATACAACATATTGAAATTAAGGTCAAACTATGACCAGGTTATCACGTTAGAAAAATAGAATAAACCCAATATTTTCACACAAAAGGATAATGACATAAAAATTGTTAAAACAATTTTGACCAAAAACCAGATTATTCTTTGATATCGCCATAGAATAAGCCCATAAATCACCATCGCTTCAGCTTATGCTGATTACATGAATATAGACAAATAATCTAGAAGGAAGTACCATGGTGGATACGATTTTTTAATAAACAGTAATTTGTCACTGTCGTATCCTTGATACGTAACTAATTATTTGGAATTTTGGTGACCAACGGTTTTTTTTTTCTGCTCGAACACGCGAATGCAACGACCCGCAGTTATTAAAATAGCAAAAAAATTACAGGAATAAGAATTTCACGGCCGATGGTCAAATATTTACATAACGAACGGCAAATATTGCCCGCCAATACCGTACGGACTTTAGCTAAACCAATCCACTCGATTCCGATCTCTGAATAATCAAAAAATCCTTTAGAAATATTTCTATATAAGCACAGGTGCTTATTAATTCGAGTTAGTTTTGTGATTACTTATTTAATAATTCGAATAAATATGGGGCAATTGTTGGTAAGTGTTCTTATTTTGTTGTTGTACAAGGATTTTATAATTATTCTGTTCTATTGTAAAGCCTTCTCTTGTATTATAAAGTTGGTTTTTTTTTGCTGTAAATGATTCACATATAAAACCAAATAAATTATCCAATACCGGCCTTTGTGTTAGGCTTTTATGTCATTATATTTACGACGACAATAAGGAAAATTATACATAATATTTTTGTGAAAAAAGTTAAAAAGTGACAAGATAAATATATGCTCGGGACAAATTATGATTTTATTTATATTTAAGTGTAAAGTAAATTTCATTTGGTCAGGTTATACGATTGATTTCAAATACTAGACTCCCGTATTTACTGTGTTTGTTAGAATGGTTAATAGTTTAAAAAATATGTGGGTAAGTTTAACTTTTTTTTATTTTATTACGATCGTACTAGTTATTGAATGACAATAATATATTCTACATATAATAATAAGAAATCTAATGGGGTGTACGATATAACGTAATTAACTATCGAAACTCACAAGCAGTTTGCACATTTTACACGAACTTTTAATTGTTTAAATTGATAGACATCCATTTCAACCAGCCATACAAAGATAATAGAAAGTTGCTCGCTACAGCAAAAGATGCCATTACCAGACATCGATCAAGTTCTTTTCGATTTTAACAACCCTCATTATTAAATAAAAATAGGTCTAGAAATTAATAAAAATAAAATTTCCATACTAAATTTCGAAAAAAACAGTCGAAAGTTCCCTAAAATAATCAAGTGGATAGAATTTTGAAGAAAAACGTTAAGATTTAACAAAACGAGTTAGAGTTTCAAGAAAAATGAAGGAAAAAATCATATTTTGTGAAAAAGTTCAAAATTTTAAAACAAAATTTGAAATTTCTCAAAGAAAGTTAAATTTTGATTCAAAAAAACGCCGAATTAAAATTTTGAGAGCAAGCATTACAAACATTAACAACTTAAAATATAAACAAATATGTATTTTGTGAAAAATTGTACAACTTCGAAAGAAAAGACAAATTTTGAAAATAAACTTAAAACAATGAGAACATTGTCGAACTTAAGACAGACAAACATTTCTCAGATAAAGCCAAATTTTGAGAAAAAAAGTCAACCAAGAGCTAGTCTGGCTAGTTGGTATCAATTACTACAGTGAACAGTCAATAAACCACATTAACTCATTTTTATTTATGTATGAACTTAAAACTTTACCAAAATTTTCTTGTGTTATAATTGAAAAATGATGAAAGTTGCCTATTCATAACTATTAAACTTTATTAACGATAAAAATGCAACAAAATTTAAAAAATTCCACAAGATTTTCGATAAATATTTGCTAACACTGGACCAGGTTTCGTATTACTGCATTTCTGCCTCAATAACTATTACGATATCGAAAAAATTTGCATTTTTCCGATAATCTATGGCCTAGTATCTACAAATCCTATTAAAATCTGAATTTTATCTTGACACAGGGGGAAGCGGTCATTTGTCAGACATTTAAACTTTCAAAATATGACTTTTTTTTCAAATAAACATATCAATTTCGATTAATATCAAAATTTCGAAATTAATCGTGCAACGTTTACGTTTATTCACTGAAAATACTAGCACAGCGCTAACATTTTCAATTCCAACCTCGATTACTGCGTTACGTGCAATTTAATAAACCTGTGCCAACTCCGAAACTATTCACTTAAACGAAACAATGTCGACAAATTTAATATGCATTCTATCCTTTGGCCAAAGCAAGTTTTTTATTTAAAACAAAATTGATACTATATGGATCAAGATGTCAAATTTTCATAAAAAAACGTCCAAAGTTTAGAATAAATTGCAACTTGGAAAATAAAATAAATTAAAATGATAATCTCAATAACGAATTTTGAAAAAAATTGTACAACTTTAGAAGAAAAATTTACTTTAATTTACTTTACTTTAATAAAGTAAATTTTAATAATAATGATGATGATGATGATGATGATGATGATGATGATGATGATGATGATGATGATGATGATGATGATGATGAAGATGAAGATGATGATGAAGATGAAGATGACGATGACGATGACGATGACGATGACGATGACGATGACGATGACGATGACGATGACGATGACGATGACGATGACGATGACGATGACGATGACGATGACGATGACGATGATGATGATTATGATAATAATAATAATTATAAAAAAAATAATAATAATCCGTCATCCTAGAAACATGCCGAATAATAAGAAAAACTCTGAATCGATATTCAGAGTTTTTCCCGATAGGAGAATGTTTACTTAACCGCAATTTAAACACTGTGAATGAATGGTTTTAAAAACAGTTGCAGGAAAACCCATCAAAGGAGAAAACAAAAATAATAATAATAATAATAGTTTATTATGTTCTAAAATGGTTTAAACCCCACTTACATAAATAAAAATAAGAGTTACAGTTGAAAATTAAATTAAAAAAAACTCCACTAAAATATTAGAACAGTTGACCCACGACGAATTTATAAAACTATTTTTTTTTGTTTTTTAGGTATTCTGTCTCTTGTCGCTGAGTGTTGTCGGTGTCATGTCGCGCCCTCAAGGCGCCTTAGATTTCTTATTGAACCACCATCGAGACAACAGGGGCATCATTGACGATTATGGTGGTTTTAGTGGTCAAGGAGGTAGGCACCAAGGGGGAGTAGATGTCGACTATTACAACGGTCACGGCGGCGGTTCAAACGGTCACAGTGGCGGTTTTACCGGTCACGGGGGACACCATCAGGGAAGCGCCAGCAACGAGGGGTATTACCCGAACGGTGGTGGATACTATCCTGGGGGAAATTACTATCCCGGGGGAAACTATTATCCCAGTGGAGGATATTACCCTGGAAATAGTTACAATAACGGGGGATTTGGTAGTGGATTGGGCAGTTCGTATGGAAGAAAATAATGAAATTATTACTTTTTTATAATTATAATAAATTAATTTTCTAATGTGTGTTATTCTTTAATTAATAAGAGTTGTAATTTAAAAAATACAGAAAATGAGAAAAAATATCGTATCTGTCTGAAGATGATAGCTTGGCTATTTTTCTTTGGTGGGACGGACTAGTCCTTGAATATCTTCAAAAATTAAAATACAAATCTTGTCCCCTGAAACCAAGAAAGATTAAAAAACACAACAACGCGTTTCGATAGCCAAACTATCATCTTCAGAGAGATACAATTAGGTTAGATTAGGTATCTCTCTGAAGATGATAGCTTGGCTATCGAAACGTTGTGTTTTTTAATTTTTCTTGGTTTCAGGGGACAAGATTTGTATTTAAATCGTTGAATGTTATGTAAGAATTAATTTGACATGACCTATCAAATTATATTTCATTAGAAATAGTTTAACGGCGTAATTTAACGAAAAAAATTATTTAAGGATCGGATAATTCCAAAGATACATATAGCTATCAAATTAGGTGTCAATTTTTACCAGTTATCTATCATATTAGTCAATAGTTAAACATCCATGTGGGGTCAATTTTTAGATATGATTTAACCTCGCCACATAGTCGAAGCGAAAATTGTTCAATTAATCAACTTAGAGCAGCGTTTTGTAAATATTTACATATTTAACCCAACCGATGTTAACAATTTTTATCGATTAGACAATATTTCCAAGATTTTGAGAATCGTAAAAATTAATTAGGTCAGAAGACACATTCGAGATAAACCTGTTTTTATGTCTGTTATTGGCCGCTAATACTTTTAAATGTGCGAAATGATTAATTCGAAATTTTAGTATAAAAGAGAACGATTGCTTAATTTGAAACAGTAATTGTTAGATCTATATAGTGTAACATCGATATGGCTAAATTATTTGTAAGTACGATTTATTTTCGTATGCCAATTATTTATTTAAATACAAAGTAACTGCACTGATATATAATTTCTGAATAATGCTAGAATGATGGCAAAATTATTATCCTAAAATAAGCTCAATATGAAACTGAAAGCTTCAAATTATCAAATATGTGCGGAGAGCAACATGTAACGATAGGGAGCATCTTTGCACGTCGAATTTTTTTGATATAATGCAATAGGGAGCAACTTTTCTATCCAATATTATAGCTGGTGATTCGCTAAATGATATCAACGAATTTGAACAAAACATCATTTTGCAAACTGCACGAACTTTTCAAAACCGTGCATAGCTGATTAATTTAGATTTATTACGTTTTTCTTAACTTATTTTATATACGAAGAAGCAGGTTTAGAGACTCCTTAGTTAAAGTATGGTACTCTACATTCATCTTCTGATTGGGTTCGTCATAATTCAACTATTTGTAGCATCAACCAATCATAACATATTCTGAAACCTCCAATATTCAAATTAATAAATCTCAGTACTTATATTTTCAACTTGAATGTTTCTAACGATTACGAATATTAGGACTGTTCAAATGAAAAAGTGATTAATTTGTGTGTTGTTATTAAAAGAATTGACGAAAAAGACATACAATTTCTCATCAATGGTGTTATTGTTCTGACAATTATCACTATCAACATTTGTTGCATTGCATTGGTTAGAATTTTGCAACTGTTTTTTTAACGTGAGTAACAGTCTTTTATAAAAAGTTCTAAATTTAGATATCACGTGGTTATATTTCAAAAAATGTTTCAGAATATTGTCAAATTTCGTTAACAAAAATTAAAATATTTCCAAACTGAGTCGCAGAAATGTTAAATAAAGTTAATAAACAAAAAGTTCTATGTCTGAGGAAACCGGGTCTGAATTAATGATAGACATATGATAATGATAGACATATGATAAAAATACCAAAAATGACAGATTAGAATTTTCGCGTTATGAAATAGTTTAAATATGGTGGAAGAGTGCCAGACTAGATTGTCTCTAAGTATGTTTGATCGACAGCTCCATCTATCGCCATCTTACAGCAATCTACCGCATCCGGTTAAAACCGAAGACAAATTCAAACACTTAGAACAAATTTAACAATTTAACGAATTTAATTTAAGACATTTCCCGACATTTTACTCTAACACTATGTTTCAGGTAACTTGCCTGGTCCTAACGCTATCGGCGGCCGTTATGGCGTACGGAGCCGGCGGCGGCGGCGGCGGCGGATTCACAGGCCAAGGCGGGCGTCATCAAGGCGGCATAGGCGGCCACGATGGCGGTTTTAGCGGACACGGCGGTTCGCATCAGGGCGGTGCCGGCCACAGCGGCGGTTTTCCAGGTGGACACGGAGGCGGCGGCGGTTTCGGCCCAGGTGGCGGACACGGCGGCGGAATCGGCCCTGGCGGCGGACACGGTGGCGGATTCGGTCCGGGAGGTGGTCAAGGCGGTGGACACGGTGGCGGTCACGGCGGTGGATTCGGACCTGGGGGCGGCCACAGCGGTGGGAATTTTGGAGGAGGTCACCAAGGGGGATACAAGACGCATGGATATTAATTTGAAGTGGGGATAGTTTTGGGAAATTTGTGCGACAGAGATTAGGTTCATTTGCAATAAAGACTGATAATTTCTGACATTTTTTGTTTTTTAATTTTCCTTCGACCGACTAATATCTTATAAATTAGGAGATCCTGTATGTCATTGCAAAAATCTGTTGAAAATTTCCTTTTCTCTTGTATTTGTATTATTGAAAAAAAAAACAGGTACTTAGTCGACTTTAAAAAATCAACCTCTAAGAGGGTGAAAAAGAGTATTCAATTTAAAATTGAGAGAAATTAAAATATTCTTTTAAAAGCCAAAAATTATATTTTCGAAAGCAATTTTGGTACGTTTCTTATTAGTTATTTCCAATTATCGTAGGTAACAAATTTTAATTAATTTACTTAATTCTATTTATAATAAAATTATTCTTAACCGATATTTACATTAAAAAGCGTAGAAAAACCAATTTTTAGTTAATTAGCCGTAAAATTTGCCAAATCCGACGCCAACGCCGAATCCAAAGCCAATTCCTCCTCCGTATCCTCCAGGATATATTGGGTAGACTGGTCGGTAAGGGTAGTAATACCTTGGATAACCGTAGTGACCGTATCGAGGATAATGGTGATATCCATAACGACGATAAGGATAACTGTATGTATGTGTCACAGCTATTAAAAATATCCCGCAAACGAGAAAAGTTAACTGGAAATAAATACGTTTTCAGAATAATTTTAGCTTGAAGAAATTTACATACCTTGACAAAATCCATGTTCTTCGATCAAATTTCTTTTTTGAACTAATACCGAAATTGCACCGGCGAATTTTATATTTATATAAATACTAATGAAGGTCTGGGATTTTTTTATTATTAGACAGCTGGTATTTGTAAAATTTGAATAGTTCCACCGCTAAAATATTAAATCAATATTATGCACTCGGGTTTCTACATCGAATATCTTATTTACATTGTCTACGCCTTTAAAAAATAAGGGAATTTTTATGTATCATCTGTTTTAGTAGTTTGAATATCTAAACATTCTGTTTTTTTTATCCATAATTAAAGAATTATAATTATGTTGAGCCCAGATTCAAATGAGTAATTGTTATTGTAATAATTATTTCCTGGAGGTTCACATGACTGCTACGTCTTGTTGCAAACATTGTATCTGATTTCGTTAATCTACTACTAGAAAATTATACGTTTTGTTTTTTTTTTTTCACTAAAATACTAACACAGAAATGTTGTCTTGTCACCTCTCGAAATATTTACGAGTAGTATTAAATCTGTTGATGATTTATTTTTTCTTAAATTTCTATTATTGATATCAATAATACAAATATAAGAAAAAAAACTAAACACGTATTTGGTTGATTTAATATTGGGAGAAATTAAAAGTTTCTTTTATAAGCTAAAAATTAGATTCTCAAAAACAATGTTGGTTCAATTTTTTATTAGTTATGAATTAGTTATATTTCCCAGTATCGTAGATAACAAAATTCATGCAGGTATTTGATTTTCGAAAAGAGGGGTTCTTTATAAAATGGATTAAATAATGTTCCTCAACTGGTACCATATGAAAGATAAATCACGTTATGTTTTCATAAATGTCACTCCATAGTCGTAGGCAGGATTTACTTCAAAAGAATGATTAATTACTAAAAGAAGGTAGAAAATATTCTGATATTTCATTAAAGTAATTTGGTGGAAATTTTTAATTAAACTCAAATCTTATAAAGAAAATAAAGGTTCCAAAGGTACTTGTCTAAAAAGTTTTATTTTTTATTTAAATTTTGATAATTGTCAAATTTCGCGAAAGAATTTTCATTCATTCATTTCATTTTTTCGAAGTCTTCATCGTTTTTATTAATATATCTACCTGATTTTTAGCAAATAAACCAATTTGAGAAAAACAATCGAATTTTGTAGAAATTGACGAACTTTATAAAAAGTCGAAATTTACAGCAATATTTTTCGTGGTTTTTATGTAAATTTTAACATAATCTGAAGTTTAGGGAAAGACGTTTTCAAGAATATTTCTCGTGACGTTTCTCAAAATAATATTTTTGTCAAAATTTTTACATTTTGTGTACATTGCTGACCAAATTTTGAGTAAATGGACCAATTTTGAGAAATAAAATAGAAATAGTTGATTTTCAAGAATCGAAATTTCTAACAAAATTTTTCATAATTTTGAGCTTTTTATTTAAACGTTATCACTGTTCGAAACATATTGTCTTTATTGTATTCGAAGGACCAGAAATAATAAGCTTGTTTCTTGCTTTTAAATGTGGTTTTATTCACGGTCTCTTTTCGAATGTGTATAATAGTATAATATGGAGTGCAAGTAGAATGCAACCTAATCTACAAATTCATGCAGCCCTCCAGGCGGCGTGTATAGTGAATCATAGGTAGCTGAACTAAAGTTGAAACACTGCCACCTAGCGAAGCAGTTGCTCTCTAGGAACAATTTCCCAGAAGACAAGGATTCTAATGCGCAGACCAATAGGTTTGAACATTTATTAGATTCGAAGTTTGGAAACGAAACACCGAGAAAGATCGAAACCGGTATTTGGTTTCCAAACTTCGAATCTAATAAATGTTCAAAACTATTGGTCTGTGCATTAAAATAATGTCGAAGGTTAACCAAGCAGGCAGGCACCCTCTGATGAGAGAGGGAAAGGCAGATAGAGAGATTTCTCTCTTCTGGAGATTTCCACAAGAACATGTGCCGAACAATCACAATCTTGAAATTTTAAGAAGAAAGTGGTGAAACTTAAATCTAACCAGATAATTGGTTAATTTCGAAAATGTTAATAAAACAAAAAACACTTAAAACATATATTTATTATTGTTTTTTACAAGGTATAACATTGATGGACTGGTCCTCGGTTATCTTCAAAAATTGAAATACAAATCTTGTCCCCAGGGGACAAGATTTGTATTTCAATTTTTGAAGATAACCAAAGTATAACAGTTTAATAGTTATCCGCCTCTTCCGTAGCCGCCGCCGAATCCGCCTCCGCCTCCTTTTCCGAAGCCTCCGCCACCTCCGAAGCCGCCACCGCCGCCTCGTCCTCCGCCCAAACCACCACCAAGACCACCGCCTTTTCCGAAGCCGCCACCTAGTCCACCACCTCCGCCGCCGCCTCCGCCACCACCACCTCCGCTTCCTCGACCATAGCCACCCCCGAATCCGCCTCCACCTCCTCGATAGGGTAGCGCGCCCGTTTCCATAAATAATTGAACCATTACGAGGACGATAAATACGACGATACTCTTAAACAAACAAAAAATTAGACAGTCTGGGAACTGCTGTCCGAAGTGAGAACTCCTGAGAGTGAGAAGCCCAGTGGTTAGAAGAGCATATTTTGTTTCATAGGTCGCGGGTTCAAACTCCGCTGTTGACAACGCGTTTTCTAATTCTATTATTCGCCTTACTCGTAACTACCATAGTACTGTTAACATCAGAGCATGTTGGTAACGCAATGGTAACGCGAAACAATAAGTTTTACCCCTATCTATAATCGTCAATGCGTTTGAAGAAGTTTTCACTTCAAAACTTCAAAAAATCGGTTGATTCTGACTATTTTTCTTCAAGAATGTCTGTTGAAATACAAATCTTGTCCCCTGAGACGAAAAAATATTAAAAAACACAATAAAAGTGGTTCTAACGCGTTTCGATAGCTATCATTTTCAAAGAGGTTAGGTATCTCTCTGAAGATGAAATCTTGGCTACCGAAACGCGAAACCTCTGTTGTGTTTTTTAATCTTTCTTGGTTTCAAGGGACAAGATTTGTATTTCAACAGACATTCTTGTAGAAAAATAGTCAATTTTTAGTTTTTCGAGCACGAAGTCATCTTAAAGCGAAATTTTGATCTTAGTTAAATTTCGAAGTCTTTGAAAATTTTGCCTTTTCACAATTAAAAAAAAAATGTTTTTTCATAAAATACTTTTTCATTAAATGTTTTTTGCAATAATTTTAAAATTCGAGCGAATTTGAAGTCTAGAATTTACAATTTCCATAAAAATGTTTGTAAATGTGGTTTGTGACGTCGAAATTTTGCTAATAGATTGGATATTTTGAGAAAAAATATCGTTGGGAAAATTTTTTGTTTATGAATTTGGAGGTCTTTTTGTGACATTTAATTTACGGATATACTGTATCTCTCTGATGATGATACTTTGACTGTCGAAACGCGTTAGAGCCGCTTTTGTTGTGTTTTTTTAATCTTTCTGAGTTTCAGGAGACAAGATCCAGGACCAATCCGTTCCACCAAAAAAATAAGAAAGTGTTATTTATTCAGATTGTCGATGTCTCGTTTTAACTGAAACTCATCGATAATTTTACAATTTTGCAACGTACAAGTCTCTAATTTTTGTAATAAAAAAGAAAAATATTAAATTGGTCCCCTATCTCATTTGATTTTTCGCCTGGTTTATATACTAAACTATGATGATATCTTAAGTGTATTAAAATGATACATCAATTTTATATGACATTCTTAAGTTACAAAATGTTATATAACTTGTTAAAAATTGAAATACAGAACTTGTGCCGTGAATTTCAATTTTTGAAGGTAACCAAGGACCAGTTCGTTCCACCAAAAATATAACTTGTTGTCAAATTGTTTATTTGTTTGTTTTTATTTTCTCTTTATGTATTAATCTTCACATATACGAATAGAAGAAAAAAATCATATAGGAGATATAAATACGTTTTTTTTATAGCATAATCATTTTTATTTAAAATGCCATCTGCAAGACAAAATTTAAAAAAAAACAGGCAGTCTGGGAGACTGCCGGCGGAAGTGAAAACTTAAAACTAGGAAATATGTAGTGCTGCAGTTTGAACCCAGTCAATATTAGAATATTTTAAAATAAATGCTGTCAAACTGACCTACGTTTTTATATTTGTGGTTAGTGGATGCTTGTATTGTGTTAAAACGAATCTAATATTTATTGATAATGAAATACATTTTAATATGATCTAATATTACCAGTGGCCAATATATTTTTAACATTAGAGCATGATGGTAACGCGTGATGGTCACATCTATCGCCAACGCGTCTAAAGAAGTTTTCACTTCAATGAAATAATTAATTTTTTAAGAAAATTGATTTGTACTAAAGAACTGAAAGATTGAAATACAGAACTTGTCCCCTGAAACCAATAAAGATTAAAACACACAACAAAGATTGCTCTAACGCACTGGAGCAACCTTTGTCGTGTTTTTTAGTCTTTGTTGGTTTCAGGGGACAAGTTCTGTATTTCAATTTTTGAAGTTAACAAGGAACAGTCCTTTCCACCAAACTAAAAAATGATACAAGTTACTTACTTTTAAAATCATTTTCAATAAAATCACAGTTTGAGTTTACAAACCATTTAAACTGCAACAGACTTTGGTAAAATTCTTTTATATCCTGCTAGCAAGGATGAAAAATGCACTAAATTAGCAAATCATTATTTTTAGACAAGAATTCAGAGTGGGACATTTGAACTATATGAATTTAGCTATAATCTAAAATTTGCTAAACAGTTTGTAAATATTTAATTTATTCGTTACATACTCTTTACAATTTAAAACTAATTATTTACTTCTTGGCAAAATTCGCTAATAAGTGCAATTTAACGAAGTGATTTTTTAACAGGACATCGTACAAAATTGCTAAAAATGATGAATTACGCCGAAATTTTATTAAATGCTACGTAAAGAAGAGGGAAAAGTATAACTAGTATTGATACTGAGGTGCCGTCTAACATTTCTCCTTAGAAATACCTCTCTTTATTAGAAATATAAGACTTTTATCAGGATTTTTTTTTTTTCAATAAACCATAAATATAAAACAAAGTCGTGTTATTCTTCATGGTGAACTGTTATTGACTGGAAATATTAAATATTAAATTTTTTTCACATCTAATTTTGCTCTTATTTATTTTTTTCCCTATTCTATGTAAAATAAACCAACCTCTCAATTTATCAACTGTCATGAGGTGACGTTTTTAAATAAATTTAAATACTAAGTAGTCATATCTTAAAAACTGTTTAGAATATTGTCAACAAAAAATAAAAATTTAAATATTTCCAAACTGCGCCAGAGAAATGTTAAATAAAATTAAAAAACAAAAAAAAAGTCGTATTAGTTACACCAATTATAACTTAAGAACGGTTGGACTGATTTCTATGATCTTTGCTTTGTTGGATTTGACTCGGTTTCGAATAGCAGATTAACTACTAAAATATCGAAAAAAATCACGAAAAAAAAAAGTTTTATAAGAAATCCATGTACAGCGCCATCGCTGATTCATAACACGACAGAAACGTACCGTAACCTACACTAACTAATGAAATGAAACTAAATTTAAAACATAGTCTTTTATTTTCAGTTCTAGCATTTCACGTTTGGTAAACTTTGGACAGGAGTTTTCAGTTTTTTTTTGGGGGCGAAACACTTAAAAAAAGGACAATCTCATTTAAATTTCAAATCAATAACAACGAAGATGATAGCTTGGCTATTGAAACGCGTTAGAGGAACCTTTGTTGTGTTTTTTAATCTTTCTTGGTTTCAGGAAACAAGATTTGTATTTCAACGAAAAATAAGAAATAAAACTCAAATATAAATTATATATTTTATTAATAAATATTTACAAAAAGTGATGAAGTTATTTTCCCCATCCGCCGCCGCCGCTGCCGTAACCAAATCCGAATCCGAAGCCGCCACCGCCGCCTCCTCCTCCTCCTCCGCCACCGCCGCCACCACCACCTCCGTAGCCTCCGCCGCCGCCGCCGCCTCCTCCGTACCCGCTGCCATAACCGTTTCCGTATCCGTTGTATCCTCCGCCGCAGCTGCTGCAGCCGCCCCCGTAATTTCCGTATCCGCCTTGGCCACCGTAACCGCCGTGTCCTTCGTAGCCACCTTGTCCTCCGTAGTGGTGATAGTTCTTCTCCACTACGTATACAGTCTTTTGAGGAACAACGTAAGCTGTATCGTAACCGCCGCCATAATGGCCGCCTCCGTAATGACCACCGTCGTAATAACCGCCTCCGTAGTGACCACCACCGTAATGACCGCCGCCGTAGTGACCGCCGCCTCCGAACGATTTAAGCGCCGCTCCGGCACCTAGTGCTCCCAAGCCGAGGCCGCCAGCTGCTAAACCGGCCGCTCCGACTGCACCAACCGCTCCTATAGCTCCCAAGGCTCCGAGTTTCTTGAGAAGAATGGGCTTGGACTCGGCGAGAGTCGTAAAGACTGCCACGAGAAGGCAGGCCTAAGAAAAAAAAACATATTATTATCTGATCGATTTATAATAATTTAATAACATCTTTTTTTTATGTTCAATCCACTCGCAAAGGATAACCCTATTATGCCTTCAAGGCACCGCGAGTAGGATGCGAGTAGAGAGTAGAGCATGTTTGTGATACGTGATGGTGGGGTGTGATGGTCACGCGTGATGGTAACGCGTGTTGGTCACGCGTGATGATCAGGCGAAACCACTAGTTTATCCAAAATTGCTCAACGCACCTAAAGAGTTTTTACTTAACAAAAACTGAAATATGTTCAAAATTCTGCTAGGATTGTTTACAAAATTATAAAATTTTTAAAGTCATACAAAATCACAAAAATGTAAATTTAAGAAAAGGCGAAATAAAAATAGGTGCAATAAGGAACAATCCTAAAAATTTGATCGTGATATTTCGTTCTTATTATAGTTCATCAATCATTGAGTATGCAAGAAGAATGCAACCTAGACTACAAATTCCTGCAGCCCTCCAGGCGTCTATAGTGAATCACAGGTAGCTGAACTACCAACAGTTGAAACACTGCCACCTAGCGAAGAGGTTGCTCTCTAGAAGACAAGGATTCTATAATGCATAGACCAATAGTTTTGAACATTTATTAGATTCGAAGGTATTTGGTTTCCAAACTTCGAATCTAATAAATGTTCAAACCTATTGGTCTGTGCATTATAAAATCATTGAGTAATCAAATATACAGAACGTCCCCGATTTAAGTGACTTAAATAAAATAAGTGATAGAAAAAATAATTTTAAACAAAAAGTTTCCTATGAACATGCCTCCGGAAATTCTAATAAAAAAGATACAAGGTTTTTTTCAATTTATTTAACATTTCTTCGGCCCAGTTTGGCAATATTTAAATTTTTATGGTTTGTTGACAATTATACAAGGTGTTAAAATTTGAACTAAGAAAAAATTTTTACTTCTTCACTATCAAGTTTTCTGAGATATTTAAACCAAATTTTGCACACAACGTATGGATGAAGCATAACAAAATAAAATAAAATTTGTATCTCAACCGCGTGGTGGATTTATGGGTATCTGTGATATTATTGCAAGAAAAAGCGGAACTCACTCAAAGAAATTAAATAAAATATCATTTTTAAGTAAAATTTTGAATTCTGAATAAAAGTTATTTCCTCATATTTTCCGTTTCTGCCAGTGGCTGCGTCATATCATTGGTCACTGGTACTTTCATTAAGGAAAGTCCCAAAAATTTAAATTCTGTCACAATAGTGATAAATATGAAAGAATGTGAAGAGTAAACTTTATCCAAAACTGTTATTCCATTTTATTTTTTCCAGTGTTGTAGCATTTTAAAATTATCTTTTTTGTGTTAGTGATAGTTTAAAAGACCAGCCTACAGCGAACAGTTCTTATGTAAAACATAAGAGAAAAGTTTTCTTTACAATTAAATGTTTTTGTTTAGTGGCGAACTACTTTTTTTTTAAAACAAGATCACAGGCTACCCGTAACTCCGCTATTGGTTAAGATAGAAACTTAATTATCTTATTTTATGACCCTTTGTCCACACACCATGTGTACAAAATCTCAAAGTGAAAAATTAAGAACCTTTTTTTTATTCCTATTTTAACATACTTTACCTTTTTTATTAAGAATTTGTAGATACATGTTTATAAGCAACTTTTTCTTTTAAATTATTTTTCTATCACCTGTTTCATTTAAGGCACTTAAGACGGTGACACTATATAATAACACAATACAAAAAATAAATTTATTTTCATTAAAGGTAGATCAGTTTGTCAGAATTTATTTTCAAATATTTCCAATATTGACTGACTTGTGTACTAGTGTGGGTTCGCCATCTGTAGCACTACATATTTCCTAGTTTAAAGTTTTCGTTTCTGTCGGCAGTCCCCAAGACTGCCTTTTTTTAATATAACTTTAGCCCCTGTATCTCGAAAACGAAATATTTTCGAATATATCTCAATTAGTCTCTGGTCTCAATACAATTTTTTTTTCATATTCGGTCGCTTAAGGAATTCCACCTTAAATTTTCGTGTTACCTTGTTTAGATCAAACAGGTAGATATTTTAAAATCAGTTTGCAAGAACATAAAAGCGATAAAAGAAAATAATCGGATACCACAAATTTTAAAAGTATCATAATTTTTTAAAATTGATTTGTAATCGATCATTAGATCTTAAATCTAAACCACAGTTCTACAAAACGTATAAGCATTTGTTACAAATTTGTAAAAATATTAGTAGAACAAATTTTCATATATTATTAAGCCAATCGTCTAATTATGCGAAAATCTTGTTAAAACCAAGTATTTAATAGATGCATATAACAAATAACTAACTTCTAGTTGCATTTCAGACATACAGATTCTTAATATGTATTTAAATTCAATAAACAAGTTAATATGCGATAGTATTTCGTTGAAAAACCACTATAATCATCAAAGATGTAAAAAAAAAACAAGACTTAAACTTACTTTAATTAGGTAGCTTATGCACCTCATCCTACGAGGTCTTCGAACACAATCAGTCGAAAAATTAAATAATTTACTACAAACTACGCGCAACTAGATAAAATCACGAAGACATCTTAACAGAACACTCTTGCAAAATTTTTGTCGATTCTTGTTATATATGAGGTCCAGCCAGTCTGGTACTGGTACGGTCAAGGTTGCGTAGATGTGGCGGATTCGCGATTTTTTATCGTCGATATATGGACTCGTTCCGAGCCCTAAGGAAATGTCAAGTTTTCCATATTTCTTTCGGCGAGTAATTAAAAAAAAGGGAATAACTTGTTTTTAACCGTTCGCACTATATGATTCTCTAATTGATCAGAGGCGAACGTGTCTAAGGACACTTTTAAAAATTGAAATACAGAACTTGTCCCCTGAAACCTAGAAAGATTTCATCTTGGTTTCAGGGGACAAGTTCTGTTTTTCAATTTTTGAAGACAACCAAGGACCAGTCCGTTCCACCAAAGTACACTTTTTACAATTTATTTGATTTTTTTTTTTCGAACTGATAACATTTTAGGCGTGGGCGTTCCTAAATATTCAACCACCTGAATTTGACTGCGCCAAATTTTTATTTAAACATAACACTTATATCCAAGAAGGTTTCACCCCTTTACCACATCGGCAATTAAATAAATAATTACGCGATAAGTATTTCGCCAGCAGAACTGGCATTTTCAAGTGTACGCTTGAAAATGTCTTCTTGGACTTAATCACAAGCCACAGTGTTCAGTTCAGTGCTTTAGAGATAACACTTATATTAAAAAATTAGGCAGACAGAAATGACAACTTAAATTTAGGAAACAACAGTGTCTATTCCATTCCTATTTAATGGCATTTTCTTCGGCAGCTCCTGCTTCCACACTTCTAAATTTTCAGTTACATTTTTTCGTTAAGGATTGGCAATCTTGTAGACTATAGACCGTCCCTTACTTACAAAAACGCTTGAAAATTTAGAGCAAAGGCTTTAATGTGTTTAAAGAATTTTTGAGCGACAAAATCGAAACTTTGGAATCAAATTTGAAATTCTGAGAAACAATTTTTAAAAGAAACTAAAGGTTCCCTATTCAAACTCAAAATTTTGGGAATAAACTCAATATTTTGGAAACATGTTTATAGAACTATTAATATTATGAAAAGGTCTTAGAGATTTAAGTATAATTTTTCGAAAAATGGTCAGAAATTTTAATAAAAATCGAATATCCAACAACTTTTCATTCAAGAACTATAGAAAAAATTGAAATTTTGAGATTGGATTTAAATTTTTTTTAACTGCAGTTTGGCGAAGTGTCGACTAAATTGTTTTTTTTATGTTTACTTTTTATCTTTAAGTTTAGACCTTTTTCTCAACATCTCAAATTAAATGGTGTAATTTATTTGATATACAAATCTTGTCCTGTGAAATCAAGAAAGATTAAAAAATACAACAAAAGTTGCTCTAATGCGTTTCGATAGCCAAGCTGTCATCTTAAGAGAGATACTAGTCAAGATTTGTATATTTGAAATGAACTAAGGACAAGTCTTCAAGCAAAAAAAAGATTACTTGTTTTCAATCAATCAATGAATTTTTGAAAATAACTAAGGACAAGTCTTCCAGCAAAAAAAGATTACTTGTTTTCAATCAATTAATCAATCAATTTTTGAAAATAATTGTTTCACCAAAAAAAATACTTGTTTTCAATACTAAATTAAATATCCTTTTTTGCCCCCTTTAGGGTTTGACCAAGTAGGTGTTTAGTCGTAATGATAAAAAAATAACACTTTCGATTAATGTCGATGTTGGGCTGTATCATTTCTTCTGGTGCAATTTTGCATAAATGATGCAGAACGCACGCAATAACCTTACAATTATTATCCATCGCACGTACTCGCAATTTTACTTTATGCAATTTTATAAAACGATGAATTAACGCAAAAGCCATTAACATAAATAGCTCGACTTTTAAATGGAAATTCAGAAATAAACTTTTTCGTCATCGGTCTTCTATCTATATCCGGCATCTGGTGGTTTTTTCGTATTACCTTGTGATCCTGTTGACATTCTTTATTTATTAACGTGACAATCACGATGATGAGATGAGTTTGAAAACAGGTCTACGCCGTAAAGAGCTATTTCGATAAACACAATTATGGAATCGTGCGATATTCCCAAAAAACGTTCTTCTAACTCTTTAACTACAAAGACGCGAATAACCTGAATTGTGAAAAGCTATAAATGTAATTTTTACTTTGTAACGTATATTCTGCATATTAGCGAGTTTCTGTTGAACATTTCTATCCGTAAAACTAATATAATGTTGAACTTTGTAAATGAACTCGGATGACCTTTGCGGGTAAAACCAAGGACTTTACCCGCGGGAGACATATTTTTTTCTAACTCGGTAGAATATGAATTGAACCCTTCGACCAACTAGATAGTTTATGTCGAATTAGCAACCAAAAGTTAAGATCTAAAATCAGAGATCGATATTAATTAAACAATCTTGATATCCAAATCTTATCTCATGAAACCAAAAAGGATAAGAAACGCAATAAAACGCATTTCGATATCCAAGTTATCATCTTTAGAGAGCGTTAGAGCAACTGTTGTTGTTGTTTTTTAATATTTTTTTGGTTTCAGGGAACAAGATCAGTATTTCAATTTTTGAAGATAACCTAGGACAAGTCGGTTCCACCAAAATTAAGCAATCTGGCAAAGTCATTCGATAATGCGTAGGATCCTTGACACAGAACTTGAATATTTTCAAATGGAGATGAAGATGACTCGTCTAATGGCATTTAATATTTACAAATCATGCTGAATCTGAAAACCATGGTTATTTTACATATTGTTTGATCGATTTCAGTTAATAAAATATGAAACGTCATCAATTTTGTTGTTTTAAATAAATCAAAAGTTCGCTCGTGTTACTAGACTACGAAAATGTGTCATGTTGAAAATATTTTCGAAACGTCATTCACTTTGGTGGAGGCCCTATTTGCACTTTTAGCCTAATAGAAGAATTTCGCTTTTGGTATTATTGACATACTATTTATAATGTTCCTGACTTATGATTTCTATTTCAACGTCTATGCAGAATAGTTTCTATTCTTTGATATGGTTGAGATACAGAACTGTCGAGCTTTTTTTTGAATTTGGATTTCATGTAGTTCCTAAAGAAATCTCATACGAGTTAAACATCGACCACATATAGTACCTTGTGGCGGCTCAATTCCTGAAATATAATATTATTTCTGAATGAATTTGAAAACGTTACGATTCTAGCTTTGATTCGATTGATATTTGTGGGAACATTTCGTTTTTATTTAAAAATTTCTGCACTATTTCAACTGTTCTGGAAGTTAGTTAACCATTTCTGCATTATTTTAAATCATAAAGTCAATGATTGCAGAAGAATTTAGGAAGAAATTTGAATTAAATTGGTTGTTAATGAATTTTTCATTATTGTGTCGCAATATGGGAATTCCTAGACAAGGTGAAGGCTGCGGTGACCGCAGGAGATGCTGCAACAGGTACTATTATAAAATGTTAATCATGATTTAACATAAGCGGTAGCGCTGTAAGAGCAAACGAGTGGTAGGTGAAAAAATTAACATATCAATTGCAACAACCCATAGACAATACCACAACCATTATAATAATTACCCTAGCTGTTAAAAATGGATAGAGCTTCGTTTTTTAATGAATCTTATGACCTAATTACCTATAAACTATAAACAGATGTGAGGATTAGTCTTATTGCATTTTATTCTTTATCAACATAAAAGAATGTGGTTTAAATGGAATGCATATAAAGAAAGCGGTATGGAATGATGTAAAGGTAAAAGAAGGGAACATTATCTAATAAAAACATCTTCAATCAAATTTTTAAATCTTCCCATACTGGTTTTAAAAGATATCGTAATAGTGCCCTTTCTTCCTTCATCTAATAGAGAAGAAAAGAAATAGTTGCATAGAATAAATATAAAACCAAACATTAGAAGTTCTTACTCAGTTTAAAAAACATTAATTTTTGATTTTTGTGCTTGTGTATCTACATCTACTATGTTTAAGGTAACTAAATTCATATTCATTATTTATATGGATGCTTTCATGATGCAATAAAATATTTGCAGCTAATAAGTTTCTCTACACATTTAACCAAATCACAAGGAAAAATATTTCCCATCGTCTAATTTATCTTATACTAGAGATAACCTCACTTTTGTCTACGTCAGTGTTTCCCAAACTTTCCACATTTGCGTACCCTTTTCATAATTTGTCGTGACATTGGCTACCGCTCGTTGCATCCTAACTGATGTATAAATGAGGAAGCGTATTTGCTAACCATATCAACGAATTTGAACAAAACATCATTCTGCAATCTGCACGAACTCTGTAAAGCTTCACAAGCTGATTAAGTTAGTTTTGTAACGTTTATCCAAACAATTAATTTTTAATTTTTGAATCACGTGGGTTTTTTTTAAATTTGGGGTTTGTAAGTCGAAATTTCAAGTTTAAAAGAGGGGTTTTACCAACAATTCGTCAACAATGGTTAGAAAGTAAAGTAAAACAGCTAAAATGAGCGACCACCTGATAATATCTAAATTTGGGAGTATTAACCTTTTAAATACAATGTCATAAAAAATATCCAAGATAATAAAAAACACAAAATCTAATTTATATGACGCAAAAAATTCTAATTTACATATGAATTCCACAGGTCTAAACACGCCATGCTCAAACTAATATTTAAACTGATTGAAGTTTACTATTAACATTTTAATAACAAATGTCGAATATTGGGGATTTTTGTTGTAACTTAATTTATATTTATAACGGGATCGTGTTGTATTTTCCAACACTTAATTCCACCATTCGACATCATAAACCAAACAGTACTTTGTATAAGTAACATTTTTGAATATCTATCTCTTGGATTAAAAATAATACGTTTTAGAACGTTATTTTTAAAAGTCTTCCCTTTTGCATGTAAAGTCATAATTTTAGGAAAATAATAAAGATTGTAATAAATTTTGAGGTAAAAATGTCTCGATAAAAACTATATATTTCGAAGCAAAATGTCAAATCATTTTTAAAAAACCGTTTAGAGTTTGAATTAAAGGAAAAATTCTCAAAATTGACAAGATAAATTTTAAGAAAAAGGCTAAGATTTGAGAAAAAAGACGATTTATGAAACACATTCTCGTAATTTCAAGAAAAATGTGGGTATTCGAAAACTGAAGTCGTTTCCGAAAAAAGTCACCATTATCAGAAAATAAATCCAGAATAGTTAAGGTAAAGGTTAAGCATGTCATCTTGCTTTTTAAATTACCGACTGCCAGCGATAGATCAAAATTTTAGAAAAGACCCCAATCAGTAAAAATGTTGGGACTTCAAACCTAAATCTTAACCCTTTAACGCAGTTTAAAAAAAAAACAAACGTTATAGTTTACAGTCCCATGTAAATGATAAATATCAATAAAACCATTATTTTTCTTAGCTTTTATATTATTTTCAATTTTCGATTATATTAGGTAATGAAAATTACAGCATAGAATACGACGCCTCTCGAATTATCTGGAGGTTTGTTTTTTTTTAAGTTTAATCCACTCGCAAAGGCTAACCCCATTATGCTTTCAAAGCACTGCGAGTTGGATGCGGAAACAAGGATAGATGGCGATGAACCGCCTTCTTAAACAAGGCTAGGTTGCAATTTTTGGGGAAATTTCGTTTCGGTAACAAGTTTCTTAACTTGGAAGTTCTATAGAAAAAAGAGTCTTCGTAGACAGAAGTCCTCACTGTGTCAAGCTGAACCTCACAGGAATTTGCTGTCTCCGACTGTCTAGTATGCTTCAAGAATCTTGCCCTTGGGGGGATCAATCCTATTAGTTCCTGCGAGCATCTTCCATGATAGTACTTGTAGAAAAGAGACAAGTCACCAACCATACGCCTGTGCTCTAGTGTTTCGAGAGAATCGTTCAGACTCTCGTCATCAATTAGACGAATCGCTCTTCTTTGAATTGAATCCAAGAGAGCTAAAGTGTGCTTTGGGGCTGAACTCCAAACATGAGAACAGTATTGACTAGTGTTGCCCTAACTTGAGCTTTGTATAGTGTTAATAGCTGATGAGATGTACTTTTTAGCTCTAAAAAAAAGCATAGGTTCTGGGAGGTGAATTTAGCAATGGCGCGCACATGATCGTCCCAAGAGAAGTTAGTGCTCGCATTTCCTCCTAGGATAGATAGATTAGAACCCATCGGAAGGATTTTACCCTCCATTTGTTGCATTATCCCTTGATATTTTCTTAGAGAAAACCACGGCCTGAGTTTTTGATGCGTTAAAGTCGATTAAATTGTTCTTACCCCATTCCAGAATAATCTCGAGATCCCGATTAATCGTCTGTATCTGCTGTTCCCTTAGTCGATCTGAAGCAGCGATAGATAATGGTTTGTCGGAGAACATAAACACGGCTACTATCATATGCGTAGCTGTATTAGAATTGGAAGTTGAAGCAATCCTAGCCTCACCATGTTTTTCCATAGCTGAGTTACAAATAGGAGTAACATAGGCCAGTAGATCGCCAGTGGAACGTTGTTGTCTAAAACCGTATTGCCTGTCGGAGATGATTCTATTTTCTTCCAGATATTTGAGAATCACGATGTTGATACCTTTTCCATCACTTTAGATATAACGGGTAACAAAGATATAGGGCGACAGTTCTTAGCCATTCCTTTTTTAGGGAGAGGCTGCACCCTAGCAGATTTCCAGATGTTAGGGAATACGCCTTTGTTGTAAGAGAGTGTGAACAATTTGCTTAGGACAGGAGTCAACTCTGGGGCGCACTTCTTAAGAACAATAGCGGGAATACCATCAAGGCCAGAAGCTTTCGAGGTGTCACTAGCTCAAAGATAATCTTCCTGATTGTGCGTTGTCTGAAAACAACTTCAGCCGCATCAATGTGCCAACCTTAGGAAGAATAGGAGGTTCTGCGTTTCGAGAATCAAGAATGGAATTTTCAGCAAACATTAAGGCTAACATGTCAGGCTTTCCCTCGAAGGTAGTAACAATATTGCTATTTGCATCGAATAAAGGTGGAACATTTGATGATTTAAAATTCTTTCCAATCGAGTTTGCAAATCCCCAAAAGGATCTGGAACCGTTCGGACAGTTGATAAGCCTCTTGTGCATTTTACGATCGAAATCACCTTTTGCCTCGTCAATAACCTGTTTACAAGAATTTCGTGCATCTACAAATATGATCCGAGGGATTATTTCGCCAACGATGATAAGCGCGATTTTTGCAGGAGACAACCCGAGCACATTTTTTACTGAACCAAGATTTACTGGAGGCAGACTTCTTGTGGGAGTCGGGAATTGAGCATTCCATACCAATCAGGATAGTTTTCGTGATGGATTCGGCGACTGAAGAGTTGTCTGAGTTAAAGCAGACTTCCTGCCATAGGAAAGATGCAAAGAAGTCTCTTAATTCTTCCCAGTTTGCAGAGTTAAAGTACCAAACTCTACGGGACTGCGTCTGGAAAGGAGGTGATATATGAAAGGAGCGAGAGGCTGCTATAAGCTTGTGATCCGAATTTCCAAGAGGTGATGTCATAGAGATTTTATACGAATTTGGTGAATTTGTATGCGCCGTTTGGATTGTTTAGCGCGCTCGAATTAACTCGAGCGTGTACGTTAAGGGGTTAAACTAGTCACTGGTGTGTGTAAACTCGAAAACTGAAGTTGTCAAGATGTCTCCTCTGACATCAAAGTATAAAATTTTTTCCAATAGATGTCCTTTTATCGAAATTGAAGTCTTCGTTAAAATAAATTATGATTTTTTTGTGACGATTTATTTTTTTTAATTTGGCTTTTGCGCTTTTAATATCTATTTTCCTTTTTTAAAATTTCGACTCCATGTTTAGATTTTTTTCTAGAAATTTCAATTTTTCTCGACATTTTTTCCCGATTTATTTTTTTAATTTTTGATTTTAATTTAATTTTAAACTGTTACAGGAGTTTTTCTTGACGTTTTATCTATGGACGATATGCGTTTCAATTCCGACGGCCACGCTGCTGCATCGAATACCAACGACTCCGGTTTTGGTCGCCTCGGCACCCTTAGAAACTTTGGAACGAGCTGAATCCGTTTGGAACGTTTTTGGCGAGCACGGTCACGGTCACGGTCATAGCGGTTGGAGGGGTAACTATAGGGGTGGATACGGATGGAAACATGGACACGGGGGAAGTACCTACGGCAGCGGCTGGAGACAAGGGTTATACGCCAACAGATGGGGCTAAATTTGTCTTACAAATTAATTCTTCATGTTACAAATTAATGTTAGCGAAACAAAAGAAACACGTTTTTAATATAACAGTTATAAATAACAAAGGATAAAACCAGTTTGTTTTTAAATTTTTCCGATTTGGCGACAGTAAATGTGGAATGAGTCGTTATTATATAACTATCGTTTTAGGATGACCTTTGACATACTGAGTATTAATAAAATGTTTGAATGTATAAAAGTAAATAAAATTTTATCAAAAATTTATTTCTGTACCTTTTTATTAATGAATTGAATCCTTTCAAATGAATTCTGTTTCGCCAAATACTCTACTAATTTTTAGATCCTACTCGCAGTGCTTCGAAGGCATACAACGGTTGCCCTTTACGAATGGATTGAATAAAAAAAATAATAACGTTATGCATTGGTAGAATCTGAGTAACATCATACTCGTAGTATATTTTAATAAGTATAACTCGAACTGTGATATTCTTGATGTTTCATTATCTGAATTTATCGATGCATTTTAATTTTGCTTTGCTTCGCTTTTATAGGGTCAAAGTTTAAACAAAGAACTTCCAGTCGAGATAAAAATAAATACAATGTTGTGTATCTTTGGTGATAATTTTGTATTATCGTTGTGTTGTTAAAACTATAATGTTTCATATTACTCTTGCAATATGCATGTTATTAATTTTTCTGTAATATTTACGTTGTTGAAACTAAGTGTTGCCCTCAGGTATGCATTATTTTTGACGCTCGATTCGACATTTTACAAGTATGATGGATTTTAGCGCTCATGCCGAAGATTTTCGAAAAAAATTCAACATTGGGTTTATTTTCACCACACCCAGGGTTTTCATGGAAGGAAAGAACGAAATCGTATGCATGACATTTCACGACGCTCCCCTACCGATCAAAGCCAAAATCGATTTAAAAATTAAGGATAAACATTTCATAACCGATAAGTTGTTCGAATCTGGTAAATTTTATAATTTTAATAAATTTAATTGTAATTTAATTTATTTCCAATTTTAGAACATACTTGTTTTGAACAAACACTTCCATGGCACAATAAGACTTCACCTCAATACCTAAGCTTCAAAGTTCAAGTTTTAATAAATAACGTAGTACATTCGGCACACAATCAAGACCCTTTATTAATTTACCCTCATAAAAAACTCACTTTTATCGAAACAGACAGATATTTTTACAAACCGGGGGATAAAATTAAATTCAGAATTCTAATACTCGAACCGAATTTATTACCGCCGAAGGAATACAAGGTAATTTTTACATTTTATTACGAGTTGTACTAAAGAAATAATTTAGATTTCAGAAGTACGAGTGCGAAATCCTTTGGATATTTCTGTTTCTGTATGGGATAACGTGACCACCGATACAGGTTTGGTGGAGTTGGCACATGAAATGACCAAAGAAGCCGTCATGGTATGTACATTTTTAAAATATAATCATTCGAGATCTATGAAGTATATCGATAAGGAAAATGATTAACTGTCCATATAGAACGCCGAGAAAAATTCCTTCCTAAATCTTTTACTTCCTCTGCAAGTCTTCTAAACGCACTCCCCTATTTTACTGGAGCAAATCCGTTTCTTTACTTAGTTTGCTTACCAATGAATACCAATTATAATTTCGCCCCAGAGGACACAAAACTTCGATTAAGTCGACGGACTAAAAGGACATGTAGATAATACAAATCGTGATAAAATTGTTGTGTGCTAGTTCAAGTTGTTGCTGGGACTAGCACACAACTGGGACTGGATGTTACACATCCAAGAGCGATGATTTAGTACTAATAATATTGATTGTCGTCACGTAATATCTCTTATCGGTTATTTTTCGCTCCCTTTCAATTGGTTTAGTCGGTGTAGGAAAATGCAGGACCCACAGCTACATTCTCTTTGTTAATTCGCCCATTATATTGTAACGCAATGTAAATAGATGGAATAGAATTTAGAATAGAATTGTAGAATTTAGTACATAAGAAAAGTTTCTAGAATGATCTGATAAGGGGAAAGCGACCGCGATAACGAAGCAAACGGCAGATAAGCGTTCCCGAAATTTCGGCAAACGATAAGCCTTATCTGCCGAGAAGTTCTAGAAGCCGGGAGCCAAAACTATATAAAGCGGCCAGCTCTCTCTCGAGTAAGTCAGTTAGAGTCAGTGTAATTAGTGAGTTAGTAGAAGTCAATTAGTTAATTGTTCAATTGTGGTGATCCAAGTTGAGTTCAGTAATAAAGTGGGTATAATCCATCACGTGTAATCAATTCGAACCGATAAAGCCCGTAACAATATTCTTCCTATGGACAGAATTCAAATTTCCTGATCTGTATATCCTTGGATTTTTACGTTGAATCGAAAACCTAAGTGCTTAAAATGTCCTACTTGATGTCTATTCTTCTTCTTATTTAAAAATTTGCCAAACCATAAGCGCATAAAGCTCTCTGTTCTAAAGAATTACTTACTCAGGGAAAATGGAAGATTGAAGCTAACGGAGAATCCAAAGTGTTCGAAGTAAAAAAATACATCCTACCCCGTTACCAAGTCCAATTGATCCATCCCGAAACAATTTATTACAAAGATGACACCGTTGCGTTTAAAGTTTGCGCCAAATATCCCCACGGCAAAAACGTAGAAGGTGAAGCAACAGTCAAAGTATCCGACACTCATCACAATATGCAACAAATGCAAACTCAAAAAAAGGTACTATTCACAACCAAACCAAAAAAAAAGATTTTTCTTGATTACTTTTTACAGATGAAAAAGGGATGTGCCGATATATCCTTCAAAAATTCCGAACTCGCTTTAAGCGGCATCAGAAAAAAATTTCCGATGTACGATCCAAAAATACATATGTTGGTAACGACGACTGTTAAAGAGATCGGCACTGATGCGACGGAAACGGAAACTTCTAGAATTTTGATTAATTTGAAAAAGTACAACATCAAGTTCGTGTCGGAAAACGTTTTTAGGCCCGGTATTCCTTACGAGGGAAAAATACGAATAACTGGCAACGAAGCGAAGAAAATTTTCGCAGGAGAAGTGTTAGAAATTTGCTACAACATGGCGATTAAAAAAAGTTGGAATTATTTAAACAGCGAGGAATGTTCCAATGTAACTTTAAGCGGCAGGGATGATGAAATTGTGGATTTTTATCTGCCTCCACTCAAAAGTAACGTTATTCACGTTCATCTTAATGTAAGTATTGCAGAAGTGATTTATAGTCAGTCGTCAGTCGCTTAATAAACTTAAATGCGTTGAAATAAAAACGAATCATTAATAATGTAAAAATTAGCTCTTATAACAATCAAATTTTCGCATAATGAAATTGATGTCATCGTTAATGACGTCCTTCGATGCTTGAACTACATTTTAACCTTCATTAATCTTTGTCAAATTTAAGAAAGATCTAATTAATTAAAGTAAATAGTAATAATGAATGAATATCCAAAGTTTTGAAATTTCACTTTATAAAATATTGTAACGAAATTTAAATTATAGAATTTAGTACGTAAGAAAATTTTCTAGAAAGATCTGATAAGGGGAAAACGGCCGCGATAAAGAAGCAAACGGCAGATAAGCGTTCCAGAAATTTCGGTAAATGATAAGCCTTATCTGCGGGATTTTTTCTAGAATCCGGGAACGAGAACTATATAAGGCGATTGGCTTTCCCTCGAGTTAGTTAGTTAGAGTCAGTCAGTCAGTGTATTTAGTGAGTTAGTAGTTAGAAATCAATAAATGAGTTAATTACTCAGTTGTAGGGTTTCTAATTTAGTTTGAAAATAAAGTGGGTTTAATCTATCAAGTGTTAATAATCATTCGAACCGATAGCGCACATAACAATATTATTATAAGCCAAATGGTTTGGACCAATGTAATTATATTAAGCGACACGTACTGTACAGGTTGAGCGAAACTCGATGTCTCAGCTCTATTGTAAGAAAAGGAAAAACGAGATAAGAAATCAGAAAAAAGGTTCTTGAATTTGATTGAATGAGGTCCATTTTAAGTCAAATTTGCATATTTTTTCAGATTTGTAAAATTTCTATAACTTAAATCTAAGCTCATCGATTTTTTTTAGGCAAGATCTCTTAATAATACAAACATTGGGGACAGCTTTCTCTTAGTTAGACTTTTTTCTAACACCAACAGCTATATCTTTCTTCGACAAAACGAATCTCACGGTAAATGTTCGAGGCACCACAACACGACGATCGTTTTTACAACTGAGAAATTTTCACAAAACGAAACTGTAACCTTCTACTACATAGTAAGATGGCGATAAAAGCGTCAACGTTGTTTAAAATCAAAATTGTTTTTAGATTAAAAATCGTGGTGAAATACACAAATTGGGAAAATTCACTCACTTCGTTAATAAAGAGAAGAATATAGTATGGAAAAGAAATGAAAACACCATAGGAAGAACGCACAAATTCGTATCACATGAAGCAAATTTGGACATAGTTGTGCTGAAATATAAATTAGACGAAAAAATAATTTATAATTACGAACTACTAGTCTACTATGTACTGAAAACTAGCGGGGAAACGATCGCAACATCAGCGGAATTTGCCAAAGAACCTTGTCTGCGAAATAAGGTATAATCCATGGTTCGATTAAAGAGCCACTTTCTTCAGACTAGACAAACAGAACGAACACAATGACGAATACCATTAGTCAAATACTGAATACTTACGATACACTTATAAGCCTGTCGTGTCGAACACTGAATTCCGTGAGCGTATATTTATATCGAACATCTGCTCCGAAAGTTTCCATCTCGAGACAACTCCTAGTATGTTCTAAACGTCTAAACACTCGCACATGAGTCACTTCGCGATAACCATTGTCTAATCTAATACATTCCAAAAGGAAATACATACATTCGTCATCTCGTATCAATTTTTTTGGTGGAACTGACTGGCCCTTGGCCTTGGTTATATTCAAAAATTGAAATACAGAACTTGTCCCCTGAAAGCAAGAAAGATTAAAAAACACAACAAACGCCTTAGAGCACCGTTTGTTGTGTTTTTTATTCTTTCTTGGTTTCAGGGGACAAGTTCTATATTTTAATCTCGTATCAAATTAATTCCTTGCACTATGTCACATATCGTGTTTCATCGAATTATTTCCAACTTGATTTTCTTGGAGATTAAAAATAGACGAATTAATGTGAATATGTACCAAAAAAGTTTTTTTTGTTTTCAATATCATATAGGTGCAGCCAGGTATTTTTTTTGTTTTAAAAACTAATTAAAAGGTGGTCCATATAAAACCAGAGATTAAGTTTAGCATTCACCTAAATATTGCCCAAATAGATATACTTTCGTGCAAATGTCGACTCTTAATACTGGGTTAAATTTGCATCAAAGTGCTTTAGAGCAAATTTTTCTTTGCGTTGAGAACGATCTTTTTTTTCCAAATTGTGGCTGCTCTGTTGTTAAAAATTTACTGTTTTGTTTGCATTTATTAAATAATTTCGCTGACAATCTTAATTTATAAAATTAGCAAATACTTTATCAATAATAAATACATATGTTTTTTTTCAATTTATTTAACATTTCTTCGGCCCAGTTTGGAAATATTTAAATTTTTTGGTTTGTTGACAATTTTCTAAACCATGAAGAATAATAAATACATAGTTAATATTAGCTTATCTAACGATAACTTGTCTACACGTTAAAAATTAAAAGGACTACACTCTCAAAGGTAAAATTGACTTCTTATTGCGTTTCCTGTTTTCTATTGCCTCTGACAGGCAACCCTAAAATGGTGGAACTAAAAGCAATTGTACACAGATGTTCTCCATGTGACTTAGCTGAGCCCTAAGAGATTTTTCAAAATTCTGCCTCTAAAAGGGTAAAAATGCACGCGATGGGCAGTAATACGTATGAACGAAACAAACGAATTAAAGTAAATAAATCCCAATGACACTGACAGTAAGCTAGGTCCCTATAAAATTGATAATATACAAAGAGTTAGGTGGAAGCGCATTGGAACCGTCACCAATTTCGTCCCGGCGAAAAAGCCGTTTTAAACATCAGATCGAATTCGGAATCTCTCTGCGCCGTTTCGGCCGTCGATGCATCGACCCTCCTCATGGGTTCTCTTTCTAACCTCAACGATAGAACCGTTTTAAAGGAAATTTTCAAAGAGAAAGACTCCATTCAAAGCGGAAGAAGAAGTTGCATTCCGCCGAGAAGAGAGCTTCAAAGTAGGACGGCGAGAAAATCGCATTTTTTTTTTCAATTAATTGGTGAAAATTTCAGTTTCATCGATGGTCGAGTACCAGAATCGATCGTCCGCTTGGGAATTAAGGAGGCGCAAAAGGCACGTTTATCCTTTCGCCGAAGATTTCGATACTTTTGACGTTTTCAACGTAGGATGTGAGTAATTGTATTTATTTAGAGCGTTCACGTGGATATGTTCTAGAAATTCGGTATTAACGTAATATCTAATTTGAAAATCGTCACCAAACGTTGCTACACGGGACCAGATAAAGTTCAAGATAATCCAGGTAAGTTGAGATATTGTTCAATGATACAAACTGACAATTTTGCCGAAAATTAGGTGTAATCCTAATTAATATATAAATGCAAAAGTGTGGTCTCTTTGTCCGCTTTTCAGTTTAATCACTGAAACAATTTTGACGAAATTAGTGTAAACGCAACTTGCAAAGCGGGATCATTACTAAGTTTTATCCAGGAAACTATTCCAGATAGTTCGAAGCTAATTATATTTATATCTAGAAAGTGTAAATGTTTCTCCATTTTCAATGTGCATTAAAATCTGACAGAGACAAATAACGATAGGACACCACCTTCCCGTAATTTTATCACGCAAGATCCTTTTAATATAACGGTTTGCGTCAGCTTAGCCCTAGGGCGCAACTTTGTTATTCAGTGTGTGGGTGGAGACTCGTTAGACACGATCAAATTTGAAGAAAACATCATTCCGCAGTCTGCACGAACACTTTAGAGCTGTGCATAGTCGATTAAATAGTTTTATTATCTTATTCAAATTGATGATGAGAAATGTATGAATGCGTACAGATGATGAGAAAGTATGTTTAATCGATAGCACTATCTATCACTATTTGATAGCAATCTATTATATCTGATCCTTAATTAATACCAGGCATGAACATTATAACAAAACAATCCAATCCGTCAATTTAGCAAATTTATTTTACATCAGTTTGTTTCCTTCTTTCGACGTTAAAATTAAAATTCTCAGTTACATTGTCTTTATTAAAAGAGTTGTTAAATCGTTAAAAGGAAAAAGGTAACTAATAATCTGGAATTTTGTAAATATATTATTGCAACGAAATGTAATTATAGAATTTAGAACGTAAGAAAATGTTATAGAAAAATCTGATAAGGAAAAGCGACCGCGATAATAAAGTAAGCGGCAGATAAGCGTTCCAGAAATTTCGGCAAACGATAAGTCTTATCTGCTGGAAACTTCTAGAACCCGAAAGCGGGACCTATATAAGGCGATCGCCTTTCCCGCAATTAGTCAGTGTAGTTAGTTAGTGAGTTAGTAATTAGAAGTCAATGAATAAGTTAGTAAATTAAACAGTGTTAGTGTTCCGAGTTCAGTTTAGAAATAAAGTAATTACAATTCACGGCACCGATAACGCGCAACATTATTATTATTTATGTGGAGGATATCAAAGTTCATACCACTTTACAAAAAAGCCAAACAACGAGGGCAATTATAATTGCTGTATTAATTTATTTGTGTTTTTGTTCAACAGTGCAATTTTTAACTGACCAATACAGCGGAAGTAGCCAAGAAAAAACCGTGCAACAACGGTCGTATTTTCCGGAAAATTGGCTCTGGGAATTGATCCCAGTACGGTAACGGTAACACATCATGATTGGAGAATGTTTCTATGATGGATATATTTCAGTAACTACTCGCAAATACACAGGATCGTTCCGCATAGCATAACGACATGGTCGACGAGCGTAATCTGCGTTTCAGCAGATACCGGCGTCGGTTTTATCGAACCAATCAACATCACCAGCTTTCAGCCGTTTTTCGTGGATGTGTTGGCGCCTTATTCCATCAAAAGAGAAGAAATTTTATACTTGAGGGTCGTTGTGTTTAATTATTTGGATTACAGCGTACCGGTAAGTCCTTCATAACGAAACACTATGAAATCAGGTGGGTGTATTTCTCGCCTGTCACGAGGGTTATTATTATTAATATTATTATTCCAAAGTACTTGTCCTAGGCGAGCAAAGTTTGCAACAGTTGTAGTCAATGGTAATCCAAATCCGATGATTTATGTTGGACGCTGTTTTAGAGAAAGCTTAAACGAGGTTTAATTTTTGAAGTGAAAACGATTTTTGATAGAGCGGAAAACCTACGGCTTCCGTCGCCATAATGCTAATTTGGGGTACCAACGCGCGTGATCGGCACCTGGGTTTGAACCCACGACCTATCAGACCGTTCGCCGCCTAAACCAATTGCGCTATATTGCATGAATTAAGAAATATATAATTTGCTTTAATCATATCTATACGCCCATTATAAGTTAAATTGACTACTCTACATTGTTTAAATCGGGTCCTGATTTGATTATTCTTTTAATTATTTAATTGCAGAAGCTCTGTGCATTACAACAGTTGAGTATTATATAGTAGTTTGTACAATAAGAGGGGATATGATAATAATTTTAATTTACAAAAATTATGAAATTTTAATTTTTTACACCACAATTAATTTGAATATTAAAAAATAAGCTATTTCGTAATTTTAAATTTTCACTTCTGTCGGTAATCCTTATAAGTGCGCTTTAATTAAATTGAACTGTTAAATTTAAATTGATAAAAAAATGCGATTGGGGAAGTTTTTATACATTACTGTCTACATGTGCTTTAAGATTTGAACTCATTTAGATCGGCCGTGCCGTCAATAGTCCATTAAAAAATATTTTGTACTTTTTCAGATAAGATTGACCCTAGGCAACACAAATGGCTTACATTTAACTTCAGATCGAAGGATTTCCTATTGTTTACCATCTAATGCGAGTGTGACTCGCATTTTCCAAATGACGGCAGTAGAAATGGGTGAAGAAACGATCAAAATTTTAGCCGAAATCGATCCATCTTATCCCAGGCAATGCGGACCGGAAACTCTGATAAATATGAGGTAAAATTTGCACCTAACAACAACAATTTGGAAAAATTGTGGTTTTAGAGACATCGTTACGAAAACGATAAATGTCGAGGCTGAGGGATACCCCGTAAAATCTACACATTCGGCGCTTATTTGCGGATCTGGTAAAAACGCAATTTTATATTTGGAGGTATTTTTAGCGTAATCAAACTCTTTGTAGACTCGCAAGGTGTAAATAATTTGACTTGGTATTTACTGGTACCTTTAAATAGCGTGAAAAACTCTGCGAACGCGAAACTCGTATTCAACGGGGATCTTATGAGTCAAACCATCGAGGTAATTCAATAAATTTTATCTACACGGTAGAGTGCCTCTTAGAAATTAAATGCTTAGATCTCGGAGACTTTGAGATATAGGCAGTTACCTCTTTAGGTGCCCAATACGATCTTCTTAAAATTTTATTCTTTTTTCTTTAAATACTTTATGTTTTCTCTTCTGTCGACATGATTGCCTAATTAATTTTCAAGCATCAGGTTAATAACTGTCAGCTATAGGAATCACTATTAAAACAAAAATAGAAAAGTTATTTTTTCGCTTCACCCAACTGGCGATTTCATTTTACAGAATATCGACGAATTGCTGACTTTACCGACGGGATGCGGAGAGCAAATAATGTCATCGATGGCCCCAAACTTATACGTCATCCGTTATTTGTCCGCCTCGAATCGTCTAACCCATGCCGTTCGTCAGAAGGCGATTAAAAATTTGAAAATCGGTCCAATTAATCATTCAATTTCTATTTTACATCATTAATTAGATGATTTTAGGTTATCAAAGGATTTTGAATTATATGCAAAAGGACGGTTCTTTTTCGCCTTTCGGTTATCACGATCGTTCAGGTTCGATGTTTCTTACTGCTTTCGTCGTTAGGATATTACAGAACGCCAAAGAATACATTTATGTAGATCAGAAAGTAATCGACAGGGCAGTCGCTTGGATATTCGATCATCAACTGGAAAACGGTTGCTTCAATACTATGCTACACGTATTTCAAGATATGGTAGGTACCGCTCGCTTTTTCCTTCGATTTTGTAGAACGATGACGTCTCAAAACACTGGCAGTTTGAAAACACCATAATTATATTTATTTTAGAGGGATCTTTTTTACTATTATCGATCTTTCTTAATTTACAATTCGACAAATGTAAAACAATGTTTAAAAAACCTAATAATGAGACATTATGCCGAAAATTTGTAAATACTTCCTTATGTCTTTCAACCAGTTTTAGCGCCTTTAAATTATAAATTAGTCGCAGTTTTTCTGCATCTTTCTTTAAATTAAAGGGTGGAACCACGACAGAAAACAGCACTTCTGCATTAACCTCCTACGTTATTATAAGCTTACTAGAAGCGAAAATTGATTTACCGGAGAAAATCATGACGAACGCCAAGTACTGCATTCGGGGCTACTTCGACCAAGACAAGTACACTTTGGCCATCAGCAGCTACGCCCTTTATAAAGTCAGTTGGTTCAGCGAGGCCACTAGAATGTTAAAAAGGATGATGCAAACAGTAAGACAAGAACAAAATATGATGTGGTGGGATAGCAGAGGTGAGTTTTACACTCTAATTATCACAAACGATCAACGTTATGTTTAGAAAACGATAGCTCCACTTCGGCCGACATAGAAATCACCAGTTATATGCTTCTATCGTTACTTTTCCATAACACCACGGAAAATTTAGCCAACGCCTATGCCATAGTGAGATGGCTTTCTACCAGAAGAGGGCCGAATGGAGGTTTTCAGTCTACCCAAGTAAGACTTCGAAACTACTAGCGAGCTCCGGTACCATAAATTAAAATTTAAGGACACCGTCGTAGCATTGGACGCTCTCAGTAAATACGCCGCTTTGGTCAATTCGAAAGCGATCGCTCTCGAAATTCAATTGGACGCCTTAAATCAACACCAAACTTTTAAAATGCGAAACGAAGATCGAATGAAAACGAAACGAATACACCTCAAAGAACCGACGAATAATTTAATGATTAGCGTCCGAGGTGAAGGCTGTTTGCACGTCCAGGTAAATATTTAACCAAATACGTACGAGCGGAGTATTTTTTTTTAAATTATAGGCCGTCCTCGAATATTACGTCAAAGACGTATCAGAAAGCGATTCGTTTAAAGTTGCTATGGAAGTGGCAGCCGTTTCCACCATCGATAAGTGCTCTATAGCAACCTTATCACCTTGCGTCTCGTATAATGGCCCTGAAACTCGATCAAATATGGCCGTGATGGAAATTAAACTTCCATCCGGATACGAAGCGGATAGAGCCTCATTGTATCGATTAACAGAGTCGGAATCGGAAACCAGTGAGGAAGAGATCGGTGATATCGTCCACTAAGCCTAATTGTTAATAATTTTCAGAAGTCAAAATGTTCGAAGAGATAAAAAATAAGGTTGTGTTCTATATTACTAAGCTCGGAAAACGACCCGTTTGTATCGCATTCAATATCAACGAAAATTCCGCCGTTGAACGAAAATCCGAATCTCCCGTCAAAGTCTACGATTATTATAAACCACAATACGAATCTCTGCAGTTTTATCAAATGCATAAAGAGTGTCAGCAGGCGTTAAAGTATAGAATTCCTCAATTATTAGGTAATGAGTTTTCAAACTAGGAGCGAGGATTGACAAGTTACGACAACTCTCCTATTTTTATGATATAATCCACGTATATCAATTTTTAGCGGAACCTTCGATGAATTCGTCCTCAGAAAATGAAGAAAACGGACAAAAAGGTGAGAAAACATTTTTTTTTTTATTAATATCCCGCTGGCATATATTTTTCCTTCAAGAAAACGTTTTTTCCCCGGAAAGACTAAAAAGAGGACTCAATCCAGATTTTGTCGATAAAAATGTCGATTTGGATGCTCCGGATTGTAAGTCGCTGAATCGATATGCTTCTATTATTGTTAAATTTGATGGCAGGTCGTAACCATGAATACTACTCGAATTTTTCCGAAGCAACTTCGCAAGACTCTACTAGGAAACGTGAGAAAAGAACTAAAGCGTTAGATTCCGGTTGCGCCTTTAGTACCAATATCGACGCAGAAGTCGAAATATCGAGTAACTAAAGAATTCGCTTCAGTTTGCTACTTTATTTTTAAAGTTTATTCGTAGGTCTGGAAAAGGATACAGTTCGAAATTTAAAGAAAACTGGGGAAGAGATCAGCAGTTCAACGACACATTAAGTTATAAAATTTGCTGTTTATAAATCATTAATGAATATTGCATGAATTGTAACAGGATTTTTCATGATAACACAACACTATTTTAGCAACTTGATAAACAAAGATTATACATATGAAAATATGTATATTTAATACTAAAATATCGAAAGATATTTATTTAACAATAAAATATTTAAGATAGCTTTTTTATGGCGACTTCTTTATTGAATTTAACTTTACTAAATTATGTTTTTCTGGCAAACCTTATGGCTTTGAAACAATGCTTCCTAGTTATTAGAAAAAGAAGTTATGAAATGTTGAAATTTTATTAATACATTTCTCGTAAAATGCAATACATGGTGGTTAAAATTAATAAATTAACGACTGACCAATACCGATCACAGAATATTGTAACGAAATGTAAATTGTAGAATTTAGTGCATAAGGAAAGTTTCCAGAAAGGTCTGATAAGGGGAAAGCGGCCGCGATAACGAAGCAAACGGCAGATAAGCGTTCCCTAAATTTCGGCAAACGATAAGCCTTATCTGCCGGATTTTTCTAGAACCTGGAGGCCAAAACTATATAAAGCGGCCAGCTCTCCCTCGAGTTAGTTAGAGTCGGTGTAATTAAGTAGTGAGTTAGTAGTTAGAAGTCAATAAGTGAGCTAATTATTCAGTTGTAGTGACCAGAGTTGAGTTCAGTAATAAAGTGGGTATTGTTCAATTCACGTGTTAATCAATTCGAACCGATAAAGCCCGTAACAATATTTTTTACTTTATTTACAATTTTCTCAATAGATTTTGATAACTCTAATTTTTTCTTAACTTTTCGTTATTTAATACGTTTGTTATGCTGTTATATTATTATTAATGGTAAGACTGGTCAATATTTGTTTTTTTCATATTAATAAATTTCAAATAATATGGGTTAATATAACCTTGCGCTCTTAATGATAGACATTAAATCGACTGTAACATTCCCGATGACTATTCGACAATGAAGACGTCCTTTATATTTCTAATATTTATCGTTATATTAATTCAATACACACGTTTATCGTTTTCGCAAATCTGTAAAGAAATGGGCAATGAGGTAAGTGGAATAAAAATTCATCGCTCGTCGTCGATTTAAAGCCATTACTAATCCAAATTTGTAGTGTTTTGATCATAAGAATTGCTGCGGAGGTTGCTGCATAAATCGCATCTGCACAAATAGTAAGTTTCTTGTGACATCGCACTTCAACTTAAATATCTTATATTAATTTAGCTAACGCATTCTAACATGAATGAATGAATTAAAAAAATCGTAATATTAGATTATCCAAAAGTAATTTTTTTTCTAGCATATAGAAATTGTCAAATGTTACTGGATCCTTGCGAGGAGCTCCCGTGCCCGGAAGGAACGAAATGCACCTTATTTACTCCTTGCAGAGGTTGTGCAACTCAAAAGTCGTGTAAACCATCATAATTCTTAGAACAAAACCAATTAAATGCATTATATACATATTCCAATTCATGTTATCAAGTTGTTTCGAAACTGCTTTTTTTTTTTCATTACAATGACGCCTTACTTTCTTTAAAAAATGTTGTTCCACTTTTGAAGTAATAAAAAAGAAAAATTTATCAAAACCACTTTTCATTTGTTTACATTTTTTCAAGTCAACCCAAATAAACAACAAATAAGGTTTGAAACAAAATTCGATATTTAAATGTACAGCTAGCAACACTCATAAGTGTAATATTAAAACTATTTATTGTCTGCAGATAATAAAAATGTTACTTTTTTATAAATATCTATTTACGTGTAATAATAAATTACTAGAGTTATTTTTTGGGTGTTATTTCGTGGGTTCATATTTGACAATGAAATAAAAAATATTACTTTCCCAATAACTCAGTAGCTGCCGCATAAAATGCCGTAAAATAATATTAAACCAAAAATAGAAAGAAGAGGCTTATATTGAAAAAATTAAAACTTATTAGATAGGTCAGTCGTAACACATCGTGTCAAATTTATTTATCAAACTGCTTGTTTAAGAAACCAATCCTTTAAGGCGCTTTTGTCAGACATGTTCGCCATATGATTGCACAATTTACTTTTCAAAAATACAACGCATTCCGCTCCGCTTTTGTGGGAATTCAACGAAGAGAACAAAACGGCCCAAGCGTCTGGCAAGTCCGGATAACAATGAACAGCCTTCTGCGCCGTTATAAGGGAACTTTTAACGTCTCCGTCTATTAAATAAGAGTAGGACATCAAACACAACACCTGAAATTTACGATATAATCTCAGTTTTAAAGTATTGAATTGTTTACCTTTGTGACATTCAGATTCATTTGACCCATTTTCATAGCAAAATGAGCGCATTTTACCGCAGTTTTAGCTAATTTCGGAGATCCGCCATATAAAAGTGTCAGACACATTGCTAACCACAGCGATGCCTGATCGGGATAAAGATGTAGCAACTTGCCAAGCTCACGAGTCGCCTTTCGATGATCATCCTTATAAGAAAACACGGAAACTGAGATAAAAAGCTAAAATTAGCGAAATCGAACTTACTTGAGTAATATAAAAATAGGACAATAAGTATCCGAGATGATGCAAACATTCCCTGTCATTTTTCAATTTCTCTAGTTCGTTAAGTACAAGTTTGGCCAAATTTATGTCATTATGAAGCAAACCCAAAGCTAACGTGGCGTACATACCCCACGGAGAAGGCGGTTGAAGCTGAACGCTAAAATAGCAAAGAAGATACACAAAATATCAAATCGACCTCAAACGACCTACCTCTGAAATAATAACGTTTTCGCGGCAGCCGGCCCCTGAAACATGTAAACCATGGAAGCCAGAGCTACTAACAAATCAGACTGAGATTTTTTTTCTTCGGTTAACCAATGTAGAGCGGCCTCGTAAGCGGAGTACGATTCCTCATATCGTTTATCTAAAATTCGTCATTCATTTTTTTTTTAATCATAGGAAAGCAATTACCCTTAAATAGCGCCAAAGCCAGGCCACTACCGCTGCTAAACGTGGCGGCTTCCACGTCTTGAAACATTTTGATGGCTTCAGAATTATATCCCAATTTCGAAAGTAATCGGCCGTAATTTACGCGAGTTTTGTCTTTGGCACTTTTGTCGGCCAATTTGAACGCTTTTTCGAAAGCTTCTTTCGCCCCATATTTCAAACCCATACGCTCTTTTAGAATACCCAGCATGTTCCAAGCGCAACCGTTGTAACAGTTCTTTTCTGAAACGAAATAAATTTTAACAAAAATATAACAGACAACAAAAAATATAAGCTCTTTTTTGGATCTTCTTTATGAAGTAGTCTTATTTTCATTCATGTTTTATTGGCTTTTTCTTCGCCAGTTACTCCTACCGTAATTCTAGATTTTTAGTGATTCAACGCAATCTTTTACACATCGCCAATCTTTAACAACTGAAAATCTAGAATTGTGGAAGGAGTAGCTGCCATGCATAAAAAAAATAATAATTAAAATTGTTATAACATTATCAGATAAAGCGCTCAAACGAAGGTCCTAGTTTTAAGAGAAACTGTTTGGTCAAGTTAAGAAAGCTGGCATATCTGCAAAGGTTCTAATTACTTTTTAAATATAGAACTTCTACTAGGCGACCTACTTATCATCAAACAAAATAAAATAGTGAAATGAAATGAAAAGTGTATGGCGAACGTGCTAAAGAAGCAGGTAAATAAAACAAAAGTAAATTCGATATATAAGAGGATGTTTTTAAAACGAAAGACACATCTTAGTAGATTCTCGTTTAAAAAAAATGTTGAGATACATGCTCGTTTTTTGCATATTAATCGCGTTGTGTTATTGTGACGGTGGACCTGTTTACGTAGATGTCAAGAAGAAACCTTACCATCACCATCACGGACATCATTATTTGTGGTGTAAGTAAGACCGATGCACGGAATTCAGATTAGGTTTCCGAATCAAAAATTCAAATATTCTCTGTATCTTGATAACGAAGGCTTCCACGGCCAGAGTTAGTACAGGATATACTTTTCCGGGATTGGACCGTGTCAAAGAACTACTAAAAGTGTTCGACGTTTCGCGCACCGTCGTAGGATGCTTCTTCAGAAACAAATAAAAGAAACAATAAATGAAAAGAGGAATATGAGGGAAAAAGCAAAAATGAAAAGGCCCATTTCAAAACATCAGAGCACGGTAACTCAGCATGTCTACCATACCAGAGGCGAAACTCTTCTGAATTAAAAATTGGTACAAAGGACAAGAAAGTTTAGACAGAAGAGCATGGTAACTCGGTATGTGCATCATACCAGAGGCGAAACTCTTCCAATTCTCTGTATCTTCTTCGCCGAAGTAGTGATATTTTCGTTCATGTTTTATTGGCTTTTTCTTCGTCAGTTACTCCTTCCACAATTCTATATTTTCAGTAATATTCTGTTAAGAATTACAATCTTTTATAGACTGCCATTCTTAAATAGAATTCAGTCGCCGGTGCCACAAGAAATCTGTGCGACCTGCGACCTGAATTCCTGATTTGGAAACCTAACTAGGATCTCGCACGTATGCGGCCTGCGTTAGTGATCCCCCAACGATCTCGTTGCTTCTATATTTTGGGTAATTTCAGACGGGGGCCCGTTTCTTTACTATTTGACCTTTTTGGCCATCAAGGTGAAGTTGGTTCTGGTGTTGGGATCGATTTTCGTCTTTATGCTGTTCATGGGAAAATTGTACGCACTAATTAAATATACTGATTGCGCGAGAGGTGAGTCAAATTCGAAACGATTTTTTTTTAATTGAATATTTTCTCGTAAAAGAATTTTGATATACACGAGCGAGTTGATATATTTCAGATAAGAATCATCACGATCATCACGAGCCTGAAAAGATATACATTCAAGCGCCGAGCCATCACGATTTCAGGCATTCCGAAGGTCCATTTTTAGATAGTCCCCCTAATTTTCATTCGGGTTCGTATCATTCGCCCGATGTGGACAAGTTTGTGATGGATTTTGACGACAAATCGCCCGCTGGTGCTGAACTTTGGAAACCAAATTATAAACGAATAAGTCACTCTTACTATCCAGGATATAAAAGAAGTAATGGAGATGGTTATTCGCTCTATGATGGTTGGGCGAAGTTAGGAAGAACCATAAGGAAGTATGATTGCTTTCGATCGTTTTAAACTGAGACAAAAAATTGATATTTGGTATTATAATACTATCAACATATTTCAATGAAGTAAATGTAAACAATGTAAAGAATATTATTAGTTAAATTATTTATTTGTTTTAATATTATTATTATTTAATTATTTCTAGATTAAATATAACAGGCCTTGCTTTTGACGTGATGAAAATAAAAAATGAGGATTGTAGAAGAAAATTGATTTGTCAAGTGGAATCTGACGCAAAACATAGTTATTTATTGAGGACTGCACTGGATGTGCTCAGGTAATTTTGAACTTAACCTAAAAAATTTAATTTTTTCAGAACACTCAAACTGAAGATATGATTTTTCACAATTTCTATCTTAAGTTTAATAAATTTCAACTTTCATGAATATTACGAATTCTTTTAGTTCTATTGTTGCAGGGAAAATTCGAAATTTCAAAATAAATATTTTTTTACAAAGAAAATAATCTTTATAAGTACAATTTTTTTCTCGAAATTTTACTTACATATGTGATATATAGTATGACCCAAAAGGAATTAACATATGTTGGTAAATCTAAAATGTAATTCTTGTATAAAAAAATCACACAAGATAAATTTGAAACTCTAATTTGAAAGTCTAATCCAAGGTTTTCTTAGTTTGTTTCTCAAAATTTCAGAATTACATTTGAATTTTTCCTTTAAAATTGCTTAGAGAATTTTTCGATAAAAACCCACTTTATATCGTACTCCAAATTTCAAGAAAAAAATCGAAATTATGAATATAAAATCAAAATTTTAAACTCTTTTTTAAAAATCTCAAAATTTAGAATGTAAAGTTGAAATTTCGAGGAAAAAATAAAGGTTTGCCTTGTAAACTGAAATTTTGATAAACTAGTCGAAATTATGGAAAAAAAACTTTAAAAATGTTTGAGCTTAAACTAGAAATGTTAATTAAAAAAATTAAAAAGTCCGCAACCGAAGATGAAATTTTGGAAAAATCAAATTTTTAAAGAGAATTGAAAAACTGAGTTAACCTCGAAATTAAAAAAAAAAGTGCTAAATTTGAAACAAATTCATAATTAAAACAAGTGTATGGAAGTGTGACAATGTTTTCTAATATCAGCTGAAAAGTTATTTGAGCTTAAATTCCTTTGTTCGTTAACATGAGCAAATTTAAAGTAAAATACAAAGCTCAATACAAGTATAACGTGTTAAATAATAAATGAAAAGTACATTATTTCATTTGTTTTTGTTTTCAGTGATGAAGTTTACGAAAAATACAAAGTGACTGAAAATATTGACAATACAGATGGATGCCACAAGAATTACCCAAAATGTATAAAATTTGATCAAAAAGAAAATGGAGATTAAACCAAGGTGTACAAACTAGTATTTATTGAAATAATTAAATTATTTAACTTACTCTGTGCATTATTTAAAAACACTTTTATTTTTACATCTTATCAAAATGGAATAGAACTAACCCTAAATATACTATAAATACATACGTCTAAAAAAGAAGTTTATCATATGATCATTTAGTTCCTTTTCTGAACTAAACTGATTAGCAAGAGCAGCATTTAAAATATTGTAACGCAATGTAAATAGATGAAATAGAATTTAGAATAGAATTGTAGAGTTTAGTAAATAAAAAAAGTTTCTAGAAGGTTCTGATAAGGGGAAAGCGGCCGCGATAACGAAACAAACAGCAGATAAGCGTTCCCGAAATTTCGGGAAACGATAAGCCTTATCTGCCGAAAAGTTTTAGAAGCCGGGAGCCAAAACTATATAAGGCGGTCAGCTTTCCCTCGAGTCAGTTAATTAGAGTCAGTGTAATTAGTGAGTTAGTAGAAGTCAATAATAATTGTCAATTGTGGTGATCAAAGTTGAGTTCAGTAATAAAATGGGTCTTATTCGATAAGTGTAATCAATCGAACCGATAAGCCCGTAACAATATAATATTCATTTGAGATGATGTGCCGCACTGGTTGTGTAAAATGCTTATTAGCTAATTTAATTTGGGGCAAATTTATAATTCGTAAAATTGTATTGTTATTGACATTTCACATTTAATAAAATACCAAACGTGGTTGTTATTGTTATTGTTAGCACCGCCCACCACTTTCTCTACTAACTATCGGGCGAGTGTCGTTTGATTTGATGTCGAATGATTTACCCACACGCATCGTTGGACAATTAATTTAGCTAATAATAAATTAAGCGGCTACGCTAAAACACGACATATAATCAAAAAAAGTACAATTGATCAATACAACAGGACCAATCGAGTGCTTCTCCGTAAAAACTCACCCGTGTACCAAGTTAAAGCGTCACAAGCCACCGGCACCGCGTGCATATTATGTATCTCATAAATGACAGCGTTGGGAGGCGACCCCAGTAAAGTTCTACAGACCCACCGGCCGTATCCCAAAGCGCCTTGTTGGTGTGCCCCTAACTGAGTGCTGTGCCTGAACAAATCCATCGCCTCTTCGTGATCCAACAATTCGGCCAGTAAAGCCTTCCAAAAAAAAAAAAAAGCAAATTATTTTGATCGCGCTCAACAAAGAAATTCACCTGACCGATCCAGCTGTTGACGTAATTGGGATCGGACCTTTGTGCCTGAGCGAAAGCCTTATTCGACAATTCGATATCCCCTCGAATGAGATAAAGCGTTCCTAAATTCGACCAAGAGATGGCGCTGTTGTTTTCGACGGTCACCGCTTTAATAAAAGCGTGTTGCGCCAAGGCGTAATCGGGTTCCGCTAAAATATGAATGAATATCGAATCGAGCGCGCCATTCGCCACACTTACGTTTGAAGAAGGCCACGTTTCCTAATAAATTCCAATGTGGCCAATTCGACGGGTTAAGTTTCACACAGTGATGGGCGGCCGAAAGCGCTCTATCAAATAAAAGTTTCGACTTTTCGACGTCCTCGGTTATGAGCGCGTGACTTAGATAACATGAAGCTAAATCGTGCCATATTAAAACGTTGTCTTCTATCAAACTCAAAGCTTTACAAAAGCATCTAAAATCTTAACGTGTTATTTTTACGATAACGCCGACGAATCGGGTACGAACTTTGCCGCATAATTATAAAGATCTTCCCTTTCCAATATACTATTGCCTGTGACGTCTTTGCCTTCGACCATCGATTTAGACACTAACATACAAGAGAACTTATCGGATAAACCGGCTACTAAGCAACAAGAATCGCCCAAGAGTTTCCATAGACAGGAAAAATCGCTTCTTTGTTGAATAGCACAGGTCAAATTTTTAACGGAATATTCCGCATAATCTCTCGCCGAACCCAACCTTTGAACTTTACAGCATTGTTTCGCTAAATGAAGACAAGTTTCGGCTAAACCTTTTAGGGCGGCCACCGAATTTCCGTTTTCCTTCAAAATCATCTCAAAACCGATTTTGGCATCGGAGTATTCGCCAAGGATCTAAAAAATTCAAAGGGCGTTTAATTAACTATCGTAATGGTGCGCTTACACTAGACACTTTATACATTTCCGATTTCCATATTAAGTGTTACCTACCCTGAGAGAAGCTATCTTCCAGCTGTGTAAATACGTCTAGGATAGCTTCTCTCGGAATAGTTGACCCTTATCTAAAAGAAAAATGTACGGAATAAAGTGTCTAGTGTAAACGCACCGTAAGAGTATTTTTCTATTAACTGGGCAACTTGAGAAAAAGTTGTCAACGTGTAACCCAAAAGGGGTATCTACACTTTCCAATACTGTATTACACTGCAAATTTTATACACTCCTATCACTATTTTCAATTATTTGAAAAAACGATAACAAGAACGCTGCTGCAGTGAAAGTTGCCTTATAAGCTAAGAAATATCGTTACAGAAAATTATCACCCACCTTTTTAATAGTAGCCATTTGTAATGCGGGATATAAAGCTCCATCTGACATTTCTAACGCCTTCTGGTAACATTTTAAGGCTGAAGTATAGGCGCCTCTAGCTAAATACGCATCAGCCAAAGATTCCCAACAGTGCCTAAATAAATTAAAGCAACATCGTTATTATAATTTAATAATACCATGGCCTCAAAAAAATATATCAGATTCAGATATGAACGCCAAAATGCAAGCAACTCCACAAAATTTGCAACCGCCACAAACAGATTACCAATTTATAAGTATAGATGCATAAATGAGATTACATTTGGCAGTAATAAAATAAGCCAAATAAAAATATACCAATTTTTTGGTTCAATTCGAAGAACAAGTCTCAAATTATCGATCGCTTTGACATATTCTCCTTGTTCCAGATAGTTTAAGCCCAGTTGCATCCAAGCCCAAAAATTTTCAGAATTTATCGTCGACATAGTCAAATTTTGTAACAGCGCAATATTAGCATCCTAAAAAACAATCGATACCAATCGAAAACTTACATAGTTTATCTCATAAGAAACTTACATAATTTTGCAATTTGATATAGATCTTGCTCAACTCGAAATAAGTCGTTAAACATTTCGAGTTGATTTTGAAGGCTTTCTCGTAGCATCTTTTAGCCTTATCTATATCGTTGTTTTTTTCGTAGGCCCGTCCTAAATGGAGAAAACACAAGTAATTATTCGGATCCAATTTGGCTGCCTAAAAATTAGCAAATTTTAAATTTGTTTTTTAACTAAGCGCGTAATCCACCTTTAAAAACGGCACTAAGCATTTGCCGTATTCTTGAAATGTAAATAGTGTTTTGCCGACTTGCAGCCACCATTCGACGGTGTCGATATTTTGACTTTTAATGTACTCCATGGCTTCCTCGTAGGAATTTCGTTTCCTTAGTAAATGAAGTTTTAGTGGGGCGATAACGCATTTTGCTTTATCGGATATTTCCAGTTCGTTTAGCATTGCATTCGCTTTAGAATAATCCTCGAGATTCGTTAACGTCCTGATGATATGAGGTAGACATAACTGCCTGACGTTAACGGACAGCTAAAATATTTTATATTCATTTTGATTTCTTTTTCGTCTCATCACTAACTATATTTAACAATAAACAAAAAATGAGGTATGAAGATCGATAATCTTAATTGTTAAATATCAAACACTTAAAAAATTAATATACAAATCTTGAGAGATAATCCTCAGAGATATCTTTCTGAACATGATAGCTTAACAACTGAAACCTGTTGTTGTGTTTTTTAATCTTTCTTGATTTCAGGGAATAAGATTTGTGTATCAATTTTTGAAGGTAACCAAGGACCGCTCCGTTTTACCAAAATCGAACATTTTCGCAAAGAAAACGTAAAAAACCTTAAAAGCCTGCTTTTTTTCAACATTTCGTATGCTCTCTTACTTTGGAATTTTCCAAAGCAAAGCAAGCGATGGAAAAACCAAACAAAATAACGGGTTGGATATCTTGGGTAAAAACTACATAAATTATTTACTTGCACATAGTACTTACACCATCAAAAATGTCCTTCGCCTGTAGCCAATCTTCTCGTTTAGACGACCTCGATAAAGATTCAATTAAGAGTGGATCTAATTTGTTGCGTAAAATAACGTTCGAATTATTAATAGACTTGAGCAAATTATCTGCTTTTCTGGCTGATTCTAACGCATCGGTATATAGAAACAATTTGATATTAACTTTGGTGAGGAACACCCAACAATACAAAAGACCTGGCCTATTCTTAAGTCCTGCAACGTTTTAAAATTATTCCATGCTTTTTCTGTATTTACTAATAATAATGTAGTAATAATAATAGGGTACCTTTTTCCAGCAGATCTTTTGCTTCTACATAGTTATTATTTTTAACTTCTAAAACGGCTTTTGCAAATAAAGCTATAGCTAAGGTTTGTTCGTTCCCCATCATATTACGGGCAGCATCATCTACTTTATCTAACAATTTTTCACAAAACAGTTCATTTTCAACATATAATTCTGAGAATATTTTGCAGATCCATTGGCAAGTAATAACATTAGTTGGATAACGATTGTACATTTCATTAATATTTTCCAATAGTAATTCAAATTGTTTCTGCTTTAGTAACAAATTTAAATATTGGGAAAAGTATTCTATACTTTGCATCGTTTCATTTGATGAATCTATGAGTGATTTTAAAATTTCCATTTGCTAAAAATATTTACATAACAAGTTAAAACATACAATAACATAACATTTTATTTAGGATGTGTTAGTTATAATTTTTCGAGTTAACGTGTAACTTGAATTCATGGGAAGTGATAGTTGTTTACATAACAACTACTAAAATTTGAATTTTTTGGCTTCTCTTTGTTAAAACAATACAGTAAAGTTCCAATTAACATGAGATAAGCAAAGGTTTAATACTTTTGTTAGACAGTAACATTTAGGATTATGACAGTAACACTTACAATAACAACAACATGTTGGGGCAAGTTTCTATTTTTAGACATCAATTCCAACAACAAAACTTTCAGGGTGTACCTGCTGGTATCAGATATTTTGCAACTTTTTATTTTTTCATATAAAGCAACCAAAATATCATTTTCGACGGAATCAAATGCCGTGGATAATTTTTTGGCAATGTCACATATCTTTTCTTCAGACCTACAATGTAGCCGTATTAAAAAACAGAAGTTACAATGAAATCTGCATACTCTTCCAATTTTATAAGAGATTCATAAGCTTTTGCCAAGTCGCTGGTATTTTCGGGTTCATATTTTTCATAGTAATGAACTAATCCGTTCCAAGCGAGTACATTTTTATTGTCAATTTGAATAGCCTTTTTGAAAGCCAAAGGTGCCTGATCGATAGAACCAACTTCTTGTAATGAAATGCCCAAAAAGACTAAAGCCATATAATTATTTTTGTCCTCTTTAAGTATTAGCTAAAAGTATATAAAATTCAGAACTGAACGCTTCCGCCTAGAAGCTATGAATCATTTAGAAGATGATTAACGGTAAACTTTTAATAATAATAATAATAATAATTTGTCATAATATTACTTTGACTATATTTAAAGTTAACGCAGTTTTAAAACCATTAGGGAGCCTTTAAAGTATCATTAAAAATACACTTTTAAAAATTTAAACTGAGTTTAAATTATCATTTCATATGCCTCAGTAAAAACATTACCTTAGACAACCTCATAACTGTTTTAAAATCCTTATTTTTTATAGCTTCTCGAGCTTCCTTCAATAAAGCTTTGATATCATTCATTGCGGCACTCTAAATCCACAGTGATAAAAAAAATTCGAAAGTTAGATGTCCAGTCCTTATTTATTATTTAAATAAAATATTCAATTTTTAAAATTGTTAGGTTATGCGGAGGCAGTGAAGCAGCGTTGCCAACTCTGTCACTATTAATCGAAAAATCGATTTTTTGAAGTCTCAAGGTCGATTTTTTAGATCGATCTCAAATACTTGATCGATCCAATAAATCGATATAAAATTCCTAAAAATCGGATCGATTTACCTTTCTCAGGTTAATGTAAATGTAATGGTAAAAAAAATGTATGTAGGTGTATTTATGCCGTTATGTTATTCTTAGGTGATATTGAAGGATCTGCACTTTCATTTGCTAGCAATAGCTACGTTAATAAGCCATAACTGCTAATTATTACAACTAGTGGCGCCATCATAGTAGTGTTGCCAACCCGAAAATATCAATTTCTGTCACGCCGAACAAAAAATCCTGCTATTTGTCCGCCAAACCTGCTGCCCACCCTTGAATCTTTTATAAACAAGGTTTTTAAATTACAGAGAATATAAACAAGGTTGTTACACATATGGTACGCACGGCAAATCTTCTCCCTTACGACACAACAATAGTTGTTTGATTACCATAGCAACGGAAAGAAGTTTATTGTCAATCAAGTGAAACATTTGTCTGTCTGGATCTTCAGAATGGAACTAACTGCCTAACAAAAATAAAATATACAATTTATAGCTTAAGAGAAAGGAACTGCACTACGTTATTTGGGTTTAGGTTTATTGTACAGGTATTGAAATATTCAAATTAGATATACATGCATATTATGTCCGAATTAGAGATTTTAGCAAAATCCCGCTACAATCTTACTAATTTAAAAAACCTTCCGGCTACATGCTACTAGCATCAAAATTCTACTGCTGTAGCAGAATTCTGCTACGATTGGCTACACTGCATCATAGTTTGTTCCACTAGACTATTATTCTGTCAGTTGTCAGTGTCTTTGATCACTGACATTTTATTTCTTCGAGTGTTAAATAAACGTGTTTATTTTGTCCATTTATTTTAAAATTACACTGAAAATCCATAAAAACACAAAATCACAATTTTAAACACTAACCTTAGTTGGTCAACTTACATTATGTACAAAGCATAGAGTATAATAAATGGGCCCAACTGTCAACCACAATTCGGACATTCTATGGTGGCGCCAGTTGCGTTGCCTATAAATAACCCTTTTTGGATGTTTTGCCACAACATTTTTATCTTGATATCACTTAAAATTGATATTTTTGATATACGGGATATGACACCAATTCATCATTATCATTTAATTTTTCTTTTATTAGAAAAGTTTAAACGTTGCACCAACAAATCGATTAATCGGAAATCGATCTTTCAGCACTCAATTTAATCGGGAATCGATTCTTTTTGTGCCTCGATTCGAATCGATACAAATATCGATTATTTTAAAAAGGAATCGACATCCCTACTACAGATTAGGGATGTCAATTAATCGAAAAATCGATTTTTTGAAGTCTCAAAGTCGATGTAAAATACTAAAGCGATCCAATGAATCGATTTGAACTTCTAAGAATCGTATCGATAACAATAGTTTTTGCGATTTTTATATATATTTTAGAACAAAATTAAATGACATTATTTTAGACAAAAAAATAACTCAGATACAGTAGAATTCTATTGAAACGAGAGACCATCAAATATGCTTCTTATAAGCGATTTTCACGCCGTTTAGTTATGAACAAGAAACAAGGAGGAAAAGGAAAAAGAAGGTTTTAATGCATATATAAAATTCAGTTTTGTAATTGTTTCTTCAGATTTAACATTCTCGATATCGGATGAAGAAGAGAAAAACGAGATAGCTTTAGTCAAATAAATATTTTAACCCAAATAACTTGTCGATCCTTGAGTATACAAGCTGGCGGCGAACACGATATCACGTTTAATAGCGACGGAAGCTTCTTCCATCTTGTTTTGTAAAGCAGGATCACCGATGATCCTTGCTGCGTCTCTGACGTCACAAATAGTGTCGTTCAGTTGCTGTATACATCTAACAATAATACCTTCCTGAATATCTGTCAATTCCATAATTTCACTGAACGGCTACAACGGAAAAATATTAATAAATATTTCCACGACCGTTTACCCTCACCTTAGCATTGGCCCAATCATATACTATGTATACTAAACCAAAATTCAAGTCATCTTGGATTTCGTCAGTTTTTATCTCCAGTTTCAGTTCCATATTTTGAATTTCGCGATGAATTTCTTTCAATTTGACGATTCCCTGAAAATAAACTGGTTAAATAAAGTGAATCTGAAAAGGGTACGCCAAATACATTCTTTAAATTTTCCGGTAATTCGTCGAAAAACGACTCATTTTCTTCGTCATTTCGAGATTTAAACCTGAATACCAGCGCTGATAAAAGTGCAGCGACCTCCGCCGGCTGTAGCTCTTTGAGGACGTTCCTCAGTACGAGCTCAGTTATGAGGAGTTCGTTCATTCCAATTTCGCAGGCCACTCTTCCTTTTAACTGAACTAAAATCATTTTTCGATGCACGACGTTATCAAAACGATCGATAATACTATACCCCTGTTGTTGTGGTCTACATATGTTAAATTTCTCAAAAGTTCTAATCTGTTCTCGTAATCCGGATACAAAGCTAGACTTTCCTTAGATAATTTAAACTTTAAGAAGTTTTGCTGATCCTCCAGAAATTTCTTATTGAACACGGTCGAAAAATGCTGTTCAAAGTTTGGAATTTGCGCGCTAGGGAAATGATCGATCAATTTATCTTTCAGCTTATACATATATTTCAAATCCTCATATAATTTGCTCTCGTTTATTTTTAGATCTTTAATAAAGTGAACGTATTCCAAACTTTCGTTTTTTTCATTGACCGACATCGACCATTTTAACAGCTCCTGTATGGCATGACTACAAGTCTGTTGGGGCGGATCGTCCTTAAATCTCGGTATTTGTCGTTTTTCCCAATCTCTTAGGATCAAAGTCGTGTCCAATCCTACGCATTTTGTCGATATTTCCAAAATATCCGGCGCGGTTATAATTAAAACGTCATGTCCCGGCGAACCCACCGGAACGAAAACTTTGTCCGACGCTAACGCCAACATTTTGTACCAAAGTTCTTCTTTTTCTTCGGAAATAGACTCATTAGCGTCGGAAAGAACGAGAACTTTGTAAGTCGGTTGTGTCGCCCGTACCGTCGTCAAAAGAATACCCAATTTATTGACGTGGCGCTTATGAGAAACTAACAAAAGCCTGCCCGGAGTTAAAAACTTCACCATTTTCGCCGATGACATTACGTTAGGCTAAAAAGAACTGTATGTAAATATCAAATTTCGAATTAACGCAGTACAACATTTTTATTTTTAGAAATAAACTAAGCAGCCGAGGACTAAGCAAGCTGATGCTTTCGCAAGGAAACATGTTTAGCATTTATTTATTGACAATTTTTGTGTGGAGGAACTAGTGTTGCTAAGTCCAGTTGGTAAAATTTCGAGATGGAGAACTACAGTTGTTATTGAATAGTTAAACTGTCATTGCAATTCCCAAGCACAAAATTTTTTATTAAAATTATATTCAGAGTTAGATTTGACTGCCTTAAAGGCACTGTGTTTCTTATTATTATTATTTGCTACATGACATGTGAATGTTGGTTTTTAATTCTACTCTTTTTACATATCTCTACTTTTATATGTGAAAGCATTTGAAATCAATTTGAATATCATGTAAATGACTTTTGTAGATCATGTGGATTTTGCTTTTTCCATGTCCGCGAAGTTTGAACCTTATTATTAATTGCCGATTGATCATAAATCGGAATATTTGCCGTTTGATCGAAGCTAAATAGGGCCCCTAAAAATCGGGACGTCTTTGGGCAAATCTAACAGGTGGCAGGAGTAACCAATAAATACCAGAATTTCATTTCTGCAAATCAAAAGCGAATTGGCGGCAGTGTAAAATTTAACCAAGGGTTGTAAATAACCGCTTAATTCCTGCGAATTCAATTCGGTTATTTTTCCTTCGACTTCTTCCAATTTTCTTTGTATATCAATTAACTTTTTTTTATGTTCGGCTTCTAGGAAACTTCTCGACATCATACCTTCCACGCTGAGATTTTCCACCCTTAGCAGACTCAACACCTAAAAGAAGAACGTTTTATTTTTGTTTTCTCTTTATCGGCCGACCGATCGCGATTACCATCCCATAGGTGAGTCTGAATTGACTTTCTAGCAAACTGGGTTTACCCAGCATCATGTCTTTCAGTTCTTGTTCCGTCGGAAGCTGATTTTTGCACAGCAAAATAACGGTGCCTTCTTTGTCTAAACCCCTACGACCGGCTCTGCCGGCCATCTGAATATACTCGGCAGGTCGCAGATTTCTCCATTGTTCTCCGTCGTGTTTCCGCATCGAATCGAAGACTACGGTCCTAGCCGGCATATTGACCCCCATAGCGAACGTTTCGGTCGCAAATAGCAACTGTTTGTATAATAACTTTAGAAAATGTAACGTTTAAAAATTGATTTTACCTTTAATAATCCGTTCTGAAATAGCATTTCCACCATTTCTTTTACAATGGGCAATATACCGCTGTGATGAACGCCGATACCTCTGCTCAAACAATCTTCCATGCGAATCAGCTGAGGTATCCTTCTATCTACCTCTTTGAGCGTTTTAACGCAATCGTTGAAAAACATCCGTATTTTAGCTTTTTCCTTTTGAGAAGTGAGATCGACGGACTTTAAGTTGGCCGCGTTCCTGTCGCATTTGGCCCTCGAAAATGTGAAAGCGACCACCGGTAGCAAATCGTTCTTGTTTAGATGATCTAAAAGTCCGATCCACAAGTTTTTATCCTGTTGCTCGTTAAAAGGTCTGGGTTTGTCTTTAGATAACGGTATCGTTTCTTTGGCCTGTATGTAGCTGCGGGTGTGAAATATTTAAAACGATCGAATGTTTTGAGGATTTTACTCACCCTCCTTGCTTCCATTGATTCACATTAAGAATCAAAAATCGATTATTCTTACTACCCCCTCCCGTTCCGGTATAGAGAAAGTGAGCTAGCGGAACCGGACGTTGAAGGGTGCTGACCACGTACACTTTCCTTTGATGAGTAGTCCCCAACCAATCGGCAAATTGTACAGTATTAGGAACGGTCGCGCTCAACAACACAACGCACACGTGTGCGGGTAACAAAATTAAAACTTGCTCCCATACGTGCCCTCTCTCTTTGTCGTTGATATAATGAACCTCATCGAATATAACATACTCTAAATCTCTAGTGATGTCGCTTCCGCAATAAAGCATCGAACGTAAAATTTCCGTCGTCATAATCAAACAAGAAGCGGTGGCGTTAATTTGAAAATCGCCCGTTATAAGGCCTACGTCGTTGAATTGTCTTTTAAAGTCCCTATATTTTTGATTAGATAAAGCTTTAATGGGAGAAGTATAAATAGTTCTAGTCATGTGCTTTTGCGATAAAGCTATGGCGTATTCGGCTACTACCGTTTTACCGGCGGACGTGTGAGCGGCTACAAAAACATGATTGTGTTGCTCTAGCTGCAAAATGGCCAATTTTTGAAAATTATCTAAAACGAACGGAAACTTCATGGCCATATCCGGTATCTGCTGTTCGAAATTTTTCACAGGTTTAGAGGTATCGAGCACGACTACCCATTCCGATCCCCCCTGCAACGCACTCGGAGGAGCCACCGTACTGATATTCAATACTGGGGCTTCATTCGACAGCAAATCTTCCTCTTCTGGAAGGATTGCTCCACTAACCGTTTGTTCTTGCTCTTCTACTTCCTTCTTATATTGTCCCCAAACACCTGAAAATATACCATTTTTAACTGCATCATATTTTATAACATTTAACACAAAGGGTTTTTTAAATTAGGAATTAAATATTAACTTATTGTAAGACATGATCCTAATGCGATAAAATTTGCTTATCACAAATCTGTTCAATATAATTTCCAGCTGTAGACATATTAAGTTACATTTAACACCAAGTGGTCATTTCAAAAAGCGATGTCCGCATACCTAACGAATCCTGCTCTTCTTGCACAATTTTAAATATATCTATGACATTTTTTTCTTCCAAAACCAAGTTGTTATGGGCTTCGCCGACATCTTCTTTGGACAAAGTTTCACTGTCTTTATCAAATATCAAACCTCTGACGAATCCCGGGGGGATGGTTAATAATTCTGCAAAATTCACCTTATTGCAAACAAAAAACAATTGCGAGCCAACAACCTGAAGTCAAAATTTCTATTTTGGGTAAAGTGAGAATCGGATCTGGAAAACTTCCAGGCCAAAAGGGAAAATTCGATGCGCTTCCTCTGACCGCTTCGTCGGGATGGGCGGGGGCGCGACTCAGCGACATAGAATTTTTAGCCGTCGCTCCTGCGTCTCGCAGAAGTACTTCGTGAAAATCCAATATTTCACCTGTAAAGGGGTCTCTCTGAACCTAAATATTGAAAATGTCATAAAATTAACGCCACCAACAATAAAATAGTCAAGAAGCATTTATGTGTTAGAGTTAGAGAATTCGTAATAAACATATACAGTGATTCACAGCTTAAATGATGCAGTTATCATATTTTATTATAAAAGCGCATATAAAAATAAGCAAATGAAAACTGGGGGAAATGTTGGTTGCAGTAAATTGGGGTATGTATATGTAATAATATGAATAGAATAATATGAATACAATGCTGACAATAAACAAAATCTAAATGAAAATTTGTGGAAACCGGTAAATTCAGCATCACAGTTTAAAAGATGCAGGCTGCAGCACTTGTCCATATTATCAGAATTACGGAAGAATTTTCCGATTTCGCCAATTATTTGATGTTTACAATAGTAAATCTTAATTTTGTGCCATATTATTTATGCCGAATGTTTGTAAAGCAGACACAAATAGCTGTGCGGACCGTCACACCACAATTGAGAAGTCACAAATGATGATTATCCATTTTAATAATGGTTACAACTATAGAAAATTGCTAAAATGGTCAAAAAGGTCAAGGAACAGTTCAACATATTATAAAACATTATACTAAAACAAAATACGACCTTAAATAAATTAACAAAAGCTTATAACAAAATTTTTCATCAGATGAAAAGATAACTTTAAGAGAAAATCTAAAGAAGAATTAAAATTTAAGAATTTGAAATGTACAGTTTAACAGGATGGTCAACACCTGATGCTTTGGGGTTGCAGGTCTTTTCTCAGGGTCGGCAAAATGCACTTTAGTGACGGTAGAATGAGTTAGTATTACTGTTTTCGATATTTTAAAACAGTCCCTACAATATAGTGCTGGAGAATTAAACATTCAACAGAATTTTCAATTTTTTTACAACAACCCAAAACTTTCAGAGTGTACTGTACGAGAATGGTTATTTCAAAATTGTCTGACGTGTCTTAATACACCGCCAGTATCACCTATAATAGAAAATGTATGATCAATATATAAAGGAAAAAAGTCGCTCAACATACTGTGAACAATAAAAATGAGTTAAAGATGATCTATTCTTCATGGTAGACCCTTATTGACCGGAAATATTATGTTTTTTTCAATTTGTTTAACATTTCTTCGGCCCAGTTTGGAAATATTTAAACACCAAACCATAAAAATTTAAATATTTCCAAACTGGGCCGAAGAAATGTTAAACAAATTGAAAAAAACTTAAAGATGATCGTTGAAGAACGAAAGGCAATTTTTTCTCAATACTCCCAAATCTTAGTAGAGCCAATGCCTAAAAGATTACAGGCAATTATTGATAATAATAAGACCTTTAGGTTACTGATAAAGTACAAATTTATGGAATTTCATGGTTAGTACAATGACTGTATCATTTTAGCTTTGAGCTCTATTTTATAGGTGCATCCTTTTGTTTGCATTTTTTTTGTCAGGTACATTACTTTTAAAGCCTAACATACAATAAAGTTTAAACTATATTTGAAAAGGTTTATAACTATTAGTAACTCTTTGTGTTTAGTTCTTTCTGTATGTTTATGCTTGTAGTTTTATCTGTTGTAAGCTCACTGCATCATTTAAGCTGTGAGTCACTGTAATACAGATTTTACCAGCTGAAGTATTTGTGTACCCTACTTACTTTAAGAGTTGTGCACAAAGGTGAGCTCTCAAAGTAAAATAGATCCTTGGGGTCTGCCGTCGGATCCCAAAACTCCTGATTTCTCTCATATTGATGCACTGGAAGTCTTTCGGGACATATTATGTAATTTTTTAATTCGTCCGTAACTTCAGGTAATATGGGGGGAGGATCCAAATTCGACTGAAAATGTTAACAGTACATATCGACAAATTCTTATAAACTTCATTACCATTTTTTTACTGTATCTATAAAAGGACGTGAATTTATGTGCTTTTATGAAATATTTATTTACTTCTTAGAACAACAATTAACCTCAACCACAAAGACAACATTTAAACTAATAATGCTTATAAAATATCTACTAATTAAATTTAGTAGTTCAAAGTAACTTTTCGAAACGTAATGGTGCGTATACACCGGAGTTCGCGAACAGCTCGTGTAACATTAATAGCGTTGACTTCGCGTGGTGTTCGCCAAAATTCCCGCTAGTCGTCGGTAACGTCATAAAATATATACCGAATTGAGAGTTCGCGAACATAATGTGAACACTTTGACTTTGGAACAGTTCGCGAGCGCTGGTGGATACGCACCATAATCCACCACACGTGAAGCTACGTTGCCAAGTTTATATTATTTTTATAAATATAGTCGATTTCAAATAAATATGCATCAAAGTAGATCAAAAAACCTTACTAGGACTAAAGCTAGCTTCACGCGAAAATGTTTTGGTGATTAATGTGTTGCCTATGTTTCAGGTAGAAATAATTGAATTAAATATTTTCCACATTATTTTGATTACCACTGTTAACAGTTTAATAATTTTGATCAAAAATTAACCTTAAAAATAAAAGAATCACTTACTTTTTCAACAACCGACAACATTTGCCGGCTTTCCGCGAAAAAGGGGACCAATTGGACCAAATGCTTAAGTGCCCGAGTTTTTAAGGGCTTGGCGAATCCATACAGTTGAATTAGGCAACAGCATGGAAGACGGACGATAATTATAATTTATAGATGGATAATATATTTAGAAGCGCCTTTATCTTTTATAATCAGCAAAGATATTTAAGACCGAGCTATTAGTTTGTTTTGTCATATAAATTATCTTTGGTATACCTAAACAAATATATTTTGATGAAAATATAAACATTACGTATTTGATTAAAAACATACTAGTAAATTTAAAATAACAATTTTGACACATATATCAAATATATAAAAAAAAGTGCTGAAATGAGTTGTGGCAAAATGATACAAAATTTAGGCCTCTAAAAATTTTTGACAACTAACAAGTAGTTTCTAACTAAAAAAAAAGAATTTTGTCATTTCTGGGTCTAATATCTTTCTGCTTAAGACCCTGTAAGTTTATTATACCTACCTCACTACAGCTGTTCTAAAATTACTAAAAACTATTAAATAAAAGGCAAAATGTTCTCATTTATTTTAATTTGAATTTCAATAAATATACAACATAGATAAGCACTATAGATATGATAGAGGAAAAACAGCTTTTAAACGATTTTTTTCATAGATTTGAATCAAACTGTGATAGAAATGCAACAATGAATCGGAATTTTTTTAACATCAAAACCCACATATTAATCAGATAAAATAATATTCCATATAATACATTGATTTAGTAATTTTCTCAAAATTAAGTATACGAGACATTCATATTAATATACAAAATTATGAAAAATATAAAATAAATCTTAATTACACTAAAATCTTCATTTCATTAAAATAACATTGCAACATCCACTCGAATGAAAACAAAATTTATATAAATACATTTCTAATGAATTAAAAATGTGATGAATAAAATAATCGCAATAGGGACACTTTAATTACATTCTTTCAGATGGGTAATATATAAAGGTTGTCCAATCAGCATCGACGAAAATAATATGTATTTTTAAAATAATTACACAATTGTGATTTGAGATTTGTGATATTTTGAAAACACCACAGTGAACTAGTTTGGAGACAACTTAAAATATGGTTCTTCGACAAAATTGCTGGTCCTTACAACAACCGCCCTGACAATCCATTATTAAGTAAATTTTCTAGTCTTTTAATACTTGGCGCATAAAAACTAACATAAAATTCATCGTTTAATATCAGATTCATAAAAAACTGAGCAATAAAATGAAACAGGTTTACTGCCATACATTCGACGCTAACTGGGTCTGATTAGTTTGAGACTGATTACCTAAACTCAAATTGCCAAGCTGCTGTTGTAAATTCAAAGTGCTATAAAACGGGTTGGGTTGTCCTGATACGTTTACATTCTGTTGGGGGAACTGGCCAAATTGATTAGATACGGGTATCTGGGATGTGCTCTGAAAATGATTCAAATGATTTTGTGCCATATGAAGGTGTGCGGGTAGCGTAAAATGATTTACCGCCGTTTGTACCGGAAATTGGTTGGTGCTGGGAAATTGCTGCATGGGGAACTGCATCGATGGGTAGTTCTGCTGGGGAAAGTTGCTGAAGCCCTGAAAATTGGTCTGTAATGGAAAACCTGAGGGGTACGGAACTTGACCTAAGGGGTTTGGGTTCTGAAGTTGATTGAAGTTGTTAACAGGTGCTTTGCCATATAACGATAATATGCTATCTTTCGACAATTTTACTTTTTCTTTCTCTGTGGGAATAGTTTGACTGAAAAAGCTTTCTTCCTCACTTTTAATTGGATCCTTTTCATCAGTTTTCTTTTCGTCTGAAGTAGGACCTGAGAGAAAATTACTAAAACTATCATCGCCGTTCTGTAGTCCTAACAAATCGTTGTCCTTTTTATTCTCCTGGGTATTTTGCAGCCTACTGGGTTTTGGACTGGGGTTCTTTGGTTTTGGTAACTGAGGAACCTCCACCGATGCGAGCGGTTTCTTCTCGACGATTGTTTTCGTTTTTTTCTTTTGTTTCTCCATCTCCTCTTCTATCTCTTTCTCCCAATTCACCTTCGGTAACGGAGGAGGTACCCATTCCCTCGCTATATACTTTTTGTGCTCATATTTGGCCCTTATGAAAGTTTCTAGGCTCAAATCGTTTTGAGGTCTTCTAAAATTATCGGGTAAATTTGCTTCGTACACGGCCCTAGCTCTGGAATTGCCCATTTGTTGTAAAGAGACGACTTGCTCGGGTGTCCACGAGTCCAAATTGACGGACTTAACCCGCGAAATATGAACACCGAGATTTCGGTGTATGCCTGCGCATCTGATGCACAGAAATACGCCTATGTTCCAAGAAGCCCACCTTGGTCCTGAAAAAGGATCGCTTTTTATTTCATGTCGGTTATATTTACTTAAACGTTAACGAAAACTGTTCGAGTTTTAATTTCAGTCGAACTAAAATACCTGCAGGAATAAGCGATTGCAAAAACGAGATAAAGCAACAAAAATTTCTTCGTCATTTTAAAATAAAACCATTTAATTGTTGAAATGTATTAATGATTCAAAACTTTTATACGAATAGACCGAATTTTAAAAGAGAGAGTGCTAGAGAACAGATGATAAAAAAAAAACCTTTTCAATAAAAATTTTCAAATGAGAATGGGGGTCAAGGGATATATCCTTGACCCCCATTCTCATTTAAAAATTTTTAGGGTTTAACACTCCCGAGTAAGAGGGTGAAATTTGGTTATAGTTTTTATGTCAAAAGTTATCCCCTTATAAACAAAATCGATTCCATATTTTCATTTATATTTCACACAAAAGCTTAGGACACCCTAACTTGACCAAAGCCAAAATATAAACATAAAGTTTGTTCTAACCCATCATCAAACCAGTTTGCAACCGTCCGGCGCATGTGCATTCAAAATTTACCATTCTAACCAAGTGCAAACTCCAACCCAACTGGCAATTCGGTGTTCCAACACTGCTCTAAATAGTCCGTAAATCGATTCATGATCAATCAGAACAGTCAGCATCGGGAACTTGTACTGGCAGTTGGAAATATCGCAATAAGTAATCAATAAGCGGTATATAATTGCTTAGTTGTTATTTGTCAATACAGTTGTCAAATATTTTGATTTTATCTGATTTCCATTTTTCATTCATTGTGTTTGCTTTAAATAACAGAAATGAATTTTGTAGAGGAATTTATATGTCCATAGAAGGTTTTACGCCTTTAACATATCAACAATTAAACAAATAATAGGGAATACGTATTTCATCAACAGAACTGGCCATTTTCGTAATTGATTAGCAAAATAAGCATCGACATCATCTGCATTGACATTCAAATCGATCTCTTTATGTGATGAAGATTTATTTTCGTTTCTTTAGAGTGAGACTGTTAGCGAAGACCAGCGGTTTGCCGTGAAGTCTCAACATGCGTTCCAATGTGGTACAATCCCAAACCAGTCAGAGTTTAATACGGAGTGCAGGCATGCGTACGAATTTGTTCATGAATTAATCGGAAACTAATCAGAAATGTCAATAAGGGTCTACCATGAAGAACAGAAATGTTACGTTGGAACAAACCTATAATGTATTATGGTCACAGAACACCACGAATTATGGTGTTATGTGAAACGTGAAACTCGAACGCACATAAGTCACACTGAATACTAGTCGCACCTCCGCGCTATCTGTACACAATTTGTTCGATTTTCAGAGCTGTCCTCGTATTTCTGTAAGAGATTATTAAAAACGAGCATTATTCCTTGTAAAATGGAAAGTTAACAACTTATACGAAGAGTGATTGTTGCATAATTTGTGTGGTAAAACTCGTACATTAACTAAAACTTTCAGTTCGAAAATGTTCATTAATACGGTTAGATTCACTTTAAATTAAATAAACTGGAAGTTGGATAACGCTCATTTAATAGCAGCGATGAAGTAGACAAACGTTTTGCTCGTAGCGTTATCGACAAAATAACTCTTCCGGAGTAGTACCTACCTTTGGAATCGCAGTCCACACAATATTTATTATCTTCATCTCTTAATAACGCGTTTAACACTGACTGGCACTTATCCTGTAATTGTTTAGTTTTGTCTTTTTCCATTTTCGAAGTCATTTTAGGGGCGTATATTCTTGGTAAATCGAAAATTTGTTACAATTCGTAAATGACAACAAGGGGGTGGTTGCCATTTACGAACGTCATCGGTTATCCGTCACCTGTCTATTGTTTGAATGTCAATCATGTCGACGGCAAGGTGTCCATAGAGTCGGGACGTGCATCGATTTGCCAAACATCGATGTTGTGGCATCGATTAGCTAAATATCCATTTGGCGACATCGATGATAATATTACAAGCAGAATAGTTATTTATACGAAGGCGTAGAAAGAACATCGATTGAAAAAAAATTATCATTAAAAAAATCCACTTTTTCTTCCAAATTTCGACTTTTTTCTCGTCAATTTCTGGTAAATATGTGTCTGTTAATCACGACATTTCGACTTTAAACTCGAAATCTCTACTTTTTTCTCGAAATTTCGAAAACAAAAGAGGAAATTTTGGTAATTAAAAATAAAAATTACCGAACGCACCCTACTGCCAAAGCTCAATATTAATAGTAAAGGGGAGTGGTGGGACGCAATTGTCATCTGCCTAACTTAACCATAGAGTATAGAAATTTCGACTTTAATCTCGAAATAATGACATTGGTGTTTTCATTGCCATATATCGTGAACGTACAAAAGGATAGAAAATACATCAATAAAAAAAAAAGTCAGAATTTCAAGAAATATTTTGGAATTTTGAGAATAAAAAATATTGGTTATTAAAATTTGAAATTACCGAAGGCACCCTACTACCAACTGTCAATATTGATTGGTAGGGCGCAACTGTCATCTGTCTAACCCAACCATAGAATATAGAAAATTCGACTTAAAGTTCGAAATTTTTAAATTTTTTTATAAACCAATGTCTTTTCTACCCCTTCGTAAAAAAAATACATAAATAGAAAACATAGAAAGAAATAAATATAAATCTCAGATCTTTCTAAATATGAATGAGTAATGAAAGTATAAATATTAATTTTTAAAATCAAACTAAAATGTTTCTACTTATCACGAGAAGGCACGGCGCACCTTTTTTACTTGATTGTAAATTGTGGAGCCTTGCGTAAAATAATATTGGTAAATGACTTAAGAAACTTATTGTTATTAAACAGTAAAACTTAAGTTACCGTATTTATTGGTATGGTAGAGGTATTTGGACCGAATACCGTACTGTTGTCAGAATTAACTGACACATACGGTACGTATAGCTGGTTCGCAATACATTGAAAAAACCAATGATTGTACGTAGAAAAAATAATCCATTGTCATAAATTGTTTTCAAAAATGGAAGCAACATGAAAAATCGATCGGATCAACATCGATGTTATCAACAAATCGAAAAGAAAACATCGATAGGAAAAAATCGATGTTATTTGCCTAACATCGATAATTTCAAGACATCGACACTCGATGCGCATTTCGGCATTTGTACTTAGGGATGCGAGGCAATTCTAATATCGATAAAAATATCGACATAACAGTGGAAGATTTTTTAATAGATAGTCGCTATTTTGGGGATTAACAGAAAAATTTTTAAGCGGTCGCCAATTTAAAATTAACGCCTACTTTGGGTGTGTTATTTTTAGTGACAAAACACATACTTCTTAATAGGTATATGTAAAAAAAAAGTCCTCAATCTCCTCCATATTTCTATATTATCGGTCTCTATTATTGATGACTATCGGCAATATCCGTAATATTGAATCGGCAATGTTACGATATCTGTATAAATATCGATATTTTTGCTTCGATATTATCGATAATATCGATCGACCGATTTCTACCATAGAGTAATGAAATTTCCCTGGTGACATTACAAAAAAAAAAATTGTAGACTTCAGTCCATTCAACCTTTGAATTTTCTGTCTTCTATTCTACATGAATTATCAATTTATTTTTTATAGATTTTTAAAATTACATTGATTACAGAAAGATGATTTTAATCAACAAGTAATTTTAGTTCTTCTGTCTAGTAGTTTATTACTTTCATTTTATGATTCTTGAGCGTCTATTTGACTATTTTGAATTTTAAGAAATATTGGCCCTCTGAAAGAAAAGATTATGATTTAGGTAGAGAAACTAATGTTAATAAATACATCACATGAAAATGTCAGGCAACTCTAATAAAGAAAAGAATTGGCCTTGTAAGAAATCTTTCGCATATAAGCGAAAACTTCCTACAGAAATAAGTACTGTTGACAATGAGCCTGTTTGCAATTACTACAATTTTAAACAATACTTTTTAAACGCTGGTAAGTTGTACGGATTAATTTGCAAGTAAGGTACTAGTATACATTAAAACAATTCCAAGCATTGTTAATGTTCGTGTCCGGAATAAAAGGTTGACCGAACATAGATTTGTAAATATAAAAAAAATATCAACTGAGAATCTTTTTTTGGTTGCTTAAAATTATTTCGGAAGCTTAAGTATAGAAAATAAAAATTGGCAATCTGGCAACTCTAAATTTACCCTTCGTTGGCCTCTAACATGGCACATTATAACTATGATTAATTACTTACATTTTGAAATTTAATCCTTTATTATTTGCCGTAGATGAAAATGAAGTGAAAGGAATCGCCAAGCACGTCTCTATATGCGAAAATTTTATTAATAGGAATCTTAATTCGTTTCACCTCAATTCGATCGAGCAGCGAAAATTTTTCAATTTAGATTATAAGTTATTATTAAAGGAAGATGAAGAAATTTTGAATTGCTGGAATGATCTGCGGGATGAGATAGTCGTTAATACGGAATATTGTTTAAGCTGCTTTGGCTTGGCAATGCATCAGATTATTATGACCGATTTTATTAAAAGATGTGGTAAAATTAACGAAGAGATAGAATTACCTCAAACAATAGGCGTTATTAAAACCAGATTGATAAATTATGAGCCAATTCTGCTACTGAAGGATCTAAAAGTTAACAGCTACGGTAAATCGGAAATATTCTAGATTGGTTGTTTCAAATTTGGTAAATTTTTAGGAAAGTTAGCTTCAGTGAGAGGCACAGTAATTAAGGCGGGCAATGTTAAAATTCATTGTAAGTACATGACTTTTATGTGTAATGTTTGTAAAGGTTTACAGATCGTTAAGCAAGCTGATAATAATTTCACAACCCCTACTAAATGTTTGTCAAGGGGTTGTCAAAGCAGTAGTAACTTTGCTGCCCTTCATTCATCTCCATATACTAAAACGATCAACTGGCAGAGCATAAAACTTCAAGAATTAGTTGGAAATGAAGAAGTAAGTCAAAAAGTGTTTGAGTGTATGTATATAAACGAAAAGATACAAATATGTGTGCAAAATAAAACGTGAATTTTAAAGGCAGTCTTTCCCAAAATACTTTCAATTTAGTGTCGATTGATTTGATCATGAATTTTTTCAGTATGATAATGGTCGAGTTCCTAGAACCTTGGAATGCGAATTAACTGAGGACTTAGTCCACACTTGCATGCCAGGCGACGATATCACCATTACAGGAGTTATAAAAGTATATTTACATCAAAATAAATATTATATTATTCTCACCACCGAATTTAGGTACAAAAGACATCGGACAATTTGAACAAAGTAAAACAATCTTCCTTATTTTTGCTCTATTTGGATGCAATTTCCGTCGTCAACAACAAGAGCGATACCCAAGGAAGTTACGGAGCTTGCGAAAGGATCATTTTTAATACCAAAGACTACTACGCCATACAACAGATACACGCAGAACCTTTTTTGTTTAGATTTCTCGTTCAGTCGTTATGTCCGAATATTTACGGGCACGAAATTGTTAAAGCTGGACTTCTTCTCGCTCTGTTTGGTGGTACCAAAACCTCCGATAATGATAGAGCCGAATCGCACTTGCTAATGGTTGGGGATCCTGGGCTTGGAAAATCGCAAATGCTGCAAGCTTGTGCGAACATCGCTCCTAGAGGTATGTAAGATTTTAGGAAGTAGGCGTACCTCTTGTTTGCTTATTATTATTTGCAGGAGTTTACGTTTGCGGTAATACTAGCACAAGTTCGGGACTTACCGTCACGATGACCAGGGAATCAGGGGGCGAATATTCGTTGGAGGCGGGAGCACTAATGTTGGCCGATCAAGGATGTTGTTGTATAGATGAATTTGACAAAATGCCGACGCAACACTCTGTAATAATTATCGACTTATTTAGACACTAAGAATTGATATGAAATCGTTCTGCTTCTTTTAGAGTTTGTTAGAGGCCATGGAGCAACAGAGCATTAGTATCGCCAAAGGAGGGATCGTTTGTACTTTGCCGACAAGAGTGACGGTCTTGGCTGCCGCCAATCCCGCCGGCGGTCATTATAATAAAGCTAAAACTATAGCTGAAAATTTAAAAATAAGCTCGCCTATGCTTTCCAGATTCGATCTCATTTTCATACTAGTCGACCAGCCGGATCAGGTAGAATCGTTTTATCGACAATCTTCTAGAGATATACATATATTTTATAGCAAGTAGATATGCTGCTTTCAAAACACATACTGGCACAACACTCCAAAGTTAGAAATACCAGCTCGACTCCGACAACTATGCAATCGACTCAAGTCGGTACGACGCTCGAGGAGAGACTCAGATTGAGGGAGGATGAATCGTTAGACCATCTGCCACATGTTTTGTTTCGGAAGTACATAGCGTACGCTCAAAGATACGTTCATCCCCAGCTGTCGGAAGGCGCCAAAATTGTATTGAAAAACTTCTATTTGAAACTCAGAAGGCAATTCCAAGATGGCAACTGCACCCCTGTGACAACGAGGCAATTAAAATCTCTAATTCGATTAACACAGGCAATAAAGAAAAACTGCAGACCTTCGAGTTTAACTGAAGACCTTTCATTTCAGGCCAGAGCGAAAATGGAACTTAGGGAGGAATCTACGGAACAAGACGCCAAAGATGTAGTACAAATAATGGAGTATAGTTTAATAGATGTGTTTATCAACGAAAAAGGCCTAGTAGATACGACCAGATCACAAATAGGAACCGGCATGAGCACAAGAAATGTGGTAATTTATCAATTCATTTTTAATAACATCAAAAGGGACGAAATATTCTAATATGATTATTTCTTTAGACGATGAAACTGCTACAACTTTTGAAGCAAAGATCCGATCTATCGAATAAGACCAAATTTTCCGTAAAAGAAATCCAAGAAGTTGGCGATATAGTTGGCCTTACTAAAGATAAATGTTTTACTATTATAGAAAATTTGAATACACATGGCTTTCTGTTAAAGAAAAATTCCACTGAATATCAGTTACTGTGTGCGGATTTCTGAATCTACTTTCACCTTCTTATTGTTGTTTGCAAAAATAGTCTTGTTTGATTAAATCAATATTCAGTTAACTCTAACAATTTTATATTATACCTATTTAAATAAATCGCGCACAAAAATATATGTTTACATCACATTTGTTTTAAAAAATATACTTCATTTGATTATTTAATCCAGAAGTTAGCCATTTTATACTCACTTTCCGTCAGCAGTTGAGATCTGAAATAAATCGATTAAATGAGATCGAGCATCCCTATTTCAAGATTACAAACATCATTTGGTGTTTGAAAATAAAAATACTATAAAATATAAAAAAGAAAATTTAATCTAAAATTCTACTTTCATCAAATCTGACATCATATCGACATATAAACTCATAAACTTGGCAACAAAAGCTTCTAAATGGAAAATCTCCTTGTTTCCTTGGACCATGCGATGCTCATAAATCGCCGCTTGCTTAACAACTTCAGATATTAAAGATGTATCGCACTTTTTCAACAATTCTTCCAGTAGCGTTTTAAATATAATATCAGATGGTATCCCATTTGTTATTAATTCGTACAAGTTTTCTCTTATTTTCGACAGCTGTTCCACATTTTGTTTTTCCAAAATAATATTTGCGGTGTCTCTGATAAACCTTTGCCAATCGGGTTCGGGAATCTCCTTCAGATCGTTCAAACTCTTGCCCTCGCTCTGTACTTTACAAGTTTCGGCCATTAATAGTGCACGTCTCAGATTTCTTTCCGATTTTTCAGCGATTTTAGAGGCTAATTGTTCCGGAAAATTTACTTCCTCGAAACTGGCCGTTTTTAATATGATTCTGGTTATAGTTTCTTCACTCGGGGCTGGAACCCGAATACACAAACACCTCGAGATAATAGCCGGAATAACTCTGGATATAGATGTGGCGCACAGTATTAATCGACAACTGGCTATATATTTTTCCATCGTTCTTCTCAAAGCGTGTTGCGCATCTTTGGTAAGATTGTCGACATCTCCTAGTAAGACGACTTTAAAATTTTTCGAACTGCCCACATCCAACTGCTGAGTTTGTGCCACATTTTTGATAATATCCATAATAACGACTCTATCGTAAATTCCGACATCGGACGGGTGAACTTCTATGTGATAGTTGCTGGTTACGGTGACGATTTCTAGTTTTTTATGCGAAGGTGTCGTAAAATTCATAATTTCGGTTTTCAAACGGTCGACTCCCTGTCCGAACATTTCACGCAATAGGCACATGATTCTAGTCTTTTTACCGGCTCCCATGGGCCCGTAGATCAACAAATGGGGAAAATCGCCGTCTTTGATCAAATTTTTCAAATCTACGGCTTGTTCTTTGTGATAATCCAATTTTTCCAACTCCTTAGGTCGATATTTATCCGCCCAGAGCAAACTCATTTTACTTATGGTCGACGACACTTTATCACAAATGTAATATGAATGAAATTCAGAATTTAAAAAATTAACAAATTAAATTAAAACAAATTTCGGGATTGTTTTTAAATGTTTTGTAGTTTTTAAGGTTAGTTTGTTTAGCGGTTACCGCCAAACTTCATATCACATCAATCCACAAAACATAGCTGCAATGTTGCCAACCCCGGCACAGATAAAAACTGCATATACTCAAAAAAAGAAGCTATAGTCCATTTCAGACAGATCTACATCAGGGTAGGCAGTGTAGGTGGGGGTGAAAGTAATAGGAGTGGGGGCGAAACAAGCCAAATTATCATGCCATCCACTTATGTCAAATTGCCTGCCGACAGTTTTTGATTGTAAAATTGTAGCTACGCAGTGTCAACATGAGAAAGGTTATCATAATTCATTAATGTGCAAGAGAGATACATATAGATTAGGTTGGAAGTCTTTCGCTTAAGATCTGCTTTCTGTCGTCTGTCAGTTGAACGATTTAACGAAGGAAATTATGACCATATATGGTTATGGCGTGTGTTATTGATGTAAACAACAATTTTGCGGTAAGTAATCCTCTTCATTATTAACAAATTGCTTCCCCTACTTATTCAGATGAAATTCATGTATGTACTATTAGTTTTTCAATAAATACAATTTAATAGATAACTTTAAAAAGTCTAATGGTAAGTTTTATAGTTATTCCATTTTGCTATGATTCTAATTTATGTTTAACCAAATTTAATAATAAAAATATTAACCTTGTTTGTAAATTGGTTCATAAAAAAGTTTAAGTAAAACACAGCATTTATTTAAGATGCCCATTAAGTGTTAATTTTCTCGTGTCGAAATTTTTAATTGCGTTTTATTCCCTTTATTATTTATTAATTTATTTATTTTTCATGATTTACTCCTGGGACTTAGGTACACAAGAAAGAATTAATTCTAGTTGTCATTAGTTCATGAGAAGCTTTGTTACATACTTACTGTGCATAGCATGTTGTAATTCATATTTTAATATTCCGTTTACTGTGTTAGTTGTATTTTAATACATATTGTTCAGTTTTTTGCAATGTTTTTTTATCTTGAACCAATAAAACATCTGTCTATTATATATTTCGTATTATTCATTTTCCGTTTGGCATATTAACCATCAAGTACATTAAATTTTCCACGTTAGCTAAAAAAATGTACGTCTTATTATTGCATTTTCATTTGTAATTAAACAATACGTTGTGACATTTTCATTGTGCAAAAATAAAACGTCAAATTTTTTTAGTTACAATGGAAAATGCAGTAATTTCATTCAAAATTTGAATTTGAAAATGGCCCGTATTGCCATCCACTTCTGTCACTTCGTTGCTCTCGCTTTAAATGTAACCTGTCCTTCTTAATATATATGTTTTGTGGTGTAGGCCCTGAGCGTAAATACGGTAAGAAACCAAATCAAAGTTTCTAATGAATCAAAATATAATCGAATCTTTTTGAAAAACGTATCGATAATTAGATCAGAAATATCGATAATGTCGTATCGACAAAGTTATCATATCGATATTTTCGCTTCGATATAGTCAGTGGGCAGATGCTGATGCATCCCTAAATGCATCTAAATATAACACAAAACATAACCTCTATCAAATACCTGAAATTTATCACGTTAGTGCCTAGTTGTACAATAAATAAATTGTAGTGTTAGAACGTTGTTATGCCTTAATACGTTTTGAAAATATAAATAAAATAGTGAGCATATAAACAATGACCACTAGAAACCCCACAACGTTAGTGGCTGTGCCCAGTGAGGATTCTTTCGATTTTCTATTTAAAATAGTCCTGATAGGAGATTGCGGCACTGGTAAAACTTGCGTAGTTCAAAGGTTTAAAAACGGAACTTTCATCGAACGCCACGGCAATACGATCGGTGTGGATTTTTCTATGAAAACGGTGATGGTGGACGGAAAGAAGGTTAAGCTGCAAATTTGGGACACTGCCGGTCAAGAGCGCTTCAGAACCATCACTCAAAGCTATTATAGATCCGCCAATGGCGTTATAATCGTTTACGACATAACGAAAAGGTCGTCATTTTTATCGGTTACCAAATGGGTGGAAGAGATTAGATGTTACGCCGGTAGTTCTGTTTTGTTGGCTTTGGTCGGGAATAAGGCCGATTTGGAGACATTGCGGGAAGTAGAATTTGAAGAAGCAGAAGCTATGTGCCAATATATGCCGGAAGTACTGTTTGTACTGGAGGCTAGTGCTAAAGATAATTCCAACGTTGAAGAGGCTTTTTTATGCCTCGCTACAGAGCTTAAGGTAAGTTTAAGTTCGATAACAATTTCTGGTCGAACAGGGTAATGGACAGGGCTTCAAACTGGAATTGAACTACATAAGAACCTTAACCTGGAGTTATTGGAGTTGTATTGAAAAAAATATATATTTATATTATTTCGTTTCGGTAAATATTCGAGCTTTACAAATAATCTTGCTATGAATCTGTCGTGTGCATCTTTAAGCATAGTTAAAACTGGTCTTGTGCAAAAGAGTATCTGGTTTGATTTTTTACAAATTTCAAGAAAAGTATTTAGAAAAATTTGTAACTGATTTGCTTGGAATTTAAACGAGAATCGAAAAAAATTGCCAGAATGAAATCTGAGATGGTAAAAATGACAGTTTGAAGCCCCGGTATTGAAAATTACTGTTTTAACATCATTTTTTATGCACAGAGGAGACATGATAATGGATTACTGGATGAAGAAGATTCAGATACCATTCACTTGGGACAGAGTAAAAGTATTTCAAAATGCAGTGGATGTACGAAAAGCTTTAATTAGTTTTAGCTAACCGTATTAATCAAATTCCTTAATTTATTGGGACACTAATGCCATTATTGGCATATGTATGTATGAGTTTGTGAACAAAAGCAAAAGCTTTAACATCATTCTAAAATAACTTAGAATCTTAAAAATATATATCAATAGAATGTGTATACCTATGTCTCAGGTCTGAAATATCGGCATTTAAGAATGACACATTTATGTTTTTATTTATGTATTTAAAAAGAAGAAACTTAAATGAGTAAATCGTTACCCAATTAATTAAAAATACAAATAAATGTTAAAACCAAAAGAGAGAGCTATTGGTCATCCGTTTTTCCCTCAGCTTTCCATACATATACATAACATGGAGAACTAGCTAGAAAATCATAAGAAAAATATTCAGTTTTCCCATTTGTAGTGCAATATATTATTATTAACTATGCTTTTATTGAACAAAATACACTGCCGCAGACCTGGTGCTGAATTATTTTTATGTGTGATCGTTTTAACAATGAATCAGGTCAGATGTGCCCGTAACTGACCATTCAGCAGTAGTTAGCCACCACAATATTATTTGTGTCTAACAAAGTTATTTATAGAAATATTTTATTTATTTATAGCATTATGTATTTTGCTACATTTACAGTCAATGATAAACAATTTAGGAAAGATTAAATTTTGCCTCTGAATAGTGGACCACTTTTTAAAGTGGTTAGCTACTGGCACAATTACCCTCTACTAAAAATCTGTGATATGTCAGATTGATTCTAAACGCAAAACTTATACAATATTAACTACAATTTCCCGATTAGCATCACAATATGTTGTTTTTATTTTATTCAGTGCGCTTTAAGTATTACAATAATGTTAGATGAACGTTTTGTTTTTAAGTGCGAGATAAATTACTTTTCTAAATATTTGGATTTTTTTATAATGCGTCTTCCCAGTGGCCATTTAGGTTTTAATTAGTAATGTCCACCGTGTAGTTTGGATACTATTAAATATAAAAGCCCGTGTTTAATAATTTTTCCCCGCAGGATATCATTTTGTGATGAAAATTCGATCTTGTTATCATATCAATGTGGCCTTATATATACGATAATTTTATGTGTAAGATAATGTACCTAATAAAATGTATTTTTAAAAAAGAAACTTTTCCAAAATTATGTTTAAAGATAAAATATTTATTATCTCGAAAACTTACTTATATTGTTAGTTTCATTTTTGATGTTTTTCTATGCTCTCTATTTTGTACTATTGTTAATTGAAATATCACTAAGTTTTAATGTATTCGTTAAATTACATAGTTCTAATGTTTTAATTGAACATGTAAATAAGCCTTGAAATCTCTATTGTTGTCATACTTTGTTATTCTTTGTTTATTAAAAGTAGTAAATAATTGAATGAAACACATAATTTGTTTTTTTTTTTTACTAAAATACTTTTTATATTTTTGTTCGATCGTTCATTATTTGGACAAAAATGCAAAAAATGTCGAACGTTACTTTAGAAAATTCTTTTTGTCAACAGAACCGTAAAGGTCGCTTTGCATCCTTATGATTTTAATGACATTTTCATAAACAGTTCGAATAATTTCCCAAAATTCTTATTTTAGAAAACTCTCTTTTTTCCAATGAATGTTAACATTTTACTTTCAACTTTGGTTTTAAAATTTTCACTTTTAAAAATATCTCGGTTATAAATTCAACTACTTTTTTCAAAATTCTACTTCAAACTTTCAATTTTTTTAATGATTTTGGTTGGTGTTATAAAATTTAATTTCGAACAGTCGACTTTTTCCGGAATTTTAAGAATATCCATTTTTCGTCAAATTTGTGGATTTTATCTAAATTTCTAATACTTTTTCAAAATTTATACTTTTCATTTTTACTTTTTTTCCCCAAAACCTGAAACTCAAAATTTCGGCTTTTAATAAAAATTTTGATTTCTTTGAAAATTTTTCGAATATAAAGTCGAAAAATTGAATTTTTTTCGAAATTTCGAGATTATTTTTGTTGTATCAATTGTGGTTTTTCCAAAACTTCCAATATTTTTCTACAATTTACATTTTTTTGCACAAGTTTCGAACCTACAAAATTTCAATCTTTTCTAAAAATGTTTTATTTTTAAAATAACTACTTTAATCGTAAAATTTCCACTTTATTTTTACAAAATGCGAATGAAAACTACAGTTTTGTTTTTCAAAATTGTGATTTTAAATTCAAAGTTTTGTTTGTTTGGATTTTTGTAATGATATCTAGTTTTATGGGAAAATTTTGCTTGTAATTATAACTAATAATCTTGAAATGTCACCTTTTGGAGAACATTTGTTTTTAATAGAAATTATGGGATTTCACATAAATTTCGAATAATTTCTCAAAATTCACTTTATTATTTTTTTTTCAAAATTTCGACTTTAAATACACAACTTTCCAACAATTTTAACTTCTTGCAAGTTTTGGCTCGAATTTAGGAAAGTTTGCCTTTTTAGTAAAACTGGAAGATTCCAATTTCGAAATTGGAGTTTTTTCGGATTTACAAAAATTTGCTTATATTTTCGAGTTCGATTGTTTTTAAAAAAATCTCGTATCGTGTTTTCATTACATTTTTTCCTAAAATATCGCCGACAAACTGACAATTCTGAATTTTCTCTCTCAAAAATGTTTAAAATGGATTTTTCGTCTAATCGGCTTTTTTTTACAATTTTAACTTTTCTCTAAAATTTCGACTGTAACGAACTTTTAGGAAACTTTTTTAATATATATTTTGTTTTTTTTTTGTAGGGCAGATTTTTGAAGTGTTTCTCCAAATTCGGTTTATATGTTTAATGTCTACGTAACTGTTCACACTATACAAAGCTCAAGTTAGGCCAACACTAGCCAATACTGTTCTCATGTTTGGAGTTCAGCCCCAAAACACGCTTTAGCTCTCTTGGATTTAATTCAAAGAAGAGCGCCTAATTGATGAGGAGAGTTTGACCGATTCTCTCGAAACGCTAGACCACAGGCGGATGGTTGGTGACTTGTCTCTTTTTTACAAGTACTATCATGGAAGATGCTCGCAAGAACTAAAAGGATTGATCCCCCAAAGGCAAGATTTTTGAGGCATACAAGACAGTCGGTGACAGCAAATTTCTGTGCGGTCCAGCTTTACACAGTGAGGACTTCCAAGCTATAGAACGCGTTACTGAAAGGAATTTTCCCCAAAAATTACAACCTATCCTTGTTTAAGAAGGCGGTTCATCGCCATCTATCCTTGTCGCAGTGTTTCTAAGGCATAATGGAATTCCCTTCGCGAGTGGATTAAACTTAAAAAAAAACCTTTCTGCCACGAATTGTTTTTTCTTTTACACAAAATTAAGGCTTTGCTGACGTGTTCTTTGAATTATATTAAGAAGAAGGATCGAAAGGGTACTCCCGTGTGGGCTACCACGCATCCCAAAATGGAGACAATATAATCGACAAAATTTTGATATAAGAACCTTACATATAGTTTAATATGGTAAATAAGTTCTCATATAAGGACCGATAGGGTTCAAGTGGAGATTTTATTACAAACTCCAAATTTGAACTTTTTCTACCTAAGTCGCCTTTATTTTGAAAATCTGGACTCAATTTCAATTTTGCTTCAACCATCATTAGAGAGGAGTTCTCAAGTTTTTTTCGCAAATTAAAAGTTTATTCGAAACTTCTATTTTTGTGATTATTTCAGGTGTACGGGTCCGATTATTTTTGTTTAAAATGAGTTTAAATTCGAAAATTTTTAATAAACATTGATTTTTTATTCAAACCTACTACAATAAGGACAAGTACACTTCAGTTCTGACATTTCCTCTTTTTTTCTTGACAATTTGGGTTTAATTTCATTTTTTTTTCAAACTGAAAATGCATACATTTTTGACTTTTTACACAAATTTTGATTTTAATTTGATAAATTTTCAGAAATGTTTACATTCTATTTTTATAGCGACTTGGGTCTCGTAAAAAATTTAATAGGAGTACGGCAGAATCGACTTTGATGGTTTGAAAATTAATTTTTATTGGATTAGTTCTTTAGTTAAAAAGAAGAGTACAATAACAACTTTATTAACAGCAGTTTTAAGTGAGATAATAAAAATTTACAACTAATTTAGATAAATAAAATAATTTATTATCAATATTTCTGTCAGATATATACACAGAAGGAGTCATTTTGTATAAATCCTAATTTTCTCGTGCTCCTATCTTACAACTAAGCTTAATCAGACAGATTATTTTATTTAAACTATTTACAAATCACTATTTTTTCTAAATCTGTTGACTTAGATAAGATCACACCCGTTTTGTCATCACTATTTCTTTTTTTGAATTCATTAATTATTTTGAGCAATGTAAAGAACAAACGAAGATGCAGATATATTCACATGTTCCGCATTGGCGAATTAATAAGGGTAACGGTCCGTTTATTAGGACTTTTTTTTATTTCATCTCCAGAATCAACTTCGTTCTCATCGCTTTCGCTAAAAAAAAAAATTAAAATCATAAACATTTCTCACTTCACGCGACGCGTTATTCACAATTGTTAATTTTATAGATTTATTTATAGATTTATTTAAATACGTTTAATTTGTTAGTGCTATTTATTTAGTTTAATAAAATTACACCTACCCGTAGTAATTATGTTTAGCTAAAAATAAAGATTTCGGACAGTCTTTCATATATGGCCAACATTCCGCGGGTCCTCCAAGTTTTCCCTTTCCCGCATTTTCCGCTTCTACATATTCCGTCAGCAATTCAGCGAACGAAGACTTGCTTGCTCTAAAAAAACACAATTAACATACGTAATTGGCGTAATAAAACCCGCCAACATTCACCTAATTAACTTGAAAACATTATTGCGATACTTTAATGCACTCACGTAAGAAACAACTTTAACATTTCCCCGAGCAATCCGAAGTTCTTCAGAGGATGAGCGTGCACTTCGCATATCGCCCTCAGCAAGCAAGCCCTACCGTTCATACCGAAGTTTTCCAGGAATTCTTCTACTAAAACGTAGAGCAGAGCCCTTTCACCCCCGTGAAAAGCGTTCTCGTGTTTTTCTGGAATTTTTGGCGAGCCATCATCGGACCTTCTACCTCGTCGATGATCGATAAATTTCGATACGTAATCCGCCAGTAAACCTCCAGCCGCTCTTCCCATCGATCTAGCCAGAATAGGTGGCAATACGCCGTAAGGGTTCTCGTTGTCCGTCAATCCTAATTTGTTGAAATCGACTAAAAATCTTCGATAAGTTGATGTGTAGTTGAAATTTCGATTTACCGTACTAGTAAAAGGTAAACTGATCGTCATGTTTGAGAAAAAGCCATCTGGTGGGTATCTAACGAAGGGCATCGATAAGGAGGGCGCTATAACTAGGGTGGTACCGGGTGGAAGAGCGAGTCGACCGTCTTGAGTGACCCAGAGTATGCGTTTTTGTCTGGAATGTGATTGTTCGGTTTGAAATGTTGGCGCTAAAAGGGCCATTAAAAAGACCGTTTCCATTAAAATGGTCGATATCGATCCTCGTCCTTTGGCGTCGTCTTTAACCCGGGGTCGGTCTTTCATTCTGTAACAGGATCGAGCTTGAGACACTTTTGTCAATTGTGAAACCTCTAATACTTAAAAACGAACAAAGATTAAGCTGGAAAAGGAAAAGAGTCGAAAGTTTTTTAATTACGTATTCCATTTTTTTGTTGTCTACATACATATAAGGACGTGTTTGTCATATTGCTAAAAAACTTTCTTTCGGTTAAAGCTATTATATGCAAGATATGTTGCATGATGTCCAACTATTTATTTTTTTCAATTAGCCCGAATACACCGCTAGAATTTTAATAAGTGCCTGCATGCAAAATGGACCCTTTACCTTGTATAGTATAGGTGGATTTAAATTTTTGGATGAAAAGGTGTTGGACTCTTTAGAATAGTCACTATCCTTTAAAGTTTTATAGAACCTTCATTCGCTTGTTACCAAAGTTTTAGAAAGAATTTTAGCAATTTGTATTCTTTAAAGAATATATTAATTTCCTTTTCTTAATTGAAATTTTAGGATTCGTTTATTACATTGTTGAAGCGGAAACTTCTTAAAGCGCGCTGAACGACTTTAGGAGTAAACTTATGGTTTTGTGTTACCATCACGCGTCGCCTTCACGCGTGATCAACATGTTCTACTATTAACATTAGAGTATGGGTTCGAACTACTCTACATAGACACTGTTATTTCCTGGATTTAAGTTTTCACTTCTGCCGGCTGTCTTCAAGATTCCACAATTTTTTTTGTGGATAAAAGCAAATAATTTCTCTCATAGGGGAGGATATGATAATTGGCCTAGTCTCTGATGACGTATTTGGAGTTGTTAGATATAAAACTAAATGGTATTAGAATTCATCCAGCATAACGTCTATATCGAGTCGTAATATTTTATATGGTAATGGAGAGCAATTGTCGCATTGGGTAACACAATTTTTTATTGCTTGCTTTGCATACGTAATTTACCATCGCGAATCAACCTGACCGACTGACATCCGAGTCGATCGAATAAAAAACCAAAACGCATACGAACTGATAATTGTAAAGAAAAAAATATGCAACCAGCTTAATAATATCTTGTATGCTTTAGTAAGGTGATACCGTTAAAGTGGTCGACAGTATTTTGCACTTTCTTATTAAAGACGATTCGCGATACATTCAAGCAATTGATTTAACTTTAAAATACGCAATATTTTTTATTGCGTACAACATTTGAAATATAAATTGTGGTCAAATGTTCTCAAACATTTTTGTTCAATTCCTATTTATTTAGTAAGTTTGCATGAAAACATAATTTATGTAAAACTCAAACATATTAAGTTATTACCTAAGATTGTTATGCCGATGTTGTGATAATATCAATTGAGTACGAACCGCATTTTAATAGGTAACATTTTCTTTATAAGAAATCTTTAAATACCAAATAAATGAATGAATTAATCTAATCAGTGTTAAAATATTACCGAAATCACAAAAAAAGTAACCGAAGACCTACAGTTAAGGCATTAAGAAACTGACAATGTACGCAACTAATTAATCGTAATAATAAATAAATAACAATAATAAATAGGCAATTGTTTTCTAAATTTTTATTCTACTTGTTGAATGCTTATTGCAATATTACAAGGCGCCTAATGTTAATGTTATCTTAGCTACGCTCTAAATGGTCGATATATTTGTTGAATTCTTGTGGAAATAATGGTTCGAGATTGTATTTAATTTTGCGTAATAGATACCGCTCGGTATTTCCAAAAGATGACAAACGAAAAATTAAGAAAACTGGTATAATTTGCAAAGCGCGCTAGTATTGCACACATTAATTAATTTCGAGACGACTCTTGCAATTCATTAAATAAGAAAGCACACTCAATTTCACCAGATTGACATACTGCTTCGGGATAAAGTTATGTTAATAACGTCAAATATAACTAAAAAGCACTCAAAGGGAAAATCTTCAGCGAATTAGACAAAAAGTCAAAAAGAGTTTGACGATATGGATGAAATATTAAAAGCTGACACAATATGGCTGTTTTAAAATAAACAAACTGATTTAACAATTTAATTATTTAAAGGCAAATATGGATGTTTATAAATAACAACAGCACTAATTATTAAACTAGGTACCGAATTAATCCAACCGTACATCCTTGTTTAAAATAAAACCAAAAAAAATATAATATTTACGCTGTAAATATATGTATAAAAAAAAATCTTACTTTTCTGGCAAATATCCGATTCGAATAGTAGACGATCGAACACTTGACCACTTAACCGTCAACGTCCAACGAAAAAAGATTAATTTTCGTCGACTTGCCTAACATTGCATCGCACCTAAATTTAATATCAACAAAGCTGCCGTTAAATCAGCTATCATCGTCAATAAACCAATTAATTAGCGGCGATTAATTGCCGGACCTTGCTCGTTCGCACTCACCGCGCACACCAGAAGTAAGAGTGTAATGAGCAATATTTGCGATAACCAGCTGGTTCACTATCTTCTTCTGAGTCCGAAACAGTATCCACCCCAGAGTGACCTAGTGGTTAACGTAACCCATGCAGCATTGAACTCGGACGTTTGTGGATCATTGGGTCAGCCCAGGAATTGGGCTAATATCCGCAAGATCGCCCTGCATGTAAGGAATACGTACGCACCGCGAATTCGGTACCGTTATTTTTATTACGTGCTTTTTTTTCTTAATCGCGTTTTTATCAACAAAGATGTGTAGCAGGTTTTCTCGCAATTTAAATCCACTTTTCTCGCGGGCACATTTCGTGTTGTGTAAGATTTTACGTAATTTATTAAACAAGGAATTTGTTTAATAAAAAAATATGCTCAACTACTTTCATGTATAACGATGTTTAATTAGCTAATTACTCGTAATCTCGCGAATAATCTCACAGGTGAACTGATTTAACTTTAGTTTTTTTATTTTGTACTTTAACAGTTTACTTATAAATGTTTCAAATAAATTAATATCCATCGTTGCTTTAGGAACAGTAAATAAAGTAGTAGGTGTAAGTAAAAATTCAAATTTGTGGTTTTTCAAGAGAACTTCCAGAAATTATCCAGTCAACACACTGCATGGGCGCAGGGGCGGCCTTAGCCATTGCGATGCTCCGGGCGGATAGATCTTTAAGAGGCCCTCGTCTTTGTGGAATTAGTTTTAACCTTAGACGTAGTCAGAATAGGGCAGGGTAGGGCGCTTGCCATTGCGCTTTGTCCATTCGACAAAAGTCGTCCTTCTTTAAACTATTGATATTTTCTCGAAATTTCGACTTATTTCACGAAATTCGTCTTTTTTCATAAATTTCTTTGGAAATTTCAAATGTATTCCTAAAATTCGATTTATTTTATCAGAATCCAACTTAACTAAAAATTTCGAATTTTTATGTCAAAACTCATCGTTTTATTTTTCGAAATTCTATCATTTCTCAAAATTAGTTTTTTCCGAAAATTTCGACTTCTCTTTAAACTTTGATTTTCTGAAAATTTCGACTTTTTTTATCAAGATTTACCCTTTTGCTTAAAACTTGATCGATTTTTTGATAACAATATTTATCTGGAAATTTTTATAATGACTTTTTTAGAAATTTTGTATAAAAAGACAAAAACTCCGAGAAAATTTCCCCTGGAATGGAGAAATACAACTTGTTTCTCAAAATTTCGACGATTATTTCAATATTGGACGTTTGTCTCACTAAGAGTAGGGCAGAACTGCTTCTGATTCAAGCGCTCAAAAGAAAAATCTAGAAATTATCGACAAAATTTGACTCTCTCTGAAGAATTTCGAGTGTTTACTAAATTTTGACTTTTTTCCCAAAATTTCGATCTTTTTTTTTTGTTTTTCAAGGCAAAAAAATCGAAATTTACAAAAAAAAAACAAATTTAGACAAATCGAAACTTTGATATTTTTCTCAAAATTCGTCTTTTTTTGCAAATTTAAAATTATCCTGAAATCCCATCCTGTATGTTCAGGGAAAACTGAATATTTTTCCTGGAAATTCGGATCTTTTTTAAAATTTTGACTTTTTTTTCAAGACTCGTTTTTTCCACAAACGGACGGCTATTCTCAAAGTTGCACTTTTTCTTTAAGTTTAAATTTTTTTTGGAAAATTTGGATCTTTGATGTTTCATTTGGTAGTTTTTCTAGAAATGTCGACTGCTTTTCAGAGATTTCGTTTTTTTAATTTCTTTATTTTTATTAACATCGGATTTTTCTGAAGATTTTGATCATTTGGAATTTGATTTTTCAGAACTTTTAATAGATTTCTTAAAATTTGCCTTTTTCCCGATATTTTTATATTAAAATTCGATATTCAACTTTGCTAGAAATTTTGAATTTCCCTTAAAATTAGTTTAATTTCGTCATTTCAGAAATTTCGACTTTATTCTCAAAATTCCACTTTTTGGGCTCTTCTTTCGGAAATCATCTTTTCTATCAAAATTAGGCCACTTTTCTGAATCTTTGTCTTTTCTTTAAATTTTGACTCTTTTCAATTTGACTAGAAATTTCAGCTTCATATTTCGCCTTATTTTCGAAATATTGACTTTAATTTCAAAATGCCATGTTTTAGTTTCTGGAACTTTCTGGACTTTTTCCTCGAAATTGGCTTTTCCTTTAAATTTCAGTTCTCTCGAAATACGTCTGTTTTCTCTAAATTAGGTCGGCATATTATCAAAAATAAAAAATGTTGCAAAAAATATTTTTGGGTAATTTCGAGAAAAAGATTTCTTGTACATTCAATTTCTTTATTGAAATTTAAATATTATGTCAAAATTAGAATAAAAAAGTAAACATTTCGAGAAAAGCGTTTTTGGAAATTGCAAATTTTTTCACATCATTTGGTCTTTGGAAATATTTTGGCATATTTAGAAATTTCGAATTCTTCTGAAAGGTAGGGTTTTTATTTAATTTCGGTTTTCTAAAAAATCCTTTCCCAAAATAGGGTTTTTTTCAAAAAAATTGGTCACTTTGGAAATTACGACTTTATTCTACATTTTTCTCTCAAAATTTAACTTTCATTTTTTTAATATTCGTTTTTTTCTGATTTTTTTTCAAATTTAAGTTTCCAAAAAGTTCATGTTTCTCAAAAGTTGTATTATTCTGGAAATTTTGACTCATACTGGAAATAGGGATGTTTTATGCTTTTGAAAATTTCCGTTTACAATGAAAAATTTTTCTCAAAGTTCCAACTTTTTTTGAAAATTACCTCTTTTTTTCACAAAATTCCACCTTTAAAAATATAATTTTTTCGAATTTTCAACAATTTTTGAGATTTTTCGAAAGGTCAGAATTTTATTTTAAACACGAATTTCTAAACATTCCAACTTTATCCCAAAATTCGTTTTTCCTCGTCTCTTTCAAAATTAAAATTCCTCTTGAAAATGTTCACTTTTCTTTAAGAGATTTCAACTTTTTCCTCGACATTTTGACTGTATTTTTTACAATCGTTATTTTTTGAAATCTTCGAAATTTGGATAGTTTTTAAAGTTTTCCGAAAGGATCGGTTTTTATTTTAGATTCAATTTTCTGACTGTTTTCGCAAAGTCGACTCTATTTCCAAATTTCTAAGTTAATCTGAAAATTCAGTTCATGTAGATAAATGTAAATATACATATACTCGGAACGTTTTCCGATTTTCTTTTTTTATCAATTTTTCAAAATGATTCTTGCCCCTCTCTGAACTGAATTTCTTATGAATTTATGAATTTCAATGACGATGCTTGACTAGAAATGCAAAGTCATAAATAAATATATTTGAACTTTTAAAATTGTTTACTGGTTCTAAGAAAAATTAATAAACAGAAAGATTTTTTTTTGGTGGAACGGACCGGTCCTTGGGTATCTTCAAAAAATTCCTTCTTGGCTTCAGGGGACAAGTTTTGTCCTTCAATTTTAAAACAGAAAGATAACAAACTATTAATCATGATAAATAAGGTGCGTTAATGTCTTAAAAGAATCAGGGATTTAGAAATGATGACGACTGCTCTAATATAAAAGCATAATCCGACGACAGTTGACAGCTGAAATAAAACACGGGAATTCTCCGAATCGTAAACACGAAGAAAATAGAGTACCAATCAGATTTTTTTAGCCCTTGCAGTTGACAGCACCAGTGGCACTGGTACGAAATTTCGTCAATGTGAAAGAGAAGGAAAGGAACATTCATTGGAGCGAATGAGACAGATATCAGCGCGATAACTACCACGCAAGGGAGCAGCGAGTCCAGTTTTATAATGCGCGGTTAAAGCTCGAAATTCAAATGAACATTAGAATTCGTGCTATTGCGCGAATGCGCGAGGCCCCCTACAAGAGCGAGGTCCCGGGCGGTTGCCCTGCTTGCCACCCCCAAAGGCCGCCCCTGCATGGGGATAAATTCCTCTCTATAAGAGCGCCTCTTCTTAGATTCAAAAAAGAGCAATTCATCAGAATCAGGCTAATCACTAATCGATGATGAAACTTTGAAAGAGTCTTTCCAGGCACTGGAACACAAGCAAATAATTTGTGATTTGCCTCTTTTCTAAGAGTAGGTATTTACACTGAAGATGTTAGCCAAATTTTGATCATCCGAGAGTAACATACACATAAGTTCAAAAACTTCCATTTATGGAGACTTTTTTTGGTTCTGGAATTCGAACATTGCAACTTGGTCGTATTTAAAACGTCAGTTCATCGCCATCTATATTTATTTCCACCTTCTATTCCCTGTGGCATAATAGTGCGAATGAATTGTACTTAAGCGAAAAGGGCTGAACATTTTTTTAAATAAAATTTCATTTTCTTTGCCTCGTATCTTGAATCTTGCTAAATTATCAATAAAACAATTTAAAATCGAATGTGCTGGTTGTGGGTTAAACTTACATCCAAAGCAGAGACTACTTACATCCCTAAATGGTATACGGGTCACATCGAATGCGAGCGCTAGTGACCAAGCGTCTAGGAAAGACCGGTTAAAAAGTCATTCTTATAACGGACAAAAACCTGACGATTTACAACTTTTCGAGAGGATGCGTCAAGAGTTGTGACACTGATGCAGAATCTTTATGCAAAACTACGAGGAATCCGCGGCATCTCGGCGTATCCTGAAGCGATACGGTCGTTTAAAAGTCCATAAAAGTGCAAAGTAGATCGTAAGTGTGTACGTCGAGTCAAATTATTCAATAACTAGCGACCTGCTCCGGCTAAGCCGGGGTGGACGATGTCGTTCTGTGTATTTTTATTCAGAATAACTTCAATCTTTCTGACTATGCTACATTTTTTGTATAACTTCATCTTGAGTTCAAACTATGTTGATTTTCCGCATTCGTTAATTTCTAAAAGCTAACATACATTTGAGGTAAATTACACCTATAAATAATTTTATTTTAAAACAAATCTTCTACCTAATTTACTTTTATGTTACCAAAGTAATTACCATTAATGTGCAATAAGCATTTTAATTTACGTACAGTTTATGACAATTGACATTCAAGAAACCCAATTTATAAAATCAGAAGCAGAAGCACGGAGGAAACAGGCCAGGGTTCGATTTACAATTTGACAATCTGACACGTTTTATTTTTCAGGCAGTGCCATCTGCAGTACATCGTTCGAAATAAACAAATCTATAAAGAAGCCGTCATTTCTGAAATCAAACTCATAAAATTTACTACCTGTGACCAATAGAAATATAAAAATTGAACCAAAATTGATTTTTAAAACCTAGTTTTTGGCTTTTAAAAGAAAATTGAAATTTTTTTAATACTAAAATAAATTCTTCATTTTGGACTCTTATTGATCGGAAACATTATCATTATTAATTTTATTTACCATTTCTGCTATCCAGTTTGGGTAGCAGAAATGTTAAATAACATTAATAATGATTAAATTAAATATCTCTTTGCATCTCTCTCTCGGCTTGATTTTTTTAAATCAACCAAATACTTGTTAAGTTCATTCAATTCTATCATTCTTTATAGTTTTATGATTTTCTAATTTGATTTGGTCTTGATTTGATTGGTCCTTGGTTATCTTCGGATTTGTATTTCAATTATTTTTTTTGAATAAAAACTTCTTTAGGCTCGTTTAACGACTTCGGATAGAGATTAACCTATCGTTTCGTGTTACCATCACGCTAATTTCGTAACCAACATGATCTACTGTTAACATTAGATAACCGAAATAAAATACAAAATACTGCATATTCTACTGAACATTAGATTATATTAGTTTATTTCATTATCAATAATAAATATTAGATTCGTTTCCATATGATACAAGCATCCAAACTATAAATATAAACAGGTAGATCAGTTTGACAGAATTTATTTTCAAATATTTCCAATACTGACTGACTTGTTTATTAGGGTGGGTTCGAACTACAATACAAATTTCCTTATTTCAAGTTCTCACTTCCGTCAGCAGTCTCTAAGACTGTCTACTTTTTTATTAGATCACCTAAATGGTTTTAGCATTTTGGATAAAGCTGAATTTCCTGTGTGTCGAAAAGTTCTCATTCGACTGTCTTGAAAATAAGAATGTAATCTTGATTTAGTTATATATCTTTTTGTAATCATGAAATTTACAAAAATTTGATACGATCCTTTGTAGAAAACTTAATACTTAATTATTTAATTTTAATAATACATTTGTTTTATTTCATTATTTCAATTAAAACATTTTGATAATAAATAATATTTATTTTCTAAATGGCATACAATAAATTAATAAAAATAACAAATAATGATAACATAATGTTTGTCCTTCCTTTAGAATATAAAATCTTTTTTATATCCCAAAGTTCTACCGATAAATTCGACATTTTGCGTTGTTGGCAAGAAAGCACAACGTCTCATCCGTTAATGACAACTATTTTCGTTTACTCATCTAATAAGCTTTCACTTCGACCGGGCAGTCTTGGCCATGTGTTATTTTTTTTGTTAGTGTTTTAAAAAAACCCTTACGAAAAAAATGATAAACAATTTAGGAGAAATTATCGAACTAAATTAGATTGTTGTCGAAACTTGACATTTTTGAACAAACATAAAGAAATAAAAGGAAAACGAATTTAAAAAGTATACACTAATTAAGAAAAAAAAAAAAGCTTAAAACTGAAATTCCATCAAAAAGTAACAATATCCTAAAATATTCTTAATGTACGAGCTTTGGAATCGGTCGTAATTATATCTAATTCGTTCGACACGCAAATGCCGGAAACCCATTTGAAACCGTTGGCGTGGCCGCCGAAAATTTTCACGAGACTTCCTTCGGGAGAAAATACTTGAATCCTGGCGTTGCCGGCATCACCCACCAGTACGAACCCGAGAGGATCCACGGCGACCACTTCTGGCGATCTGAATTGTCCCCTGTTACTCCCGAAGGATCCGAGCTCCTTAGCGAGCTCGCCTTTTAAAGTGAAAAATTTAATACGATTATTACCCGAATCGGCCACTATCAGATTATTTCCTCTTACGGCCAGACCGGTGGGAAAATCGAGAATACCCTTGCCGTTGAATATACCGATGGTGGAAATGTGTTCCGCCGTTTGAGGATTAAATACGACGATTCTGTCGTTTCCGGAGTCGCAAATGTAAAGTTCGTCGTTAGGACCGACCGCTATACCGTCCGGATGTTTCAGTTTTCCCTTTCCGTTGCCCTTGCTACCGAACGAGCGAAGATACTCGTCGAATTTAGAGAAAACGTGTATGCAATGCTTCCATTTGTCCGAAACGTATATCTCTTGATATTTGGAAGAGAAGGCGATACTTTGAGGATAGTGCATCTCGCTATGGGATAATCTGCCTAAAACTTTGAATTTATCCCGACTGATTACGAGCACTTCGCGATTGTCCGTGGTGGCGACGTAGAGCTTGCCAAAGTCCCAGGAGGGTATCGAAACGTTAGCCGGTCTGGGGCATTTCTCCCATATCAACTTGGGTCGAAAGACTTTCGATTTGTAATGCTTCTCCATGGCGTCGACGTTTTCGTAAGGATTTCGAGACGCTTTGAATTTGCTATCGAAGTCTCCCAGTTCTTGGTAGATACCTTCGTTATCTTGTTCCACTTTAAACGTCTGAGGATCGAAGACGACGCGACAATCCCCGAAGCGAAGAACTTCCTCTAAAACGGCCGAAGTCCGCTTATGATAAGTCATATATTGCGATACCTAAAAAATAACATTTTATTTTCTATTCTCTAATTATATTCCTTTCTGCGTTGTAACGGGCGTTCCGTCGCGCCCGCCGTTCGTATTAATTATCCACGGTCAAAATCAGTGTAGACAAGATTGTATCGTTTCGAGAAACTACTGAAAGAGTTCGATGTTTCGCTTGGCATCATAAGGAATTTATTCGGGAACAAGGGAAATCATATTCATAAAGAAGAATACGGTAAGTCGGGATGTGGACCCTACTAGAGACGAAACTCTTCCGAAGTAGCGCAAACAATGATGAAGAACAAGAAACACGGTAACGCAGTAGATTAGTCAGTCACACGACAAATGACGCTACCTTACTGAAATAATTAAATAAAAACCGAGACATGAGAGCAGAACTTAATGTGTCAACCGAAATAAAATTGGCATAACAGGGCGAAAAGTTTCACCTACTCACGCTTTACCTCTGATGATACTGTCGTTCCCGAACACGAATTAAAAGTCGAGCGCTCTCTCGGTAATTCCTCGACTTGGCCACCACTCCCGATTTAATACATCTTTTTTTTTTTAATTATTGTTCTCCAATTGGCAATTTCTTTAGTAAAGTAGAAAGAAATAGCATAAAAAGCGCAAGAGATGACTAAGAACCTAATTAAAAGGAATCGTCTTACCTTATTAATCCCGTCCAGAGCATCGGTGGACATTTTATCTTTCAATTCGTCAATTTTTTTATTGATCGAATCGAAGACAACTTGATTCTGCTCTTTCATATTGTTAAGAGCTTTTAGGGCGTTTTTCCCCTTCGTGCGAATCTTGGTTATTTCATCGTCGACCGCTTCCTTAATTCTATCATTTAAACGATCGCATCTGCTGTCGAAAAGATCCAGTCTGTGGAGTAGCGGTTGAGTGCAGTCTTCCAGTTTGACGACGAGATTTTTCAAATTGTCGTTCAATTCGGAAAGATGCTCGGACCAACAGATGTTGCAAAAAATCTAAAAATTGCGCAGTTCGGAGCGGTCGCGAATTCCGGAAACGTCGTTATTTACCTGCAGACAATGTTGACACGCTTGTTTCTTTTCCTCTATCACCGTTTGGCACTTTACGCATTTGTATCCGCATGACGTTTTCGTGGAGTTCGTCGGTGAAGCTTCCGAGTCCTCATCGACCACGTTCAAAATGGAGTCGATGTATCTGTTTCTGGGCAAAACTCGTAAATCTTCGTCTTTTTTAATACCTGTATCGGTATGACACAGCGGGCACGTTAATCTTATATCTGGACGTTTTTCGGATTCGCTCGAGTTTTTTGCAAATATTTTACAACTTTTCTCTCTGAACAGCTCTTGCAGGCACAAGTAACAGAACGTATGCTGACAAGGTAGCATCCGCGGTTGTTCTAACTTTTTGAAGCATATTCCGCATTTTAGCAATTCCTCGAGAGCTGGCACGGATTTTTGCCTGCAACAATTTTTGACACTACTCACATAAACATCGATCGTAAAATAACAATAATTATTATCACTGAAGGACATTTTTTTAAACTTTCATACACCTAAAGTTTAAACTTGAACGGTATCAAAATTATTTGTTATAAAGTTACATACCTAGTGAATTTTTTTGGTTGTTTACGCTGCTCATAAGCGCTCTGGTGTCTTGAGAGCGGTTTCAGTTGTAACTCTTCCGACATTTCACTCGACGTCGAAGTAAAAAATTGTAAATTTTATGCAGTAAATGTTTTTCTCAATACTTAGAAATAATACCAATCGTCTAATCATCTACTATCGGCCGATCTGTTTTAAAAATTACTGATAAACGCAATCTTCTATTATCTGCATCAAATAATCCATTTCGTTTTAATTTACAATAAAGTGTGTCTCATCGAGTCGAGCGAGTGCTTTATCTCTAGAAACTTGAACGAGTTGTTACAGTTTAAAAATTTATACTAAAAAACTGAAATACAAATCTTGTCCCCTGAAACCAAAAAAGATTAAAAAACACAACGCGTTTCGATAGCCAAGTCATCATCTTCTGTACTTTATTGTATAATATTATAAAGAGAGAACTTTTGATCGATTGAAAAACTTAATCATAACTACTGACAATTTATAATAAACAATTTGAGATGAATTTTTGGAATTTAAGGAAAAAAATCGAAATTTCGGCACCAAAGTAAAAATTTTCGGTAACCGAATTATGCATAAACCGGAATAATTGAAATTTTTTTCAAAATTTAAAGAGTTATTTTTTTTCTGAAAATCTCGACTTCAAATTTCATTTTTAACTAAGATTTCACCACTTTTACGAAATTTTGGTCTTTTAATTCCGACGTGTTTCCTAATATATCGAGCTTAGACTCTCAACATTTACTCTTTTTATTTCTAAATGTTTATCTTAAAATTTTGAATTGCAACTTCGATAATTAACCTCTTATTTTATTTATTATCATTTTTTTTTTTCAATATGAACATAGATCATAGGTCCACGTTCATAACTAAAAACTAAATAAATATTGAAGAATTCCACGCAGACCGAGTTAAACATGTCAATTAATTGATCGTAGGTAACGTGTGTAAAAAAAAGGGTTTTAAAATAAAAACTATATCTCTATTTTTCTGTTTATTTTTCACAAAATGTTAAACTTGTATTCGTAAATAAAAATATTTACATGCAATATACTTTATATAAAATAACTCGTCATTTTCGTTTTTTCTGAGGAGGTCTCAAGCGATGAGGTATGCTGGCCGATGAAGCTTTAGGTACTGAAAACCAAACACCACATTGGCATTTCCAGCTAAAGGTAACCCCATATACTTATTAATAAGTATATGGATAATCCCCTCTCTGGTGGCAACAATTAGAACTAGTGCAAGTAGGTCGCAAGCTTGTTTACATTTTAATATAGCGTTTGCTTTGTGAATGTAGCCATAACAAGCGTTCAATTTTCGGTTAGTTGATGCTACAATCAGAAGTTAATGGTTTGATTAGTTTGTATCTAAGTACCTAAAGTAGTTGTTGATATTTGTTTACACCTACCTATATTTATAGACTTTTTAAATTTAAATAGTTATTCATTATTGCAAAATATAGAATTTACTTCAAATCAAATAAAAAGCAAATCAAAGAGACTTTTGGCATTGTTTATGGCTGCATTCGACAAAAATATACAAGAGAAAATATTTAGAAGGCTCTTGCTAACATTCTTTGTTCTTGAAACTAAAAAACGTGATATTTCATATACAGTGCTATTATTTCTCTTCGGTAACATTTCTATTGTTGAGACAGTTAATGACATATTTTACTAAATGTTATCAATTTTAAATATAGTTTTACAGCCAGCTATTCCATTTCTCCTCAAGAAGGACATTAGAAGTATTCCAGAATGTACTTCAATTCTAGTTTAAACAGCAACATGTCTATGCTGCTGAATCAAAATGGTAAGGGTAACCAAATTTTAAAATTCATCACTGAAATGAATCCTTTTTGACCGATTACGGTGCTAAAAAGCGAACCCTGGTCCAGTCATATCAGTCACTTGTCAAAATATTGTAGACTTTTTAATGTTTATTGTGGCATTTATTGTTAATACAGTTTATTAGTGGTGGTTATCACTTTTATCAGTAAGATATGGGGGGCTAAAGCATCAGATAAACAATTATTGAAAGTACTAATTTAATTCAGTAATTAGGAATAGGTGGATGCTATCATGAAAGAATTTCATTCGATGTAATGTGCAATTCAAACCTTATTAGTTTATTTTAAATTTTCTCCATTTTCTTCTCTTACACACCAATAATAAACATGACTTCCATTCAGAAGCCTTTCCCCTAAAAATATTTTCAATCTTTAGCTGACCATCAAAATTAACCAGTGTTAAGTATTACTACGCCTTCTAAGAAATTATTTAGTTCTTTTCAAATATCTTACGAATTCAAGAAATTTTACCTTATCTTCTAACCTATTCGTCACTTACAACTTTTAGAATGTTAAACTGTTCTAGTAAATTAAAATAATATTCCTGAGGATTGAGGCTATAATGATAAATTTACCTTTTAACAATTATTCCATACAGAAGTTGAGCTGTAAAAACAAGATTAAGATGCTTATGCACTGCAATCTATCTCGCCCCTATTCCAAAACATAAAAGCTTTTTCCCCGAATCCACTATAATTTGTATAAATAGTCTGCTTGTTTTAATTACCTTAGTTATTGTCCTCTTAATATACATATAATTATTTGAAAATTATAAAAACTGCTTGGCAAAATAAGAAAATATCTAATTTTTTGTCTAATTTTTACATACATACTTTGACTATACATATAAATGGACGGAGCATTCAATGTGTTAGAAGAGTATTAACTTGGGCCGGTAATTGTGGAATAAGGATGAACTCTGAAAAAGGGCAAGCTAGAAAGAGTACGTTTTGCCATCGGGTTCGATGTAATGGTCATGTCCAGAACTAACCAATCACGTTCATAATATTAAATTTGTCGTCGTTTTTGTCGCTTAAATGTCATTTGTGTCGAATGGCGTTTGTTTACCTTTTTATGCGTTCTACTTTTAATAAAAGTTTCTTGTTTTGTTTAGTTACAGTTAATCAATTTAGATAATTTATTAGGTTTAAATGATTTCGGGAAAGTGGGAAGTTTGCTAGTAATAAGTATTTCGTCCTGTTGGTGTCTTAATAATGAGGTTGATCTTACCCAGATTCCTGACTTTTAGGTTAATATGTTCCGCCGAAATTCCTTAGGGAAAAAAGGCGTTTCAACATTTTATTTATGAGAATACAAAAGGTTAGCTATTCATCTTCATAAAATAGAAAGTTATTTATGATTTTTTTTTAGAAAAACGATTTTAATAAAGATGCAAATACAAACATAATCAGCCACATTCCTTATCGAAGGAGAGGCTTTAGGAGATAGTAAAATTATTTTCAGTATTTGGGACCTTGGGACAATGTTCAGTTTTTTAATGTCTACAACTTAATAACCAGATGTCCTATTCTGCATTCCATTTCGAGGTTCTTTTAGGTATAACTAAAAACCCAAGAATTATCACCTTAAATGTACCATCTTTGCCCTCGAATGTAAGGGTGCATTTCTTGAAATTACGACATGGTAAATGTAAAATTCATTTCTGATTGTAAGTTTTTTTTAGTAATATATTATTTTTTCTATATTTCTGATTTATTTCAATTTAAAAAAAATTAGTTTTTATCTTTCACTATATTTGTACATCATTAATACTTTTGTAATATTTTACAGATCAGTTTATTTAAATAGTCATAAAAATAGTTTATGCAGCGGTTAAACATTTATGTTAGATCTGAAAATAATGGATGTACAAATATTTTTCGGACATTTTTTGTTAATAAAGATTACTTCCATTTTGTCGTTAATATGAAACATACTTTAAGAGATTTAGCGTTAGTGTCGACAATATCATACTTTCAAGCATGCGCAAATGGTCGATCCCGATGGCACGTCGATTGTCTGTCTCTATTTTCCCGGCCCTTATTTTGGACCGAATGCTCCATCCATTTATTTATATTATCTAAGCATACATATTATAGCCTTAAAGATAGGTTATAAGCAAGCGACCTACTTGCGATCAGCTGATAGTTGGCGCGAACTTTTAATTTGAATCGCCAATAGTGTCAGATCTATGGTTATAAGCAAGCGACCTACTTGCGATCAGCTGATAGTTGGCGCGAACTTTTAATTTGAATCCCCAATACTAATCGAAAAACTCGTATATGTAAAAAACTTACAGGCATTCCATGGAATATATCTGACGTTTTCGTTTAATTGAATGAAGTTTCTTCTGTCCGCATTGGTCTTCAAAATAGACGTTGAAACGGCTTTTTGTAACGGTGGTGGATAATTTTGCGGAAGATCTGAAACGAACATTCACATTAATGCAACATAATGAAAATTTCATTTTAGAAAATTTCGTGTAAAACGAAATTTTTATAAAAACGACAAAACTTACTTTTGTGTTTGTCTGCCAAATTAACCCAATTTCTAGTACCATTAGCTAACTTTTCCTGTTCGAATCTTTTTATAAATGCCCTAGTTTGGGCGGAAATGATTTTATTATCTAATATTTCTACAAAAAAACGATAATTTTAAATTCTACGGTAAAACACAAATATAAGTATTTTACCTATCGCATATGAATCGGCAATTATAGATTCTCTATATCTATGTATTTTGCAGATAGGATTATTTATAAAAGATGCCTCTTTCAAATAGAACCAACCTCGTACAGTATCACAAATATCTTTTATGTTATCTAGTTTGTTTCCTTCGGCATTTAGCTTACGAATATGTTTAAGTGTGCTTAAATAACCAATCGTGGTAATTCTATTACACGATATATCCAATATTAACAAAGATTTCTAAAAAATAAAATTAAATTCAATTTAGATTAACTTAGTAGGTAAAATCGACATTTTTAACGACGGCTCGTTGGTCTAGGGGTATGATTTCCGCTTAGGGTGCGGGAGGTCCCGGGTTCAAATCCCGGACGAGCCCAAAATTTTTTATCCGTAACTTTTCAAGTATGAACCACTGTGTGTGTATGTGTGTGTGTTGCGTGCGAGTGTTGTGTACCAAAAAGCTTTTTCCTATGTAATGTGTGTGCCGAAATCATTATTGTCACGTTTACGTATGTTCCTTACTAGATCGTAGACAGGTGAACAAACGTAACCTTAACAAAATATTTTAATGATTTGATGTTACAGGGAAGAAAAATCTTTTATTGTTGAATCCTATTTTGAAAAAGCCCAAAAAGGCAATCGTATACGGACCGCTTCTATTCCTGATAGTGCTGCAGAATTTTTATATCAAAATTAAAAGCTAATTTGGTAAGTAAAGTAAGAATTAAAGACGCACGAGTGAGTACGCATCGTCCGATTACAAGTACAAATACTCGTTTGACAAGTACAACGATGCCGATTATGATTATCGTCAGGGCCGTGCGGTAAATTTTCTCAGTGATGCAACTAGGGATGTTTCAAGACGAGTAAATACGAGTATATACTCGATACTTTTATTTCGATACCAAATAATTTTAGCATCGATTCATTTTTGCGATACCTACTCGGTATCGAAAAAAATGTAGTTGGTATCGAATCGAATTCGACGCCGATCGAAATTATCTTTACAATTTTACCCAATTTTTGAACGAATCAAATGAATTATAAACAAAAGACGATGGTTTGATTCAACGATTCATCATTACCATCAACCGATGAATGACGTAGTTCTCAATTGTTTGTAGTTCTCGAAGACAAGTTGTAGTTCTAATTCGTTTCGCATCATAGAGTTTTGATTGACTGACTTGTTCTCATTTTCGTCAGAAGCACGAAATTTGAAAAGTAGGATTCTTTCATCTAGGTTCGCAATAAGAAAGAATTTTGGGAAATTCAACCCTAGCGGATTAAAAGGGGGGAGTTATTATAATATAAATATTATTAAAGAAGTTATTTTAAATACTAATTAGAAGCTGACGTCATATTCATGTTTTGTTTCAAAATGCAATTATTCTGATCATTTCTTTAATATTATTTGATATATTTAGCTGTTAAAAGGTGGTGCCAGGTATGTGGTCAACAAATATTTATTTGTTATTTGGCAAGCACCACCAGCAGCAGATGAAACTTCAACAGGACAAATATTTGGCCACTTTGATGGAGTGACAAGGCGAGAAGAGCAAGCTCTAACAAAAAAGAGCCAAATATCCCTCTTCTTCTGGTTAAGGTGGTAATCATTTACTGCTCGCTACTTAGTAATCGCTAAATACTACATGTCTGTGTTGTTTTTAAAGTAGGTTTTCTTTTTTTTTTGTAGGTAGGTAATTCAGATCGTCCCACATTTAAACAATACATAGACGAAAAATAAACACCTAATACATAGCAGCAGCCATCCCTAAAAATGTTCAAAGACTATCGATACTTTAATGGTATTCACATGAGTGGTATCGAAAATTATTTAGAATACTACCTTATGAGTAGGTATCGATACCTTGTGGGTATCGGAACATCCCTAAATGCAACCACAGATTAGAGAAGGAGGATAGTGCACGACCTCAGAAAACGGTGTCGAAAAAGTGTCCAGAGAGTAGATAGTACGTTCTCGTGATATCAGCAGTGATGGATTTCTACTACCAATCAGGAACGAAGTAAATATATATTATTATTAAAGATCCGTTAAGAAATGTCAGAACTTTCGGATTTCATTTAATTTTAATGTTATTTCTTAGTGTATTCAATTCATATTTTTTACGAAAAAGATGATGTAAGAGAAATCTAAAAATGTTTCAGGTGGGTTTTTTGTGGTATTTCAACAGAATAACTGAGCTGCAATTGCTATTATGTCTCTTGCGCGCTTAACATGACCAATGATTTTCAACCAAAGAGGGAGAAAAGAAACAGTCGGAGTTACTCCACTTTCTAGACGCATTTTATACATTGTCAATATAGGCCGTGCACTATCCTTTTTCTGTCATCCGTGGATGCAACTCTTCAAAATGTCGCCCCATAAAATTTCGACTTTTTTTAAATACTATGAATTTTTATTGTTAAAAATTATGAACTTGCGATCTTTTTAAAAATTTCAACTTACGAAGAAACACTTCGACTAACAGTGTTATGTAGTGGTTTTGATCAGATCACTGACGGTTAGGCGCTTGCATGTAAACGAGTTCTTAGTAACATGATAATAATTATTAAACGTACCTATAGATTGTGTATGAAAAAAATTCGGCCCTATTCGATAGTAGATTGTAGAAAATTTTCTCAATTACTTACGGATAATGCCACAATTGTTCGAGGATCGAAACAGAGACTTGTTCCTACGGGTAAATTTTGTTTCTCGATATGTAACTCTTCCAAATTAGGTATTCCTACGAGACCTTCCAAAACGCTAATTTTATTTTGACCGATGTACAATTTTTTCAAATTTTTTAAATGTCCCAAATTTTCCATAGTCGAAATGTTGTTATTTTGTAAATACAAATGGGTTATATTAGCACCTGTATCCAAATTTTCTATCTTTTCTATCTCATTATTATGCAAATATAACGATAAAATCGGTTGCAAATTTATATGTGGCTGAAAAAATTTCCTTTTTCGAACGATGTAACTGATGAATTTAGCATACTCACTATTTTCGCGATAGATTTATCCTGCAAATAGAGATGTGTCGAATTACGAGCTGTAACCTTTTTAGGGCTTTTCTTGTGTTGTAAAACATTTTTACTTGTCGCCGATTTCACTTGCATTTTAGAGATAGGTAAGAAGTTTAAAATTGATGTCATTAATTTGACGGTATAACTGAAATAAAATGCATATATGTATACTTATGCGCTCGTGAAAGCAGTCGTTATGGTACATTGACCGTTGCTAAGCGAACATTTGTCGTTGTTGGATCGAATTTTACAAAATGTTCGCAACCTTTTCAAACTGACAAGGTTTCTCTCTACTAAAATCTATTACATTTTATTTTTTCCTTGGAATATCGAAACTCGATCATTAATAGAACGTTTGCTTTTTTTAAATGTCAGTGCAATATTTTAAAAAAGGACGAACTTTCTTGAAATGTTTGCTTTAAAAAACTGAATAAAATTAAGACATTAATTCAGAAATAACTTTAAAATTGATATTAAAAAGAAAGTAAGGCATAATTTAAACTTGACATTCTAAACAACCGAAATTTTTAAAAAACTATAAAAAATGTTTTGAATACTTGTTTTTAGATATTCTCTGTAATTTATTTGCGAAGTATTCATATTTTTTTTTATTCAGTTTATTGGCTTTTTCTTCGCCGGTCACTCCTTTCACAATCCTAAATTTCAGTACCTTCTATTAAGGAATGGCAATCTGTTTTAGATTGCCGCAAACAGCGATTGTCTGGTGGAGATATGTAGATGATGTGTTTGCCATCTGGCCTCATTCAATAGATGCTATAAATCCATTTTTAAACTTCATAAACGAACAAGAGCAAACGATAAAATTTACATTGGAAATTGAATTAGATAATAAACTACCCTTCCTCGATGTGTTAATTGAGAGGGGCCAAAATGGGATATGCACATCTGTTTATAGGAAACCAACAAACACAAATAGATACCTAAATTACACATCAAATCATAGTAAAAATATAAAAATAGGTGTAATAACTTCTTTAATAGACAGAGCTAAAAATATAAGCACGAGTTCTGAAATATATAATAAAGAAAAAATTAATATTACATCAGTATTACAAAAAAATGGGTACCAAAAAGATTTTGTGGAAAAAGTTATAAACAGAAGAGAAACAGGATCACACAATCATAATCATGGCATCATAAACACATCACCCATTCAAGATAAAAAAACCTTGATTATTCCATACATACCAGGTCTCTCGGATAAAATCAAACGAATAGGCCAAAAGTTCAATATACGTACAGCATTCAAAACCCAAAATACTCTAAGATCATTACTAGTAAATACAAAACCAAAAAATGAAACACAACATACTAAAAATTGTATTTATAAAATAACTTGCGAATGCAACAAAATTTACATAGGTGAAACATCCAGACCTATGTGGATTCGTATTAACGAACATAAGAATTACCTAAGTAAGGGAGATTTTTCAAAATCGAAAATTTGCGAACACTCTTTTCAATACGATCACAGAATTCAGTGCACAAAATCCTGCATTATTGGCAAAGAAACACATTATAAAAAAAAGAAAAATTAAAGAAGCAGCTTTAATTTTACTAAATGGAGATAACTGTGTCGCAAATTGTTCTATTGATATTAACGGTATGTGGCTGCCATTGTTAAAACGAGAAAAACAACTGGGTCGCCTTAGAATCACCTAATAAACTGTCAGAATTACTTTCTGACAGCTTACAAAAAATTTGTAAAGGAATATTTTTGAATTGGTTTTCTGACGACAGGCAGAGAATAACACTGCCCGAAACGTTAAAATTTTGAATAATCTTGTTGTTATTTATTTTTTACGTCGTTTGAATTTTAATATAGTTTTAAGTGTTTTTCAGTGTTGAGTCCCAAACAGCGATTGACAAACCAAGATCCAACGCAATCGCTGTTTGCGGCAATCTAAAACAGATTGCCATTCCTTAATAGAAGGTACTGAAATTTAGGATTGTGAAAGGAGTGACCGGCGAAGAAAAAGCCAATAAACTGAATAAAAAAAAAATACTTGTTTTTAGTTTTTACTTTTTGTTAACCTCACAGTTAATTGGAACGTCGAAATCTCAAAATCTAGATTGACACATTTTTTAAAAAAAATTTAGCTTTTAAAGAAATAAAAAAAAGTCTTTCTACCATCTTTTTCATTTATAAAAAGGGTAACACACTACTATTAACTGTCATGTTCCAGATCAAGATGTTTACCTAGTTTATGATATTTATCCTAATTGCATGTATTGTCAGAGATTACCTTTTTTATTAATGCAAGTTAAATTTGTCAACGCATTAGGTTTATGGAACTGCCAAATATTCTGCTAAAACCTGAGTTCCCGTTTTAATAATTTTCCTGTAATCTCTGTCTATAAAATTTGTAATTCTGAACGTTCAAAGTCGTGATAAAATAAGAGGAGAACTTTTAGAAACTGTATATTATGAATAAATGTACACGAGTGATTTGAAAAGAATGCTAAACAAAACGGTCACTTAAGAGATAGAGTAAGGGACAAATCAACATCTTAGTTACAAAATATTAAGCAATCATAAATTATACATTAAACTCAATTGCTTGAAAAATCGTCTGCATTAGTTTTACTTCAACGATAAATACAAAATATTAACTTAATTTCAATGTGAATTAGATAAAAATTTATTTAATACTCCTCTTCGTCGCCGACTTCATCCGGAGGTGCAAATCCTTCCTAAAATCGATAAATACCATTTAAATCCGAAAACCAAACAAAGTAAACATACTTACTTCAGTTGCATATAACACGTCTAAAATTTTTTGAATTAAGGGACTCTCTTCGGCTTCTTGACACATAACTTCGATGTCCCTCAATTTACCAAAATAGAAATCTCGCTCTTTCTCCAGACCATCTATTGTTAGCTACAACGGAAGAATATAATGCAATAAGAACAATTTTAAAAATAATATATCTTTTTTATACCTTAAATTCGGAGATTTGATTGCTCAATTCGTCGATTCGTCCATCGGCGTCACCTCCTTTGTTTTGGGTAGTTTTTGCTATAGGACGAACGGGATTTACCTTCGGCACTAAAGAAAAAAATACAATTAGTTACTCATATTAGCGAGCGCAATAACCAAAAGAAGCGGCGGCCAAGCGATACGTGAAAAAAGAAAAACCGGTGAATGAAAAATTCCATGCATTCAAGTCATCCGGGATGTTTTGGGGATTGTCATAAATAGTAACAACATTAAATGAATAAAAATACGAGGAACGTTGAAAAAAAACTTTACAGCAATTTCACTACTGTTTTCTCTTAGGTATCTTTCTCCTTGACGATGATCTGTTCCAATTAAATTAAACTAAAAGTTACCAGTCATCTTGATCAATAACCAAGTAAAAGATTGAAAAAAATGCAGAAAATTTTTCTTACAATTTTTTTAAATACGGACTAGTTATAAAATTTTAGAGCATTTTTCAAAAATTCAACTTTTTAAAAATTTGGAATTTTTTTGAAAATCTCATTTTCCCAACTTGCCGAATTTCGACATTTTTTTTTCAAGGTTTTGACATTTTTTAAAAAATTTCGACATCTTTTTCAACATTTTAATTTCTTTTTTTGAAAATCTTAACTTTTTTTTAATTTTAACTTTCCATAAAAATTTCGACTTATCTTGAAAATATCAACATTAATGCCCACTTTCGATCTTCACTTGTCTTTGAAAATTTCGATTCTCAAAATTTCGATTTTTTCTGGAAATTTTTTTCAAAAATTTGACTTGTTTTGAAGATTTTATCTATTTCAATTTTTCCTCGTTGGAAACTTCGACTTTTTCGAAGGTTTCAATTCCTTTTCCAAATTTAGAATCGTTTTTGAATATTTGTTTTGAATTTATCTTCAAGTTTTGATTTTTTTGGAAAACAGACTTTTTCTCAAATTTTGGACCCATTTCTGATCTTTTTTCAAAATTCCTCTTCCTATTAAAAATTTATACTTTTTTTTTTATCGTAAAATTTCGATTTTACAGTTTTGTTTTTTATTTGCAAATCTGACTTAAAATCCAAATTTTTTAAAATGCCAATTTTTGAAAACATGTGCCTAAGATTTTTTGAAGATTTTCGATTTTTACTGAAAATTTTAAACATTCAGAAATTTTTGAATATTTCGACTAATTCTGAAAATATAAAATTTCAAATTTAATCTCACTGAAAATTTCAACTCTTAAACTTATTTTCCAAATTTTGACCTATTTGCTAATTTCGAATTTTTCGAAATTTCGATTTTTTCTAGACATTTATGTCTCTTTGAAAAAGCTTGCTTTTACAAATTTTTTCTTCATTGAAAATTTTTTCTTTACTGAAAATTTTGAATTTTGCTTGAAAATTTCCAATTTATCGAATATCGACCTTTTTTCAAAGTTTCGATTATTTTTTCAATGTTTTAACTTTTTTGCAAATTCGCTCATTTTAAAATACTTTTGCTTCTAAAAACTCAAGTCTTTTCTTTTAAATGCTCACTTTTATTGAAAATGGCGAATCTTATTTAAAATTTTGATTACTTCTCAAAATTTTACTTTTATTTACAAAAATCTTTACGCAAAATTTAAAATTATTTAAAAATTTTGACCTTCTCTCATCAAAATTTCAGCTTTTTCAAAATGCGAACCTTTTTTGAAATTTCAATTTAAAATTGCTACCTTTTTTGAAAATTTGTACTTTTGTAACGTAGTTATTTTAGTAATTTACGCAAACGTTTAAATTTAAATAAGATAAGTCCGCTGTCGGTCTGTAAAAAGGGGAACATAAATAGTTGGACATACTCGCTCGACCGATTGGCTTCGATTTTGCTGAAGGCGACACCGCCGGCACCGGCTTCCTAGTGAGCATCGAATTGCCCTTGGGAACGTTACTGCCGCCGCTGCCCAATTGTTCGCCGGCGCGACTCTCCAGCGCGTTATATTCGGTACCTCTGTAGTTGGCGTCAAAGAACTTCTTGAACCACTGCAAAAACTCGAAGTTGTCCTGGAATCGGCCCTTCACCAGCTTGTCTATCGGCACTATCTGACACACATCGGACAAAGCGATAAAAGTGGGGAAAACAAAAAAAAAGGGGGGGGACGGTGTACTACGGTGCGTGCACAACTAATGAAACGGAAAACGTACAAAATGAATGAATTTTGGCTGCTGCTATGTGCAATTTGTAGATTGACCGACGTGCTCGGATACTCTTAACGCAGCGACACCGGCTCAAACGGTACCGGCATATTAGCGATATTTTTATTGTTCCATAGAAGGAATCATATCTAATGATACATTTTACAATTAATCGATAAGTGTCTTTCTGTTGGAGACTTAAAATCGCTCGTAATATACCGATAGCGACGAACCAGAGACGCTTTCTGCCCCTGCACTTTGAAATTTACCCTGTCTTTGTGGTACATTTCGTGCAGGCGGATGATGGTGGTGATTGTGGTGGCCCAAGGCGCTGTGCTCGTTAGCAGCAGAACCGAGAACGATGCCGCCTCTCGCCTCTAAAGCGGCGTACTCTCTACCATCGTAATTGGCGTCAAAGAACTTCTTGAACCATTGGAGGAACTCGAAGTTGTCTTGGAATCGCCCCTTTATTAGCTTATCTACGGGTATAATCTACAATTTGTCGTCAATAAGCCACCGTTTTACTTTTTAAAATGTATGTGCACTCGCCGGTGTCTTTGAAATGATTCAATTATAATTTGAAATTTTGCTTTAAGAATGATTAAGAGTCAAATTCCAGTAGAATCTTTAAATTTAATTCAACGATTCGTAACTCTTAAATATCCTTAAGGAAATTCTCAAATAAATGTTCGTGACCTACCTTGTCGACGCCCATTTTCTTAAAAGCTGCTTGCAATATCTTAAAATTCTGTATATATTCGTGTTCGAGTTGAGTTTTAAACTTGACTCGCTTCAGCTGTACAGAATTGGGAAACAGCATATCCATAAATTGGCAGTAGGCGGCCCCTGTGCACAATTCTTCGATTTTGCCAAAACTACTTTGCAAACATTCATTGACCCACGCGAGCATATCATGTCTGGATAAATTTTCAGTGGTCACATTGGTGGAGTAAACGTTTACAGCCATATTCTGCAAAATTCCCAAATTTTAGGATTATTAAATATTAAATGATTACTCTAGTCTTATTATTTCAGTTGCTATTTAGTGAAAAATTTACGCCTACTTCACGTGGTTTCTTTATTAATTTTCAATCGAAAACTATATGAAGGGGAACAAAGTTGTTTACAAAAAGCAACTTTTTACACGTGATAATTTAATACCAACTGACATTTATAAAAGCTCAATGCAACTACTTACAAAATAATCTACAGCAACAACAAACAAAAGAAAACCTGAATTTCAAGCTTGTAAAAGTTGAAAAGCAAAAATTACTACCTTTTATTTACAACGACAATTCAACAAATTTTCTTTAAAAATAATAATAATAATAAAATTTATTAAACAAAAATGATAGAACTAATTTCAGATTATAATACATAATAATAAACTTTTTCAAACTTGATAGCAACAGAATGTTGTTGAACTTTGTCAATAGTAAAATCAGCAGCATCTACGAAAGCTGCCTACTCATGACTAATTAAATATACAAGTAAAATTACAATCTCCAAATTACTTCATATAAAGAGCCATTATTAAATGGTTCTTCTACAATAAACAACTTCCTCATTTAAACAATGTATTATATATGTACATCATATTACGAAAATTAGATAACTAATAATATAAAAAACACGAAACATAAATGAAATAACTAAGGGAGCTAACAGATACTCAAAAAAAACCAATAACAACTCCTAATCACTCAAAAATTCTAAAATGTTTCTTAAAATCCCCACACTCCACTAATTAACAATGACCACCGCTAATGTAACATTTACAAATTACAGCAAAAAACAAATTTAAACGAAACTGATCTGGAATAAATTCGTTACAACGAATTATATTTCAAAGTCTGGTGGAAGTGCATACCGGTCTTTTGACGAATCCCGTTACCTATGCGATGTTTCTATAAATAATTAATCGTCTTCGGAAAGCAAATCGCCGTATTTAGCGATCGAGAAAACTTTCGCGAGTCGCAAGATAAACGTTTCGGGAAAATAACGTTCGTACCCTTTCTTATTCAGCCATACCGATTCGAGAGCAAAAAAAAAATAAATGTCACTCGGGAAGACGGTCACACCCGTCCAATCCGGCCGAAATCGTTCTTTTACCGTCAGTCTACATTACAGGGTACTTACCTGTGTTTATTTGATAGTTTTTTTGTGCAGAATAAATCGGTTAAATGATCACTTATTAATTTTACACCGGCCCATAAATGACACCGGACAAACAGCCATGGAATCAATTCGACCAACTCATTTGCGTAGATGCATCAATAGCCAATCGAAACAACGAAAAGTAACTAGAGAATTAGGTTTTATCGGTTGCCTAGCTGTATGAATTTAAATTCTATTCGTTTTGATGAATCGATTTTCTGTATGGAATCGATTCCATTTGATTCTTTCATTTAAAAAGATTTTTTCACACTTAATTCATTTACCCAAAATTCTTCTTTCCTATTATTTAATTCACGTCCTTCAAGAAAACACCAAACCATTTTAACATTATTTGAACGGAATTTATAATTTTTATACGAAATATTGTTATGAACCAATTATATTTAAGCTATCTTAATGTAATTGGCGCTGTATAGATTTATTTATATAAAATAATCGATATTTGCGCCAATTCGAATCGTGGGCAGAAGAATCGATTCCCGATTAAATTGATTCATTTAACACTCGAAGAAAATGAAATGTCAGTGACCAAGGGCACTGACAACTGACAGAATAACAGTCTAGTGATGTTTTGTGGTCTAGCGGAACCATATATGTAATACTTCTATATGGCGTGTTGTGTATAATTGCAACTACAAAATGCTTTATCAAAAAGGTGAGATGACAGTATATGTCGTACTCTTTCGAGGACAAGCATTCATTCATTTATAGCGGGAATAGATGACAAGATGGGCGGGGACACTAATAAGTGAATGACAACAACGATAACTGACGAGAAGCGGGATTGGTTAATAAATTCTGTCCTCGAAAAAGACAAACATATATATCCATCGCGCCTTTTTAACACAATCGAAGGGACAAAACACGCCATATATACGTATTACATATATGAGCGGAACAAACTATTATGGCGCCACTAGTAGTAATAATTAGCAGTTATGGTTTAATAACGCAGCTATTGCTAGTAGATGAAAGTGCAGATCCTTCAATATCACCTAAGAATAACACCTGCATACATTTTTTTTGCCATTACATTTACCTTAACCTGCCCGAAAGGTAAATCGATCCGATTATTTGGATTATTAGATCGATTTATTGGATCGATCTAGTATTTAAAATCGATCTAAAAAATCGATCTTGAGACTTCTAAATATTGATTTTTCGATTAAACGATCTCAGATCGACATAATCAACTTTTATCACGATAATCTTACTTTTATCTTATTTTTATTGTCTGTTGACAATATTCTAAAACAGTTTTTGAAATATGATATCTACATTTATTTAAAACGTCACCTCATGATAGTTGACAAAAAATAGGTTAGCTTGTTTTATATAGAATAGGAAAAATGAAATATAGAAGACCAAAATTACATATGATAGGTTTTTTCATAAACTGTACCTCCATGTTTTTAAAACATCGAAGCATTGATAACCACAGGATACCATTTCACCATTGTCAATTACTTAACTTGGGGATGTACAATATTTTTGAAACATACATACTGAATTTAGTGAATGTATCGAAAATGATAGATAAATTGATGTATTTTTACAGTACAGATATTAGCTTACGCATACAGTAGCGACAAATTGCTAAAAAACTTTGTCACGAATTTTGTTTGTTCATGCGTCAATTTGCACAATTCCGAACATGGCGTCGCAATGTTCTATGATTACCAGAAATAAGATCTATGGTCGTTGGGTAACTGAATGTCAGTTGAGAGTTGCCACGTGTTCGGGAAAATCAGCACTTGAGCGAATATGATTTTTTATTTTACGTTCATATGTTATTCATTCATGGTAAAAATGTAAGACAATTTATCTACATTTATGGATGTTCTAGAAATTTGATATGGTCAGGGATTTGCATCCGAATTGTGGGATTTTTAAGGAGATTGTTCGCGAATAATGTTTAGGTTATCTGGCAACACTGGCTCAGTTTTATTGAAATGTCAGTCTTGTTATAATTCATTGCGCTAATAAGATGAAACCTTTGACTATACATATAAATATTTAAAAAAAATTTAAATATTTATATTATCTAAGGATGAAACCAAATAAAAGAGAAAAGAGGAGAATTTACACTTTCTGTTTATAAATATAACTGTAACAGCAATAATGATTTGATAAAATCAGCTTCTTTTTAATTTCCAAAAGACGGCAAACGGTAATATTCGGGTACACCCAATTTGTTTTATTAAAAAAACTTTTATTATACTCGCATTTGCCAGTTTTATACAAATAAATAAAAAAGTTGTTTTCTGTAGAAATTATTTTGTCGTCAGTCACAATCTGTGTTTAGTTTTTCTTTGTGTATTCTTTATACTTATATTACTTATCAGGTAATCAGTAATTATAAAATACACATTATTTAAAAAATACACGAGAACTAGTATTTTTGGACTATTTGTAAAGTAGCAAATTAGAATTTAAACGCTAAAAACTATTGAAGTTAATAAACTTGATGGTTTTGTTTAATAAAAAAATTTAAATTTTTGCGGGCGTGCACAATCCACAACATGGCTGATTCCATTGAATGTCAACGATTTTAGCTACTTCAAGATCAAAGGTACCGATACTTTTGTCACTACTGTATGCGTAAGCTAATATCTATACTGTGGTATTTAATACATCGGTAAATTTATTCCATGCATCAATGTCCCACCACAAAATAAGTAACAACCAGAAGGCTAAAAAGGTCGCAGGTACCATCTCACGGACTTTGATCTAGGGATGCAAAAACAAAATTTTTAAAACATCAATTCTGTATTCATTTGATTTATCAAAAAATATACAGTCGCTACGTTTTAATACATCGCTAAGTAAATTTCATTATTTGATGTATCGTATAAATACGATGTTTTACAGTATTATCACGCCACATCACAAGTCGATTCTTCAAAAAATTGTAAAATGGTTTCCAAAATAAATTTTAGTGACTCAAAAAAATCGATTCTACTTAACAGAATTTTAAAATCTATCATTACCGGCCATCGCGATACATCGAAAACAATATATCGATACCCTTCCAATATAACGGAAAAAAGTATCGATGCAAAAAATGTTAAACATCGATACTTTAGATACATCGATAGTCGATGTATCGTGCGCATTCCTAACCTAAACACCAAGCACCAACTCAACACTAACAATAACTTTCCAGTAAAGTAAAAAGCTGAAAAGTGGTGTGTAGACCAGTTTAGGCTGGACTACTAAACTTTAGGGTTATCTGTTTTAAACTTCTTTCGGTTTTTTGCTAAGGGATTTATTCCAATGACATCGTAATCACCGATTCTTACAACACATTTGATTATGGCGAATCGTACCGTCAAAGACGCCAAATCCGTTCATGGAACGAATCCGCAATATTTGGTAGAAAAAATCATCCGCAGCAGAATTTACGATTCTAAATATTGGAAGGAAGAATGTTTCGCTTTAACCGCGGAATTGCTAGTGGATAAGGCTATGGAGTTAAGGTATATCGGAGGCGTTTACGGAGGTAACATCAAACCTACCCCATTCTTGTGTTTAACGTTGAAAATGCTGCAAATTCAACCTGAGAAAGATATAGTTGTGGAATTTATTAAAAATGAAGAATTTAAATATGTCAGAGCTTTGGGTGCTTATTATATGAGGCTCACTGGATCTTCTTTAGATTGTTATAAATATTTGGAACCTTTGTATAATGATAATAGAAAACTTAGACGTCAAAGCAGACAAGCCCAATTTGAAATTGTACACATGGATGAATTCATCGATGAGTTACTTAGGGAGGAGCGAGTAAGAACCAAAAGTAACAATTTGTTGCACTGATATTTAAGTCAATTTAACATGTTAAGCACCATCAGAAACACTGATGTTTATTTAAATGTACTTTTCTGGTGGGCCTTAGCTAATGTGACTATGTTCTGTGTGTAACGGGACAGGTTATTTTTGGAAGAAATTTCTTGTTTTCGAAAAAGTATTTACTGCCATTAAAAGACAGGTGTGAAAAATTGGATGTGAAGGTTACGTAATTTATAACATTTAATAAATTGTTGCGATCAGCTAACTATAGATTTTGAATGTTTTATTATGAGAATATATTAATTCTAGCTGGTAGCTGCCACTTTGTGGAATTGGTTGAATATCTGCCCTTTGTACAGTATCAGTAAGAAATCTAAAAATTTTACAATTTATCAAATTACAAATTTCATTAAAATTTTAAATTTGAAGTCTAAATTATACCAATTAAAAATATTCGAATAATGAATTTCAGTATTAAACTTTTAATTTCGTATAGACATTTTAGATTTAATTTTGAAATTTTCACTTTGTTTTAAATTTCGAAAGTTCCGACACTAACGTTAAACATTTTTAAATCAGAACTCAGAACGTCTACGACATGGTTATTGGTTTCAAATTTTGAAATAGTTTAATTTCAAAAAAGTATTAAGTTTAAAAAAATATCTTAATCTTATTTCAGTTTTGAAAAGATAATTTATTATTTTCAAGTTTAGCCAAGTGTTTATTTTTCATTTACATATTTTCAAATGACTTCTATCATGCATATATCTAAATATGTACTTGGTGCTTAATGTGTTAAATTTCAGTTACAACTTCGTATTTGCTCATTGTTTAATATTCTCCGTTAATTGCAGGTTTGCGATGTTATTCTTCCACGTATTCAGAAGCGTCATGTTCTGGAAGAAAATAATGAACTTGAAGCCAAAATTTCTGCTCTGGAAGATGATCTCGATGACGATATGGAAATTGAAGAAGATTCTAAATACCAGTTGAACGATGTGAAAGACAAAGAGAGAAAACCGTCGAGGGAACGAAAGAGGGAAAGGAGCCGTTCAAGGGAGAGACATCGTAGTCGAAGTCGCGAAAGGCACAAAAGAGAGAAAGATAAAAACAAGGATTCAACTAAAGAAAAAAGCAACGATAAGAAAGATCGAGATCGCAAAGAAAAGGATAGAGATAAGGATAAAAAAGACAAAAAGAAAGATGAAGAGCGTAAACGCGAAAGGGATAGGGGGAGATACCATTAACATGTATTGTTAAATTTATATTTTTTTAATTAAATAATCAATTTCAATAAACAATGTGTAAAACAATATATAACAAAGTGTATTATTGATGTGTGTTCTTTATGACATCGTTTCTCAACAGTTATTCTTTTAGATAATTATAAGATGAGTCTAACAATGAAATTAAATGATTAAATAATGAAATTAATGTGCGGTACATGGTTAAATTTAAAATAAAATTTGTAATAAAAAACTTAGCACCATATTTAAAAAGAAATTAAATTAATGATGATTGCTCGAAGACAAAACGCCAAAAGAATAAAGAACTGATAACGCATTGTTTAAGCTGATTTGAGATTGCAATGATAAAGTTTTATCAAATTTGTTATATCATTAATATCAACGCCAGAAAAAATAAAACAAAAAAGTTAAAATTTAAATTTTTATAGTTATTAACTCTGAAAGTAAAATAATAATCTGGATGTCGTTCTGTTGGTCATTTAATTGCGCAACTTTTTCCTCATTTAACCGAATATCTATCTAGTATCGTTTATTATAACTATAATATGTCTATACTGGCCCCAGTTATCTTGGACACGTTGCATTGCGAAGTTCCGAATAAAATTGGAAAACCCCTTTTTTCACCATTAAGTTTTAAGATGGTACCTCACTCTCTTATGCAATGCAAAAATGACACGAAATGGGGTAAGGGGTGCTAATCAGCAAGCCAATGTTGCCAATCCTACAGTGGTAACTGTAGATTACACTTTTTATATTTTGTTTGTTATGTCCTATCCGTCCGTGGTAAAACTTTTGTTCTTGCCGTCCTTGGTAAAACATTATCACAACCTGCTCATTTATTTTGTGGCGAGGAGCTTATTTTTAATCACCGGTCGAACAAAAATAAGAAAGTCTGATCAATATGTTTTATATAATTGTGCAGAAGAGCCTTTTTTTAGTGATTATTTCATCGAGAAAATATCAGTTGTTTAAATAAAGTAATATCTAAAACTGTAGATTAACACATTTTGTTTTTAACATTTACAGTTTTAGATATTAATTTCTTTAAACAATTGATATTATGTCGATGAAATTAATCACTAAAAAAACTCTTCTGCACGATTATATAAAACAAATTGATCAGACTTTCTTATTTTTGTTTGACCGGTGACTAATAATAATTGGTAGTTGACACTGTTGCCACATGGGATACCAATCACTTAACCATATATGTAATACTTCTATATGGCCAGCTCCCTATTCTCTTCGCGAGTTTGTGCTGACCAGATCCGATAAAGATGGAACACGGATAAATGGCGAGTATTGCGCATGAATGAAGGAAATGAACCAATCGCTACCAGCGGGTTAAACGGTTGTTTAGGTTTGGCCGTGCACAGCTGACTTTGGCCATGCACAGATGATTTGTAACATCTGCGCATTGCGGCTCATTAATGCGTGTGAAGGTCAACGAGAAAGAGAAGTCTTTCCCATAAGAAACGAAGAACTGGCCATATAGAAGTATTACATATATGCACTTAACACTTAATTTTTCATAAGATGTCAGTAAATTAAGTTGGCAACATAAGACTCAGTGTAATTTTTACTGTAGTCTTTTATCTGCGACAGGGTTGGCAACACAACAGCTTTTTGCTTGGGAAAAAAAAACGTCACAATGACATTTAAAATTTAAGGTTATTTTACTTGTCAAATTCTAAGGTCAAAACCCTTTGACTATACCAAAACCATTGAAACAGAACTGTTTACTTCGTTGGACAAAGACAAAAAAAAATGTTAATAAATATAAAGGTAGTAGAGTAAATAAAACGCAAATTTCATCATAAAACGTACATTAATTCCTTATTATGTCGACCAATCACGAAGTCGAACCAGGTGCCGCTGCAGAAAGCGTTTTAGTAACCACAGATTCTTGCGATAATTTCGATCAAATGCGATCTAGCCTGGAAGAAATTAAATTTAACAACACCGCAAAGGAGGATGACGCGAGTATTGTTAGTGATGGGGACGTGTTGGAGCAACATTTCGAGGGTGGTGAAATTCAAACGACCAACGAGGACGATGAAGTTGAAAATATCGAATGGGCCACTAAAAAGAAACATATATTCGTTCTTAGTATGGCCGGCAAACCGATATATTCGCGGTAAAGTAGCTTAGAGGTCGAAATAAATGGTAAATAACTGTTATGATTTGCTCCAGATATGGTAATGAAGATAAATTAGCTTGGCTTTTTGGAGTCATGCAAACTCTGGTTAGTTTTGTTCAATCAGATGACGACTCTATCAAAAGTATAAAAGCGGGAGATATTCAATTTGTATTTTTAGTTAAAAAGCCGCTTATATTAGTTGCAGCATCAAGGATGAAGGAAAGTGTTTCACAATTACTTACTCAGCTAAAGTATGCAACACTCATCTTTTTATCAATAAATTTTCTTTTTTCTTTCTTTCAGTTATGTCTTTAATCAAATAGCTAATATGTTAACCTTAAGTCGTCTAAGCAAAATTTACGAACAAAGGCAAAATTATGACTTGCGTCGACTCTTATCGGGAGTCGAAAGACTAATCGATCATCTGTTAGATTTTTCCGAACGAGAACCCGCATTTATCTTGGGCGCTGTTCAATGTTTACCCCTGTCTCCCTCAGTAAGGAGCAACATTAGTTCCGCAATAATTACCGGCTGCGCAAAAATTAAAGTACGTAATATTCCATATATTTCTTTCTAAAATTATAGCCTACACTTTTCAGAATTTAGTGTTTGCGATTTTATTGGCAGACAATAAACTAATAACTCTTGTTAGAATGAAAAAATACTCTCTACATCCTGTGGATCTTCACCTAATATTTAATTTAGTTCAAGCCTCAGAAAGCCTAAAAGCTGGTGAAAGTTGGACTCCTTTGTGTCTTCCTAGATTTGATGCCAGTGGTTTCCTTTACGGGCATGTATCGTATTTAGCTGAAGATTGTCAAGCATGTTTATTTCTTTTAACTGTCGAACGGGAAATGTTTTATGAACTTAGCAAGGCCAAAGCGAATATAGTAGAAAAATTACGGAGGAGCAACTGTTTAGAGGTGATTAACGAGTCGCTATTTACTCCATCAGAAAGCTGCGCCCTGATCGGGTTTTCTGAAGTCAGGCACTATCTGTATAAATGTAAATCTACTGCTCAGTTTTATCAACCCAACATCGGCCCACCTTACAACAAGAATTATCCCTATTTGATGGAATTGTACAAAAGGTGCCATCAAAGATTGCATTCTTCAGCTAGACCTCTGAAGTTGTATTTTGAAAGAACAAACAATGAGGCATTATTTGCTTGGGATACACGAGGTTTTGAGCTTTATGTAATTTTTGAGCCATTAATCGAGACAAATAATGTTGTGGCCACCATAACTAGACTGCTGAGCTGGATGAAAGATAGAGAAGATAAATTATTTCATCTTAATGCGCCTACATTTTAATTTTAATGATTATAAAGGTAATAATAAGTTTTGCTTTGAGTTATTAAAATAACTGTGATATATTTGTTTATTAACTCAAATATATGAAATTTAATATCCTGCCGTTTAATTTCCTCTTTTTCAAAATATTTGTCTTCCTTACTTGAAATAAAATTTACTAAATGGTTTTTGTTCAAATCAATATAAATCAGGATTTGTCAAACTTACAATCCCACACATTTGTGCTAAATTTTGTCAGGTGACTGTCAACCACAGATGAATTCTATAAAATTTAAAGAAATATATTTCAGAAAAGTGCTCGGAAATGTATATATATATATATATATATATATATATATATATACAGGGTGAGTCACTAAGCGGGAATCGGTCTTTGGTAGGCGTATCGTTCAAAATATCGAAAAATGTTTCGAATAAAAGTTGTTCGAAATAAAGTTCTCCACAACCTAAAATTATTACCAAATATGGCGGCCTTCCGGTTGCACCGGAAATGAACACAACTTCCTTATTTTAAATAGAACACCCTATGTATTTTTACATTTTTTGATTCCTTGTTAAAAATGAATATGAATTTATTAAGATGACATAGGCCCTTAGTTGAACCGTTTTTGCGTAATTTAATTTTTTTGGTTAAATTTGACGATTTCGGAGCTTGACGCCATTAACGATATTTTCCAAACGCAATGACTCAGAGTTGTGTGGCATACAGTTTTGGATTCAGGAAGAAATGGAGTATTTGTTTACGTCTTTGCTGTTAGCAAGATTTCTTAAATTTCTTCACATCCGTCGACTCAATTCTTCAGTTGTTCAAACATGCATAACTTAATTTTTTCAAATGGAACCACCTATCTTGGATTATCTTATCGGATGCGAAATTAAATTACCTTTTTTTTGGTACCAGGTATTGCCCCCTCCGTCCAATAATTTTTGAGAAATTTAGAATTTTGTAAAAATTTTAATTAATTTCGTATTATCGCGTTAGCCTTGGATGTCGCGGTTTTGTTTCGTCTCGTTTGTCTGGCAATAACTGACAGTTTATCTCATTGTTGTCGCGAGGTCTTGGTATTAGTACTGAAAGACAATGTTTTCTCAAAAAGAATTGGTCGATATGGTTTACGCCTTGGGCAGTGCTGACAGAAATCCATTTCTTGCCTCAAGAATTTATGCCCAACGCTTTGCCGATCGGAGACATCCAAATTAAGCGGCATTCGCTAAATTAAGAGAGAGGTTTGAGCGAACTGGTAGTACAAAATACGAGAAAAAGGAGCGTAGAAAACCAACGACGCATGAAGAAAACCAAGTTTTAGTAGCGACTGCTGTTGTCCAAGATCCGCACTTAAGAATCAGAAGAATAAGTGTGACATTACAAATAAGCCAAAAATCGGTTTCATGATTGTTGTGTAAAAACAAGTTTCATCCGTATCACACCTATCTAGTGCAAGAATTCAATCAAGCTGTCTAACAATCGATGCAGTTGTGTGAATGGACGTTGCATAATCTGCAGGAACAAAATGACCGTTTCGGACATTGTACTATTTACCGACGAATGTACAAACATTTTTTAAGAACCGCTTCGTGGGAAGGAAACGATACACCACGATACTGAAAATCATCATTGGATTTCAGTGTAAAGCATTAAAGAAAGTAAATAAACAATAAACAAATCGGTAACAGTAGGTTGCAACAAATATTAAGAAGAATACATAAACAATGGTAATAATAACACTAAATTAAATGTTCAACATAACCACCAGCCTCACGATGGCAAATACGCAGTCTCTGTAGCAAAGAATTGTTCATATCCACCAAGACGTTTTCATTGATATTTTGGAAAGCAACACGAACCCGGTCCATCATGTCTTCTCGGGTAGTTGGTGGTTCCTGGTACACAACTTGCTTAACATGACCCCACAAGAAAAGGTCTGGCTTAGTTAAATCCGGTGATCTTGCGGGCCATGCCACTGGACCTCCTCTTCCTATCCACTTGTTAGGGAACTGTGTATTGAGGAACTCCCTTACATCCCTTCCATAATGTGCCGGTGCCCCATCATGTTGGAACCACATTTGCCGCACGACAGCAAGAGGTAAATTGTCTATCATTTCGGGCAATTGATTTTGCAAAAAATGCAAGTAATTGTTGGCATTCAAATGTTCATTGAAGAAGTGTGGTCCGACAACTAATCTTCCTATGACACCACCCCAAACATTCAGAGACCACCTATTCTGATGGTCTAAGGGCCTCATTCAATGAGGATTTTCAGTGTGGTAGAAATGGGAGTTGTGTCTTCCCACGAAGCCGTTCTTATGAAATGTACATTCGTTGGTAAATAGTACATTGTCCAAAAAGTCATTTTGTTCTTGTAGTTTTCGTAACGCCCACTCACAAAACTGCATTCGGTTGTTGAAATCAGCTTGATTGAGTTCCTGTACTAACTGGACACGATACGGATGAAACTTATTTTTACGCAAGATTCGTGAAACCGAGGTTTGACTTATTTGTAATTCCGTGCTTATTATTTTTGTACTTAAATGCGGATCTTGAACAAGAGCAGCCGCTACTAAAATTTGGTTTTCTTCATGCATCGTTGGTTTTCTACGCTCCTTTTTCTCGTATTTCGTACTACCAGTTCGCTCAAACCTCCCTCCCAATTTAGCGAATACCGCTGAATTTGGATTTCTCCGATCGGCAAAGCGTTGGGCATAAATTCTTGAGGCAAGAAATGGATTTCTGTCAGCACTGCCGAAGGCGTAAACCATATCGACCAATTCTTCCTGAGAAAACATTGTCTTTCAGTACTAATACCAAGACCTCGCGACAACAATGAGATAAACTGTCAGTTATTGCCGGACAAACGAGACGAAACAAAACCGCGACATCCAGGGCTAACGCGATAATACGAAATTAATTAAAATTTTTAAAAAATTCTAAATTTCTCAAAAATTATTGGACGGAGGAGGCAATACCTGGTACCAAAAAAAAGGTAATTTAATTTCGCATTCGATAAGATAATCCAAGATAGGTGGTTCCATTTGAAAAAAATAAGTTATGCATGTTTGAACAACTGAAGAATTGAGTCGACGGATGTGAAGAAATTTAAGAAATCTTGCTAACAGCAAAGACGTAAACAAATACTCCATTTCTTCCTGAATCCAAAACTGTATGCCACACAACTCTGAGTCATTGCGTTTGGAAAATATCGTTAATGGCGTCAAGCTCCGAAATCGTCAAATTTAACCAAAAAAATTAAATTACGCGAAAACGGTTCAAATAAGGGCCTATGTCGTCTTAATAAATTCATATTCATTTTTAACAAGGAATCCAAAAATGTATAAATACATAGGGTCTTCTATTTAAAATAAGAAAGTTGTGTTCATTTCCGGTGCAACCGGAAGGCCGCCATATTTGGCAATAATTTTAGGTTGTGGAGAACTTTATTTGGAACAACTTTTATTCGAAACATTTTTCGATATTTTGAACGATACGCCTACCAAAGACCGATTCCCGCTTAGTGACTCACCCTGTATATATATATAGGGTGTTTTTTTTTTAGTTGGGAGGTTACCTTTATGTGGAGTACTACTTATTATAAAGTCAAACTGATTTTGTCGATGGGGCTAGTCGGGGCTAAACTATCTTCTAAAAATATTGTCAACTTCCCCCCACTACCGATTACACCAGAAGTAGACATCAACTTTTTTATTTTAAAAGGCAACCCCCAAATTTTATATTTTATTTGGATTTTATGTAAAAAAAATAAGGTGAGTTTATGTAAGTTAAATGTGTCAACGAGCCGTTTGTATTTTTAAAAACAATTTTAATAAAAATACAAGGTTTTTACATTTAACGAATTTTTATCTTAACTAACAAATTATTAATTGCGGCACGGAGCGGCCACACGCGATGACTTTCTACGCGTTGATTGGAGAAACTCCTCGTCCGCTCATCATGGTTCTTTGGTAGTTTAACGCGGTTCCGATACTTTCGTTCCTTTGACCGCCGTCTTTTAATGAACATTACTGTGGTGATAATTTTGTGAGCTGCGGAGACCGCCGATCGAAAGCTACCCAATTCACCTCCGATGGCAGGCGTCCGTGATCGACAGCAGTCACTCTAAAGAAGGCTACTCGGTCCACCTTCTTTAGCGCGTGCCGTCGACCGCGCTCGTGTTGTTAGGTGCGCTAGCGAGAGATCTTTTACCGGGCGAAAGCTACTCAATTCACCTTCGTCGATAAGCGACCCTCGGTTACGTGTTGTCGCACCAATTGAAAGCTACTCAATCCATCTTCATTGGTACGACCCATGACACTATAACTAAAGAAGATAAGTTCACGCGCATGAGATAAGGGCATCTCTTTCTCGCACGTCTGACGTCACAGGGAGACAAATTTCTGTATCAGAACACAGCGGCATATGGCGTTAAGCGATGCTATTTAAATTCTATCATTTTTATAAACAAATAAACGGTTCAACTTGCGAAGTCTATTAAGTCTACTCTTAGGCAACCTTTTCAGGAACATTTTAGAAATAAAATAAAATGTAGTATTTTCTTTGAATCCGTATTAGATACGAAAACTATACGAGTAAATGAATTATAGGAATTTATTTATAAATTAAGCTGAAAATACAGCTCAATTAAATTCGCATTTGATCAAGAAATAAATTATTTCGATTCTCAGACATTTTAGTCATTAAACATAATTTTGAATCTTATTTGTACAGAAAGGAAACCAGTACACATTGTTTCATATACTTATCTGTAACAAAAATTAGCAACTATAAATGCAGTTAATTGAATTATGCAGTTCTTAATCAATAAACTTTAAGCAAACCTAAATATAGCCATGACACTATAACTAAACTGAATCCAAGAAAAAAAAATTAATTTGGCGTGTCAGCTTTGACATGCTTGCCATAATTTTGCCTTCATTGATATGTATAAATTATTTGAACGAAGAGTATAAAACAATTCCTATGAACGAAAAGAAGAAACTTGTCGTTAAGTTAATTTTTCTCGAAAACGAAAACGAATTGTCTTACTCTTTTACACTGAACTTAAGAGAAACTCGACCTACAATATGTATAAAAGTGATAAGGATTCGAGATTCCTAGGTTTAATTTTTCTCTAAAAAACGGTAGGTTTTTCTTTAATAAAATTTGAACTATTTGATCAATCATCCGACAATAGAGCAATCCACGACCAACGGTCGTGGGTGTGCAATATATTTTTAACCATAAATTTTGTGTAAAGAATCTGTGAAGAAATAGAGGTAATGTAGCCGATTTTAGCACATTTATTTCTTAAGACCCAAAGTGGCTACTAAAGTTGGTAAGCGAATAAATTGAACATCCTGAAATACTTTTAATTTTTTGTGTTTAAGTAATGAAATAAATTTTAATGAGCTATTTTTAATTTGAAAATAATATTGTAGTTTTTAAAAATATAATGTTAAAGCAAGATATTAAAATTTGAGCGTTAATTTTTTCAAAATATTTATTTAGATTTTAAATTTCAAAAAAATTTATTGTCAATTTCTTTTTCCCAAAATAAAATAAAAAGTATTTTAAATTGTAAAAATAATTTTTATTTTTATTTTCTAAATATACTTCTAATTTTAAGTCCTTAAAAACGTCAAACAATTTTTCTAACTATTTTTATGTGAATTTGTTTGATTATTGACATGATAACGCGAAATAAACTTCCACATCGAAAATGTAATTAATGTGGTTAATAAAAAAATAAATTCCTCTTATTACACCAAAAGGTAATTTTGATGTCCCTATTCCTTATTTAACCTTTTTGGCGAAGAAAGTATTTATATATTAGTTGTTTTTAAATTAACAAGACTGGTTTATTTGCGCTCAGGTTCAAAACAATAACTACTGATAATAAATAAACCTTAGTTTTTTTCTATTTGTTACATGTATATGTAAGTCAGTCTTTTCTTTTCAATTTTGAATTTAAATATTTAATTTTCAAAATAATTATTCTTATTTTAAGCAATAACAAACATTAAAAAAAAATTCATATACACCTTTACCTTAATTTAACAGCTTATTAGTTATTACCTTATTATGAATTCTAAAACGGAAATTAACTCATAAAGAGAATATATGTGTATTATTATATTAATGAAAAATAAAATTTGGGATTAAAGCACACTAAAAGATAGCTAGAAGATACCGAATATTAATAAAACCAGCTCTAAATAATGCTTTTCCATGCCGGCTGGCAGTATTTCTGTCACCAGCTGACGTCAGGTTTACGATGCGCACAACGGGTATGAAATTCGATCGGCAGGTGAGTTTATCTTCTTTAGTTATAGTGTCATGGGTACGACCCTCGTCCGCTGGTAGCGTCGATTCTTTTATAACTTCAGAGTGCTGACTTGCGCCTTGCCTTTGTCAGCAATAACTAAAGGGTTGACTAACATAATTTGTATACATGTTTACTGCTACCTTTGGTAGTTTTAAAGATATTTCAATTTTTCGAAAAAGAAATGACAGAAAAGAGGGTCATTTTGACTCTTTGTATCTTTTTTATTATTTGCAGTAAAAACATGAAATTTGGGTTGAAGTCACGATTCCGTTAATATAGAGTATAATACGGAATCAGATTTTACATTTATTATACAGGGTGATGGAAATTTTATAATTTCTGCTGTTTTTGTTTTATTCAAAAAAACTTTTTTTAAATGAGAACTATATGTTTTTTAATTATTTTTGGATTCTTTACATAAAAAGAAGAAAAAAGTTATATTACTAATTTTTTAAAATTTTGTGCCGTTACAGAGATATTTCACATAAATCTCAAAATAAAAAGAATCAAACATATCTTTTTTGTTCAAGTAGGAAATTAACCGCAGGAACAAAAAGCTTAAAGAATTAATCATAATAAGTAACAGGAAATAATAATAAAATAGGAATAATCGAAGGCCAATATAAAAGCCAAATTTGGTAGCAGCATTTCAAAGTTGACTAAATTAGGCACATTTTACATTTATTTCATCTAAATCTTGACAACTACGGTCGAATGACACATGTGAAACAGCCAAGATCCAAATTTATATACTTTGGGGACTTCCATTGTAAAAACGAATAATCGAAGGTCAATATAAAAGCCAAATTCGGTAGTAGCATCTCAGAGTTAACTAAAATAGATACATTTTACACTTATTTCATTTAAATCTTGACAGCTACGGTCGGGAGAGACATGGAAAAAAGCGAAGATCTAAATTTATACACTTTGGGGCCTTCTATTATTAAAACGAATAATCGAAGGCCAACTCAAAAGCCAAATTCGGTAGCAGAATCTTAAAATTTACTAAAATAGCCACATTTAACATTTATTTCATTTAAATCTTGACAGCTACGGTCGGGAGAGACATGGGAAAATGCGAAGATTCAAATATATACATTTTGGGAACTTCTATCTACGCCAAAACGAATAATCGAAGGCCAATTCAAAACCCAAATTCGGTAGCAGCATCTTAAAGTTGACTAAAATAGAAACATATTATTTTTATTTCATTTAAATCTTAACAGTTACGGTCGGGAGAGACATGGGAAAAAGCGAAAATCCAAATTTATTCACTTTGGGGCCTTCTATTCTTAAAAAGAATAGTTGAAGGCCAATATAAAAGCCAAATTCGGTAGCAGCATCTCAAGATTGACTAAATTAGACACATTTTACATTTATTTCATTTAAATCTTGACAGGTATTGTCGGGAGGAACATGGAAAAATGCGAAGATCCAAATTTATACATTTTGGGGACTTCTATCGTTAAAACGAATAATCGAGGGCCAATATAAAAGTCAAATTCGGTAGCAGCATCTTAAAATTAAATAGAATAGAAACATTTTAAATATATTTCAGCTCCGGTCGGGAGAGACATAGAAAAATGTGAAGATCCAGATTTATACACTTTGGGGATTTCTACCTTTAAAACGAATAATCGAAGGCCAATTCAAAAGCCAAATTGGGTAGGAGCATCTCAAAATTGACTAAAATGGACACATATAACATTTATTTCAGTTAAATCTTGACAACTACGGTCGGGAGAGACATGGAAAAATCTGAAGATCCAAATTTATAATTAGGGGACTTCTATCGTTAAAACGAATAATGGAAGGCCAATATAAAAGCCAAATTCTGTAGCAGCATCTCAAAATTGACTAGAATAGACACATTTTACATTTATTTCAATTAAGTCTTGACAGCTACGGTCGGGAGAGACATGGAAAAATGCGAAGATTCAACTTTATACACTTTGGGGATTTCTATCGGTAAAACGAATAATCGAAGGCCAACATCAAAGCCAAATTCGGTAGCAGCTTCTCAGAATTGACTAAAATAAAAACATTTATGAGTTATTCCATTTAAATCTTGACAGCTGCGGTCGGGAGAGGCACGGAAAAAAGCGAGGATCCGAATTTATACAATTTGGGGATTTCTATCGTTAAAACGAATCGTCGAAGGCCAATTCAAAAGCCAAAATCGGTAGCAGCATCTCAAAATTGACTTAATTAGACCCATTTTACATTTATTTAGTTTAAATCTTGGCAGCTAAGGACGGGAGAGACATGGGAAAATGCGAAGATTCAAATATATATATTTTGGGGACTTCTATCGCCAAAACGAATAATCGAAGGTCAATTCAAAAGCCAAATTCGGTAGCAGCATTTTAAAGTTGACTAAAATAGAAACATATTATTATTTCTATTTCATTTAAATCTTAACAGTTACGGTCGGGAGGGACGTGGGAAAAAGCGAAGATCCAAAATTATACCCATTGGGAACTTCTATCGTTAAAACGAATAATCGAAGGCCAATTCAAAACTCAAATTCGGTAGCAGCATCTAAAAGTTAACTAAAATAGAAACCTTTTATATCTATTTCATTTAAATCTTGACAGCCACGGTCGGGAGAGGCACGGAAAAATGCGAAGTTTCAAATTTATACACTTTGGGGACTTCTATCGTAAAAAACGAATAATCGAAGGCCAGTTCAAAAGTCAAATTCGGTAGCAGCTTCTTAAAATTGACTAAAATAGAGAGAAATAGAGAATAACACGGGCTCTCCTTCTTCTTTTTATGGGTGACACCGTGGGAAGGCACCCCTAGACACGCCTACCCGCAGTAATTTGTGCCGAATAGAATTTAGAAAGTTTTCCTTTAATAAATTGTCATTTTAATATTATTGTTGTAAAATTGAATTTAAAGTTTTGATATTTTTGACAATTGTTGTAATGAATTGAGTGCCGCACTTTCTTCTACCAAAGAAATTTTTTATCTATAAGTGTAATAATAGTTTTGGGTATAAATTTAAAATAATTTTAGTAGAAACGTTTACCTGATGATTATAATTATCCTTTTAACGATTACTGATGTATTGAAATTATATCAATATGATTTGACTTTTGTACTTTACATATTTACGGTATTTTTCGTATAGTTTTATTAATATATGTTTTGAATTCGTCCTTTGAAATATTTTCTTTTATTTTATCTACGAATTAGCTTTCTTTCCTGTCTAAATTGTGAGGTTATAAATATACTTTTCTGTCACCACTCTCAACCATATATGTAATACTTCTACTTCTGGCGTGTTGTGTATAATCGCCACTATAAAATGCTTTGTCAAAAAGGTGAGATGAAAGTATATGTCGTACTCTTTCAAGGACAAGTATTCATTCATTTATAGCGGGAACAGATGACAAGATGGGCGCGAACACTAATAAATGAATGACAACAATGATAACTGACGAGAAGCGGGATTGGTTGATATATTCTGTCCTTGAAAAAGACAAACATATATATCCATCGCGCCTTTTTGACACAAACAATGGGACAAAACGTCTTCGTTAGATAAATTGCGTGATTTGAAATCACCTGGCGCCTCGTTTAGGTATTCTCTACCCGTCGTGCCCCGCAGTTACCGATTTTTATTCAATTTAAACGGAATCTTGGACTTGGAATAATTTTCACTCTCGAGTTCCGGACTTGTAAATTCTTATAAAGTTTTTCACTCATTATATTGTCACATCGGCCCAAACGAGGGGTCCTCCCAAGGGTGTACGACTCCCAGCCTGTAATAAGAAGCTCTTGCTCTTTCCCCAACGCTAGCCGGCGATAGTGAAGGAAGTTATTTCATGCACTAGTAGTGGCACTTAGAAGAATTTCTCGTAAATCATAAATACTAAGCCACGATTCGTTCACTGGGGAAAAATTCCGTAACAGTATGTATGTTTGATAATGCTTGTATTATTTACAATATCCCACCAATGTCTTATAATTTTATGAAGTCGTAGCTCAATTTGGTTTTCAGATTCCTAATCTACGGAACAAAATCTAACTAATAGGGTACTCTTAAATCCTAAACAATAACTTTTAAATTTTGACCTTAGAAAAATTGAAAATTTCAAAACTTTCGAAGCTCGTATCTCGCGAACGGATAGTCGTAGCCCAATTTGGTTTGCAAATTCCTCTTCTACGTCCCAAAAGCTCTATGAAAATGCAATAAATTCACTTGCGAAAAATGCAAATTTTTTCATGTTTTGAACTTTTTTCGTAATTTTAAACTCTCATATCTTCCATACCAAAAGTCGTAGCACAATTTGGTTTTCAGATTCTTAAGCTACGGGCACCGAAGACCGGGGTCCAGGGTCCAGAGACCGGGATGCGAAGACCGGGGTCCAAGGACCGGGGTTCATGGATCATGGTCCGAGGTTCGAAGGACAAGGTTCAGGGTCCTAGTACCGTGGTCCCGGGTCCAGGGTCCGAAGTTTGGAAAGCAAGGTGCGGAGACCGAGGGGCGGGGACCGGGGTCCGGGGTCCAGGGTTCGAAGAGCGGGATGCGAGGTGCGGGGACCATGGTCCGGGGTCTGGCGACTGGAGTCCATAGACCGTGGTTCGGAAACCGGGGTCCGGGCGCCGAAGACCGGGGTCCGGGCACCGAAGTACAGTGTTCGGGGTCTGGGTGAAGACACCGAAAACCGTGGTCTGGGGTCCGGGGCCCGGTGTCCGAAGACAGTGGTCTGGGGTCCGAAGTCCGGAGACCGTGGTCCGGGGTCCGAAGGCAGTAGTCCGGGGTCCGAAGTCTGGAGACAGGAATAAAAAGACCGGGGTGCAGGGACCGGGGACCGTAGCCCGGGGTTCATGGTCCGGAGTTCGGGGACCGTGGTTCGGAATTGAGCGACTGGGGTCCTTGGACCGTGGTTCGGAAACCGAGGTCCGGGCATCGAAGAACGGGGTCCGGTGTTTGGGCTTCAGGCACCGAAGACCGGGGACCGGGGTCCATGGTCCGGGGTTCGGGGACCGTGGTCCGGAGACCAGGATTCGGGGTCTGGGGGTGAGGTCCGTGATCCGGGGTAAGGGGTCCGGGACAAGGTCTGGGGACCGGAATAAGAAGACCAGGGTGCAGGGACCGGGGACCGAACCCGGCGACAGGGGTGCGGGAACAGGGGTATGGGGTCCAGGTACCAAAGACCGGGGTCCGCGGATCGTGGTTCATGGTCCAGGGTCCGGGGTTTGGGGACCAGAATGCGGGGACTGAGGTGCGCGGACCAGACACAGGGAACTGGAGTCCAGAAACCGGGGTGCGGAGACAGGCGTCCGAAAACCAAGGTCCGAGTACAGTGGTCCGGCTTCAGGGTCCGAGGACCGGGGTGCGGGGACCATGGTCCGGGATCTGGCGACTGGGGTCCATGGACCGTGGTTTATAAACTGGGGTCCGGGCTCCAAAGACCGGGGTCCGGGCACCGAAGAACGGTATCCGGAGTCTGGGGTGAAGGCACTGAAAAGCGTGGTCCGGGGTCCGGGGTCCATGATCGAAAGTTCGGGGATCGTGGTGCGAAATCCGGAGCCTGGGGACCGGAATAAGAAGACCGGGGTGCAGGGACCGGGGATCAAAGTCCGGTGATCGGAGTGCGGGAGCAGGGATATGGAGTCCAGGCACCAAAGACCGGGGTCTGGGGACCGTGGTTCATGGTTCAGAATCCGGGGTCTGATGATCGGAATGCGGGGACTGGGGTGCGGGGACTAGACACCGGGGACCGTGGTCCACAAACCGAAGTGCGGAGACAAGCGTCCGGAAACAAGGGTCCGGGGATCGTAGTCCGGCTTTAGGGGACCGTGCTCTGGGGTCCGGCGACCAAGGTCCGGGGACCATGATTCGAAAACCGGGATCCGGGCACTAAAGACCGAAAACCGGTTACCAAAGACCGAAAATCGGGCACCAAAGACCGGGGTCCGACACCGAAGAACGGGGTCCGGAGACTGGGTTCCAGGCACCAAAGACCAGTTTCCGGGGTCCATGGTCTGGGGTTCGGGGACCGTGATCCGGGGTCCGGAGACCATGGTTCAGCGTAAGGGGTCCGAGGTCCGGGCACCGGGTCTAGGGTCCAAGCTTCAAAGACCGAAATTCGGTGTCTGGGTTCCGGGGTCCGGGAATTGGGGTCGGGGGACCATGGTTTGAAAACCGGGGTATGGGCACCGAAGAACGGGGTCCGAAGTCTGAAGTCCAGGAATTGAAAACCGGGGTCCGAGATCTATGGTCCGGGGTTCGGGGACCACGGTCCGGGGTTCGGGGACCGCGGTCCGGGGTTCGGAGACCGGGGTTCGGGATCCGAAGAGCGTGGTCCGGGGACCGAGGTCCGGGGTCCGGAATCAGGGGCCCGGGACTCGGGATCTGGGGACCGAGGTAAGAAGACCGGGGTACAGGGACCGGGGACCGTAGTCTTCCGACCGAGGTGCGGGGACAGAAGTCCATGGACCGTAATCTGGGGTCCGGGGTCTGGAGTCCAGGCGTTGAAGAACGGGGTCCAGGAACCGTGGTCTATGGTCCGGGGACCGGGGTCTGGGGACCGGAATGCGGGGACCGGGGTGCAAGGACCAGACACAGAAGTCCGGAGATCAGGGTTCGGGGACCGGGGTCCAGAATCCGGGGTCCGACGACCGGGATGCAGAGACCGGGGACCGTGGTTAGGTTAGTTTAGGTTAGGTTTGGCTTTTGAACTGGTCTTTGATTATTCGTTTTAACGATAGAAATCCCTAAACTGTATAAGTTTGTATCTTCGCATTTTCCATGCCTCTCCCGACCGTAGCTGTCAATATTTATTAACGCTACGTAAAAATGTAATTAATTAAAGTCATAGACTAAATTGTGTCCTACAAAAAAATTATGCAACAAAATTTTTCTCAGTTCCACGGTTACAGAGTTATGGTCAAAAAACTGTTTCCCAAGGTGGCAGCCAAATTAGTTTTCATTTTACAACTCTTTTGTTATTAATGATGCGTAAAAACGTTATATACCAAAGTTGTAGAATATTATATTTTATACAAAAAGTTTTGTCACAAAATATTTGTCAGACCCACAATTGCAGAGTTATGGTCAAGAAATTGTTTCCCAAAGTACCAATTAAGTTTGTTTGTATCCCAAAACTCTTTTGTTATTAACGCTACGTAAAAATGTATTAAATCAAAGTCATAGACTAAATTGTTTTCTCCAAAAACAGAAAGTTTTGTAACAAAAATTTTCTCAGTTACAGAGTTATGGTCAAAAAACTGTTCCCCAAGGTGGCAGCCAAATTAGTTTTCATCTTACAACTCTTTTGTTATTAATGTTACGTAAAAACTTTATTTATCAAAGTTGTAGAATATTATATTTTATACAAAAAGTTTTGTCACAAAATATTTGTCAGACCCACAATTACACAGTTATGGTCAAAAAACTGTTTCCCAAAGTAGCAATTAAGTTTGTATTTATCCTAAAACTCTTTTGTTATTAACGCTACGTAAAAATGTAATAAATCAAAGTCATAGACTAAATTGTTTTCTCTATAAACAAAAAGTTTTGAAGCAAAATTTTTCTCAGTTCCACGGTTACAGAGTTATGGTCTAAAAACTGTTTCCCAAAGTAGCAATTAAGTTTGTTTTTATCCCAAAATTCTTGTTATTAACGCTACGTAAAAATGTATTAAATCAAAGTCATAGGCTAAATTGTTTTCTCCAAAAACAAAAAGTTTATATTCTCAACCGTTAATAAATTATTCAAAGTCAAATTCCTCACAATCGGTTTTTCGTGATTATTTTGGTTTCTGTAACTTCGATCATGTTAACGTTTATAATAACAGTTGTAGCGCATAACATTTCCGACAAATTTTGTTGACATTTTTTCATACGCTCAACAGTTAATAAATTATTTAAGATCAAAAGTTACAAAAATCGGTTTTTTTCGATTATCTCGGTTACTGCAACTGCAATAATGTTATCACCTGTTATCAAATTTATAGAACATAAAATTTGCCACAAATTTTGTTTCAGGCATTTTTTTATATTCTCAACCGTTAGTAAATTATTCAAGGCTAAAGTTCCTAAAAATTAGTTTTTTGCAATTATTTTGTTTTCTACAGCTTCTATGATGTTAACGTTTATAATAAAAATTGTAAAGCATAAAATTTGCGACAACTTTTGTAGCAAATTATTTCTCATATACCCAACAGTTAGTAAATTATTTAAGATCAAATTTACAAAAATTGGTTTTTTTCGATTATCTCGGTTACTGCAACTTCAATGATGTTAAAATTTATTATAACATTTGTAGAGCATAAAATTTGCCACAAGTTTTGTAACAGACATTTTTTTATATGGTCAACCGTTAGTAAAGTATTCATGGTGAAAGTTTTTAAAACCATTTTTTTGCAATTACCTCGGTTTCTGTAGCTTGTAAGATGTTAACGTTTATAATAGAAATTGTAAAGCAAAAAATTTGCGACAATTTTTGTAACAAATATTTTCTCATATGCTTAACAGCTGGTAAATTATTTAAGATCAAATTTACAAAACCTACTGCGCACCTACCTACAGCGCATTAACCTAATGCGCACCTACCCACTGCGCACCCACCTATTGCGCACCTACCTACTGCGCACCAACCTTTTGCGCACCTACCTACAGCGCACCTAACTACTGCGCACCTACCTACTGCGCACCTACCTATTGCGCACCTACCCACTGCGCACCTACATACTGCGCACCTACCTACTGCGCAACCACCTACTGCGCAACTACCTACTGCGCACATACCTACTGCGCACCTACATACTGCGCACTCACCTACTGCGCATCTACCTTCTGCGCACCTACCTACTGCGCACCTACCCACTGCGCACCTACCTACTGCGCACCTTCCTAATGCGCACCTACCTTCTGCGCACCTTCCTACTGCGCACCTACATACTGCGCTCCTACCCACTGCGCAACTACTTACTGCGCACCTACTCACTGCGCACCTACCCACTGCGCACCTACCTTCTGCGCACCTACTTACTGCGCAATTAAATACAGCGCAACAACCTACTGCGCACCTACCTACTACGCACCTACCTACTGCGCATTCACCTACTACGCATCTACCTATTGCGCACCCACCCACTGCGCACCTACATACTGCGCACCTACCTACTGCGCACTTACCTACTGCGCACCTACCCACTGCGCTCTTACCCATTGCGCATCTACTTACTGCGCACCTACACACTGCGCACCTATCTACTGCGCACCTACCCACTGCGCACCTTCCTACTGCGCACCTACCTACTGCGCACCTAACTACTGTGCACCTACCTACTGCGCACCTACCTATTGCGCACCTACCCACTGCGCACCTACATGCTGCGCACCTACCTACTGCGCAACTACCAACTGCGCACCTACCTTCTGCGCACCTACCTACCGCGCACCTACCTACTGCGCACCTACCCACTGCGCACCTATTTACAGCGCACCTACCTACAGCGCACCTACCTACTGCGCACCTACCCACTGCGCACCTACCTACTGCGCACCTATCTACTGCGCACTTATCTACTGCGCACTTACCTACTGCGCACCTACTCACTGCGCACTTACCCACTGCGCACCTACCTACTGCGCACCTATCCACTGCGCTCCTACTCACTGCGCACCTACCCACTGCGCACCTACCTACTGCGCACCTACCTACTGCGCACCAACACTGCAACTTCAAAGGCGTTAACATTTATTAGAAAGGTTGTAGAGCATAAAATTTGCCACAAGTTTTGTTTAAGATATTTTTTTATATGATCAACCGTTAGTAAATTATTCAAGGTCAAATTTCCTAAAATTCAGTTTTTTTGCAATTGTCTCGGTTTCGATAGCTGCTATGATGTTAACGTTTATAATAAAAATTGTAAAGCATAAGATTTGACAACTTCAGTAACAAATATTTTCTCATATGCCCAACAGTAAATTTTTTAGGATCAAATTTACAAAAATTGGTTTTTTGCAATTATCTCGGTTTCTATAGCGTTTATGATGATAACGTTTGTTAAAAGATTTGTAGAGCATGAAATTTGCCACAAGTTTTGTTTAAGACATTTTTTTTAATGGTCAACGGTTAGTAAATTATTCAAGGTCAAATTTCCCAAAAATCAGTTTTTTGCAATTATCTTGGTTTCTATGATGTTAAAGTTTAGAATAAAATTTGCAGAAAATAAAACTTGCCACAGGGTTTGTTTAGGACATTTTTTTATATGGTTAACTGTTAGTAAATTATTCAAGGTCAAATTTCCTAAAAATCAGTTTTTTGCAATTATCTCGGTTTCTGTAGCTTCTATGATGTTAACGTTTATAATAAAATTTGTAGAGCATAAAATTTGCCACAAGTTTTGACCAAAAACTTTTTTTATATGGTCAAGCGTTACTTAATTATTCAAGGGTAAATTTCCTAAGAATCAGTTTTTTGCAATTATCTCGGTTTCTATAGCTTCTATGATGTTGACGTTTATAACAAAAATTGTAAAGCATAAAATTTGACAACTTTAGTAACGAATATTTTCTCATATGCCCAACAGTTAGTAAACTTTTTAGGATCAAAGTTACAAAAAATGGTTTTTTTCGACCCATAAATCGACAAGGGCACACCATCCTTCGGGATCAGCAAATTTAGAGCTCGGGTCGAACTCAGGTAGCTTTACGTTTATCGGTGCGCTTGCACTTGCCGGAGGAGTTGATGTTGAGGCAAGCTGTCGTTCTAAATGCTGAATTCGTGCGAGCATAACATCAGGGCTCACGCGCGGTAAACGCGGTACGAACGTAATCACTCTCATCACTTTCACTCGATGATTCAACACGTCTTCTTGGCAATCCCGATCCCACTTCTGATTTCGGAATGGAGCTTTTAATTGGGTGATTTGACCGCCGAGACATGTTATCAAAAAAACAGCTTTAACGGATTTAACGATAGAAAACTGAGAGGCCGCGGGTGGTGTGCACCACAGTTCTCCCTAGACTGCCCTTTTATCCTCCACCCGCGTTCCCTCCGTGCCGATCACCAGCACGTGTTTTCCTCCTTCCCTTTATTCCCATCTTAAAGCTACAATCTTACAATTAGTACTATTCTAGGCAAAAACATAACTTAAAAGTATCTACTAGTAATTTTTATGCAAAAATAAACTAGCGGCCAACCATAGGCGTAGGTGGCGCCGACATACGTATTGTTAGAAAAGAGCCGATTATAATAGTTTGTTATCGGATGTTTGTGTTGCTGGAGCCGCCGCCGGTCGCCTGAATTAAAGAGGACAACAACGTTATCGCTGAAGAGTACTTTTGGTACCTTTTTTTGCAAGCAGATTAAAAAGTTGATGTTGTCATTCAATTCGAGGCTCTCGGATAACACGCTGCTCACATGTTATTTGGCGATATTTCATTAATTATTGAAGCGAAATATAATTTGATATCCGTACGCTTGTATTTTTCTTATATATTTCTAACATCAGAAGTCGGGATCGTACTGACGCCGCATTTGTGGACTATTGCCCATTGTGCAGGGCATTATTTTGTGTCGATTTAATAAACAATAAACTGAACGGTTGCCTGAATTTGGATTATTACGTTTTAACCATGGCATCATCCGAGAATGTGAGTGACCCGAGTCAAGTGCTTATAAGTGAATTAGTGAAAGCTTTGCAATCTCAGCGTTCCAATGAAAACGTCGACTTACCATTTTTCCGGCCCGAAGTGAACGAATCCGCCAAATGGGTAAGTCAAGTTGAATCCTTGAAATGTGAACTGAATTGGTCAGATGTACAAACTTTAGCTAAGATTGGTCGATTTTTATTAAGTGATGCAAAAAGATGGTTCGAACAATGGGATCCAGAAATTCGAGACTGGACCACTTTTTGCAAAGACTTTCTCGAATTATTTCCTGCTAAAAGAAATTTAGGCCGTTTGTCTGATGACGCAGCAAGATTTAATAGTTCGCGCGTAAACACGTTTGAAACTTACGTCCATGAAAAACTAACCAAGTTAAAAAGTTTACGGGCGAAGTGGTCAGAAAGAGATTTACAAGGAAAGGTCGCGAAGTGTCCGGCGCCGATTTTGCTAATTTTTGGATATGTTTTAGAGGACCAAAATCTAAGGGGGTATTTTTTTTTTATCGGCTGATAAACGGTTTTAAGGGTAGTTTCACCCCCTCAAAGTTGGGGCAAAAAATGCAGATTTTGCTGTTTCTCACATACCAAAAATGATATTCGAGTCGTTTCTTTTTCCAAAAGTTTTGTTTTGACGAGAAATAAAAGAAAAAAATTTTTCAAAATTTTTCCACCCCCCTCATGGGGGCAAACTACCCCATTTAGAAGTTTTTTAATCATAAAAATGGTAATTACGTCTAACAATATAGTGCATATACAAGCCTGCTCTGGCGACAGGCGGAGGTCAGCCGACGTTCTCATGTGATTATTGAGGCGACGGTTGTATCAAAATTTGAACGCATACACTCGTCTAAACACGGGCTTGAACGTTGGCAGCGTTTCGGTGATACCGTATACCAAAGGCAAAATCCTTTGCGGCGGGCCGGGTCGGGGGGATCGGGATGCCACTGGTCGGGCTCGTCATGACAGGGTGGGTGTTAGGCTCCTGAACAGCGTGGCGACGTGCGCCCTGATTAAACTACCAAGAGCGAAATCATCCGATCTCCTTAGCTGAGACGGCTTTACTCGAAAGTCAATCACGCGAGCGCCGAAGCTGTGTTGTTTCGGGAAAACCGGCACTTGCTCGGCCGTCTGGCGAAATTCCGCGGCCGGTGGAGAGTTCCCGAATCTCCGATCGGTTGTGCTGCGAAGAGGTCGCTCATCTACACCAGATGTAGCGACCTAAACATGCTTACTCCCGTTTTGCTGACTCTTTTGGGTCGGCAACGAGAAATGGGCCGGGACTCGACGGGCGCTTGCGCCCGTGGGTAACCAATATGCCTAACCCTCTCACGCTAGCCGGTCCCTTGGACCAACGGCGATGAATGCGGTTGGAGCCTTTTCTTTTGGCCATTTTGGTCGAAGAATACACCTTGGCATCTGGTCGAGTAAACACTATACATAACATATAGTGCATATACAAGCCTGCTCTGGCGACAGGCGGAGGTCAGCCGTGCTTCAATCTGGAGTGGCGGTTGCATCAAAATATTGAACGCATACACTCGTACTAATGTCAAATATACTAGTGCTGTCATGCACAATTGCTGTATGACGGCGCTCAAGCCATCCTCATTTTCTTCGTGGCGGTCTCTGGCGTGCCAGGGTACCGCCATGCGCAGATGACCTCGCTCAGGCCAGGATCATGCAGGGATCAGAAGTGAGCAGTGGATCATAATAATGATACACTTACGGTGCGCGAAAATTCGTGCGCTATAAAGCGCGAAAACGAACGCCACTGTATAGTTGAGTGTCTGTTATGATTCACGTCAGGTGTTTCAACTCTATGACCTATTTAACATGAGTACTACGGGTGGTCGAATTTGAACGAGCGTAAAGCAATCCCGCTATTTTTCCAAATAGTCCCATCGACCAAATTGAGGTAGGCCTCGTAGGGGCACGTGGTTGCCCATAAGCTGGACGGGGGTTGAGCAAGCTTGTGCGGTTGCTTGCAACCGTTGTATAGGCACGTTCCCCCTAAGCAACTGACCGTAGTCAGTAGCGCGTCGGATAGGCATGCGACTGCACCAGTAGTGGCCATCCGCGACCTGCATACGCGAGGAGCTGACTGGAATAGCTTGTCCTTCGTGGCGGCGCGTCTTATCAGCGTAACTGATAGCCTCCGTTAATCCATCATAATTGTTGGTTCGTGTTATATGCCGAGAAGGCGGGTGAGCACGTAAAACTATAGATGATGCGCACCTACCTACTGCGCACCTACCCACTGCGCACTATCCTACTGCGCACCTACCTTCTGCGCACCTACCTACTGCGCACCTACCCATTGCGCTCCTACCCACTGCGCATCCACTTACTGCGCACCTACACACTGCGCACCTACTCACTGCGCACCTACCCACTGCGCACCTACCTACTGCGCTCCTACCCCTGCGCATCTACTTTCTGCGCAACTACTTACTGCGCACCTACCCACTGCCCACCTACCTTCTGCGCAACTACTTACTGCGCAACTACTTACTGCGCACCTACCTACTGCGCACCTACCTACTGCCCACCCACCTACTGCGCATCTTTCTATTGCGCACCTACCCACTGCGCACTTATATACTGCGCACCTACCTACTGCGCAACTACCTACTGCGCACCTACCTAATACGCACCTACCTACTGCGCACCCACCTACTGCGCATCTACCTTCTGCGCACCTACCTACTGCGCACCTACCTACTGCGAACCTACCCACTGCGCACCTACCCACTGCGCACTTACCTACTGCGCACCTACTTACTGCGCAACTACCTACTGCGCAACTACCTACTGCGCAACTACCTACTGCGCACCTACTTACTGCGCACCCACCTTCGCTGAAAAAGCCAAATCCCCAGTTGCCAAAATAACGGCAACAAAGGGGAAGAAGCAGGCGCCGGCCAAAGAAGCGGCCCTCCAAGGCGCAAAGAAGAGCACCAGGAAAAGCGAAAGCACAAGCCCAAGGAATTAAAGCCCGATAAAAATGGCTATAACACCATTGTGCTCAGTGGCGGACGGAGGCCGGTGGAGGTAAGGAAATTCATCTCCCGGGTCGTCGGCGCCAGGGACATTGGGGGCCCCTTGAAGAGGGTCATTGTATCCGATAAAGGGGGTGTGGTACTGATCAGCTATAACCCAGATCAAAAAGAAGCCTTAGAGAGAATACTCAGGTCGAAGGGTTACTTTGAAGTCATCAGCGGAAAAGTAAAGGCCCTTCCCAGAGTAACAGTAACCGGGGTAACCGAGGGTTACTCCGGGGAAGATCCCCGAGAGGTCATTTATGATCTCAATGACGATCTCTCTAGGGTGGTTAATAAGGAGGATTTTGAGAGTAAATTTCAATTCCTCGTTAAAAGAAAAAGCAAAAGTGGTAGGTCGGAGAACTACACTTTTGCAGTTGAACGAGGGCTCTATAACATAGTTATGGGGCTCCAGAAACTCACGATTGGGCTAACGAGCCATCCGCTGCTAGGTGACCCCGGTCGTGCGGCAACACGTCGCCGGCATAATAGGAGCGGTCCACAGCGGGTAGGCAAGGCCGAAAGCCCACACCGTGGGAAACAAAACAACGCTGAGTCCTGTGGGTCGGATCACGGGACCTCGTCCCAATACTCCACGGGCTCGGGACCGGCGAATTAGGAATATAGCGGAACGATAGCAGTGATGCCCAGTTTACTAAAATTCCTACAATTGAACACGGGACGCGGCCGCGAGGCCGTAGACCTTCTTCGTCGAAGGGTTGAGGTAAACGGCACTGATGTGATACTGGTTCAAGAGCCATACAGCGCCATTCCCCCCACACAGGGTTGGAGGGCGTATGGTGACTCAAGCACCAAATGTGTCACGCTAGTGAAGGATCAGCACGATTCTATCAAGCTGGGACAGTTTTGTGGCGACCGCAACATAACGGTGGCCATTGGGAAACTAGTGGTCGCCAATGTCTATGTGGAGAGGTCGAAAAGACAAGAGGAAACGCTGGTTAAAATAGCCGAAATTGCGGCAGGGGACCTACCCCTAGTCGTAGCCCGTGATTTCAATGCCAGGAACGCCGCATGGGGCCAGTTAGCCGGGGGTGATGATATCGGCATTGCAAGAGGGGATGTGGTCATGGAGACCATATCCGCCTCAAACATAACGGTGGAAAATGACTGGGACTCCGCTCCGACATTTGAAACAGTTAACGGGCATAGCTGGATAGACCTCACACTCAGCAAAAGCGTGGAGGTAATGAACTGGTGTGTTTCGGAAGACGAAACGCTCAGTGATCATAAACTGGTGAGCTTTGAGGTGTCCTCGGACGCCAATGAAGCGCACGAGGGAAGTGTTATCAGGGGAACCAAGTTTGATGTCTCCAGAGCGAACTGGGACAGATATGCCGAAGTACTCAATAGTCTTGAACTCCACCACATTAGGCAATTGAACGCAAACGATGCGGCTGAACTGATCCAACACACAGCTATCAGAGCATGTGTAGAGAGCATGCCTCAGCTAGCCCAAAACCCCATCAGGTCACGACCATGGTGGAACCAAGACCTTTCGAATAAAAAGCGAGAGGTTAATAGGGCCAGGAGATTAGCTCAAAGGGAACGGGACCCTGGCCGAAAGACCGTGTTAGTAGGTACACACCGAACACTAAAGCGCGAATTGCGGAAGAAAATCAAGGACGCCAAGATCCGATCTTTTAGGAAGCTAATCAGTAGCACTGACCCTAGAGATCCATGGGGATTGGTTTACAAGATGATCTCCAAAAAACGCGGCACGTCACAATGGTCTTCCGTGCAGCGCCCAGACGGAACTTGGACGCAAAATCGAACGCAAACGGCTCAAGCTCTGCTCGGGAAATACTTTCCCGATGACAGGCTCCAGCCGGATAACGCGGTTAACGAGGAAATCAGGAACCACGTTCCCAGATGGAATCCTAACCGCGACCTGGCTGTGACGGTCGACGAGTTGAGGAAAACCCGAGAGGGCAAGCCAATAAATAAGGCACCCGGACTGGATGGGTTCCCGGTTGCGGGGCTGGTGTCGCTTCTAGACCTAGTGGGGGACAGAGTGGCACTAGTCTTTACGAAGTGTCTACGGGAGGGGACATTTCCGACAGTTTGGAAAACGGCAGAAGTAACTTGGTTGCCAAAGCCGGGAGGCGGGCTACGGCCCATATGCCTTCTACCAACAATCGGTAAAGTCTTAGACAAAGTTCTGGTGGAAAGATTGTCTCACTACTTAGAGTCAAGTGGACGTTTGTCGAATAGACAATACGGATTTCGTAAGGAAAGAAGTACCGCGGACGCCCTAGGGAGGGCAGTTGAGACTCTCGATAGGGCAACGACAAGAGGGGTGCATGCGGTCGCGATTGCACTTGATATCAAGAATGCATTTAACTCTGCATGGTACCCCCGCCTAATTGAGCTTATATCCAAATGCGGATGCCCAGGCGACTTAGGACGGGCAGTTGCAGACTTTTTGACCAACAGAACAGTCAGCTCATGCGGAACCCAAATCCAAGTAAATAGAGGATGCCCACAGGGATCGTGTCTTGGCCCGATCCTTTGGCTCCTCATTATGGAGGACTGGTTTGCCGCGATGGACAGAGTAATTACTCACAGGTCCGTCGAGGTCGCCGTCCAAGCCTATGTGGACAATCAATTGATTATAATCATGGGACCGTCTGCTAGGAAAATCGAACGCGCCTGGACTGGAGTTTGGGCAGCCTGCAATGAGTGGGCAAGTATGCATAAGCTCCAGTACGCCCCAGAGAAAACCGAAGTGTTGTTCTCAAAGGCACGGGCAATATTGAGAGAACCAGTGATTCGCCTTGACAATGTCACCATCACCCCAACGAGTGCAATTAAGTACTTAGGGGTGGTGGTTGACGGTCAGCGAAACTGGGTGGAGCATGCCAAGCATGTCAGGAAGAAAGTTACTGCTATGAGCCACAGAGCTCTAATGTTGGCGGATAAGACCTGGGGTGCGCGTCCTTGGATCTACCGTGAGATCTATCGGTGGGCGATTAAACCCGCCCTCCTGTATGCATCGGAGATATGGGGAGCCAAGAGCCGTGACACTAGGATCCGAAAACACTTGGTCGCCGCCCAGAGGCCCGCTATGCTAGCCATAACAAGGGCCTATAGGACGGCGCCAAATGCAGCAGTGCAAGTACTGGCGGGCTGTATGCCTCTACACCTAGAAGCTGGTGCAAGACACCGAATCTGGCAGCAAACATTAAGACCTGAGCACGAGGGCAACCTCGAACCTAGGTTTAAAGCGCATCCGGGGGAGCCAAAGAGATTATGTGCAGACCTGGCCCCAGTGGACAACGTGCGCCACAGAGAGGGGCTATGGATAAGCGCGGGTATCTCGAAAGGCCCCCAATTTATTGCGTCAGCAATGACGGCTCATAGGGATGGTGAGCTAATTCGAACAATGCATTGGAGACATCATGTCTCCGTCACAATGCACGAGGCTAAGCTATGGGCCATTGACTTGGCTGTACGAGAGTGCCAAACTCTGGTACGCGATGGCGAAGCCTTAAATATACTTTTTAAGTCAAGAATTGTTCTGAACTCAATTAGAAATAGAAACGGCCCCCTACCGGAATCCATAGAGCATACTTTAAGGATGCTGGAAACTGACAGGGGGACTACCGTTGCTCTCTGGATAACTGGCCGCAATGATAGGGGCCTACAGCTTACCAGCCGCGCTGCGAAAAGAGCTGCACGCGGAAGGGTAGCCACCATTGAGGCACCTAACAGCGTCTGAAGGCCTACTCTGAAGCGTGTGGCTCAAAGTCGGGCTATAGCTGAATGGCAGACCGCTTGGGTAAGGGGGGCGACAGGCAGACATACCTTCACCCATATTCCTCTTGCCCAAGAAAATGGCTGGGTTGGAACCCTAAGGCGGTTTGGTTGCTCACGGGACACGGCCCGTTTAACGCCTATCTAGCCAGGTTCCGACTTGGAGAGACAAACGGCGATTGCGAATGTCAGGCCGGGACGCAAGAAACGGCCTCTCATGTTTTGAACGATTGCCCACTTGTAAGTAGGCAAAATGCACGTGATTGGTTCATCAACCAACAGCGTGCACTTGAACAACGGTATCCATTTATGGTTACCAGAAACACTACGGCGGAGGAGGTCGAGATTTTCAATGAGATGGCTGAGCGTCTTATCCCCAATAATGAGGAATAGAGACCCGCCATTAAAACGAGAGGAACTTCCTCCTCCCTTGGCGCTATCTACTTACACTCGGTCAAACCGGCTGATGAAGGGAAGGGTGGTACCTATACTCAAAACGAGATGGGTGCCGCATGCCCAACTTTGAACTTCCGGGGATCGGTGTAGAAAAGGTGCACGTAAGACATGCACAGCCTTCCAACAGTTGGAACCCTGTGCATACCGCCCCCTCTTTTGGCATTAACCGATCTAGCAAACTAACATGCGGTAGTCATCGGTCGCCGGTGCGCCCTGCAGAGGCCAAGGCCTCATGCTTGGTACACCATAACTGCCGTTAGCGCAGATGACCTCGCTCAGGCCAGGATTATGCAGGGATCAAAAGTGAGCAGTGGATCATGATAATGATGCACTTACGATGCGCGAAAATTCGTACGCTATAAAGAGCGAAAACGAACGCCACCGTATAGTTGAGTGTCTGTTATGATTCACGTCAGGTGTTTCAACTCTATGACCTATTTAACATGAGTACTACGGGAGGTCGAATTTGAACGAGCGTAAAGCAATCCTGCTAGTTTTCTAAATAGTCCCATCGACCAAACTGAGGTAGGCCTCGTAGGGGCATGTGGTTGCCCGAATGCTGGGCGAGGGTCGAGCGGGCCCACACGGTTGCTAGTAACCGCTGTACATGCACGTTCCCCTCAGACAACTGACGTCAGTCAGTAGCGTGCGGAGATAGGCACTTGGCTCAACCAGTAGCGGTCATCCGCGACCTGCATACGCGAGGAGCCAACTGGAATAGCTGACCCCTTGTGGCGGCCCGACTTATCAGCGTAACTGATAGCCTCCGTAAAAGTTCATCGTCATTCTTGGACCGTGCTATATGCCGAAAAGGCGGGTGAGTACGTAAAACACTAGACAATGCGCACCCACCTACTGCGCATCTACCTATTGCGCACCTAACCACTGCGCACCTACATACTGCGCACCTACCTATTGCGCAACTTCCTACTGCGCAACTACCTACTGCGCACCTACCTACTGCGCACCTACCTACTGCGCATTCACCTACTGCGCATCTACCTTCTGCGCACCTACCTACTGCGCACCTACCTACTGCGCACCTACCTACTGCGCACCTACCTACTGCGCACCTACCCACTGCGCACCTACCTACTGCGCACCTACCTACTGCGCACCTACTTACTGCGCAACTTTTTTTATATGGTCAACCGTTAGTAAATTATTCAAGGTCAAATTTCCTAAGAATCAGTTTTTTGCAATTATCTCGGTTTCAATAGCTTCTATGATGTTAACGTTTATAACAAAAACTGAAAAGCATAAAATTTGACAAACTTTTTTATAAGGTCAACCGTTAGTAAATTATTTAAGGTCAAATTATCTTAAAATCAGTTTTTTGCAATTATCTCGGTTTCTATAGCATCTATGGTGTTAACGTTTATAATAAAAATTGTAAAGCATAAAATTTGACAACTTTAGTAACAAATATTTTCTCATATGCCCAACAGTTAGTAAATTGTTTTAGATCAAATTTACAAAAACTGGTTTTTCTCGAGTATCTCGGTTTCTATAGCTTCTATGATGTTAACGTTTACAACAAAAATTGTAAAGCCTGAAATTTGACAACCTTAGTAACAAATATTTTCTAATATGCCGAACAGTTAGTACGGTCAAGTACGGTAAGGTCAAATTTACAAAAATTGATTTTTTGCAATTATCTCGGTTTGTATAGCTTCTATGATGTTAACGTTTTTAATAAAATTCTTAGAGCATAAAATTTGCCACAAGTTTTGTATAAGGCATTTTTTCATATGGTGAACAGTTAGTAAATTATTCAAGGTCAAAATTCCTAGAAATCAGTTTTTTGCAATTATCTCGGTTTCTATAGCTTCTATGATGTTAACGTTTTTTATAAAATTTGTAGAGTATAAAATTTGCCACAAGTGTTGTTTTGGACATTTTTTTATAAGAATAACCGTTGCTAAATTATTCAAGGTCAAAATTCTTAAAAATCAGCTTTTTGCAATTATCTCGGGTTTTATAGCTTCTATGATGTTAACGTTAATAACAAAAATTTGTTAAGCATAAGATTTGCCACAAGTTTTGTTAAAAAAAC